>JBBMOI010000012.1:9812500-9917500 GCA_038088405.1 Porites divaricata | reverse complement strand
ATTGTTCGACTTGTTGGAATTTCGGCGCTCTACACTCACCTTTCGTGACGACCTGGTGGTTTTCGTTCGTCTCTGTGGGTATCTTTTGATCAAAGACAATGTTTTGCGCGCTTTTCTGAGCTTCTGCTTGAGGCGGAGACTGGTAGCGGAATCTCCATTGGGGCCGACCTTCCTGCGCGAGCTTAGACAAAATGGTTTTATCCTGACGGCCAACTTATATGCCGCCAGTCCTGCCCATGGGGAACCCTGTTACGATGCGTTGCAGAGGCGCCCAAGTTATCGTCGCCTGCCGGGTAGCTGTTTTCATTCGCTTTTCATTTATAGTCCCTTTTCTGTTTACCCTCACGCATATCGCTTCAACGAAGAACGCTTCGAGTGGGAGATCGTTGTTGAAGAAATCGCGCATCGATAAGCTCCCTTTCACAGACATCACCCAGAAATGGCAAAATATCTAATTGGTCAGGCCGGGTTGCGGGGATAAGGGAACCATGTTCCAGTTTATTTTCGACTATTAGCTTCAATATTGACAACTCAACATAGGGGCTTTTCAGTGACAATACAAAATAAATCATAACTTAATTAATTAAGGTAAATCCTAGATACAAATTTACCAAGACAAAAACGAATTTGAAAGGTCTAGTTTAAGATTACGTTTAAAACTATTTACACGTTGGCTTAATTTCAGTTCGGGTCTAATAGCGTTCCAAATACGTACTATACGATAATAGAAAGATCTCTGACCGGTTGCTGTTTTACAGAGTGGAATATTCAGTTGTTGTGAATTACGGGTCACTCGACCACTAACGCTACCCCCAGGAATAAATTTATTGGTCAAATATTCTGAGGTTGCATTCATATTTTTCCGAGTGACCCGCGAGGTGATTATTAATAACCAGAGAGTGCGTGTTGAGACAGACCGGGGCACCCAACTACTGTTTCCCATTGTAAAATCGGTTCGAAGAATCAACTTCTATCGGAAGAGACAGTTCAGTTTAAAAACCCTGAAACCGCGAAGACTGGCGTTTTATGCATGTATTTAGGTGGAGCCAGTCGGTGGGTGCACCCGAATGGTATCAAATCTATTTTGTGAGGATGTGGGATAAAAATATTGTTTTAACGCTTTCAGATTTCACCTCTACGGTTGCCAATGTTTTTTCTCAATAACGTTTTCTTTTAAGAACCTTTAGGTCGCGCGTACTTAATTAAGAGATTTAAGAGAGAAATGTCAGGGACATTATAGTCTAGAGACTTGAACGTTTTCTCTTTGGAATAATTGTGAAATAGTTGGAATAGGACATTGAGATTATTAAAGATTTCAAATGCATTCATTTTGCGTGCCTTTACTCTTAATAGACAAGTGGAGACAAAATCAACTCTTCCCCAGAAGTACATGTCCAGGTTTTCGCCTGCCGTATGAATGGTTTCGGGTTAACCAACTCACTCTGAATGTCGAAAAGTCCTAGTTTCCCTTTTATTGGTAGCAGGCCCCGCCTAAGTTAGGTAGGGTCCATACATATTTCTGCTGGCCCTTGGTTGTTCAAACGTTGGAGAGCGCTATCCAATCCAGCGGATAGCGTAATTGATTTCCGTAATGCTTATCCGCTGGATAGTGATTTATCCGGGTGGGTAGCGCTATCCACCGTTTGAACAACCGGGGCCAGGTGTTGTCCCTCTCGCTAACGTACTCAAAAAAAATTAGGGCGTAATGGGTCTTCTATTTAACTCCTCAGAAACAGGGGAGAGGGGGGTGTGTGGTCTAACTCCCTTAAGTTTTCAATATAGCACAAAGTAACTCAAGGGCAGACTTCCTAAAATAACTCTGAATGATGGAGTCACTTAATGGTCACGTAACCTATTAAGGCTATTTTCAGCACAAAAAATCTATTTGGCGATATATGGCACCACTTTCAATTACTTTCTGGAAGCTGCAGTTATCGTCATAGTTAAGAAGACTAGTGGGTACATTTCTGTGTCCGGGCCTTTTAACCCTTTAAGCTCCAGTATCCACATACAAATTCTCCAAGCTGATCTCCATAAATTTCCTTAAAGAATTAGTTGAGAGAATTTGTTCAAAGATCAAAGTATTTTCTCTTGGATGATCATTTTATTGATTCTCATAACTTCTCTCTTTACAGTGTATAGATAATTGTAAGGAGAAAATTGATCTTGCACACTATTGGGACTTAAAGGGTTAAGTCCATCTTACAAGACCGGAACGAAATTCAAAAATCGTTGGACAAGGGGACTGAGCACTGGTACAAAATGCCGTTTATTTACACTTTCAATAACTTATTCAGCAAAGCCCGGGCACAGATGTTTAGTCCATCTCGGGACATGTTTGGTTGCAGTTTCTTTGCCTGCTAGGATAAAATGATGCCATTTCCAATTCTCTTTTCCTTTTTTTTTTCGCGAAAAAAATTTAATAGCGACACCACTAAGGTCTAACAAAAGTCAGTACTAGGGCAATGTTGAATGATAATTTGTAGGATCCAAACACGAATTCTAAAAAGGCGCGGGGCATTGTTAAACCTCTTTGTCTCTACTAGTTCGGGTGTAAAGAAGAACCGAAAACGATAATGCATTGACCACTGAATTGCGATCTACAAGTGAGAATTAAACTTTATTAGGGTTAAGTTAGAGTTAAATTCAGTTGTAATATCTGGAACCGTTTAGACACTTCTTTGAGGGAAGCATAGACACTGTCCTCATTTACATGTGGCCTGTCTAAAGCTATTTTGTAATACGTGTGTGCACGTTATTCTTAGGAAGGAAATTGGCGAATAGCGAATTGGTTGTTGTTTTTTTTCAAATCAAAATGCAAGGGACAGTGATTCCAGTGTCAAATCCATCACCAATTTGTAAAAAAATGATCACATGAAAAATGACGTGACTTATTAAGGCAATAGCCTATTTGCAATAAGAGGCACGTGACATTTTTATGAAAATGAAAGTTATATGATTTTTCCTTCAAAAAACGATTAGCGGGTCATATCTTAAAGAAAATAATGGTGATTTGGTTTTTCAAACCCGCACCGTTTTCTTAAAATGAATAAGTTCGTAAATGGTCACGTGACCAAAATGTGATTTTTGAAATTATGAATTACCTCTCTCTGAACACAAATTTTGCACTTAAACTTCAAGGAAAATGTTGAAAAGATGATGTGATAACGTTTACAGCGCATCTGAGCGTAACTATGAAACGTTGAACAAGATATAAGAAGTAATTTGGCCGCGGCCAATACAAACCATGCTACTTTGCTGAAAAATCAAAGTGCCATAAAATATCTCCCTTAAATGCGTTTCCTCTCAAATTTCGGGTGCACGATAATTTTTGTGTGCTCTAACAATTTTTGGCATCAGCAACATTCCAACTCATTGTTTAAAAGAAGTATTGGTCACGTGACCTCTTAGTGCAAGTGGCCCACTTCCCTTGCAAATGATGTACTATCTGGAAAAACAAAAAAGACCTGTTGGAAGTAAAACAGGAGACGAGATTGCAAGAATTTAATGCTGCAAAAATGGTAGTTAAAATTGCAGTTTCTGAGGGGTGCATCCCCTCCTTAAGAAAAATCCTGGATCCGCCCGTCACATCCTGTGACTGTGAATAATGTTCACTTTCGCAGCCACACAAATAACCATGTTTTATTTTGCCACTTGATAACGATGCTTTAGGTATTTACATCCTTAAGTGTCCAATCTAGCCATTGAAACAATACAGTCCATCTAAATATGACATTTAACTTTCTCAGTTTGAAAAATCTCTTTCCCTTTCAATTACTACACAAGCAAGATTTTGGTTTTTTTAGCATTTGAGGTTGATAAGCACCTGTCAATCATAGCCAAAAACCAAACAGCGCAACCAACGTACGTGAGGCAAACACTTGGTTCTAGAAAAAGAACGGACATCAAAAGTTATACGAGTAAAGGCTAATTTCAGTTAACTGCCATTTGGCTCAACCCTTAGGAATATGTAGTGTCGTACTGAACAAAAATGAGTTACCCAAGTATCAGTTATACACGAACTTACACAGTTCATAAAGTATTTCATTAAAAAATGTTAATATACACAGGTACAGTAAGCCTTGTCACAGACCCAGATACGAAAGATAAAATACAACAGTAGCATTAATCAAAAACAGTTCTTGTTTACATGGACGGTGTACGTGGTGTTTAGTGGAGTACGTGATCATTACTCACGATAAACATCACGTTCAACTACGTCACCCGTTTGGCGAAGCTATATATAACAGGTGGAAAACAACTCTTCACGCACGTACATTTTCCGGAGTCGCTCCAGCAAACATGGCGTCGGACAATCTGAGTTCCAATTTTGGCAAAAAAACAGTAGGTGAACGCGAAGCCGACGGATCATCACCACCTTACACGCCTTCATCGGCGAGGTAAAAATTAATGGCGGGCAGCAGGGCTGAAAAACGACTGCGCATGTGCGTTGATCTGCGGCAGAGAACGCAGGCTCAAGCGCGCGCCCATTCAAAATGACTGCCTTTTTGCGGGAAATAAACAGGCGGCATTTAAATCGAAAAAATAAGGTCATGGTTGAAAAGATAAGGGTTTAAACAACAGTTTTGAGAAGAAAAAACAATTCTCTACAAATCTGGAGGGTGTCGAAATTGTGAAAAATTTGTCTTCGCGCCGAAAACGGCCATTCGCATGAGTGGAGTTGCGAACCCGGTTAATTTAAACTTACATCGGCAATGTTTACAACACTGTGTATTTTTCTGGCCATTTTGCCGCCTGTTCTTGGATGTTGGTTTGCTGGTAAAGCTAGGAATACCAAAGAGGTTTGTTACGACGATACTAAGCCCTTACCACCAGCCTTTTAGCGAGAGCTGCTAACATGCCGAACCACACAACAGTTTGCCTGAGACATGGACCGAATGATCAAGTGACAAGACAGTCGCTGCTCTGAACCTTTTCAAGACCACCACTCTGCTTTTTCTTTGCGTTTATAATTCAGTATTAAGACAAACAATTCAGTGACCACAACTTTGAGTTCATAAAAGAATCGAAATTCAATGACAAAATGTATATTTCTACTATTCTAATATGTAATCTTTTTGTGTGCATACTTTTTGTGCTTTTTGACTGAAATATAATAATTAAAGGTAGTTCAAACATTATTTCTCGAGTTCAATAATACAACAGTTCAATAAGCTCAGACAACAATTATAATTGGTTGCTGAATATCCATAGCATTTTAGTAAAAGGTTTTTCAAGATACAAGAGGGGAAAAGGGGTTTAAGAAAGAAAAAAGGGGAAGGGGGGTGGTAGTTGGGCAAGAGGTATCCTACTGTTTGGCATCGTACATTGGGTTGTGAAGAGTATAAATGCAGACATTGCAGAACTCTTACTTATTCTCTTGCTTGTTCAAATAGTAGTTTCCACTCAGCTGCTTTTAATTTAGCATCGACCCACGAATGGTATCAATGCAGACAACTGGTCATTAACCTGCCTCCTTGTCCAGAATCCTTACTACACTGTAGATTTTTTAGTCTCATGGCTGTCATCCCATCCTTTACATGACCGTGACTTTAAAATGATTGTGACTTTAAAATGGGCAAGGTTATGATAGTTAAAACTTGTTTTTCATTTTTCTTGCTTGCTTAGCTTAACTATAATAGTTATATTTATGTTTATTTATGAACGTTTTATTGTAGGAAAAGGTGTTGCCTAGTAAATATTTAATTTACCATATTTACACTTCACCTTAGTTCTCAGTGAGTTTTGAAGGAGAGGAAAGGAAAGCATGCAGTAAAGATATTGGAAATGTCAAAGAAATAGAGCAAGAGGAAAAAATTCAATGAAAAATAAAAAAGGAAAGAAAATCTCTAAAACAATAATAGAGGTGTTAAATAATGGTTCTCCTTGATTTTATTAGAGAGAATTCCATTCCTCTAAAGCCCTCCACCTCATTAGTTTCAACCACAATAATAATAAATTATTGTTAGAAGTATCTGTCTCCACTCCATGAGAGCGACAGCCATTATTATGGGAAAAAACATATTTTACACTTTCATAATAATTTTCTGTATGCAAAATCTGGTCTGCCAAGCAGCATAGCTGTTCAGCCATAAAATACAGCTGGCAGCCGCCTGCTTGGCCTCCACAGCAGTGTTCTTGATTTGAGCTGCCTTCTCGAAAGTTTTTTTCTTCTTTTCTTCTATATCTTCTTCTTGTTTTTTAAATTCCAATCTCACGTCCTGTCTCCACCGCATGTAATCCTTATTCCAGTTTATATGACCACAAGAAGAGTACAAAATCAGGGGGCAGTGCTTGTGCAAGCACTGCCCCCCTCATTTCATACTCTTCTTAGGGTGATATAAACTGGAAATATGGATTACCCAAGGAACCAGTAATTATCAACTAACTAGTTTTACACTGATAATTTAGAAACCATAAGGGGCCAACCATTTGACTTTTGAGGGGGGTATGGGTGATTTCAGAAAAAAATATCCTGAGGACTGATTTTGAGGAAAACAAATTCTTCCAAGAAAATAACTAGCAAAAAAAATTCCTTCACTGAAAAAAATATATTTCAAGGCGTATAATGCTGGAAGAAAATCTTACACCGTTGTTTGTCAGTTAAAATTCTATTACCAGAGGTTTGGGAAAAAAAATATACACAAGCAAAATCACCTATACCACCACTCAAAAGTCAAATGGTCGGCCCCTAAGTTAAATTCCAAAAATGAGCTCATCATTAACAACCAGTAAGGATCACGCAATAACAAAATGTTGATTGCCTTGTCTCATCAGGAGCTCAGAAAGATCTAGAAAATAGAGAATCATGTTAGGTCAACTGAATGACAACGTAGCCGCAAAAACAACACAATTGAAAAAAAAAACCAAACAAAATTTTTCTGCTGCAAAATCTCCTTAGATGCACGATCCAATGCCCACCAAACTAGCAGTCTGTAAAATACAGATACTTAAGGCTGGGGTGTGAAATTAGACAGATAAAATTCACGAAGATAAGACACAAGTTAACGAGTAAAGCTTACTTTTATATGCAAGATTAGATTGAGCTTACATATGTCAGTGACATTTTGCGTTTTCAGTTTTATCTTTTGTATGTGAGCTTGTTTGGGAGTCACACCACAATAAAACTAAGCTTAGAAGGAATTAATTACATTACGTTCATAGTGGATATTTTGGATATTTTGCCCAGGGACGCGTGGTCGGGCGAATGATTTCCAGAACACACTTCTGCCCTTAGCTCCTTGCCCACCCAAAAAATGGCGAATTAATTTTTAACTTTTTTTTTGTTTCGAATTTCTTTTTTTGCTAAAAGCTCGCCTGACGCAGATGCTGTTGCCAATTTGAGTTCAATTTTTTTTCTCCAATTGATTTCTAATTTTTCTTGATTTTTTTCTTAAAGCTTGCCTCTACCTGTGGTTAGACGAAGACAGCCGAAGCAGAGATCTGATCTAATATTAGATGAGGCAGAAGCTAGTGACGATGACGGGTAAAGGACCCATTGTGGTGAAAGCTTGCATTTATGACCAAAATCTGTAGATTTCTTAACAGTTCAATATTTCAATTAAATCCCTCAGTAACTGCCAATTGCTTAACCCTTTAGGTCCCAAGACAGACCAACATCAATTTTCTCCTACCGACATCAGCTGATCATCAACAGTAAAGGTTATGAGAATTACTAAATTGACTACCAAAAGAGAGATCGCTGTGATCTTAAACCAAATTCTCTCAACTGTTCTTAAAAGAAATAGGTGGAGATCAGTCTGGAGAATTTGTATGTGGATCTTGGGGCTTAAAGGGTTAAACCCCTTTCCCTGTCATATAGAACCTATTTCTAACTAGTGATTTTCTCTTAACACAGTGACGAACAGGAAGAGCAAATGGAAAGCCAGCAGTCCATCCAATTAAGAAAGGTCAGTCAGATAAGAAATTTTCATTGGTATAAAAAAGACCACAATTAAGTTAAAATGAAACTTCAGTCACACTTAGGGAATGTTTTTTTTTTTTTTGATAAAATGCTCTGGAAATTGGCCTTAATGACTTTTCTCCTCAATTAATGAAAAGAGATGTAAAACATCAGAGCTTACCTTGTTGGATCTAAATGGAATGTTTCTTTTGGCTAGGAAGAAGGAACGATGAAACAATGTGGCAAGCACCAGAGCTGGTTCATCAATCGTCGCTTCAGGGAGACAGCATCAGTAACAGAAAGGAACAAGTGAAGAGGCTCCTGAGACCTTTTCGAAATGTGTGAAGAACGCTGCATTTGCGAAGAGGCGGACTGCGTGATTCGATCTGGAGCGACACGTGTACGAGGAGACCCTAGCCCAGACTGTCCACCCACTATCTGTGAAGTCTGCTCAGTGTTCCAACTTCAACAGAACACTTTCTACATAAGCAGCTTGCAAACCAAAAATGAACGCTTGAACAAGTTGCTGTGTTGCGCTGTTGGAATTGGAGAAATGTACCGCTTAGCAAAACAGTCCAGCACACTGACGGTGGAGCAGGCCAAGCAGCGGAAGAAGCAGGTGCAAAGTCTGATGTGCGAGCTTGTTCTGTGCAACAAAAACAAGCTGAATTGTTTAAAGAATATTGGTGAAATGGCAGAAACTGTCCCCAGGATCTTATGTGTGCAGCTCACGTCAGGTCAATCTGAGTTTTGGACCGAGCTAAGAAAAGTAGCCAAAGCAATCGTCAAACAGCCCGGTCTTGAAAGCAGGTTAGCAGCCCTCATTGCTATTCGCAAAAGTATTCCTCCTGGAAATACATGGTCCCAATATCTGGCCAGCCGACACGAAAAGGAGGAGATGGACATTGCAGAAAAGTGGTCAGCATGCCTGCGGCAACAGGATGAGTAAACTGGATCGTTGCAGGATGTTCTAGACAATCTTAGACAAGGCTCTGATCTTAGACTTTGATGCAGTGACTCATCTATATAAAGACAGGCATTAAAAACACACTGTTAATACTGTGTAGTGTCAAGTAGGACATTTACTCAAACAGGGATAATCCGATAGAATTTGATTTTTTTCTAAGGTTTTCAGACTTGCTGTCCTATATCAGCAGCGATGGCCCTCGTGTGACGTGTTCTTGATGCTCTTTTTAACTTTGATGTGGTTTACCCATGGTGACATCTTAGATGTTGACAAGACAGGGGTAAATCACTCATTTAGAAATTGTACATTTTGTGAGATAGTTGTCTCTTCGGCAAGTTATTAGAGTAAAGCTGTCAATGAAAGTGAACGTCAATATTATTGAACAAAGCAACACAGTTTTTCACAGTTAAGATGACGGAGACTGCAATTTTTCTGTCTGGGCTATCACATTTACCAAAGCTGAATGTTTTGCACTCATAGTTACATAAGCCGGAAAAGTGTACGTTTTAGTTTCACACAGGAAAGAAAATAACGAGGAGAAATCGTGGACAAGTAGTGCTGTACTGAATTGAATGCTAGGAAAGTGATGTAGGCAATAAAGTACGTTTCACGATTGAGTTTACAATGTGAGTGCCTGTGTTTTATGACTTTGTCACTCTGGATACCATTTTTCTGAAGTCCAGGCAGACATAATTAATTGGTTGTATATTTTACGAAGGACTAATTACATCTACGGCTCTTGAAAAAAATTGAGATGATCGAATGCAATATGCTTTAAATCATTCCGGTGGAAGGTTTTTGTCCACTGAAAATTGAAGCGACTCAATATCCTTATGGATTCCGTGTTGACTTGTCACTAGTGATCAACACACCTAGACAAGTGAATATAAATTTCTCAAAAATTCTCACTCTAAAAGTAGGTCTCTTTAAATTAAGAACCAGTCACTTCGATTAAAAAACAACATCCTTGTTTTAAGAAGGAAAAATATTGATTTACAAATGTTTTTAAGACACAGAAAATGGTTTTAAGACAAAGCTTAAATTAAGTGAAAGGATATTGTTTCAAGACAGCATGCCTTGTTTTTATTTTTGTTTTAAGGGCTGGATTCTTAAAGGAGCTGTGTCACGAAATTCAGCGAAATTAGGAAATTACAAAATGCCCGTTGAATTAAGAGAAACATGAAAATAACCGCTCAAAACTTTAAAGGAAGGTTAAAATAATACAACAGAAACAGATGCCACGGATGGGCAAAACTGACGAAGACTGAAACGGAGTGAAATTAGGGTTTTTGAAAACTGTTCAGCCTAAGAGTTTTTCAAAGTTGATCCCTGCTGCTTGCAACTTCAAAAATAATGCTCAGGAGACGTATTTGTTTGTCTTGGATCTCTGATTTTGTCATGTACATGCAATTTCTTTACTTACTTTAAATTCCATGGCGATTGAGGGCTAGCAATTGGCAATTTAAAGAAAATGAACTGGACTGCCGTGACACAGCCCCTTTAAATCACTGACCTTTTTTTTCTAAAATAAGTGGATCAATTTTCTTCTGTCTTGCGACGGAAAAATTTATACATAAAAATTTCGTAAGCCTAAACTTGAACTCAAATACGGTTTAATTACAGCTATGTTCAAAGCTATATTTCTTACTTGAAAAGTCCAGGGGAAAATAACATGTGTAAATGAAAAATGAAATTTGATTTTAAAATAACTACTGGAAAAGGATTTTATACTTGTAGGCCACATTAAACTTTCCTTAGTAGAAAATTACAACGCACTATGAATTTGAAATACATGCAAACATGATTGTAAAATTATCAACAAATTTTGAAAAAGTTTCAGTTTTAGTAATATGGCTTCTGTAAATAATTGCTTGTGGGTCTACCATGGGCACCCAACGAGAATATAGTTCAAAACCACTTAACATAGCATTGTTAAACGTATTTTAGTGTTTAAACGGTAGATATAGGCATATTTTATTCTCCAAAAAAATTTTTCATCTGTTCGGATTTCCTAGCTGAAAGTCTAGTGATCCGAAAATTATAGGGTTCAAGACTTACCTTTTGGAAAATTCCAGGCAGAAAAAAGGCTGCCGAAAATTAATTCTAGGTGACCTTTTTAGGGTAAAAATCCGTTAAAAATTGGCAATTATACCATTTGTTAGATGTTCGAAAATCCTAGGAGAGGCAGGCAAGCAAGAAAATTTAATTTTACAACGAATGTTTCGAAAATTCTAGTTCTCAAATCGTCTTCCGAACAGATATTTTCCGAAAATTGTCGTTGGGTGCCCCTGATAACTCCGATTTATAAATCTGGTGACAAAATATCAGAGTAGGGGAGACTAAACTAATATTTTATATTTTATATATATTATTTTTTTCCTTTCTTATACAAGAATTTATTTAATCTGATGAGCCCACTGTGAATGTAATCTGAGAAAAAGTCCTCGGCATTCTCTATCTTTGTTTGTTTAACATGATAGGCCACTTGCACAAAGAGATCATGTGACCAATGCTTCCTTTAAACAATGAGTTGGAATCTTGTTGATGCCAAAAATTGTTAGAGCACACAAAAATTATCTTACACCTGAAATTTGAGAGGAAATGCATTTAAGGGAGATATTTTATGGCCCTTTGATTTTTCAGCAAAGTACGGTTTGTATTGGCCACCATGTTGGAGGGCACGCTCTTGCCCTCCAACATGGCGGCCAAAATTACTTCTTGCTTATATCTTGTTCAATGTTTCATAGTTACGCTCAGATGTGCTGTAAATGTTATCACATCATCTTTTCAACATTTTCCTTGAAGTTTAAGTGCAAACTTTGTGTTCAGAGAGAGGTAATTCACAATTTGAAAAATCAGTTGGGTCACGTGACCATTTATGAACTTATTCATTTTCAAAAAATGGTGCGGGTTTGAAAAACCAAATCACCATTATTTTGTTTAAGATATGACCCACTAATCGTTTTTCGAAGGCAAAATCATATAACTTTCATTTTTATAAAAATGATGTCACATGCCTCTTATTGCAAATGTCCTATTAACTGAACAAATACAAAATGTACGGCCTTAAGAACAAGAAAACTTCCTTTTCTTGTAGGAAATTCAACCAAAGTGGAAAATACTGATGGAAGACGGAAAGACGGAAGTGGGAAATACACTTTTAACATTTACAACCATTAATTTCTTTTTATTAACTTTTGTTTGAAAAGAACTCTCTTTATTTTTTCTACATTGTTATTATAAATTTAGTTAATTTCAGCATTTTTTGGTTTAAAAATAAATAACTAATTTCTTTTTCTTTGCCTTTTAGAGAACTTATATTTCAGTAATATTGATCAATAAAAACTTGGAAGAACAAAACATTTTATCGGCATGTTTAGTATTAAGTGGGGAGAAAAAGGGAGGACAACAAACAACTGTGCAGGTCAGCCTTGAACGACAAGGGGGAATTACAAAGTTGATACAATTAAAGTAAAAGGGTTGAACAACACCAGCCATACAAAAAATCTTATGAGGAAATTAGACGGAAGAAACAAAGTAAATAGATACTGCAGTACCAGGGACTCACCTGCACGTATAAGCAAACAACAATTGAGACTGAGTAGCTTTAATACAGCGGTAAATGTACTCAAGAAAGCAGGACAATTTCAGAACATCACTTGACTAAAACCTGAGTACTTGCTTCTGCCAGTTAAAACATTATTGACTTCAAAGAAATCCAAACGGGTCTGTATGGTAAAAATGAGCCTGCTATTTTCTCACTTATTCAAGCCCTAGGATTTCAAGGTAATGATCGTTTCCGGTTACCGTGATCTTAAAATGACAGAACCGAATCAAAGGCTAGCTCCTAGGAGTGAGCTCATGGATGAATTGAATTAGAGTTGAATTATGAGCAACTAAAGCTTTCTGTAGCTTACTTCACATTCTTTGCTAACCAGGCAAGGGTGAATACTTTTATCTTAAATCCTGAATTTGGCCAAGCGCATGTTATAAAAAAAATTCAAATGCACCCACTAACCTGAGATGAATTCTATATAGGTCAAAGGAAAGTCCTTGTTGCAACTGCAAAAATTTTTGCTCTTGTGAAAGAAACTGAGCAACTAAAAGTCATCCTTGGGTTTAAGAGTGAAAAGTGACTATAGCGGATAATTCGATAGAAGGCCCTTGATAAATTATTAAGAGGACTGATAAGAAGACTTTGTTAGTATTTATAGAAATTGACAGAAATATACACACAGATCTATGGATGGACCTAACTAATTATTAAGAATTAGTCGCCGAAGGTGACGTGAATATCGGTGAATAGTCATCGAGAAGAAGTCTAGGTGACTATTTGCCAATATTCACATTGCCTGAGGCAACTAATTGTTTTAGTATAATTACATTGATGATTATTCGAGAAAATAAAATTATTAATCAATTTCCGACCCCAAAACATCAAAAAATCTGGCTGCCATTTTGAAAACTCCCAGCCTTCAAGCTTAGAATCAACGTGCGGTGATTATAGGGGGATAAAGCGAAACTCCTAGCCAATCACACTGCTCTATTTTTGATAACCATCAATGTAATTATGCTAATTATAGTGAGTGTGAAGATGATATAAAGTAAAAATAACTATGATGTATAGTTACTTTGAACCCAGGCTTCATTAGGAACATTTTCTTTTCCGCCATAAAAATAACAAAAAATGGGCTTCATTGTTGAAAGTAACTGCTATTAATGTAATCTCATTGACAGAATAAATGGATTTAGAATAGTTACCCATAAACACTTATGTTCAATCAGTTATCAAGGACATTTACAAGTAACAAGAATGGTCCATTCTGCTATCTATTAGTCCACTAATCCAATTCTATGGAATATCTTGGGGGATAAACACCTTGGTCCATTTAAATACATAAGTATTCTTTTGAAAGCCCTAAGTCAACAAAAATGGTAAACTTTCACAAGGAAGCACACGAAAATGAATTTAAATATCTCGACGAAACTGAGTCAATCAATTTACTTAAGGATAATAATATCAATACCCGGCCATTTATTTACATAACATGACATGCATGTAACACTTAACCGATGTGAAAATCAAATGAAAGCTGCATTTATGTGTCAATGTGTTTAGCTTTACAGGTAATGAGGGACGTTTGTTCTAAGTTAGTAAACCAGCTTTTTAATTATAACATGATACGTTCATAGTGGCCCGTAGAGGTTTAATAGTACAAAATGCATATAGCAGACTCCTTGTCGATTTCATAATTATTATTCTCTCAGCTGCAGCATTTTTCTGTACCTATGTCACAAGAAATGGCCAAGTATTATAAATTGTGTCACTCTTAAAATCTTACTTACATGTATAAAATCGTGGTCCATGCACGTCTTTTTCCTTTCGGATAAGTAAAAGCAGATGGTGGTTTTTATGATAGTCCAACATGCCAAACATTCGAACGAGGGTGGCATCCTTTCATGATGCGAAAAAATTACCGAACACATTTATAAGGGTATTCGGAATCATCTCAATACAAATACCAGGCAAAAAAGGACATTTCAGTGTTTGACAGGTATTTAAATGTTATGAGCCCGCGAGACTAAGCACTTCTCACAACAGTTGTTTTCACTCAAACCGCTGGACGCTACAACCTGGTAGGTAATTATTTTTGCCAATGCCCGCCCCGGGTAAACGAAATCCCAGATGCAGGTCCACATCCATGGCTTTTCTTATATTTAAAAAAAAGATGTTAGGGTTAGGGGTTAGGGTGGATGAAGGAATTCGCTTCCCTCTAGTTCTTTGGTTAGCACGCATCTCCGTTACTCCAGCATGACATTTCCTTCTCAGTGGCTCTCACAGGATAACTCATGCCACTTTTCCTACATGAAATTGTTATGTCTCTTGAAAGTCTCTTCCGTAGTTTAGGGGAACGTAATTCTAGGATGCCACGGGCAGGATTTGATCCTGGCATGGAGCATGTAAAATCAGATCTGCAGTCCATCAACCTATACAAGAACACCACTGCTGACGATTCGCTGGTTAATAGTGGTTTAATTTGAAGCCTTATATCAACAACAACCCTAACCCTAAATAGAAGCTAACCGTACCCTAAAATGTAATTAATCAAAACTAAACGTTTTTCGAGTCAGTGCTTAACCCTAATCACTATTCTCAGGGCTTAACACCGTAATCTTTCCTTTGTAGAGTATTACTTTGTATATGAATCATAATGTGTCAACGTCATTCTGGAGTATGGAGATGAGTATTTTAGTTCTTTTAGCTTAGAAACATGCACCCCATCTACTCCTCCCAACTGAAAACCGCCAAATCATTGTCGAATGGAGTCCAGCAAAGTGTCTTTTTTTTTAAGGTCGTCACCATAAGGAGAGGGAGAGTCAAAGTGGGAAGAAAGGAAAAAACACATTTTCAAACAACCTCACAGGAAAAACTACTTTATTTTTCAAAAATATAAAATCAACAACTCTAATTGCAATTGCAATAGAAGCATACCAAAGACATTTTTAGAGCATGCAATCATCAATTTGTAAACAAAATGAATGACAGTAACCTAGGGGCTCAGGGCAGCTGAAAGAGATACTATAACATTCTTATAATTTTCAAATGTAATGCCTTATAACAAAAGGGGTGGAGGGGCTGTTGTATAAGCAGTTGCCCTGTAAGCAACATTTTAAGGTAAAAGGCTAAAGTAGTCATACACCTTCAACAATAATAAAAAGACTAATAATATTATCATAGAAGAAATAATATTTAAAATGTCTGAATTAATTCTCATAGACTTGACTCTTAATAATTTATAGCCATGGATCGAATGCGATGGACACAGCTGGTCCCCTATTAAAGCATAATAAATATGTAAACAAAGAAAGATCCAGCCCATAAGCCATGGACAGTCTTCTAGTATTTAGTATAAACAATCATGTCTCTTCTCTATAGGGAAAGCCCTCTAAAAATGTTGAGCACAACACTACAATAATGAGATCTGTAAACAACTTTCAGCCTTTCAGGAGGACATTATATCACATGCATGCTTTGCTGCAGAGCAGAAGGTCGCAAGTTGATTCCCCGGAATAGGGCCAGGCAAAGAATCAGGGTAACATTGCACTGTTGTCCTCTCAGATTTTTCATAATGTTGCCCACCCAGAGATTGTGGTGGGAAACAGTTACATTGTTAGATATCATGTGACCTTGAAGTAACCAATGAGAATAGTGCTGGGAAACATTTAGATCCTCAGGTAACAAAATAAACTGTTTCCGATGGGCCAAATCTTTAAGTGATTTGTGATATATAGTATAAGCTCAAATTTTATGGCTACACAGGAATGCATTAAACCTCTCTATTATGTCAGTTGTTGGTCATTCGTGGGTAGTAGTGCACTGTTACCCTGCGATGAACTTGCCTGCTCAGAGACTTTGGCATGAAACAGTTTGATTGTTAGATGTCAGCTGCCACTGAAATAACTAACGAGAGTGCACATGGTTGGGAAGAAAATTTCCAGCTATAATGACGATGTTTGTTATTATAATGTATTATTGTTGTTTGAGAGAAAAAAGAATAGACCTGGATATTCAAGTAAATAGACTGCCTTAGCTACAATGTAAAAATAACCTAAAAGCCAATATTTTAGCTAATTCCCATATTCACTAATGTGGGAAAGTGTAGGTTCTTGCAGGTTTCTACATCAGTACAATTGTGCGGATCAGTTTAGTTGCTCTCAAATGTCCTCCAATCTTACTTGCTATATTTAATTGTCTTGTCACCCTACTCTTAAAGAAGACAAGTTTCTGGACAAAAAAGAGGGTTCGCGGTCCCCCGAGGCATTTTTGAAGATCTTTACAAGATCTCGCTTCGTATTAGCCGCTCAAAAAGGCGGGGATATCATGAAGGGACCACCTTCACTCGTGTCGCCGGGCTTAGCTAAAAATCTGACAGAAGTACCTTTCAATATAGCTGTTCTTCAACAGGGTTGTTTCTTAATAACGTTACCATGGTACAGCCTGACAAACATGTTCTCCATACAGTTAGCTCTGTAAATAGAGATGACCACACCAAAATAACTACTTCACCTTTTCTGTCACACAGGCTGAAAAGAGACTAACAACCCTTTTAGTTGTGTATGACCACAAGGTAATTTATAATGATGTTTCCCTTGTTATGCATGACCACTAAGGTCCTCAGTCACCTAGACCAATTACAGCATAACAGTCCTTTCATTAATTTTGTTATGCATGACCACTAAGGTCCTCAGTCACCTAGACCGATTACAGCACAACAGTCATTTCATTCGTTATGCATGACCACTAAGGTCCTCAGTCACCTAGACCGATTGCAGCATAACAGTCTTTCATTTATTTGTTATGCATGACCACTAAGGTCCTCGGTCACCTAGACCAATTACAGCATAACAGTCCTTTCATGTGTTATGCATGACCACTAAGGTCCTCAGTCACCTAGACCGATTACAGCATAACGGTCCTCTTATTGTTTATGCATGACCACTAAGGTCCTCAGTCACCTAGACCGATTACAGCATAACAGACCCCAACCCTTGATTTGAAATGAAACATCATCACATCATTGGCTCTAGTCAGGCTAATTATGAGGTAGCCAGATGGAGCATTTTAAAAACAAATAGATCAGACACTTATGATCCAACTAATTCAGCATGTCTCAATGATTACTTTGTGATTGAGCCCACTCTAGAAGTCTGAGAAAGGTTTCCTCCCTATATGCTGGTGCTAACACCCTTCTCTGCCGAGACTGAGTTGCTAAGGCATGCAGTCTCTCAATCTCCACTGCTCTAGCTCTTGTAGTTGGAGTGTCCACAGGTCTGAATCTGTCATTGTTTATCAATACATTTTCATGAAAAGCAAAATCAGGATCTCTTCCTTCCCCACCTGCTGATTTTGCTCTTGACAATGCCACAAATAGAGCTCCTGGGTTTTTGGCTTCAAAGCCATGGTCCCCCGGGTGAACCACTACATACCTGAATGCTTCTCCGGCGCCCACAGTCATCCCTTGGCATTTGTGGATTGTTGTTCCCCATGCCAGTCGCAATGGAACCTGCAGACGCTTGCATCGGCATGCACATTCGGTGGAACGACTTACCGGTACAATTGGCACAACTGTCTGATCTTCATTAATGTACTGTGGCCCCCTATATCCTGGAAACCTCACCAGAACCACATCAGGTAGTGGAGCAGGATCATCAGTAGGTCTGCGGCCATCTTTGTACACAATATCTACAACTGTGCCTATTGCCCCATTGTACAAACCCCAATCAGCCTTTAAGTTAACTACCAGCATGACTTTGCTGTCACGGCAAAGATACAGTAGAGGTAACAATCCTCCCGCCTTATTACTGTCAGCCTTCACTACATGTCTGCCATTGTCAACTGCCTTGATCTTTGCTACTGGGTGGTTTGGCTGTCTGTTACACTCCAGCAGCTTTGTTTTATTACGCTGCCATTCAAGACGGTGCGTGGGAAATACGTACAGACCTTGCTCATCCATCCTAGCAAGGAGTTCTGGCCCATGTGACATGCGGAGATTGTGCCATTGAAACTGTTGTAGCCAATGGATTTGCTGGGGTGTTGTGGTATAATTTCTTAGTGACATCAGCACATCTCTCAGTTGTTGTTCAGATTCACTCTGCCGTATAATCTGAGTAAGCTCAACAGCGCTATCAAACATTGTCCAAACCAAGCGACCGTGGTTAGATGGTGCACTACGACAATCTGAGATGTAAACGGGGGTGTCACACACAGGAGGAAGCTGAACATCATCTCCCATGAACACCGCTACAGGAATCCCTCCCCATAACTGATCTGCATTGGCTCCTTTGTCGACTGCATAACGTGCATGCTGTTCCATCCAGCCCATTGTTGTACGTCCAAACATTGATCGTTCATCCCCAACCAGAACTTTCAGATTTTCGCACTTTTTCTGAATTTTCTCTAGTAAGGGACCTCTAGGTACAGTCAACTCATTGCAAGGCCTTCCACCCGTTGGTACTCCAAGAAAGCTGTGAGCTGTACTGCCTTGAACGAGATAGGCAGCATTCCCCGTCGGAGTTATCACCTGTATTGCATCATTGGCTTCGAAAACTTGCCGCACTAACCTCTGGAGACACTTTATGACATAAGACTTTCCTGTACCAGCAGTTCCAGAGACAACAAGCCGCAGTGGAAGGTAATATCCAGTGTTTTCAACAAAGTTGTACAGGGTGTGCAACACAAGCCCCACTATGGCTTTCTGATTCTCATTTAGAGACAACGGACACGCCTGAGGTAAATCAAGGTCTGTACTTTCTGTCTCCCATTCATCATCCGCTTTAATGCTTTCTTGAAGCCATTTTGTTGGGTCTTGTCCTTCAGGGAGAATAATATGGGTACTGCTCCAGTCATAGTCCTCCCCACCATCATCATAATCAAAGTCCCTCTCTACACCCTCATAGATTTGGTTCTGCCCTGCATATACATCCACCCAGTCTGGTTGTTCTTCTGCTTCAACAGCATCATCTCCCTCATCCTCTTCAAATACTGGTTCTTGTGGGTGGTCTGCAAAACGCCGTGCCTTAGCAACTTGGGCCTTCACAAATGTTGGACAGTCATCACTTGCAAAAAAGTCCTTAAAGCGATCAATCCAAGATTCTGCATCCCCCTTCACTTCTTGGATGTCAAACCAGCTTGGCCAGTGTAACAGGAGCATGGTCCTACAGTAGTCTTCATTTAGTGGCCACGTTGCGTGCGTAGAACCACCACTTACAACAGGAACATTACCATTCTTAGATGCAAAGTGGTACCAAGAACAGTGTTCATCTTGCGGTCGTGCAAGGTACTTATCCAGTGGGGTGCTGCGAGTTGCAGTTTCACCATCACGTTCAAGTCTCCTTGACCCTGACATTGACAAGTAGGTAAATGGACGGCTACATCGCCAAAGTGCCAGCCCACTCAGTTCAAAGGAAGCCTCCGGTCCACTGATATCTCGTCTTCCTACCGTCTTTATCAGCATCTTAGCACACAATGACTTGCCTGTCACCTGGTCTGCATCACCTGCATCAACAGCATTCACCATGTCCTTAAAGAGATCAGAAGTTGCACCAGTAGGTTCGCTATCTTTGCAAGCATATCCACAGACATAGTCAATTATGGCTATGATATCATCTGTGCTAGGATTGTCTGGAGGGGAATTGGAAAGAATCAAGCTTACATCTCCATTTGCTCTCCACAATTGTAACTGATAACGAGAATGCTGAACCACACGTGGATGGTCACGAGGCATCTCTAGGCGGGGAGCTCCATTATGATCTTCCACAATTTCTGGATTACTGCGCACTTTTTTCCCTGGGCGGAACTCACTTCCAAACTCCATCCGACATACATGTTCTCTCGGCTGCAGTCCTTGCTCCGGATGGCGAGGAGTTCTCAAGCAGTAATCAGAGCAACTGTGGAGTCCAACCCTGTTTACTAAATGCAAATGATCCTCCAGTATTGCATCTTGTGTTGCAGCAATCTGCATTAGCATCTTAACTAAGGGATCCCTATCATCTGATATGGGCTCAGCCGTTCCCTCAGGAGGTGGCCAGAGGTCTTTTCTTGGCTGCCCTTCTTCATCATTGCCAGCTGGATGTAATGCTGTCATGGCAAAGGTTTCATCTGCCCACTGACTAAGTCTAGCTGCATACACTTCCACTTCGCAACCATCTTCACGAGCTTCATGCAATAGCTGATGTGGTTGCCTGTCTTCCCTCCAGCTGAGTTGGTGCCAATGAATTTGACCGCGGGACTTGGCAAACTCATAGCGGTACCAATAATCAGAGACACCAAATACCGGCTTCAGTACCTTCTCATGGTATGCCTGGGTACGCAGGTCAAAGTAACTCACCACTACATGAGTATTTTCTTGTACTGCCTTGAAGCGCGCATTGCTATCTTCAGCAAGGTTGACTTCTTCACCTTTGGTCTGCAAGATGTACTCCTCCAGTAGCCTTCTAAGAGGAGGAAAGTAAAACTCGGCACAGCTTCCAGTCATGAAAAATGAAGGCAACCCACGCTTCTCATTGACCATGAACTCCACAAGGGCACGAAGCTCTCTGCGTCTCTGGTGCCAGTACTGAGCTGTACCACGCAGATTTGCGCCAAAATACAACAACTTGTCAGTAAAAGTGTCACCTCTCACAAGTCGTTCTTGCAGGTCTGCAACAGTTATGTGTGGGTCACCAAGTTGCTGATCAACAAAGAACCGGCTCTGCTCCAGGGCACGCTTCCTCATGATCATATTGTGGACAACAAACTTCCACACCTTATGCCTAGCAAACCTCCCATCTTGGTACCACAGCAGGTGCTCTGCCCAGTTATGCAGTGTGGGACACGTCACTGGCCGGTTTATGTGGAAATCACCCTTTCCATAGGGAAACAAGCAGGGAAATGCCATCATAAAAAAGTAGGGAGTAGTAAACTCTGATGCTGGTGTTCTGCCCATGGTCGGCCAAGGGATCACTGGTCGTTGCACATTTCGTTCTGCTTCTCCAGCTTCACCTTCCCGAGGTTCAGAAACAACTTCATTTATGGCTGCTTCTACTTGTGCTTGCACATTCACTCCAGGCTCAGGAAGAATAATTCCGGAGACTGTTGAGTCATCAGTACTGTCTGTTTCCCCAACATCCAATTGTTGTGGTGCAGGGCCTTGGTCATCAATGCGTTCTGTTTCAGAGAACTCAACAGTTCTCAAATTCGGCAACTCGCCATCTTCTGGTAAATTCTCTATGCGAGTGCCATCAATAACAACATCACCATAAGCAGGATTGTTGTCCTTGAGCCAACGAAGCGCTCTCTCAACACGGTGTCTTCTAACCCTGAAGTCCTTATGTGTATCATCTTTTCCGTGTCTTCTCACACGTATGATATCCACCTCTGCCGGTAGTCGTGGAAGAATAGTTGCCGGTTCTTGCACAGCCTGTGGGAATGCAATGCAATGCCCCTTTGAAGCGATACCTCCATGCTTCAGCAAGTGTACATGCACGGTAGGTGCTAGCCTGGCTATCAGCATCTGTTCAGCATCTGACATGTCAGACAAAATCTCAGGAACAGCCACTGGATCCATGTTATTCTCACCTGACCACACTTTTGGAACCTTCTTATCTCTCCTGCAGCGAGTACACATGTTTCTTGTGCCCTTGCACTCCAGTCATCGTTCCTTGCAGACCTCACAAAAACCGAATGCTTAAGTCATCTGCTCCACCTCAAATGCACGAATAGCACTGTATGCCTTATCTTCTTGCTGACTTGAACCTGCTGGTGGAGGTGGTGGTAGATCTCCAACAACTTCTTGCAACCTTTTCTCTTGTTCTGATATTCGTCTTTGGTTTTGCCGCTTTCTTTTTCTCCTGTTATCCTCTGTTTCCACTACACCAGGCTTTGCAAACTCATAGTCCACACCAACTGCCCTTGCTCTAGCAATGAGAGCGTCATCTTCTGAAAGAGATTGCTGCGTTCCCTGCGAATTGCTTGCTTCCTCAATTGGGCCATTTTCTACCACAGGAGTGTCCTTTTCTAACTCTTCTCCTAGTGAATGAATTATTTGTATTTACCAACTACACAATTTATATAAGGTATGGGGCTGGTGGATTGTATTTTTTATCTTGCTTGAGGGATAAGTGAATTTTTTTGGGTATTCAATTGCAGGAACTGGTGAAGCATAATAAAAAAGCTGTGACTCTTGGGCTAATAGATGCAAGCTACAGCCTGCCCAAATAGGTCAAATTGTAAAACTGAGTTTTTTTGCACCCTTAAGAACTGCTTGTGTAACTGTACAGGCATTATTATTATGACAATGCTGTATCTTTTGAAATGTTCTCAAAACCTGATTTCAAAAGAAAATACACCATAAATTATACTTTCCAAACTTACAACAAGGCTTGACAATTATTTCTAAGTGGTGATATTGACTGAGATTTCATAAATCAGTCATCAAATAATCAGAGTGACCAAACCAATCAATTATTAATCATCAATTATAATTAGGAAAAATAATTATCTCTATATGAATTCAATGTATTTTTAACTGTGTGTAAATCAAAGTAATACAAACTTAAAGGTACGTTTTCCCATGATATGCACAATCAAATGCCAACAAAACAGTCAGCAGAATTAACTATACAGAAATGATGTCTTGTCATATCAAGCACAACAGCAATTAATGTTTGAAATACATGACAAAAAGGCCTCATCATTAACAAATTATATAGCTGCTCTTTTGAGTCCCTCAAAAAAATATCTATTTGTCACACACACACACACACACCTTTGTATACACCTATTTCAATTAAGGTTGCTTCAGAGAAGAATGACGCGTGATGCATGATCCATGTTTCATAGCCCGCAGTGCATTATTGTGGCAAATCTAGTAATTATGTACCCACAACGAGCCTAGAAACCTAGATAGCAAAGGCTTCTGACACTTCTATGTTATGTCAGCAGAAGGTTAAGAAAATGTATTTCAAAACACTGAATCGTACACCTTTTAATTTAAGACAGTGATTTGAGGTTAGGTTTTTCTCTGTGGTATATATGCAAATGTTGCAAATTTTCAACAAGTTTGCTCAGCCTGTGCACATGGGAATTTTTTGAGTTAAAAAAAACAAATTCAAGGCATTTGTTTAACTACAATAAATAACTTAACATTATGCATTCATCTATACTTGAGGCAAATTTTTGGAAAACTGAATAAAAAAGAATATACCGTTGATTTGCTTTATTGAAATAACCAGCATTCTGGCCCATGCAAAAGCACAGCTTAATCAGATGGTAAAACCCTATCCATTTGATGTTGTTAAAAGAGACTTCTAATTTCTTACTGTGAGATTTTGAAAGTCTTAAAAATGAAATTCTTCAGCTCAGTCATGCTTAAGATTTTTAGCAGCCATTTGACTTGAAAGCTCTCTTGAATGCCTTCTCACAAATAGTCTCCATTATTTCAATGAACGTGAAACATGGTTCACGGGAGCAACCTTAATTGAAATAGGTGTATATTTCAGTTAAAATCTTGGTAACAAAAAAAAAATAAAACACAACCCACAATGAATAAATAAATACAAATAATCAAGTACATTATTTTATAAAATAAAATGTAAGGAAAAAGTGTTAACTACAAAAGAAAAAGGATAGAATTAAGTAGGCATGCTTCCCAATGTATGCAACTGATTGGTTCTGATCTATATTTCTATTAACGTTTATTAGCCAATCACGGTTTTTCATTATCTGAGAAATTTGCATTATTTTGCTTTCTGCATTTGTGTTTCCTCGTTTTTGCACTGTGTTAAATAAAAACTGCACTGGTGCTCTAGGGCAATGCGGTTCAAACCTTTTTTCCAGTATATTATTAACTTTCAAATAAATACCATCTACCATAATCAACTATATCAGTATATACCTGCTGAATGTCTTTGCTCTTGTTCACCTACAAGGGAGCACTCCATCCTACGTTCAACTTGGAGCACCTCACTTTCATCTTCTTCCAACGCTAAGAAGAGAAGATTTTAAAATCCTTTAGTTGAGAAGGGATTTTCCCTCGCCCCATTAACATTACTTATGCATACACCTATTGTCCAAAGAAAACAAAGGTTGGAACAATACTCAGAGCCAGAAGTTGTGACTTCTGCTTTAACTCTTGCGGGAAATCAAATAAAATGTACACAACCTGAGACTGACAGTATCACTGGGAATTTAATACACTGTACCCTCCAATGAATGAAATACTTGGCTCTTAATCAAGTTAATAGGTACTGTTAGAGTTAAAAGCATCAATCCACAAGGAAAAGAATACAAACTGTCAAGTCTTAAAATTATGTTCGGTAAATGTACTATGTCTGGTCTAGATTTAATTAGCTGGCAACATTAAGTACCTGAAAATTGAAATAACTACTTTTACATGGTCTAGCTCATTGTCTTTAACTTTTAAAGAAATGTTGGTTTCATAACTTGATAACTGCAATCAAAAATGGGTAATAACATGATTATGTTTGGACTAAAATTCAATATTTCCCCATCTTGCAATACAAGGAGTTTTTGAGCATTTATGGGGAATTTTTTCCCTTAATTTTCCTGTTTACTGCAAAGTGCAATGTTTTCAATACAGTATTAACCTGTGACTGAGAACCAGCTGTTAGGCTATATTTTGCTAGTTAGGCCCCCAGTCACAGCCTGTTTAGCCCAATTATATTTATTTGTAAGACATTCATATTCTCTTAAATCTATAAGAAAAACTCCTGGAAAAACCACTTTTCACTTGAAAAATATTCAAGAATCTCTTTGGTAGATAACACCCCATTGAAGATTAAGTACTCTTACCAACAATACTTTTGGCTTAACTGCAGAATACCCTGCCATTTATTTGAATATGAATAGCAGCTATTGTTATATACCTCGTTCTTCAAAGCACACCGACACATGTACATAATAGTGGCAGGGTATTGTACAGTTACTTATACTTTTTCCGTCAGAAAATAAGAACCTATGTTACTTTATAAAAAATACCCAATAACTATATTTTTTTAAGAACCTGTTCAGGCTATGGAAAAATGCAGATTCTTACCAGGGAGTTTTTACTGTATTTTGACCGGTCCGAGCTATAATTTGTTTGGCAGGTAATTTTTTGTCTGGTCAAAAAGAACCTCAAAGCGAAAATTCCCCTGTCAACATGACCGGCAAAAACAATTTCGAGCACTGGCTTATGACCTCCTTTAATTTACATCAAACATAAGAAGATAGATATCTACAACAGGGAAAAGCCTAAATACTTATAAAAGAAAAGTTATTTCAATTACATGAGGGAGATTAGCCAGCCAAATTGCTGCTTTAAATTCTGTTTACCCTGAACAAAGAAAACAACGGGCATGCATGAACCCGAACAATCTGCATCAAATGAGCTCTTTCAACAAGCATTGGGAAAACCAGGGCAAAACATTTTCAGTCTCAATCTACAGTGTCCGCCAGGCACAAGGATGCAACAGTGATACCTCAACTTTACACTTTTGAGAATTTCACGGGAGCCTCTAACGCTAAAAAATATTCCCCTGTGACGGAGGACAGAGTCGCGCCAAATTTTAAAAGCTTAGATGACAAACAACAGTCAAGATAGGAGTTTTCATTCATTCAGCGATTCAAGGCACGCTAGCATCGGACAGAACAAAAAGGCAGATTATGGTTAAGCAAAAGTATTAAAATTCTTGATCAAATTACATCACTTGCACAATTTTTAAGATTACCTTGGGTTTTCCGCACCAGAAAGATTGGATAATGAATACATCGATGAGTATTATAATGCAATGTCTTTGTTAAATTGAAAATTCAGTTTCCTTTCTCTTTATCGAACTTGAACACAGGTCAAAACAGCTTAACCGCAGCAAACTACGGAAGCAAAATGGTCTCCGACTTCATGTTAAGGTGGCTCCCTAGAGTAATTTGGCCGTGCGCAGCCTGATCACTAGTATGGCGCGAGCTTTAAAATCCGCGCGACGTCCACGCAAAAATAAAAACAAATATGGCCTCGCAGTTTCGAAATATTCCACCCAAAAAACTTTATTAACTTTCTGTTGAAGCTCATTGTGCAAAAAGTTTGATTAGTGTAGGTCAAACATTTATGAGAGGAGACAATGTTACACCGGTTACAAGTCACTATCGATCTCCATAAGAGTAAATTGTATGCAAAAACAAAGCAGAAATTTTCCAAAGACATCAATTCTTTCGCTTCAAAAGTAGACAAACGTTAAATAGTCGAAGTAAATGGTGGGTGGAAACTTTACTTAGAAAACAAAGAAGTAAGTACACTAAATTAGAAGGAAGCAATGTTGCTGTTTCTGGCCTTTGGTTCACGGTCAGTGGAAAGATCTGAAAGATCGAGCCAATTCTCGAACAAACACAGAAGATTGTCTTCACTGGTGGAGCTCCTCGGTCACTTTATTTCTCTTAAATTTTATTTGATTTAATTATTCTAGAAGTGGCTTTAAGACAAGATAACGGGGAGTGTAAATTTTTGTTTTGTTTTGCCGACTCTATTACATTGTTTTAAAAACTTATCAGAAAAAAGGTTTCCCACGTAATTTGCATCCTATCGAAGGAACCTTTCCATCGACGAACCAACATGCTTGTATTTTTTCTTGTTTCAAACGTCCTTCAACGCACATGCAAGAAGCAATAGAAAATGTTTTTGCACAACGAGAAATAATCTTTACTCACAGATTGACCCTTGAAAAAAGCAATAGTTGTCCGTCGAGACCTACGGTCTTGTACGTGTAGCTGAGGACAATGGACATGATGTACGATTTATAGATCGGCGCCATCTTCTACAGCAGACTTTTAAAGAAAAACTTCGCCGTCGAAATTATCCCTGAAGAAGAACAAGGTTGAAAAAGTATCCGGAAGTGGGCTGACATTTGAAGATCTGCAAACAGTGTACAGCAGATTAGGAAATGAAGGGCTTATTGCGATCCTTGCACCGTCTTCATCTCCGACGATCGCCATCCTCACGAGTGACCACCACGGTTCGAATTTTAACTACAATAGTCAAGTACTTCGAAGAAAACATCCTGTGTTAGGTAAAAAATTGAATCCGCTAACTCTCCTTTTTCAACTGGCGAGATATCACCGTAATAATACTAATAAACGGCTTCAAAACAATGGCTTTCGTACTCTTCCAAGAAACCACATGTTCTCAGTAGCTTTGTGCATTATGCGCATGCGGGCGTGATGGCTCGCGCGCGTAGTTTGCTCACACGACGCCGAATCACGCGTGTTTTTCGGATTTTTGTGACGTCAGCGCAGTTAATTAACCCCGTGAATTTCTCGCGTTTCCTTCGGTAAATTTTTTTAAAAATCGCCTCATTTCTTAACAGTCGCAGAACCTTTGTACTGTCATTTTTTTGTCAAAATCTGTAAGAGCTAAACTCTTCTATTAAGAAAAATTACAAATTTCAAAATATTGGCAAAACCGTCTTAACGACCCCAAGTTTTTTCCACTTTAAAATGTTAAGCAAAATCATTAATATAAAGAGGCAAAGTTTAAAGACATTTCACCGCGGGAAATTAGAAATATTAAGGAAAAATGGGCAAAAATGACAAAATTACTGCCTGTTTAAGGATGTGATGTTTCCATGGCAACGGTCTTAATCCAGAAAATGAAACTTGAAAAAGGAGCCTTCTTATATGGGTAACCTTAGCGGTGAATCTCGTGAACAATATCGCAAAGACAAAGTAACTAGATTTCCTTCTGTAACGTATGCTTGATAGCTCGGATTATTAGTAAATACTCTAGGGAGCCACCTTAATCTTCTCTGAAACTCGACACTGCGTGACAACATGTGACGTAAGCTCGGATTGGTTAAACAAACAAAACAACAGCCAACCCCTGTATGAGTTTAACCTTTTTAGAAAAGCAAAAATGCCTTGCATTCGATACATAAAAAATTTGAAGAAAGTCGCTCACCTCCTTCTTCCCGTTCGTCTTCGTTTAAGCTTAAGCTTATACGACGCCTGTTTTCCCTTCCTGTTTCTCGCTCCCTTCTTCGCCGCTCGTCGCTAGTTCGGCGTCTATTTTCTCTTACTCTTTCTCGTTCATTATCCAGTTGCTCTTCAGTGAAATTTTGCCTCCTTTCTCTGCTTCTTTCTTGCTCTCTCTCCCGTTGCTCGTTAGTGAAATTACGCCTCAGTTCTCTGTTTCTTTCTCTCTCTCTCTCCCGTTGCTCGTTAGTGAAATTGCGCCTCAGTTCTCTGTTTCTTTCTCTCTCTCTCTCCCGTTGCTCGTTAGTGAAATTGCGCCTCAGTTCTCCGTTTCTTTCTCTCTCTCTCTCCCGTTGCTCGTCAGTAAAACTGCGCCTTCTTTCTATGCTTCTTTCTTGCTCCCTCTCCCGTTGCTCATCAATAAAACTGTGCCTTCTTTCTGTGCTTCTTTCTTGCTCCCTCTCCCGTTGCTCATCAGTAAAATTGCGCCTCCTTTCTCTGTTTCTCCGTTGCTCCCTCTCCCGCTGCTCGTCAGAGCAGTTTCGTCTCCTTTCTCTAGCTCTCTGCTGCTCCCTCTCCCGTTGAGCTTGGCTTGCTTGCCGCCTACTTTCTCGTTTCCTCTGCCTCTCTCTATCTCTGTACTCCAAACTAGAGGACATAATCGATAAAATATCAAGAATTGCGGAATTGCACAGTGCTCAACCGATACGAAAAATTTCTTTTTCTTCTGAGTTGACTTCGCTGAACTTTTCAGTTGTTTATGCTCCACGAAACGCGGGCGGCCCTTTGTTTTCGCGCCAAAAACTATGCACTCACAGACTACCTGAAATTTTGCATTGGTTTTCCTGTGGTGCGGACGGACGGTCGGTCGGTCGCTCGCTCGCTCGGTCGGTCGGTCACGTGATTACCAAATTTTCTGGGATGGGTAGATTTACTTACCCATGGTGCTCTGCTGCGCGCGCTTCGCGCGCGAGAGCTCCGCTATGAACTAGCAAACAATGTTTGAAATACTTCACTTCAGGTAACGAAAATGGGAGTGTTCTTTTCCTTCCAAGGAAATCTATCTGAAGCCAACCAAGTCTAAAATTTTTCAGTGTTTTTATCATGCACAACAAGGTTACTTCAATTGCACCTTCAGTACCTGTCTTTAAATAGACAGGGCTTTTATTACAAACTGAAACAAGGAAAAATAACTATTAGCAGGGACAGCAGGGTTAGGGTCATAAGATGCCCATGATGTTCCATTTCCTTTGCCTCAAGCCCTTAACCTACACCATTTAAAAATGATAGATGATGTGATTGCTTTCCATTAAAAGCCATGAAAACTTAATGCACAGTACTATATTTAATGAAAGGTCTCAATAACAATATTATAATGGCCATTACTCAAACAAAATAATATAAAACAATACTGTGATTATTTTACTGAAACTAACATATCAAAAGAATATATGTACATCACAGTAAGGTTCAATTATACATGCCTCAAGGTTAATGTCTCTTCCTAATTGTAGGGGAAATAATTGTGAACATATGGTTTTACATCAGTCAAATGCAATTCGAGCGACTTGGAACCTTGCTGGGAACTAGCAAATTCTGTACATCCCAGGGATCAAATATTTGACAACCCTGGGACAATCCCCCTTCCCCCTGGCTTTAAACACGCACTTCTGAAATCCAAACATAGCTAAACTGGATTTACAAGAAAAATGCAAGCAGGTTGGCTTCTTTGTCAAAGTCAAGAAAAAACTTGAAGAGGTAGTTATTGGACTTTCTCTTGATTTTAAATATGCATGTTTCATTGCTTTTGAGGCCAGAACTTTTACTGGTGAGGTCAAGAGTGAGTAGCATGAGTTAACATGTTTTATTCACTGAATGAATCTTGTACTGATCAAGGATTCAAATAACAAAGAACAGCTAACCTTACGACTGACAACCTAATGACAATTATTTTTTTATTGCTGAAAGACAGCAGTTCATTTTGGGTTCCTCCGTTTAACATAAATATTTACAACTGGTTGCATCTCTTTGAGTAAGCACTCAGTTATACATCTACTGACAACAAGTCTCTGTTTTTGTTGTGAACAAAACAATTGTAAATAACTATTACAACACTAGAGGTGCGTGGGTCAGGGGTGTTAAGCCAAGGAACTCGTGCTTTGCAGCCTCTGCGTTGCTACATGCATCTTCGAATGTGCAGCCGGTAATTCACCACCTGGCAACAAACAGAGAAACCACTTCAAACTCAAATAAAATTCAACAGCTTTTAGAAAAGAACATGCAACACACTATGCAAGGGACGAATGCTAAAAAGGGAAGGTACAAAACTCGGGCCGGGTCGACTCTTTCACACATAGAAAAAACAATCAGTTTTATTATGTGGTAAGCAATCAATTCGGATTCTTTGTTGTAGCTTTTTGTGTCTGCCTAATTGACCACTAAATGACCAGCATCATTGCCTCCAAGCCTCTGGAAGTACTAGCTATGGACTTCACCCAGCTTGAGCCAGCTTCAGATGGCAGAGAGAATGTCTTAGTACTCACCGATGTGTTTACCAAGTTTACAGTTGCAGTACCAACAAGAGATCAGTGGGCCAGCACCGTAGTCAAGACCCTGGTACGTGACTGGTTCCTTGTGTATGGTGTCCCCAAGAGAATTCACTCTGACCAGGGACGGTGTTTTGAAGCTGAAGTAGTACAAGAACTGTGCCGCACGTATGGAATCAAGAAGTCCCGAAGCACTCCTTACCACCCTGAAGGAAATGGACAGTGTGAGCGATTCAACCGTACACTCCATGACCTGCTGCGTACCCTCCCACCTGAGAGAAAGCGAAAGTGGCCTGAGCACCTGAAGGAACTGTGTTATGCATATAACGCAACTCCACATACCTCTACCGGGTATTCCCCGCACTACCTCATGTTTGGTATTGATCCTAAATTGCCAATTGATCTCCTACTCCCGAATGTCCATGACGACCAAGTAAGCAACAATGGTGACTGGCTTACCTTACACCAGAATCGTCTACGAGAAGCTCATCTGCAAGCTCAGAGCAAGCTTCGAGTTGAAGCTATCTTCCGCAAGAAACACTTTGATCGACACAGACAAGCCAAGCCTGATGAAATCCCCATTGGTGAGAGAGTTTTCACTCGCAGCCATCCCCAAGGGAGGGCTAAGATACAAGACAGATGGAACTCTAAGATTTACAAGGTTGTTAATCGTCGGGACAATGTCTATGAAATCGAACCGGCTGATGGTCAGGGAGCTACTAAAACTGTCAACCGTGCAGAGCTTCAAATTTGTCCTAAGCCTAGACCACTGTTACCACAGCTAACCCACAGACGAAACCGAGCACCTGTACCCCAAGCACAGAGAGAAGCCCCTCAAGATTCTTCCGAAGATGATGATGATGATGACATTCTGATTGCTTTTGATGCCCCTCGTGTACCTGCAGTGCCATTACCTGCTGTAGAGCCTGAAAGACCACTTTTGCGTCGTTCTACGAGGCTTAATAAGGGACACCACAGCAACCCCCATCACCAACTCAGGACAGCAGCTACCTAAGGCTTATGCTAAGATTTGTAACTCATTTTCCATTAAGATTAGCTCTCATTTCTTACTTGTTTAATTTTGTGCTTGCATGAGGACATGGCAAGCAAAAGCAGGGGGGAATGTGACAAGGTCACTTAAGTTCATTTTCAGCTTATATTATTTTTCTATTATTTCCAATTTATTTTCAACTATTTTCATTTTCCTAATGATTATTAATTGGTTGTTTACCTAAATATCTTTATTTCCTTACACACCTCATTATTTTTACCATGTGTAGTTGTATTATTCCCACACATTTCTTGTATCTAAATCCTGTTGAGTGGGAGCAGTGAACACATAGTTCCCCTAGGTAATTCCTGTATTAGTGGGCAGTAAATTCACTCCCTAGCCTTATTTGGTTTATAGTTATTTTTGATTTTCCTCCAAATCTACTATAAATTGGCAACCATTTGCTCAGTAAATTCAGTTGGTTCAGTTGGTTTACCTAAGTGCAGAAAGCCCAATTCTATTTTCAAGTCTCCCACGGATGAGTTATCAATAACATTTAGTATGTTACATTGCTTTCCTATTTCTTTATTACATTAGGCCTTTTTTAGTTTAGTTTATTAGTTTTCTATTTCCTTAGTTCGTAGCAATATTATTCTTATAATTTAGTTCTTATTTTCAATAGCTTTTTGTTTAGAATGTTTATCTCATTTGACCTTTAGTCTGGCACAGCATGTAATTTGCCTGTTAAACATTCTGTTGTAGTTCTCACCAGTAATTACTATATCATTACTTACTCTCTTGTTTCCAATCATTTTCTGTAATTGTTCCCTTGTATTCAATCCATTTTTGTTCCAAATTATCCTTTGTCATTGCTTTTCGTGATTTAGTTTCATTGTGCTAGCTATTAGCTTAGTCATGCTGCATTGTTATGCAACACTTGTAATCCGAATCCATAGCTTTCGTGTGTTTTACACTTCATGTAATAGTTCTCGGATTATACTCAGCTTTTGGTTTGTTTACATTTTTAAATCACTTTTGTAGTTTCTTAAGTAATCTTATTGCCCTTTTGTATACTGTTTTTAAGCTTGTAAATACTGTTTAGCTTATTGTAGTTTTGCTTTATTTTTGTATTTTAGTTTCTCGTTCCCGTTTTTTTGTTTGTTCATTAAATTCATTAAACTAAAGCTCAGATCTGTTGTTCTTGCGTCGACCGTTTGGCCGTCTTACATGTTCATATAAGGAGGTTCCTGGATATATAAGGTCTGGAGCTCCACTGTGGACTCAAAAACAACATATCTTTGTACAGTGATTTGCCCAAAAAAATTAACGCTTGTCCACGATGTGTTTTAAGTCACTGAACTTTGTCGCACTGGAGCTGATATTTTAAAACACGCTCGATCGGACACTCGTGGCTTTGTAGATCACTAAAATATAAACAAAATCCTCAATGTAAAAGTTATTGCGCTGATATGTGTGCAGAAAAAAGGTCAATCTTTATCTAGTAAAATCTTCCCAAAAATTCGGTTTCAAAGCAACTGTAGCTTATTTTTAAACTTGATCGTTTCGCGTACTAAGAGATAACTATAAATTATGCTTTGTGTTGTCAAGTTGAACATACCTAACATCTGTCAAAAACCTACGTGTAAGTAGCATCTCCTTCAAACAAAGTTAAAATTACATTGCAAAAACTTCTTGCTGACAATGAGGAAATTACTTTTTTTTTGTACGGAAACAACCTACCTAAAGATCTTAAAAGCAAAAGATCAGTTTCAGTGAGCTTCGCAGCTAAACCATGATTCACCATGTAGCTATTTTTCATAACTCAGTGAATAGCTGGTCCATGTGAGGGTCTTCATTCAGGCAAATTAAATTCAGCCAATCGTTAGAAAATACAGAAAACTGCACATAAGGGTATTTGTTTTGCTCGCCTCATACAAATCCAACTCCAGCAATTGTTTACGAGCAGAATCAATTGTTTTAAAGTAATTAACTGCCGGCAGTTGTCACGTTCTCAACTTCGCTTCGAGTGAAAAGGAAAATTTGCGTACAGAAAGTTATTTCTAATACTAAGAACAGAAACTTTCACAGTGCACTGGAAAACAAAACTGTGTAATTAAAAGTGCTCAAGTAATAGCAGTCAGAGTTTTCTTCAACAGAAAAATGATGGACGTAGTCTTTTCTTCTCGAGTAAGCCTACTGGCCTTCTATTTCCGAGAAAGTTTTACGGCGCACAAAGGGTTCTTTGACTGAAGAGATGGATAAAGCTGGTTCTGCAAAGGGAATAAATCTGGGCATGTGAAAAAGTATTTACTAACAACAGAATACAAGCGGGTTTTAATTCAGCCCGGCGAAAGACGGCGAAAACAACTCACAAATAAATCGAATGCAAAATCAAAATACTCGCCTCTTGGGAAACGTTCAAAACTTTTTATTCCTAACTTCAGATTGACGCGGGATGATCTTTTTTGCCTTTAATATTGGTTGTTCCGAGTCCAAAGTAATTTTCAAGTGACGAAAAACAAAAACCATTCAAAAGTATAAAGGCTTTTCAAGAAACAAACGTTCACACCTTGTGCATTTCATTCAGTCTCACCAGAAACCCATGGTCTCACTCAGTGACTCCAGGCAGTGGCTCCTGCAGTGACTCTGTGCAGTCACAGAAAAGCCCGCCATGAGCCTGCGATAAGGGATGCGCAGAAGCTTGCGCAAAACGTTTTTCCGCCCTGAAGCCCAGACCTGACCGGCCCTCGAGTATTCCCTCCTCACCAACTCGTGCCGTCTTTTCATGGGTCTTGCATAGGGATGACAGAAGCTTTAGTTCATCATGATCAGGATGAGGTAAGTACACAAGCTCTTAACGCTATCTTTGCGAATCTGTGTTGTACGTATATAGCCACTGAAAAGTCTACGTGTGTATCCGTACCGTTACTCGCGTTAGTATTTCGCTCCCGTCGACTACAAAATTTCGCTTTCAGAGTATTAAAGCTTACTTCATCATTCCTTCTTTATAGAGTACAAAGTTTTTCCCCCTTTTTTTCAAAGATCTTATTAGATTAAGGTTGTGTGATGATATTTTTATGTCTTTCTACCATTATCCGGTTGGTTCTCTTCTTGTCGTAAGGAAGAAATTAGAAGAAATAGGTTTTGTATTGTGTCGCCCGGCAGGCAGCCGAAAATGTTATAACGCGTTTCGTGCCTCACATGATTAAAATTAAGCTTGCAGTTTACCATAATGCCATCGCACGGAAACAATTCTCCCTGGCTTTAATAGTGTTATGCCTAGCACAAGAGAAAATTTCATCGAAAACATTAAAGTTTAAGCGTAGCCAAAACTTTTTGACAAGTTAAATTGTGTGCTAAATTCCGAGAAAGGGAATGAAAAAATGAGTTAAAGTTTACTGGTTCTTAAGGTGATTCCCTAGTAAATGAACGTAACATAGATTGTAGATGAAACTTGGTACACTGATGTAACAAGTCAAGAAGATGATAAAAAAGTAATAAAAAGTGGGGGTCACCGTGCTCATTTTGACGTCACAATGCTGACAAATACGGTTATTTAGGACCCTGTGACAAAAACCGCACGCAGCTCAAAACTAGACAAAAAGGAGAGATTTTTCGATGATGCATGTGGTATCGCACAGAATTTGACTTTAATGTATTGTTTATCCACTGACGTACCAGAAAAATTCCTTTTATGCCCTTGTTTTTACTTTACGCTCTAAAGTAGAACTAAATTAGACACGCGTTTTACGACCCGTGATAGCTCAATCCCATACAATTTAGTAAAATTGCCAAAAAACTGAACATAGACTTGTGCCAATTTTTTTCTCATCGAAAGGAAGCACTATCCTTATTGAAATCATGAAATAAAAAATGGGGGTCACCGAACTCGTTTTTGCGGTAGAGCTGCAGAAAGTGCGCGCCAAATGCATTTTCTCCGATTTTTGAGAGAGGACTGGGGCTAGTTTCAAAATTAAATGTATGTCATAGGGGGAAGAAAGTATTAAGAAATCCGTTTTTTTTCAGAATTTACATCGAGATATAACGTTTAGGCCACAATGTGATAAAGAAAGCGCTTCTTTGAAAATTAAAGTGAGTAAGCACAAGTTAAACATCCACTATCGAGGTCACGTTCTCTGTGAGGAAGTCTAACTCAGCAACACGCGTACTGGTTACATTATGCACCTTCCCAACACATTGAGTCTCACCTCGGCAAGAAACAACTGCAAGCAAAAATTCCAATAGCGTTTCTCTTCAGTCAACGTCATTTTAATAATGTTACTTCACATGCTCTTTTTTACGGCGGCCATCTTGTTATGCGCAGTAAGAGATGCGCAGTGCAAAACCAGGGAATCACCTTAATTTCGCTTGGGTGCCGTTTCAATTAGTCATAATTAAACAGCAATGTGGAAATTAGCATTTTTCTTGATTTTTATTGCATCGCGTTCAGTCACAATGACAAAATTACACTGCAAATTGGAACAAAGATGTAAGCTTATAAAAAGTTACACTTTTGACAAAATTCTACATTTAGTTTACTAACCATTTAAGCTTATTTTGTGAGATTTAGCCTTAAGCAAAACATGTCCACAGACTACAGATTTCATGCTTACAGCAGTATTAATTTTGAGAGACGTTAATAAGAAACGTTTCATTTCAAAATCATCAACCGCCAATCAACTGCCATACAGATATTCCTGTAATTGTTCTTAGTCTCTTCTTACAGGCATGCTAGAACAGATACTCGTAACATATTGCCTTTGCATTAGATAAAAATATCCAAGAAAAATACCTTATTTATATTGGTTTTAATTATTTGCACTCCCCTCGTGTTTCTTAATACTAACCATGCCTTTCAGCCTTTTAATTGGCTAATATTGGTGGATAATTACATTTTTCACAGCATGATGAATTATTGCGTTCACAAGGCCGTTATTAAATATCATCCCCTACAGACTGTAGTTTTTATAGATGATTAAATCAATAGGCATTTTGTGTTCCTAGTATAATATTTTGATATATGAAAGTTGATGTGTAGTACTATCACAGTTGAGACTTGTTAGTTGTTTCTTAGCCACCATGTGTTTCTTAATGCCGACCACACCTTAAAGCTTTCTAATTGGCTAATATTGGTGCATATTATTTTCTATGTTCGCGTGTGGTATTAATCTGCTTTCTGGGTGACTGTTGAATATTTGCCTTTGCTGATTTTGTTCATCATACGCGATTTTCCTTCCCTTCGATACTGTAAAAACAATCGATGTGACCCAACAAACTTTGTTTACGATTGCCTGTTTGTTTCTGAATAGAGAACCTTACTGATTTAAATGGATGTTTATTCCATTTACTCAAAAAATGCTTTATATCAAGCCGCTCAATTTTTGTGTTAAGTACTACCGCTTAACTGTTGATTGCATATTTATTTACTCTTTACGTTGATGCTTTCTGTTTTTATACATGAGTGTTTTATCTTAAAGGGCATGTAAACCCAAAAATACAAGTTTATCCTGTTATATGTAAAAAAGTATTCTAAAAACGATTTTGCTATTATTTTTTGCCAATTCGATGTTCCTAAGGCGAGACGACGGCGTTTTCTAAGGCAGATTAACTTCCGGTTAACAATATTAAATTACCTGTGACGTAACGAGTGGAACCAGTCGATTGCGCAACTTGATTATTACTATGGCGGCTCGAGCGATAAGTGAGAGTTCGGATAGTTCAGAGGAAATTTCATCCAACGAAAGTGATTTTTACGACGTAAATTTATATGACAGCGATGTAGCTGAAACTTTAGAGCCTTCTGAAGAAGCAGGTCCGCGTCCCTATAGTTACGAGCCTCGCAGAGTTCAACGAGAAGATGGACAGCAACAACAACAAAGCTGTGAGGACGAAACCCAAAGTGAGAAGGATCGTCTTGGCAACACAGACTGGTAATTTTTTGTGTGTGTGACTTAAATTGTATTGCTTATACCTTTTGCCTTTATTTGGAAGTAATTTTATTATGAGACTAGGATGAACTCAGGCCATTATGAAAGGGGTCCTTATTTTTTGTTGTTGTAATTTAGGTGTGAGTGTGGAATGTGTCAGCCGATGCCTACAGTACCCGAAAGCGTATGTTGTCACGAAATAGGGCAAATATGGCAAAAAATTGAAGAGCAAACGGAGGTCCAAATGTCCTGTATAACAGAACATCCTGGCTTTCAGTCTACTTGCTTGGATGTGTGGGTTCTTGAAACGGCGTATTATGCATATAGGCAACAACATGGCACAGACAGTCAGAGGGCACGAGTATGTTTACTAGTTATGAAATTTTCACTATATACATAAAAAAATTATGAACAGTTTATGTATGACTGCACATTCTTAGATATATATTTATTCTAACATTTTTCCTCTCGTTCGTGTCTAGAAAATTTCGCTACATCGCTTATCGCCAACTTGTGCGATGGTGTTGGGGTTATCTTGGCAGAAAAGTAAGAGGGGCGCTCCCTTCCTGTGCAGTAAACAAAATACGCCAAAGATTTCCTGCGGATTTTGGCACCTCCTACACTGGTTTAAAGCCACCAAACCTGCACTAAAATAGGAAGAGGTAGTTTATATTTAATCTGCATGACATTATCCCTTTTGCTAGGTACTACTTATAGTTAATTCTTAGCCTGGCATATATGACTTGTACAAATCACAGCCTTTCTAGCACTCATGCTCATGGCATATTGCGTGAATACTGTCCTGCGGTGAAACAAAGGGCACGCGTTGTGAAGATCTCTGATAATTTGCGTTCTACTTATGTCTCCTTCTGCTGATTTAAAATTTTGCCATTTAAACAGAAAATGACACTGTATTTCTTATCCTCTTACTATTAATGATCATTAATGTGCAAATCGCGTGACAAACTGTTCAACTGCTGTTTCTTTGCAGGTTTTCTCAAAAGAAGCTGCGAGTGGTGGAGGCATGTTTTCCCTGAGATCCTGGATAGAATTTTTTAAAGACGTTTGGTCCTCCTCATACTCTCGTACTAGAACATTAATTAGAGTCTCGGTGTAACCTGCCAAAAATTTTTCTTGCACTTCGGAATGCATGCACTTCACATCGTAATAGTTACCATATGTGGCAGCAGTCTTCTCCTTGCGAACAGAGTATTCCCCTTTTTTATGCTTGGGAAAGCGGATGGAGTAACAGGGCTTGCCTTCCTTAGTTACGGCTTGCAGTCTGTCACTGTTTTCAGTATAATGAAGCGCAGCCAAAAGTAGTCTAAATAAAAGAAAATCATGCACTGAATAAAAACTCTATATTCGCGAACAAAAATGTCTATAACAGTCAAGGAGAGTTAGGAGCATAAAAATAAAGGTCACGTTACCGGGCAAGCATAGCCAAGAACGCGAATGCCGTGTGCTTTGGAGCAAATATGATATCCAAACTGTGCAGTGCTTCTAGAGAGGAGGTTTGATAGCGAGGCGATAGCATCCTGATGTCTTTCAGTAGAGACTTGCTTGTAAGGATGTCGGTCAGCTTTTCACAAACCTTTGATGCTGCAAATTAAATCGGAAATAAAGAACTAAGATATTAATAGCAGGGATTTGTTTGTAGAACAATAAATCCAAAATTTCCTACAAGGTTGCAGCCACTCTTTGTCCCTCTCTTCTTCGTCCAAAGGGCCATGTGCACATGCCAGGTAGAGATCACTGTGATCCTCGTGGATGTCTTGTATGTGGTTGCAAACTGACTTCCACATAGCCTCTATCATGTCCTGATTTCCCTCGGGTGCAGTGGCAGCTACCCAGTATAGGTGGTTGACGATTGACTTCCTCCACAAGCCTGCATCTTCGCAATCTTTTTGTTTTGCCAAAGCGTCAATTTTCTTGCCAATACCTACAAATAATAAATATTTTTACACCCGTCAACACAAGGTTGAGTGCTTAGCTGTATGAACGCTTTACTTGCCTTTAGCTATATGCCAGATGTCGTAGTAATGTGTAGTTCCTTTTGGCTTCATGTTGTTGTGAATGTACGCGGCATTTTGACGATTTCTGTCAGTAATGATGGCATCGAGTTGAAGCCCTTTGGTAGCCAGAAATCGTTCCATACGAAGAAGACCCTCGTGTTCACACCAAGAACTGTTCCGCACCTCATTAGACTAGTAGGCACAGACAAAAGCACTTTTCACACCACTGAACGAAAAAAAGGCAATAAAGATAAACTATTAATATGCCTTGTACTTACTTGAACAAGTTGCACATCTAAGACTTTGTTTACCCTTTGCTCAATAACTGTAAAGGCTCCATATTTGGCACAGTGCCCTGGACTGTCAGACCTTCCGTCCCCCGAAAGAACAACTCCCCCTGGTAAAGCCGACATATTCTGTATAACTCTGTCTTGCTCCTCCTTCCACAATTTTATAACAACGGGGATAAGATAATTCTTCTGGTGCTTGTGAAAAGTCTGCCGACTAAAGCACTCCACCTTAAGGATCTTGAATATTCGCAGGATCTGTGATATCATACTGCCCGAATAAAGAATGGCAGCTGAAAGTAAAAGATTTCCTGCGGGAATTCTTCGAATATTGGGTTGACTTTTCCACTGACGAACAAATTTGCAGGCGGGACACTTCTGAGTCACGTAGATCTGAGTGCCTATTACTTTAGTTACTTCAGCTGTGGCAGGTTCAGTACAATTAGGGCATACGGCGAACAGTTCCATCAGACAGGAGAAGAAGACAATGTACTTTTTTTTATCCTGGGGAGCCACGGGATCGTTTTTGCCAGTTAACCTACATTTTAACGAGCAAGGTCAATAAGAAGTGAAAAATAAATCATCACCAAAAAACAAGAAAAAAAAGTAAACAAACAAAGTGCGATCTCGCTTCAAAAATATAACCAGTGTACGGTGGTACATTGCTTTGACGGATTCCCCTCCTCTTCTTCAATGTCGTCCTCGGCTTCCTCAAGAGACAAATCAATCGGTGGAACATAATCGAAATCTTTGTCATCGTCCACGCTGCGTCCTCCTAGACTTTTAACAGGGCTGCACTCTGGTGTACTAGTGCTTAAAGGAGCTGTAATAAGGTCGCACTGCACTTGAAAATCCTCTCTCAAGGGTTCGGCTTTTTTAACTGTTGGATAGAGATTCTACATTAGATAATCGGTTAGGGGGCAAGAAAAAAGCGAGGTAAGATTATGTCTTAGCGTAACCTACCTTTATCTATAGACGTTTCGTGCAGAATATCACATTGAACTGCTACCTCTTTAAACCTGGGAGATGTCACATCTTCAGAGCAAGCACTTGTATCAGTGTCGACGGGCATAGACTCAGATGCTGACGTGACGGCGTTCGTAGCGACAGAGGCACTTTTATTATCAGCCAATAACTGTGAAAAAAAGTTGAATATACTTGAGGAAGGGGGAATGGTTAATACTGACCTAATGAAAAAATCCTTCTTAATATATTACATTTGCTTACTCACCCTAGAAACGGATAACTTGTGCACAGCTCTACTTGTTCATGACCTTTTGCCAGGAGTCTGACTCGCAGTCGCCGGTATTTCTTTTTCTTCGCTCTCCATAGTCCGCTTACGCACTTCAGGCAATGCTTCGAGTCGCTGGGGCTGAATTGTGGGGACCGAATCGCTTTTCAAATTGCTTCTTTTATCTTTGAGCCCCATTTTTACCATCCCATCATCCTCGAAACATTCGGGTGCAAAATGAGCGCCACAGATTATGGAGTGTTCTGTAGGCTGTAAGAAGTCTGCACGTTTAACTTGAACGAATTTAATCCACTGGCGCCGAATTCTTTCTTCTTTTGGAAAGAAATGAGTAGAATGCCCGGTTTTGTTCGAGTTATTACATGATCCAACGACACACCGTTTTACCATTGTAAAAACTAAAAAATACTAGTAGACAACACGCGTGCTTGTAAAGGGCGCAAAGATGTTTTTGACTTCCGGCGGCCAGAGATTCCACTCGTGACGTCACAACAAAGATGGCGGAATCAAAATGGCGGACTAAGTGAACTTTCAGAGGTAATTTCTCGGGTCAAAATGCGCTTGTATCGAAAAAAAGATAAAAGATTTATGAAGTACTTTCGGTATACTTTCTACTCATATCAAACAAAATTGTAGCATTTTTGGGTTTACATGCCCTTTAATTGAGTATTTTTTAAATTGCACATGTGCTTAATTCACTTACATGTAACCACTTTCCAGTGTAAAGTTTAGAGGGTTTTTTTTTAGCGACTGGAGATACATTTTATCATTTTTTGGTTTTCTATTTAAGTGCATTTTTTATCCTTAATTCTTATGTAAACATTATTGATTACATATAATAATTAATAGATTCTTTTATTAACGGAAGATATATCAGAAATACAGGAAAAGAAACAAATATCCCTTGAAAACAACTATGGCAGTATTCAGAAGTAATATTGTTGAATAACCCCTGAGATGAAGTTGAGGGGATTGTTCCACAATATTAACTGAGCCTGAGGTGAATAAAATTATTATTGTTTGAGAATACCCTGTGGTGGGTGATTGTCGTGACATATGATGAAATCCTCGACCAATCAGAGCGTGTGTACTCTATAATCAGCTGAGTAATAGTAAATTATTATTTTTCAGTGTAAGGCTTCTAATACTAATATTTTCGCTTTTATAACGTATTTCATTATGTGATACAAAGTACATTGTATTTTGTAATTTAAAAGTGAATTTATCGTGGTGCAATTGTCTTTTTAGTGAACTAACTAAAATCATTATGGCAGTCTCATTTAATTTTGTGGACCAAATAACAGTCCAGTTAAGTGATTATTGATTTCAAATAAAACCTCTTTTGCAATGCTTAATTGAACATGGGTCACTATAATCCTTTCATTTTCAGTTGTTGAAATTGATGTTTGTTTTTATGAAAATGTTGTTTTTAGTTTTAACAAATGGTAAAGTGAGAAGTGGTTATGCTGTGGTCCTCTTGGGGGGTAACGTTTGTCCGTAGTCTGAATTTCAAAACCGGTCATTTCATGTATTAGGAGAAGGCCATAGTTACTGTTGGAACTTAACAATTTTATTGTTTAAGATTGTAGTTGTTGCTGTCACAGTGCCAACCTATGTTCATGTCGTCTGTCACCATTTCATCCTTCTTACCTCGCTTTTTTGAGCCAATGTCGCTTGTCTGTATGTCTCTATGCTGTATTTGTTCCACTTCTTAAAGGTACAATTTATGTAAAGTTTTAGCTTTGTTGCAAGGACATTGATGAGTTCCTTTGAAAACCGTGAGTGGTATTTATGAAATTGCCTTTAACTAAGTCTGTGGGTTTTGTGTTCTTTGTTCTAAATTTTTATTTGCAGTCTTGCGGGAGTGATTTGTTTTTTTCTAATAATGGACCCAGCGTACTGTGTCTAACACATAACAAAAGTGAAGTAAAGATTCAGTTTCTCATCCAGGGCTTAATTTTGTTTGTAGCTTTCCAGATAATAACTGAGAGTATAAAGAAGTGGATGAACCGAAAGCGTTTTTAGTGTAGCAATTTTCCCGTTCTTTTCTCTTTAATTTTTTCTTTCCAAAATGTAGTCAAAATTTTCATTACGGCATGTATTATACATGGGTGTAACGACTTGGTCTTGTTTTAGGAATGATTCGAATAGAGACATTTAAGAAGTGGACATTTCAGTGTTTCACTTATGACGCGTGCCGCTGATCATGCATTCTGCAGTCGCGGTAAATATCAAGTTTCAAAAAGCACATGGTCTGTCTTTGAGTTCGTTTTAGTGAGTTCGAAGTTCATTGTTAGTGTCGAGCAGGATTTCATTTCTTATTAGCGGAACAAGGCACGAAAAACTTGTAAGTATCGATCGGTTTTCATTTAGCTTTCTTATCCTTTGTGATTCAGTTGTTATTTTGGTTTACTTAGCGGATTTACGCATTTGATTTCAGTGAATCGTTGTTCATGTAATAAAAGACGTTTGCAGTTCAGCGCATCTCTAGTTTTACTTGTTGCCGCTTTCCTGTAGTGAACATTGGGTTCCTACAATGGGTGTGCATTATCTATTGGTAAAACAGTAAACCACAACTGCTGTGAATAAAGACATAATTTTACCATTTGAAGATGCATAAATATGCAAAGACATAAAACATCTAAAAGACATCTATATATGTATGTTATAATATTATTATTATGAACATATAATAAAATTTGTTCATTAATAAGCTTTGCAAATGAACCATGTAATAAAAAAAATTGTAGGCACAAGCATTTGCAATTATCAGTATTTTACATGCTAATGATTTTTTTTCTTTAATCGTGTGTCCTTAATCCCTCTTCATCAAGCAGCTGCGGAAAGCTAATTCATAGTTGGTGGCAATTGAATAACTAATAATTCTCAATGTCGGTCTTGAAAAACAAATCATATATCACATAAAATAAATAAAAAACTGCAAGCTTCTCAGAAAAAGGAACAATCCTTGTCACACCTAATCTCAGACTGTGAGAGAAGTGTCTATTATGTTGTCTATGAGTAGACTTTTTTCAACAATGTCTAATTACATATTTCCTGTTTGGTTTGGGTGTTGCAACATTTTTTGCATTTTATTATGATTGGTGGCATGAAACTGTGTGTAAAATTCTTATCTGGCCTGGTATGAAATCTTTAAAACCAATCAATTAACCTCTGATAAACAATTTGAAAATGAGAAAACTGTGACTGGACTCTGTTTTGAAAAGATTGAACTTCCATTCACAATTTTAGGCCTCTATGATTTTAAGACTTAGATTACCGTTATTTATTTCGTTTAAACACATTACCTCTTTAGAGGTAATCTGATAATGTTTAAGTTTAGAAGGTCAGGTGAAGACAAGCAAACAAAGCTAATTGTTAGCTAATAAGGTTACCCCCATCTTTGATATAGCTCCACAAAGATTAAAATCTTAGAAAATGGTAATTGATCTAGATAGGAAGTATAACTGTTGAAAGAAGCTAAGAGAACTCTTTATAACCCCTCTAGTGGTGGTCAAAGCCAAATTTCAATCTAACTTATTATCCTAAAGTACCATGCAGAAAGTATATCTTGCCATGCAAAAGTAGTGCCAAAGAGCTTTCACTTGAATGGTCATATCGCACCCACACGAAATGAGCTCACTGCACATTTTCTATTTCTTGAAAGGGTTATTGAAGACTTGTTTGATGCATTGGGCATCATTATGTGGATGACTGACTTTCTTTCTTCATTCTCTATTTAACCAAAAAAACTATTTTAAACTTGTTTTGCCATTCAGCCCTTAACAGATTAGAGGAAGCCTAAACTAAGTAAAGTTTTAATCTGTAACAAAATTAGTCTTGGCTGGTGAAATAATATTAATTTTGCTTTCCCCAAAAATACATTTGCAGCTAGTGTATTGATTCTGGTGAAGGACAGTATTGCATAATTGTTATTTTTGTTAACTCAGGCATGTTGAAGTTGCATCATGCACACCCCATTAATCTATGATTATCACTAGTTTTCAGTTAAAGTACACACTGGAAATTAAAAGGGAACTGTTTAGAGGGGATATCACAAATAAGCAATAATATTGTTATTATTGTTTGCAATCCACTTAGTATTTGTGTATAAATGACTTTCATTAAGGGAACAGATTGCATTTTAGAAATCAAAATTCGGGGTCCAGATAATAAATATTGGAATCTTCCCAGGGTAGCCTCACTCAAGATAACTAGTGTTGATGGGTTATTTACTGACATCAGGAAAAAAGTTCACAGGTGAAATATGCAACTTTTGATTGCTGTGGATTTCTTTGTTTCAGTTGCTTGGGCATCATCTGGGAAACTTTCTTGACCTTCCAGGGAAATTTGCCGTTCAGATCCAGCACACAAACATGAATTTTTGAGAATTCAGAGGACCAGGCTCTAGGGACTCAAGACGTTTTGCGTGTCTCATTAGTACAAAATTTTTCTCATTTATTACCTAGCTTATTATTCTTGGTTCAAACAACCCTCCAAGTTGCAACCATTTTTATCACCATGGCGCCTAAATTTTTGGAGCTGGCAACTTGATTTGTAAAAAAGTCTCCCTAAACCAAAAGAGTTTGGTTGCTAAATGGTAACCGAGCAAAAACTTTAACTGGGAGGGTTGTGAAATTATATTTTCAGCCTCTGTTTTAAACTTATTATCACATCTTACCATACCCAAAAACAAAGAAAGTTAAAAGTGACCCAAAAGGATTAATATTCAACTAGTAAACTATATTGGATACCACAAATGCTACACACGCCTGAATCCTTTTTTTATTTTTTTCAAATAATTTCAGGATGAGAATAATGGGCAACCAAGGCTGAAACGACTCAAAGCGTTAACTGATGATGTAGGTATGACATCCAGTGAAAATGATGAGCAAGACATAGTTTATGGTTCACTTGTAGTTCTTGGGTGAGTCTGTAGAGCTTGCATGTAAGTAAGATATCTAAGCCCCATGATGTCCAGACTGGAATGCATGCAAAAAGATGACTGAACATTAAGAGTATCCCCACCGAAAGGGCTGAGTGATGATGCATGTACATTAATCCCAACTGATGGATACAAGTGCTGCTGTTGTTCATATTTTGAAAGAGTTTGGTTATGGAGTTAGATTTTGCATGAAGTTACTGCCTGTATTTAAAAAAGTATCTGTGTTTTATGGTGGTGTCGTTATAAAAATAAAGAGGTTTATAATCAAGATGCTCAGTGCATTCCACTCATTATTTACATTAAATAAATAAATAGGAATGACTTTCATTAACTGGGGACAGACTGCATTGTTGGAATTGCACATTATTCTATTTTTTAAATTGATGATTGAAATCTTTCAACAGTACTCCATTCAAATCAACAAGTGTTGATTATTATTACTCATGTAAGCCAAAAGTTAACACATTGAAATAAAAAACAAACCATTGGAAGCTGTTTGTGGAGAATTTTTATGAACAGTCCACTTGCTTTTAAGGATCCTTCTTTGGAGAGCCTCTACTTCAGTTCTAAAGATAACTGAAATGGATATAAGTTGAGTGAGCACAAGTCAGGTCAGATCCTTGGAGCCACCAACAGTGACCTATAATTTGTGTATGTGTATATATATTTGCCTGATGTCGATAGTAAACTAATCAATTTTCCCTATTTGGAATAAGGCTACCACTGGAATATCTGAAATTTTGATTCTCACAAGGCAATTCATTCCCAATTATTAATGGGAGTCATTCATCAAGAATAGGCCATTTGCATAATTGATGCTAAAACCAGAAGTCATTTAGTTTTTTTGTTCATATTTAATCAAGTAATCCCAGTGAGGTTTAAATAACAAAAGGCTTAATTTGCCCTCTAAGAAAGCAAAACCCTGTAGAATTCTAGTAGTACAAGTAAAATGATGCCTTCATGCAAATGGCCTATGATTAATAAGTGGAACACACTGAGTACTTTGGCCGTAACTGTCCTGTGAAGTTACAGAGCGTGTATTAGTGTTTGTGTTAATGTGTGAATGTGTAATTCTTGGCCAGTTACAATGGTTCTCTTGATGATGGAGAACTCAAGTGCCGTCACCGAAGCTCGTATATTTTGAGACAGAAAGGATCTCCCTCAGGAGTGCAACCCTACAAACTACACCTGGCTTCGTCCAATACGGGAATGCAGGTGTGTGCAGATTTTAGATAATCGCATGTGTGGCATGTGGAAATTTCACAAAATAAAAATTATAACTGAAGTCTTTTTATGGGCTGAGTGGCTCTTCTTGCAAGTGATTTTTAGCCTGAGGCTCAAACCTATATAATGAAGTGACCAGAAGTTTTGCAACATGTCAGGTTGAATGGGATAGCACTAGTCCTCTTCACCAATAATAATTGTAATATGACATGACATAATAATACTGCATCACATGAAAAAAGAAGACCTTGTGTGTGTTATGCAAGCCTTATGTAATCTCATAAAATTCTGAAATAGATCTCTCGTTACTAATTCATCAGAATTAAGGCCAGTGTTTTGCGAGCAAGCACTGGGAATAGTGGAAACTATTGATTAAAAGGCAGACGTTCAGTGCATAATTATTCAAAACCTTAAATTGCAATAATTTATTACCAAGTGTTGAGTCTGAATAGATTAATAAATAAAAATAGATTGAAGTGCACTAACCCCTTAAGCAGTCTTAAGCACTGTCTTAAGCAGTGATATTTCAGTTATGTAAAATCTTTGCCAATTTGAAATGAGCCCTACTCCAGTGGTTTGTTTCCTTGCGGCACCTGTTACTCAGTTTAGTTCACCAGTGTATTAACTCTGGTGAACTACACTGAGTAACAGGTGCAGCAAGGAAACAAATTATCCAGACTGATCTCCATACATTTCCTTAATGAATTAGTTGAGAGAATTTGATAGAAGATCATTTTAGTGATTCTGATAACTGTGTATTGATATTGTTAAGCGAAAATTGATGTTGGTTAATTTTCTCTTAAAATTATTTAACAATTAGTCGCCATGAATATCGGCGAATAGTCACCGAGACGAAGTCGAGGTGACTATTCGCCAATATTCACGTCGCCTGAGGCGACTAATTGTTTTAGTATAATTACATTGATGATTATTCGAGAAAATAAAATTATTGATCAATTTCCGACCCCAAAACATCAAAAAATCTGGCTGCCATTTTGAAAACTGCAAACCTTCAATGCTATAATCACCGCGCGGTGATTATAGCGGGATAGTGCAAAGCTCCTAGCCAATCACAGCGCTCTATTTTCGATAGTCATTGATGTAATTATACTAACAATGCATAGTCAAGACAAATGGTTGTGAGAATTTTAAAAAATGAGCACCTAAGGGAAAAATGCTTTGTTCTTTTATCAGATTCTCTCATCTGATTCTTAAAAAAAATGTTAAAGGAATGGACACTAGTCTGAATAATTTGAGTTGGATATTTGGGCTGAGAGGGTTTAAGGGTTAAAAAAAAAAACAGGAAAAAGTGGTGGAGACTGATCTTTGGTGAACAATAAATTGCATGTCCTCATTAAAATATAATACAATAATTATTATTGTTGCACTTAACTAGCATCTCAACAGTCTGGCAGAAAGAGTAAAAATCTCACTTCATTCTATACTGGTCATAATATTCAATTGCAAGATAATCCACTTAGAACTTAAAAGACTTCACCTTTGAAAAACACTTCTGTCAATATTTTTATACCCTGAGGGATGCCATGGGTTGCTTATTTCTATTTGGCTGTTATTATTATTTGGTGACTCAGCTTCGATGTAACAGCCCTGAAAAAATCAAGTTTAAACTAAATGATATGGTCAGTAAAAACAAATGTTAACACATGATAAGACTTAATTTTATAATCTGTCTGTTTTGATAATTTGGATACCGTGTTGCATAGTTCAGTAATAATCTGTTTGAAATGTTACTGGTTAGTAATAAATAAAATTAATATTTAGTACTGATTATTTAATATGTTATGCTTATACATGTATTGCTACAAGCTTGTCCCCTGAAATATCATATCAACTGTAAATATTATTCTGAATTAGAAATATTGTTTGTTCCTTCAATTTATTATATTTATACACTAGCTGAAATAACTATTATTTATTGTAACACCCAATAATATTGAATTGCTGGAAGCATATAAACTTTGTGAAATGTTATGTCAAATTTTTGGACATTGTATATTGGGCAGAGCAATGTTACTTACGAGGCACTATTTGTACCACTTTTCCTCTACAATGATAGTATGTTAATTTTTCTGAATCAGGGCTGTCAAAAAGTTTTCAGGTAGAAGGCTGATAATGAATAGTAGGTGGCTTTGGAGCTCACACCAAAGGCACAAGTTCTTGAGGGCCAAGGCATCTAGGGATCTAGGCATCTAGAGTCTCAGAAATGGCTTTTCCAGAGGTTTTAAGAGGTATTTTCCACCGTGGATGTTATGTTGTTTGGTCAGAATACTCGCAACACTGGGAACAATGCCATTGAAATGTCGCAGGCATTCCACAACGTCGCACTGTTCGAAAGTGTCACAGATCTAAACCTGTTTAAATATGCATTCAATGTTATTCAATACTGGAACACAGATGCTTTACAATTTTTTATGATGGTGCGTATTTTTTGTTAACAGTTATGGTAGAAGGAGATGAAAGTAGCTGGCTAAGGATGGCTAACTAGCCAGCAGTTTTGGCCGGCTACCGGCCCTTATTGACAGCCCTGTGAATAGTGAATCAAAGTGTAAAAACTATTATTGTTAACTGAAGTAAAAAAAGTGCAGTGAGACCAAAATGTCAACAATCCTTGCCAAAAATATCCACACATGTACGTATAAATATGTATTTACAGACCAGCAAGCTTTAGGGTCTATTACTCAGATGGACTCCCTTTGATTCTAACTTTCTTACAAAAAAAAAGGTCCAGTCTTCAGGATGTGTGTGTGGATTCAGTACATGAAGTTACCATTCCATGCTCTATTGCATGGCTCATGAATGGACTTCATTCACACTTGATATTACCAGATCAATATTTCACCACATACTGTCTAGACATCAAATCTTGATATTAGCTACATAATTTAGTAGGTATGTGAGTCATTACAAAATGTTAAGGTCATCTTCATATAATTTCAGCGTGCAAAGAAAGTAGTGTCTGATAGCCTGGGGTCAGTAGATTTTGCTTTTGGGCTAGTGAATTATGTTCTTAACTTACCCAATGGGCAAGTGATTAATTTTAAGAATTCAAATTGAAGAAGAACTGTGAGATCAATTCTACTCGTTGAAAAGCTTTTGGGGCCAGTTGAAATGATGTTTGGGCTAGTAAATGGTAGCGTTAGCTTGCCCAAATGGCAAGCTGTAAAAATGATTCTCTTTGCACCCTGAATTTCCAAAAGTGACAGGAAACAGTATTTCTCATGCATCTACTGCAACATTTTCTTTTCCTATTCCCTTTCTTATGAATAGAATCATTCGAGTTATGTTCTATAATACTAATAAACAGTTGATCAAACAGATTGTTAATTCACAAGCCCATAGCCTGTCGTACACTTTATCTCGTGGAAATGCTGTCATAGTTGAGTACAGAAGAGACCCTGCTACTGACATGTTTCAGGTATGAATAATTTATAAATTTGTTTTTATCGACATTCTAGAATCTTTTTTAGTGGTCTTATGGCCACCCCCGAGGGGTGTCACTAAGTGTCAGAACCAGGGATTTTCCCCAGCTACCAGGAGCTTAACCCCCGGCTACTTTCATAGGAAGCGGAAGAAAAAAATAATAGACTCAAAAGAACTTCCTTGCTGTTCATTTCCCCTTTCTGCTAATTGCATGTACCTAGCAAATTGAAATCTTAGTGACAGCCCTGCACTCCACTCATTTGCCAGTCTTTTTAATACTTTATTTCTACGCCGCACACATCCTGCATATTTTGCAAGTTGTGGTGTCTTATTGAGCAGTGTTTTGTTGTTGTTCTTTAACTCTGTTTTCCATACTGTTCTCCAGAACGTTACCAATAATACTGATAAGGAGAATTTGACTAGCACATCCACTCAAATTAGTTGGAAATTTTAACGACAAGAATGAGTTCGTACAACAAACTCGACCACTTATGGCGTTGTCTCTGAGACTTGAACCCGCACCCATAGGGCAGTAAGGGAGACTGGAGGCTAGTTCGTCTCTCTGCTATACCATCCTTGCTATACGTAGTTAAGAAAAGAGAAGTAAAGAAGGGAGCAGGTTTTATATTTTTTGGAAAAAGAGTCTCAAAACCTATGAATGCAAGTAGACCTCGATCAGGTTGAGATGAAAATTTAAAATTGGAATGCCCTTCTGACTGTTGATGAAGTTAACTAGCCCACAGTTGCAGCCTTTTTCCCTTCATTAACTTTATCTCAGCAAATTTTGTCTGCCCATCAACAACTCATAATTAAAACATGCAAGCCCAGCGGGTTGCTTCACTAGCCCCAGACTGTATGAATGCATCACCTTCGTAGCCCCTTTTGAATGCTGAGCTGGTCTTTTTCCTTTTCTCAACAGATTGGTCGTTCAGCAGATTCTAAAATCAACTTTGTCATAATGGATACTGTTCCCGGAAACAAGCGTTCAGAAGTCAACCAGGAAATACAGATGAGTACCATCTCTAGATATTCCTGCCGCATCGTGGTAGACAGAGAAGCACCTCACACAGCCAGGGTGTATGCAGCTGGGTTTGACAAATCTAGTAATACCTTCTTAGGGGTATGTATGTAACCCCCAGTGAGGAGAGACTGATCAATTGGTTGAAGATTTTAGTCTAGAGAAGGGAGTGACCGGGAATTGCCACTCCAAAATATTTTTAAAAAATCAAATGGGTACCAAAACTCAGCTGAACTAGCTTTGGTATAGACTAAGGGTTCCAAAGTCTCAGTGGCACATACCCACCCAAAAATTCCTAAAGTGCCTTCCTCCCGGTATGTAACCAGCAATTTGGTTATACGTATGTTACAGAATTAGTCCAACCATAACTTGCAATTATCTTGTCACACGTAACTGCACTGAAAGAATGGTCATGAGATTTTGCCACTGTAGTGGAACATGTGCATTTCGGAGTATTTTGTCTTTAATCAGTCATCGGGGACCAGTTTTAATCAGTTTGTTGCTGTTTATCAGATTTCATTTTTCTGCAGTTGTATTTTGTATTATTTCCTGTATGGCTGTCCCCTTATTCTCCAATCTGTTTTATAGCTTGCTGGCCGAACAATACCAGACGTATAAAGGGAGTACTTTTGTTTTTGAGAGACAGAACAAAGAAAACACTAGTCAGACTTCCTTCAAGACCATGTCCGAAGGGTTCGCAGTCACTCATGTAATATGACTTGGGCTAAGACTAGGAAAACACACAAGCAAGCAGAAATAAACTCCAATAACTACACATGGATTACCTTACTTGATTACTAATCACTTGCTGGATAGAAACTTCCTGCGCACTTGCATGTTTCTCTTTCTCCGCAAACCGTCTCTGTGAAAATAAAATATAAATGACCGAACGACTACTTGTAGTCTTCTGAATGCGGTCAATTAATTATTAATTGGCCTCATTCAGAAGCCTGCAAGTAGTCCGTCATTTTCCTCAGGGATATTAGAGCGCATTAAGTTTGCGTGCATTCGTGAAAATCGCCACCCGCGAGGAAGATGATACACGGAAGAGAAAGGAGAGAAAACTGAGGACTAAAGGCTATGCCCAGCTTGTACCCTGGGTGCCAGAGGATTGTCTTGCGTGATTTCCGGTTCCGGTCAGGTTTTCATAGCAATCTGTGTGAAAAGCTTTGTTTCGTTGCTTTGCCTCTGGTGCCTGGAGCCAACTCCGAAACATCCCGCCGGCCGCGTGGGAGAAAAAAAGACATTTGACTCTTCTCTCTTCCCTCCTTTTATGTCGCCTTCCCCGCGAATGGTAATTTTCACGTACGTTGACGTATTACAATCGCCCTGCTATCCCTCGCTGCCCACACATTCAGTTGAAAAGTTAACCACTCTAATCCTTCACCAGTAACTCACTAATCTTAAGTATAACTCTAATAGGAAAAGGCTCCAAAATGGCAAAATGAAGAGAATATGATGGATGGGCTTACAACCAATGGAGTTCTTCTAATGAATCCCAAGGGAGGTGACACATGTCGACCGACAATATGGCGGGAAATATCTGTGTGTGGAAATGTGTATGGACTCCGCAAGACAAGATCGGCAACCGAAAAAGGAAAAACCGTAAGTTAACCAAGAATAAATCTTTCACCTAATGGTAATTCCCATTAACTTCCTTTGGTAACAAGCATTCACATCATTTACCATTTACCATCATTTACTCATGTAACAAAAAAGAAGCAGGGAAAATCACTTCTATGAAGAGGCTTTGAAGTTTTATACTGACTACATGTAGTTGCTGGTGATAGTGGCAGCAGCGTCAGGGTCTTCGAGTTACGTCAATTAACTCCTGATATGGCGGGCCAGAAAAATAAAATTTCTTGTTATAAAATCCAAAGAAATAAATACCACTATGCTTTAGTTCTGTCAAAGAGGTTCATTTGAATGGTATCTTAGGATTTCGCCAACGGATATAAAAGTTGAGTGGCACTCTCTCCTTATAACCTGGTCGAGGAGTGAAAAAATTTATTGGGTATGCTGTGTGTCGAAAGGAGTGAGAGAGACGTGTGACTGTTTTGATTTTACCATACTCATCGTTTTCTCAGGTTGAAGAAGAGTCCAATGTTTTACTTGATGGATCGTTAATTGATCTTTGTGGCGCGGTTTTGCTGTGGCGATCAGCTGATGGTCTGAAGGAAATGGCAGTATGTCTAAGTTTATTATACTTTCAAGGTTGTAGAAGAGTCCTTACTGATTAAATCACCACTGATACGAAACAAAGAAAGCCATTACTTTAAATAAGGTTAACCTATGTAGTCTTAGTTTAACAATACAGTCATATTAATTGATGATTTTATGTCATGGTAGACCTTAGAATATTAGTTATATTCTTAGAATATTTTATTTTACTTATTGTTTGGATTTGTGCAATAGAAATTTTCTTTGAACTTTACAGCGTATCATAATTAGGCAAAAAAGCAAACAAGCAAATTCTAACTTGAGAGTAATATGTATACAGCTATTTCAAGAAAGGTTGTCGGAAAAAGCGCACGCAACAATCTCGAAAGGTATTGAGGGTGGTTTTGAGTTCACTATTGTTCAGAGAAATTTGAAAGAATGGCACGAGAGGCTATGGACGTATGTTTGCGAATGCTAAAGGAAAGCAACAAAAGTAGGTTCGACAGCTAACAGTCGTGAGGAACAGTGTATTGATCATATCCCATATTACCTTTCACGCGCGCATTTTTCCCTACAACCTTTCTCGAAATTGCTATAACAAACCGTCCAATTTTTCTGCTTTTCAATTTCCAGACCCTAGAAACAATAGATAAAATGAGAGAGCGACTTAATGCTTCCCGGCCCCAGTGCCCTGTTGGACTGACGACGTTGAGATTTCCAGGCCAATTTTCTGAGGTAACACTGGCAATCAGGTTACTGGGTATTTTTATCATTAATACTTTTTATGACACCAAAGTCTACTCGTCCTCCTTTGTCATTAGTTTAATTTTGCCTCCAATGTTATGATAATACTGAATTTCTCTCTAAAACAGAATTGTTTTCTTAAAAAATTGCCACTTGTACGTCTCCCAAAATGCACCTTGTTTGCCCCCAAAAATTTCTCTTGAGACGACTGTAATACCTAGGAGAAATGAAAAACAAAGGTTTTTTTTTTTGGGGGGGGGGGGGGGGGGGGCAAACAAGGTGTATTATGGGAGATGTGCAAACGGCGATTGACATTTTATCAGGGCGAGATTTTAGAAATTGTACCGTGAAAAAGGTTAGATAAGCCACGATAATTTGTTTTCTTGTTCGTTTCTTCACTGCGGTTTATTGGGGCATATCAAACTGGAACTCCAAGTTTCTCTTTTAATCATTTTCTCTTTTAATCATTTTTTGCAGCGTATAAAAGAGAAATAATAAGGCTTTAATTTATGTAAGCAGTTAATATACGATTTACTGTTCAGTTAGATATAACAGCCTCCTTTGTAACCAAGTCGTCGCTGCTGGTGGGTTTTCGCCGGGTGGTATTGCCTTTTGACGGAATTTTCGATAAAACAAACTTGGCTCAGTCATTTCTATTCTTCTTGTCAGTCGCTTTGCCTCTGGCGCTAGTTTTTCCGCCTCCCCCGGCTGGCCGTTCAAAGTGCCACCTACGAGGCGAGCTAAGCCTTGGGCAGTGTTGAAATGATGGTAAAAGAAAATAGCTAGGAACTGAGTGGAGCGTCATGTCTTTGAGGAGGGCATGACTCTTTAAATCATTATTCTCACTGAGACATTTATTACTACCAGATAAAGAGAGGCGGATCGATTAATGTAGTTTTTGTTCAGTGAGTCATCAGAACTTCTGTTGTAGACACGTTGTAATTGAATTTTTTCAGCAGCAGACCTCCTCCGGCAGTGTACCTTATGTGTATTTGAAATGTGGTCACGTACACGGGCTGCATTCCTGGAATTCTCCCGAAACATACAGTGTAAATTCAACTCAGGACAAGCGGACATGCCCCATCTGTTTACAGGTTAGTTTGCAAAGAAATTGAGTTAACAAATAGGATATTATCTGAGTAATTCACAAGATCTAAAGCAACAGAATCAGCCTTCTTAACGTCGTCATTCTGAACCTGTCGAGCAAACAGTTCGATTGCGACTCCGATTTTGAATTCGCGTTCGGAAAGTAAAGTGCTTTCCTGCTCTTCCCATTCAATTTCCCTTCTGATTCCGTACATATTTGTACCAGAAAATTAAGAGCTTTATTGCAGATGGTCTCTTCAACTGGCTTAGTAGTTGCTATAGCACTCTAGTTTGACTTTACAATCAAACGAAGCACAGGGCAGCACTCATTGATAGCTTATAGTTGTAATGCATCTTCTTCAGTGAACAATAATTAGTTAGCCTTTCTATTTCCATCTTTAACGTTAACAGACCAGCAGTTACGTTCCATTGAGCCTGGGAAGAGAACCAGCCTTCTATAAAGGAGAACCCGCAGCCAGTCACGCCTTTGTTCCGTGTGGTCATGTTTGTTCTGAGGAAACTGTGCGGTAAGATATTAAACCGAACAAACTTTTGTCGAAAAACCTCCAATAAGCGAACGTAGCGTGCGTCGGGACGTTTCATATTTCCCAGTAATTTGTTCTAACCTTCTCACTAGGTAGATGAAACAAAGTGTAATCATTCATATCATAGACCTTGGAGACTTCTTTTTCGTATTCTGTAGAAGTTAGTCCCAGAATGGAAAAAAGTATGTTTTATTTCTCTTCAACAGGAATTGTTGCGAGTAAGGCGCGAAGTGCCGAAAGCGTTGATTCTCGCGGCATTGGTTACACATTGCAGCCGAGTGTAATGCGTAACCTTAAAAACCCTGAACGTATCTGCGTGGCATCCACCCAGCATAAAGTACCGGGGGGGTTGCACAGAATAGGGAGCAAAAACACTGGACGCACAACCCAACGAGCGGAAACGAGAACGTAACACCCAGGCCTCAACAGAGAAGCTGTAAAAACCCACCGCCTCCTGCGAAGCGTGAAAAGGCTCTAGCCAACATTGTCTAGAGTTTAACTTAGCCTAAATTTCATCGAGCCACATTCAATATTTAGGTTCCGCTGTTGCTATTTGCCGATCATCATTTTGCTTTGTTTTAGGTTCTGGCAACAGGTGCCCATTCCCCACGGCTGCGATGCATTCCAGGCCATTTGTCCTTTCTGTGCAGTTCCACTTAAAGGAGAAGACGGTTTTGTCAAGCTCATATTCTCCTCAGATGAATAACCGTGTAAAGAGTATATTATATAAATAAGTTTTACAATTTTATCGAAAATATATCGTAGTATTTGATTTGTATAAATATCCTCAGCTACTTAATTTATTTCTCGAAGGTTGTAGTTTTCTTATCATTTCTGTCCAGTAATTATTCTATAGTGAATTATCCTGCAACGTACGTTATTACTTATTTTCGTATAATTTATCAAACAGTATTTCTTCTTCACGATTCCGTATTGTAGAATGATTTGCCACTTTGTAGCATTGAGAAAAGAAAGAATTACATGAATATTCATGAGGGTTTTATCGCAAAATTGAAAGAAAAGAATTCACCCAAACTGAAAGTAATCTTCTTTCAGCATGGGAAACCTTGCTTGGTTGTTAACGGTTTACCAATTGCCTACCTTGTCCAAAATACTTCTCTTTCAACTGAGACGAAATCGCACTTGTAAGACAAACTCAAAGTAAGGGGCTTAAGAGCCCATGACTGTAAATATCGAGAATCGCTGGCCAGGCTAAAAAAATCGAAAATTCTGATAATTTGTCAGAAAAACACCTTCGGGGAACTATCTTCGAAAAAAATATTTTCAACTTTCAAGAATCTATAGTTTTAGAGAAAATGAGGAAAAACGAAAATAGCGGTTTTTACCCAATTAATTATGCAAAAATTAGAGAAAAAATGACCTACTTTATCGCGTCTGCACCGAGGCACGATTTAAAGCTATAAAACAGAAATATTTTTGTTTAAAAGAATTCTATCTTTTCTTTCTATCCATGGTACGTTTTAAACCATAAACTTGATTTTTAATTTTTTATGGTTTCTTAAACACTACCACGAAGCGCACTTTTTAAAATGGCTAAAACATGAGCAACTTCAGAGGCAAAAAACTCACCTTGGTATGTGTGATACCTAGCCAAAATGTATACTAGGACAAAGTTCAGCTCTTATATTAACAGGTTATGAAATAAAAAATCTGGGTACTCCGGATTCGCTTTCACAAAATAAAAAGTGTCATGACCACTAGTGGAAAATGTCACAAATTTGCATAAGTCAAATTTGTAGAGAAATTTTGCGGCAGCCGGTTTTGTTTCAATTCAGGGTCAGTATGTAATGTTCGGAAACATCACGAAGCAAGAAAACGTTTTTTGATAAAGTTTATGTTAAAATATCAGAGTAATTAACCGTTCAAGAATAATAATAATAATAAACGACCTCGAAGAAGCGTTATATAAAAGCGCTGAATTATTATGTAAACTATATCCCATGTCTCTCGTTCCTTTTCCTAACTTCCTTGTATCAGCATCCATCTGTATCATCGTAAAGTGGCCTCCGGTATATCTAAAATAGGTAGGGACATTTTCCTTGAAATTTTATTTTGAAGGAGGTTTTTTGCGAACGGGATACACTGCGTGAGAGGAAGTCATAAACTAACAGTCAAAGTAACGATGTCACGCAACGACGTCTCGTGCAGCTCCGCCTTCTTTTACTGATTTTTTTTCCTCCTTATGAAATTTTATGGAAACTTTGCTTTGAACAGACAATGCGTTGTTCGCAACATCATTTGTTTCTCAGTAGTTTATTTACTTTTCAGAAAGAAGGGATACTAACTTTGCATGCCTGTCAGTCACGCACTAAATGTTAGCATTTTCTTGTCAGAGATGTTGAAATCTGATTTTTTTACTGCGTATTACAAACAACAAACCGTCCCTTGGTTAATTTTTTTGCTTTTTCACAAATAGAGGTATAATTAGGCAGCTACCAAAGGCCCTAGAAAACAGCTACGTGATCGTAGTTCATACGGTCCAGCGGTTTCTCTCCGAAAGTTCATCGCGGAGTTGTACCACCTGCCAGCGCCGCGCCTTAGTGTGTAAATCTATACGCGAAACCCATGAACCAAAACAAGTTCCAACCGACGCCACCGAAGAACTGGAAAAGGAGTCTACAGGCGAACCTCCCGAAAGCGACCACCCAAAATGCGCAGACTTAATGGTCGCTAACGGGAGGTGGTCTCTTACGAGAATCGAACCACAAACCACAAACCACAGGAGGTTTCTTTGAGAAGAAAACTGGACACATCCATTTCAAGGAAGATAATTTATTGCATGCAATTTCCAAGTTACGATATGTGCAGTTCCATGTTGTTGTTGTTCCTACCACAAGAGATCAGAAAACTCGTCAGTTGGCCGCGTACAAAAGGTTAAAAACAATGTAAAATAATTAAACAGTCAGTACCAATTAGTGGTCGCGGGCGTTTACAGGAGAGATTCCAACTGTAAGACTTAACTGGGTGGGTTTTGGTGTTTTGGATAGGTGGTCGCACATGGAGGTTCAACTGTACTCCAACAAAATAAGTCACCTTTCACGACGATGCGACTAGGATTTGTCTATGGAGGAAAAGACTCCTTATTCACCGCTTTTGAGCTACTCTAACCAACTCCCACCCATGTCGAGTGCTTGCAAAACGTAGCATCATCTTGAAAAGAAAAGTATCAGAAAGGTCACCCTTGACGCCCCTTTTGTTTAAAGAAATACCTGCCTTTTGCTCAGGAGTATTAACGTCAGTACCCACAATGTCTCAGCTCGTGCCTTCACACCGGAGTAGTTATAATAGGATGCCTTTTTCCTGACTTTCCAAGTACTTTTCCCTGTCATTTTCTGATTAATCCTGTCATTGATCCCCAAATTTCAATAACAGACTTAATCAGAGAATTTTTCCGTACTCTTAAAAAAATTTTCAAAAATTTAAAACCCAATTATCCCCTGTCATCCCACCGATTATTTCTCTCATTTAAACCCAAAAATAAATGACGGAAATTAATCAGAAATTTTTCCGTACTCTTTTTTCAACTTTTCCCACTTCTGTTATTCTCTGTCATTTTTTTGTACTTTTGTGTCATTATGACGGTGGGGGAAATTTGACAACTTTAATGCTCGCCCTGCGGGCTCGCGGAAAATGACAGGGAAAAGTACTTGGAAAGTCAGGAACAGGCATCCTCCTATAACTACTCTGGAGAGAATTTTGAGTTAAAAGTTATTTAATTATATAATAAAAAATGGAAGAATTTCTTAATTATGTAAAAGATTTCTGTAAAGATAATAATATAGAAATAGAGTTTGGGTGGAAGGAGAAAGCTAGGAGAAAAGAAATTACTGAATCTTTAGACATTTTACTAAAAGCAAATGAAACAAAAAAGTTAGAAGTTGTTAAAAAACTAATACATAATTATCTTCTTGTTGATCATTTACTGAATAATCTCGTAGTTATTCCTTATTATGAAGAATATAGTAAGAGTGGTCCTCGTGGTGTATATGAGTATGTGGGTAATCAATTAGATACTTTTAAGAGATGTTTAACAGGTTCCATGCTTGCCCTGGCCAAAGATGAAGAATTAGAAGATTTTTATAAAAATTTAATGGGTTGGGAGGATGATGAAGAGGATGATGAGGGGTTAAAAAAATAGTTTAAAGAAATAATTTTTATTATATAATAAAAATGCAGTTGTCAAGTTACGATCGTCTAACACCAGAAAATATTATTTTCAATGAAGCCAAAGAATTCAAAGTAAAGGATAGCAAAATTAAATACAAACGAATACCAATTGAAGTCAAATACCCAAATGGAAAGAAAGGATCACTAGTAATTGAAACTCCACTTCTTTTCTCTTTTGGAGTAAGTGAAAAGAAAAACCAAGAAACAGAAAAGTTAGTTGGTTATAGTATTCCGGTTTGTCTCTGGGGAAAAGATAGTGAACCAAATGAAAAGGAAAAAGCATTTTTTGATACCCTAAATAATCTCAGGGAAATATGTTGCCATCATCTAGAAAGTGAATATGGCCCTGATATGGCATCAACTCTGTCTTCACCTTTTTATTACAAACAGGTTGAATATACTGATAAAAAAGGGAAAAAGAAAACACGAGTAGATGAGTCAGCTGCACCAGTTCTTTACGCAAAACTTATTTACTCTGAGAAGTCAAAGAAAATACTTTCTCTATTTAATACCTAGGGGAAGAAAGCTTTGAATCCTTTAAAATATGTCGATCAGTACTGTAATGTCAAAATGGCATTGATAGTTGAAGGAATATTTATAAGTAAAACTGTCACATCTTTACAAATAAAAGTTCGTGAGTGTTATGTTAAGTCACTGAAACCTCGAGAATCTTTACTAACAATAAAAGAGGAAGAAGGAGATAGTGATAGTGAGACTGTTGAGAATGGTAATATGTCAGATTTAGTTATTTCTGATAAGGAGGAAGAAACTGAATAATTGGATTTTATATTTTTAATACAAATTTTGTATTAAAAATTAACTAACTCCTTAAAACTAACCCATGAGTTAAACTTATCAGGGTATCCACTCCATTTTACTAATGCCATTTTTTTCTTGTTATCTCGTCTGATAACTTTTTCTATTCTAAATGTTTGCTGTTTTGCTTTCTGTAATTCTTGTTCATAAAAAGATCCTTTTATTGATTCTCCTATCAGATCAACAATAGAATACGTAACAGGTTTTGTTGGAATAATTTTATCAATCACAAATATCTCCTCTGTCCAGTTTGGTGTGTAACCTTTATCAAATACTTTTCTCTTATACTTTGAAATTCTAACATGGTCTCCAATCTTAAACTTTGGTTTATCAGGTTTTAAGTAAATAGATTCGCCATACAAATTCAACCAAACTTTTTTCTCATTCTTCTTTTTACTCGCTTCAACAGGAGTCATTTTAATACTAGAATGTCTCGTATTATTATAATCATTAACTAACTTATCTATCTTATCAAAATAAACAGTGTTGTTATTCACAGTAAACATCTTCCACATCCTATTTTTCATTGTTTTATTCCATCTTTCAACAACACTAGATTTCTCTTCATTTTCAGTGTGATATAGTTTAATACCTTTGCTTTTCAGAAAATCTTTGAAATGCTTACTGATAAACTCAGAACCTTTATCAGTCCACAACATCTTTGGTTTACGTTTACTTAATATATCATCAAATGCTTTACTAACAGTTTCAGTTTTCTTGTCTTTCAATCCCCTAATCCACCCATACTTACTAAACACATCAACTACCATCAGCAAATATTTAATCCCTTTATTCCATTTACTAAACTTTTGCATTTCAACCAAATCAGCAGCCCAGATATCATCAATGGCATTTGAGATTACTGATCTTTTTGAAAAGTTTCTTGTGACTGGTTTGTGAAGTTCATCGGCTAATTGTTGAGACCAATCACTACTCAACGCCGGCGCGCGTTTTTTTGAAGACCAAGTCCAAGTTTTTGTTTTGTATCAATCATTGTTCTAGCCAAAGTATGACCCCATTGTCTCTGTTTCCAAGGAATTGCGTCTAATGCTTTTATCATTTTTCTATCAGCTTCATTTTTACATTTAACTTGTTCGCTTGAAGGTCTGTTACCACAGACAGAGTAATCAACATCGTGTTGCATACTTACAGCATCTGTTCGTCCAGTTGGTTGTTCATAGATTTCCAATATCTCCCCAGTCTGAGGATCATATTTTAATTGAGATTCCAGTGGATTACCGGGACCTGTATACTTATGACCAGGAAGTGTAAATCCTTTGCGTGGTGCGACTTTTAAAATGGCTTTATGAATATCAACTCCACTTCCAAAACTTGTCAGAGGATTGTTTTCCCAAAAGTAATCATCAACAATAATCTGATATTTGGTTCTTAATATCTGAGGCCATGTATCTGGATAAAAGGAAATAATGTTATTCATATCTGCAAGAGCTTCTGGGTTTTTCTCAAAAAATGTTGACTTTTTCATTCTTCTTCTTGGGTTTTCAAATTTAAAAAATAATTCAGGATTAGAACCTTTTTTTATTATTCCCATCTTGGATTCTTCATCTGCTGTTGGTCTTCTCCAGAATTTTCCAGAAGTCAAGCCATGATCCGATCCAAAAGCTGATTTCATAATATCACCAGATTTATATCGATCATAAACTGGTTTCAACGATGGAATCAATTCTTGAGTAGTTGACATTGCAATATCTGGTGCTTTTTTTACAACAGTCATTGGAGTAATACTACCTCCATCCAGATCTGGTCTATTAGTTTTATATCTTTTCTTTGGTCTAACTTTGGTTGAAAGCTGATCCATTGCCGATCCAACACTATCCTGAATAAAAGAAGTCAATTTATTGATCCCATAATTTACAGCTTTCTTCTGTAGTTTTTTATTCCTCATTGCTTCACTAGCTCCATACCGGGCCATTTCAACTGCTTTTCGTCCCATCCAAGGCAAAGCATGTTCAGTAAATGCTTCTGCAGCTGTTCCTACAACAGTGTCAAAGACATCACCTCCAGTTTGTTTGCCCGCCTTCTCAGACGGGCTAACTAGTTTTTTTTCTTGTACTTTTTAGTTTTTCTTTTTACCCCAGCTCCAGTTGCCCCCATTTTTACATACCTTACTTTTTTAATTCCACAAACCGCACAATGACAAAAGAATTGTTTTCTTCCTCTTTTATCGGTTTGGTAACCACTTGGCTCAGTGCAAGGAGTTACTCTTTTATCCACAATACAATATGATTCTTTCATTTAGTATAATGTTTAGATAAAATGTCAGCTAGGGATAATTTTGTAAAAAGTGAACTTACCAAAATATATAATTTGTTAAATGAGAGTTATGAATATTCAAATATTGCAAGATTGGAGAATGATGTGCGATTTAGTAAAATATTTGAGATTTTAATGGAAATAAAAGATAAATCTGATTTATTAAGAAGGGTGGTAAAAGGAAATTATTTTTAAAGATTTAAAAATAAAAAATTACTTTAATATAAATGGACAAAGAACAAAGATTGAATTTTAGAATACCAAAAATGGGAACACAAGGAAAGTTAGATATAATTGAAAGAAGGTTAGATATAATTGAAAAAAGGTTAGATTTAATTGATGAAGATTTAAATATATTTAAAGAAGACATAAATGAAAATTTAGTTAAAACTGAAGAAAACATTATTAAAAAGTTAAATATACTTGTAAATATAGATAGAATTGCAGATTTAAATAAAAATTATAAAAACATTAATGAAATGTTATTCAAAATTGAAGAAAAAATCGGTTAAAATTAGTATTAATATAAACTTATAATAAAATGGAGGCTAAATTCTTTTCTGAGATAGAAAAAAATATGGATGTTGAAACACTCAAAGATTTTGAGAAAGAAGTAAGGAGAAAAATAAATGATGAGTTTGAGACTCTTAGAAATAAAAATGATGATCTTTCACGAGTGTTAATGGCTGGCGAATGTGAGATGTGGGAAAAAATAAGAAGAGGAGATTATTCTTGGTTGAAAATAAAGTCTGATAAAAAGAAGAAACTTTTTAGACTTATCGATATTTACTTAAAATTTGATGACATAGTTGATACTGTTCAAGTTTTAAAAGAAAAAGTTGAGAAGATTAAAAAGCTAAAGGATTCACCAGTGGATAAAGATTAAATATAAAATGTTATATTTAATCTTAAGTTATGCGGCGTAGCCAAGGTAGGGGGTTTTGGGGAAACCGTAGGTTCACCCACCAAAATATTCTTTTATAAAATCGCTGTTGTCATTATCAAAATGAGGATTATGTATTACATCTAAAAAACTTTTTCCCATCTGTCTTTCTATCAAAAAGTATAAGCACCAATAACCACAGAGAACAGTGTTGCGATTTTGTATTTCATCTATCGAATAAACAATATGTTTTCCAGAAGTATTAAAATACTTCAAAGCTAGACTTGGCATTATCAGACCAAATGGATCAAAGTACTCAACGACTGAATCCAAGTTTCTATAACAAACCCAGTGTGTGCCAGGACCTTGAATATCATCAAGATTGATTATTCCACATTCTTTTTTTATCTTTTGTGGCAAACGGTCTCGACTATATATTCCTCTGAGATGTTTAATACCAAGTTTTTTTACCCATTGCATCAAGTCAAAATTGGATAAAGGTTTAATTACAAAATGGAGCCTATTATGGGAATTTCGTTGAATGGACTGTTTTTTCCCAGTAGCAAACCCTTGCCTTTGGACTTTTTTTTTTTAACTCCCATTCCTATTGGGTTTTCCCAAGTACCATTAATGGGAGGTGGGAAATACTCATAACCTTCTCCATGTGTGGGTGGAACATAAACACTTCTTGTGTTACTAGATGATCCCTTGTCAACCTGCATGCCAGATCCAAACAACTTTGGAAGCAGACTAATCGCCATTGGAATTCCAATTGATGCAAGTGTTCCCAGGAATCCTCCTTCTATTTGTTGTCGAGTTGGTTTGATAACAAGCCGACCTCCTGTTTTAAAAACTTTGTTAATCTGATCTATTTGTGATTTGGTAAACTCATTAGCATAAGGATATAAAAATGGGAAAAACTTTTTTGGAATAGTAATACCTTTTCCAAATAGTTTTTTTATTCCAAGGTCTCCAAGTGCAGTTGCAGCTCCAGTGGCAATTGCAGGAGCAACTTTGGAAACCCCCTTTATTACAGGTGGAAGAAGTTTAGCACCAATTCTTGCTAAACTAGAAAATAAGTTTCCTCCATGTTTTACTAAACTTTTGATCTGTGTTTGACTTATGTCCAAGTCTGATCCTGTTCCATTTTTCATTGATTTTTTTATCCTCGCTATTTGTCTTTTGGTCAACATTAACTCATCAGGTCCTTGAAGATGAGAATGTTTTAATCGAAGTTTTATTGCTGATCTTTTTTTAATTGCGCTTAACAGTTTTGACTTTTGTCCATCTGAAAGTTTTACGTGATATTCAATATAAGTTGTCATTTTATATATTATGTTATATTAAATTTTTTCTCTCTCTATGCTCTAATAAGTAGTTTTCCACTTTTCTGTTCTATTTCTGCTTCTTTCTCATGTAACACAAGAGCGTAAAAATTATAATTAGCGTCCGGATCGGCGGAAAGTTCGTAATGAAAAGTTAGTTTTGTAGCCCCATCTTTTATATCAAGTTTTTGTTTTGTTAGGTCAAAGTAAACAAATGGGAAAAGAGACTCAAAATTTGATCTATTGAGAAGAGTACCTCCTTGAAAGTCGTTATTTGCATAAACATAACCCATTACTTCTCTGAAAACTCTTGATGGATTTGTATCTGGTTTAAAGTGAATAGAAGGATATTCATTTCCATTTCCAACTTCGAGATGGCAATTTGAGATATTAGCATTGTTTGGTAAACTAAAAGTGTTATATAAAAATATATTTTGTTGTTGTGATTCAAGATTGGCTGTGGTAATTCCCCAAACAAATACATGACGTGGTTTTGAGATACCACTTGTAATTCTGAATTGACCTGTTTGTTGTTGCCTATTATCTGATCTTTCAACTATTTCATTAAGATAAGTCCATTTGTAAGGTTTAAGGTAATTTTCAGCGTAGATTTTTTGTCCTTCTGAGTTGAATGTTAACCTTGGAATAAATAGTTGCATTCTTGTTAAAATAACTCTGGAAGCATCACTTCCTGCAGCGCTCCAGATGAGTTTGTTATCCGATTCTATTTCAATATTTAACTCAATTTTTGTATTTGGAAGCAGCTTATTTTCAAGTGATTCAAAAAATGAGTATCTGTTGAGGAGAGGAATTTCACATTTCACTGTTGCTGAGTTGCCTAGTAAAGATTTTCTCAGTGAAAAACCTTTGTTGTAATTTGCGTTTCTTGATTTTACAACATTTGCTCCTCCAGTTACACCTGTGTTATTTACAGTAAATTCTACTCTTTCAGCATTTCGCGTTGTGTCAAGATAATAAAATTCATTTGTTCCAACACTCTTAACATAGGAGGGATTATACTCAAGCAAATTCTTAATATTGACAACATGATTTGCGTAATTACAACTATAAACATCTAGTCCATTTGCCAAGATATTTAACTTTCCTATAAAAGAACTAGAACCATTTACTATTCCTATATTATCTGTATTTGCAGCAATAGCACCTCCTGCCAGTTTATTAACTTTAAAATCTACTGAAAGTCTCGCATTATACCAATCAAATGGAGTAGCCTCACCTGTGTTATCAACTATAAATCTATGACCTGATTTTTTTTGGTTGTGGTTATTTTCTGGTGCTTGTAAAGAATCTTCTAGATTAAAAACAACATCTTCATATCTTTCAAGATATTTTGGGTTTCTAAAAGACTTCATTTTATTTTATTAATTATATTATTTTTTACCAGATCCAGATAAAATTTGTAGTACTTTATTATTGATTTCTTGTTGTGTCATTTGCTTCTTATTTGTTTTCTGTGATGGTGGATTCTTACCAGAAAGCATTTTTACTATTTTATCGCCAGCCTTTTTAGTTGTGGGGGTTGGTTTGGGTGGGGGCGCTGCAAATTGTACTTTTTTAGTCGTTTTTTTACTCAAAAAAGATTTTACTGAATCCATTATTCCTTCTCCATGTATATGTTTTCGCATATATTTTCCTGTATCAGGATCATATTTTTTTTTAAACTCTGTTTGTCGCATCATTTTATATATATATTTATACAACAATGTTATCTTCAGTATGACGAAGAAGCAATGTCATAAACCAATTAATACCATTGAGATCAATAGGTTGATCGAGTGAATCATTTACTGTTATGTGTATTTCAGAAATATTATTAGAACTTACAGGACAGTACAGTGTCCTTCTTGGTTCAAAAGTAAATGGATATGACCTTGTAAGATTATCCGTTGGAATAACAGCAATTGTGTTTGTATTTACTCCATTTACAACAGAGTCTTTTATAGCACTTATGTTTATGTTAAGGGAGTCAATCGATTTTGTAATATTTGGAAGTCGTGTTCCATACTCAGTTTTAGTCACCAGTTTCTTTTCAAATCCGATGAGGTCTCCAAAATCTGTTCCTCTCAGATCAAGTTGATAATCTCCCTCAAGTTCTATCAGTACTCGATAGGTAGAGAGAATAAAAGTCAGATTTATTGAGTAATTCTTTTTTCCTTTGGAATCTGTTGAGTGATGAGACTTTTGATCCATGTACTGATGAATGTAATCATTAATGTCTGAGTAAGAATACATTCCATCTGAAAAGGTAATAGTATTCCATGTTGTTCCATCATGGGTGTATTTGATTTTATTGTTTCCATAATTACTTCTGATGTTGTACCAAGAATAAGTCATCGACAACCTATCCAAGGCGAGAAAATGCTTAAATTGTGGGTCAAGTTTCAAAGGAGGATTAAATTTAACCAAGAAATCATGGGGTTTGTTTACTCCTATTTTTTCTCTTTTAACAGATGAAATATGAATAGCGCTTTCATTCATTTATCTTATAATTATATTAATGAGGCGAAGCCAAGGGAGGGGGGCACTAGATAACTTTTCTAAGAAGTTTGTTAAGTTGGTTACTAGTGATAATCCCGAGATCTCTTATTCGATGAGCTATTTGAATGAATTCAGGTAATACACCATTGTTTCCTGCAGCAAGTGATCCATTGAGTAATTCAAATCTCTTTAATAGTTCTTGTGGGTTGCTGTAAAACATTCCAGAATCAACTTTTTCTTTATACAACCGAAGACGGTCTAAATTTGTAGAATATGTGCTTAATGTGTTGAAATTTTTTATATTATCTACTGTTTTTGCTTGAGGATTTTTACTTTTTGGTCTAGCTAATTCATACCCATCAATATAATCAATTTCTGCGGTATTATGAATATCTTTTTTAGCATCTTTTAAATCTGAATGAACACTATTGATTAATGAAGTAATTTCAGAAACATTTTTATCAAAATAATAAGAAGGAAGATAATCGTAACCATTACTTTTTAGTAAATCTTGTGATTCTTTATTATTTAGATTATTATTAAATTCTTTAACATCAAATTTTGCTATTGGAGGTTTATCCTTTTTTGGTATTGGAGCTTGAGCTTGAGGTTGAGGTTGAGGTTGAGGTTGAGGTTGAGCTTCATATTCAATAGCTTCTACTCCTGGTAATTCTTTCATATCAGCCAATCTCTCAAACTGACTAAAACCTTGAGTAATAGCTTTCTGATTTTCTTCGAGACCTTCTGTAAGAGCTAACTGATTTCGCAACATTTCCTGGTTTTGAGTAAATATATTTTGTGCTTCTGGATCCTCAGGTTTTTCAAACTGAGAAATCAGAGGTTTAAACGTCTCACTAAATCCTTCTCTCTTATTCTGTTTATCCCAAGTAGTTTCTTTTATTCGTTGTCGAACCTGTTTAATAAGATCATCGGCTTCAATCTTATTTTTAGCATATTTTTTCATTTCTTCAATATCCATTTATATAATAATTATATAAAAGGGGAACCTACGGTTCCCCCTTTTACCCCCTCCCTCGGCTACGCCGCATTAGTATATTTAATATATAAAATGGAGATACCAAATTATGATAGTACCGGCGAAGATGTAAATAAAAAATTCAAGCAGTTGTTTCCTTTTATGCCATCAGATACATTTCGAATGTTAATTTGTGGAAATAGTGGAAGTGGTAAAACTAATTTGCTTTATCATATGTTAATGAAACCATTGCTATATTATGATGAGATTTATCTTTATGCTCGTAATTTGGAGCAGGATAAGTACAAAAGATTGATGCAAAAAATGAGAGAGTTGTCGCTTGAACTCGGTTATGAAATACTTAATGTGAGTAATGATGAAATAACCCCAGTAACAGAAATGGATTATGCAGACAATCAAAAACTTGTGATATTTGATGATTATGTTTGTGATAACAACCAGAGACAAATCATAGATTATTTTATTCAAGGTCGACATAAGAATTGCTCAGTGATTTATCTGAGTCAATCATTTTACAAAACTCCAAAAGATATCCGACTTAATTGTTCCCATTACTGTTTATACGAATTTCCATCATCCAGGGAAGCCAACAGAATATCATCTGAATTGGGGGTTGATAAAGATGTGTATAAAGCGGTAACTAAAAAACCATTTTCATTTCTTTATGTTGATAAACCAAAGAAAACCTTTTCAAAAAACTTTACTGGATTATATAAATAGGGGAACCTACGGTTCCCCCTATGACCCCCTCCCTTGGCTACGCCAAATTAATATAATTAATAATTAAGATGGGAATATTTAACGAACATTCTTCTAATCATTATCAATTTGCCAAGGGAATTCAAGGAGCTCCAGGTGTAGGTTTTAATCTCACTGCAGATGGAAATTATGATATGGTGGGGAAAAAATTGACAAATGTTGGTAATCCAACATCAGACACTGATTCAGCAACCAAGAAATATGTTGATACCCATTCTGGTGGTGGAAAAACATCATTATTAACAGTAGATTCCAACATTGATATGAAAAGTCAATATTCAATTAAAAAACTCAAAACACCATCAGATGACTCAGATGCTGCAAATAAGAAATATGTGGATGACTCCAAAGTTGATGGCACTGTCTTTTTAAAACTTGATGGAACAAGATCAATGACTGGAAATTTGGATATGAATAACAAAAGAATACTTAATATTCCAGCTCCAAATGGGAATAATCAACCAACACCATTGGCTTATACTGATCTTGCTTATCTCCACGTTGATGGATCAAATAAGATGACTAATGATTTGAACATGGACAATAAAAAAATAATCAACTTACAAAAACCAACAAATAACTCAGACGCTGCAACCAAAAAGTATGTGGATGATAAATCAACTCCCCAAGATTCATCTCCCTTCTTTAAAAAAGATGGGAGTGAGCCAATGGGTGGAGATCTTAATGTTAATGGCCATAAAATAACTAATCTTGAAGATCCCACTTTTGCTTATGACTCGTGGCAGTAAATAAAAAATATATGGAAGACCATACTCATATATCTCAAATTCAACCAAGCCATTACAAAGATGAGTTTAGTTATCTCATGTCAGACGCAAGTCAATGGACTGATGAAATAACTACAGGTACTAGTTTTAATATGAAAAAGATAGCAGACTTACCACCAAATAAAGGTAACTTTCATTTATGATTGTATTTATTAAATACAATCATAAAGTTATTTATATGGAAATAGTAAAAAATTCACAGGGTGGATATAAGTACAAGATGGGAATTAATTTTTACAGGTTACATAAAAATTTGGACTACACACTTTGTCTTGAGTTACTTAACACTGATTATGAATTGTGGCATAAATCCCAGATAAGTGTTGACGGGGGCACATCACAAGGATTATTAATTGAAAATGTTAGTGTAAAAAAACTTATTCATAGATTTGCCAATTCAAAGGGTCACACAGAATTTATGTATTACCATAGAATAATTGTTAATTTTAAGAAGCGGTTGACTGGTAACAAGTTTTTTCTTCGTATTTTAGTCAATATTCCCCAGGCTGGAAGCGATTTGGCTATTTACGCCCCAAAATTTACAGGAGTGTTTATTATTGCTTATGGCATTGTGAGTAAAGTTAGCAATATCGACCCAGATAAAGTTTATGACTATCACAAAGCATTTGACATCAAACCAACACAAGTAGTTTACAATGTTGGCATTAATGCGAATAATAAAAAGATTTTTAACATTGCTCTCGATAAAAGCAATGTTTCCAGTGCAGCAACAGTTGGAATGGTAAAAGAGTTAATTCCTTTTACTACAAACCATGTTTACAAACAATATTTTGAAGAATTTTATGACTTATCTGATGCAAATATTTACAAATTAAATAAGACATCATCTGGTGTTGTTTTTAATTCTCTTGTTCCAAATATTACTTTTCCTAATAAACACTTAAGTGATGTAAGAAAAGAAGGATTAAATATTAATAATTTTACTATTAATTTTACCCCCTCTGGTAATTTTACAAATTATACCTTGTGCCTTGTTTTTTATCATTGGTCAAATAAAAATTTTGCTTTAGCTCGTAAAGATACACAAAATAACCAAGATTTATTAAGTTTAACCTTTGCTAAAGCTGCTGGTTATTTAACTGTATTTTCCTCTAATAAAAGAAGTCATTTTCAACCACCAAGTAATTTTAATGGTAAAAAATAGTTTTATGGTTGGGGCATAGTGTTGATTCAATTGTTACAAAAGTTAACTTTAGTAACTACAGTTCAACATTAAAGCTAGATACCGCTAGTTACTCTGCTGATCAAAATTTTGAATTTATAACAGAAAATGGAGATTTGTGTAAATAAATGTTTTCTCCATATTTTTACGACTTTGACTCTGAGCAATTTCACAGAGTAATGATACAAGAGAAAATAAATGGATCTTATGTATTATAAAGAATAAATGAAGGACGTGTTTGAATTTAATCACATTGATAAATCTCTGTCAGAATCAGAGGTCACAACTCTCAAAGATTTCTATAAACATTACCACAATAAATACTGGTGTTTTAAGAAATCTTTTAAAAGATATAAAATTCTTGATGAAACACTTACTCTGTCTGGAGGAGGATTAGTGGTGATAGGAACTATTGCTGGAGGAATAACATTGAATCCAATAATCCTAGGTGTAATAAATGACGCTGGAGTTATTGTGAGTTCTGTTTCAAAAATGAAGAATTATAAGAAAAAGATTGAAATGTCTCAAATTGCATTTACAACATATGAGAAAGTATTGGTTGAACTGCGATCAGCTCTTCGAGGTGATGAGTTTAACAAACAAGAGTTTATTGATAGAATGAAATTGATAGATGAAATGATAATTGATCAGTCTCCTATTGCAGACAAATTTTCAAAGAAATATAATAAAAAATATAATTAATTATTTTAAATAATTTTTCATTTCTATCTACTCTTAAGATAGAAATGATAAAGACAATTGTAGCATATGTGAATTTTTACTTTCCTTCAAATAAAACACAATATTACTCTGATAACTTTATTAAAGCTTGTCTTGTTTACCAGTTTTTGTATGCAAAGTATTTTACACAAAGATTAGATTTGGACCAAATTATTTACAGACTATCAGACTTCAAATTTGATTGCAAATCAACCTCATCAATACTATCCAATCATTTAATATTCAATCTCGCTTTTCGAGAATTTTGGAAACATTACCACCTTGGTCGAGGAAGTGTTTATACTATCAATTCTCCATTTAAACAATCTGAAGTACTTGGTTATTTGACTGGTATTATTTACTGGTGTTTTCACAGAGGAGTCATTGATTTATAACTATGCCACCACTTTTCATAATTAACCAGAGTTTGGTCTCCAATATTCAGATAAATTAGTTTGTACTTTTTATTTTCCATTTCTTCCAATATTTTTTTTATTAAATAAATAATACTTATCATTCTCTTTCGGCAAAATTGTTTGTTTAATTTTTCCATTACATTGTCATCTATTTCCATTAGTTTCTTATACAACTCATACTTTTCAGATTCAGACAGCTTTATCATTTTACTTACTTGATCAACCTTTTTCTCATAATGATACTTTCTCTGATAAATACTCTTCTTTCGAAAAAGTAATCGATCATAATCTATTTTATCAAAATACCCCAAAACATGACCATTTTGGCAACCGCAATTTTCACAAAGTTTAAATCCTGAAACAATAGTAAAGCAATCATCTCTTTGACAATTCCAGCATTTAGTTATTCTGCTCGTTTCACTCGATTCCTCTTCTGGTGGTTTAGTGTATTTATGAAGGATATCTAAGTATTTTTTTATTTCTTCCTATGAATAAGTCATTTATTAATTATATATTGTATTAATTATAAGATATAATTAAAAATATAAATCATGCCATCTTTTTTTGAAGTTGCAGTTCTAGATTTTTTCTTACAAATTAAACAAACTTGAGTTGTAGAAATACCTATCTCATCTGATGCTTTTTTAATACTTTTAAATTCCTTTTCTTCTCTTGTTTCAATATTAAAAGATTTGACTTTTCTACAACATGATTTTCTTATATTTTCTTTATGTGTTAATAATTGAAGATTTTTAATACTATTATTCTTTTTATTATTATCAATATGATCAACTTCTTTATCATCTGGAATATTATCTTTAAAACACTCATAAACAAACCGTGAAACTAAGTAAGATTTTTTGGTATTACCCACACATAAACCAAAATATAGATAACCATTACCTCTATTTAAACGTAATTTTAATATTTTTTTATGATTCTTACTTAATATTTGACCATCTTTACTTGCAGAATATTGGCTATAAATTGGATGAACATAAAATTTAATATTTTGAAATTTAATAATTTCTCTATCATTCATGATTTATAATTATTAAATTTAAAATCTTTAAACCTTTTTTTTATCTAAAAGCCAAAGAATTTACATTGTCCTTTCCTAATTTTCTCTTATCATCTTCATTACTCAAAGCTACCTTGTTTACTTCCTTCGAATAAATATCATGATTTTCACTTCTTATAATTTTCATCGATCTCATTTGTTTTTCACCAGAAAATAAACATTCAACATAATCCTGGAAATCCAACCCCTTTTTCACAACATTCTTCTTTATTCCTTTACATTTCTTGGTTGTAGAACTATCTTCAACTTTGAAACTATAAAGCTTTGGGCGAAGACCAACAAAGTGAGTAATTTGTTTTCCAGCTACTTCATCCTTGAACATTCCAATCACTTTTTTATTGACTCCTGTCAGTATTCCAGATTTGTGGTCTGGTGGATAATCTGATGTATCAAACTTGTCTTTAACGTCTTTTGATATATCTTTGTAAAAATCATCTGTTTCTATTTCATACATAAGTGAATCAGTATCAGTGAATAACAACTTCGCTTGGTTGTGACCGTATTTCTTCTATATGTAATTATAGTGAAAATTGAACATTAATGTTTTTGACAGATCAAGTATTGCTTGACCAACATACACTGGTTTGTTAAAATACACCTCAGTTTTTTTCATGTGAATTGCAATAAGTTTTCGATCAAATATTGTTGCTCTGTTGAAGTTTGGGCGACATGTTAATTTTACAGCTTTTGCTCGATTGTCAACAAGTACTATATTCTGTCTTTTTCTGATGTTTTCAATGGTTTTCCCAAATACTGAATTATTCATCAGTTTAAAAAAGTCTTTTTCAAACGATGTTTTTGCTGTTTTTCTGAGTTCAGTATTCTTTCTGATGTAAGGCTCCATCCAAGGACTCTGATTAAAAGATACCCCTTGGTGAACAGCAGTAATTTTTAATCCCATCTCAAGACATTGTCTTAAATTCCGATAATGTATAACATAGTTTTTATGTGGTTTGAAATGACTGATAAGTTTCTCAACATTACCTACTTTTAACTTCTCTGGAGCAAGAGGATAATCATTATGTGATTTCCACAATTCTTTTGGATATTCCAAATCTACTTCAAATATATAGCCTTTTTTCTTGATTGGATTTATCATACTATCATTTGCTTTCTCAAGAATATCCATTACTCTTTCTTTTGAAAGATTTTTCATCCATTTAAACCCATCCGTGGGAAGTGATTGTGACATTGCCCATCCATAAAGATTATTAGCATCGAGGTATTGAATGAATTTTGAAGGTTGTTCAGGATTGTAATCTTTCATGTATTTGTTATTGGCTTCTGAATATCTCTTTGATATATGAGTTATTCCACCTCGAATTCCCCTCTCAAACATCATTAACATATCGTAATCATGTAACAATTCAAGCTCTTGGCCCGTTTCCTTGAGACAAGCATCCCAAGCCAGACCAGGAGATGTGTAGTAATGAGCTGGATCCAAATTGTAATGTTTCAAACAAGTTTTTCTGAAGTTTTCAAATACATCTGCCAGCAGAAGAACATCAGACTTTAAATAAAGATCGTGGTAATCTTTTATTGTCTGGCATTTGAATGTATTCCAAACATTGTGTGCATGATGGTAATCTTCATCTGATATATCTTCATCATTCAATTTTGAATAGAATTGGTCCTTGGGTGGAAGTTGTGTTTCTGGTAGTTTTTCTATTGAGGAAACATAATCATAGGGATAAACTCCCTTTCGAGTAAGAAGGTTGATATTCTCTTTCATTATTTCTTTTGTGTTATGAAAATCATCTGGTTGTAAGTTTCCAACAAGATTTGCAAGACTGGTTTGGAGAAACTTAAATGAATCAATAAATCTTATTTCAAAACTCAAAGAAACCATCTCTCCAGTACGCTTGGATCTGTATTCATCTACTTTTATCTTTTTGGAAAACGAAATATACTTTTCCTCAGTTGATGGAATACAGTTTAACTCACCTTTCAAACCAGAAAGTTGTTTTATAAACAAGTGAGCATCATAGCCTTGAAGATTGTGAAACACTACTGGGAGTATCAATGGTTTTCGACACTGGAGATTACAACTGTTATGAGCAGCTCCACGGTATTGACCAGTGAAATGACAATGATCTCTTACTTTATCATCAAGTAATTCTTTTGAGCAAATATGGCAAGTTTCAGCTTTATCGAATGATATTTGTTCTTGTTTTGTTAATCTTAGAGGTTTTGGATGACGATAAAAATCGTTGTATAATCTATTAGTTATGTCTGCAAGTTTAGAAACAAATATTTCAGCAATGTTATCACTATCTTTCTTTTTTGTGTAAATGATGGGAGCAAAAATGTTAGGGACTATTCCTTTGATATAAAGACAAAATCCTGATGGTTCATGTTTCTGGTAATCGTAAGTATATGATTCCTCTGGATTAGGGCTACAAGTATTCATCGGTTTAGTAAAACATTCAAAATCAGCATAAACTACAAAGGGTATTGGAAGCTGTTTGTACCAATTATTAAAACTTAATTTTGAGTTTCGGGTCGGCATTTTCACACAAACTGTTTCATTGGTTGAACAATATTCAATATGTTTTTGGAATAATTCTTCTTTCGAGAAATGAGTAAAACACCTCTTGCAAATAAAAATTTTTCCGTTTGTTCTTGATGTTATTTGAGATCGGAATAATCTAGAAAAATTTCTGATAAGTAAATAATGATATTTTCCATCTTCCTCATACAAAAACAAGTCTATTGTTTTTTGTGGATTTCTCTGTGCCATTCGTAGGGGGTAAAACTTGTTATTATCATTAACTGAAAACACATTTATTCCCGGAATATCTGGATTAAGCGACTCGAATTTTGAAATGTCTTTTACTCTGACTGGAAATTTTATTCCTTTTGTATTCAAGCTATTTTCTTTTTGTTTCAAGTCTGTTAATAGTTCTGCATTTTTACCCTTGGGATGAAGGTATCTTAATACACACCACAAAAAACACTTATTATCTTTATTTTTAATATTTAATATCGCTTTCTTATGCTTGATCCAATCTGGGAGTCGAATATAAGATGAACCTCTCAGTGGATTGAAATCAACAGTGTGAATCTCAAGATGAACTATTTCTTTAAAATACCCACTACCATTCTGTTGAAAAATAGTAATCTTCTCAATGATGGCGCGAATAACTTCAGTGAGTATTTTTTTTACATCAGTTGATTCAAGATTAATTTTAGTATCAGAATTAAAATATGCTTTATCTTGAATAGTAAGACTTAACTTACGATCACCTGTCATTTGTTCCATTAGGCAAACTAATACAAATCTGACTTTAATATTTCGATGATTTCTGAGAAACTCTTTTAAATAAGTGGATTTGGATTTGAAGAACTCAAATGGTGTAACATCAGTTTGTCCCTTTACTAAGTATTTATTTGCAAATCCTTCCAGAGATGATTTCTCTTTTTCTATTCCTTGATCATGTTCCCTGAGTGCTCTCTCAAGTGCTTTGCGCAGATAAGATAATGTATCATCAGGAATTGTTTTATTCTTGATACAATCTTGAAAATACTCTTCAAATGTTTTTGATTTGGGTTTGGTTTTGGTTTTGGTTTTGGGTTTAATTTTTTTTCTTAATTCTTGTATTTTTTTTATATCATTAATCAACTTCTGTTTATACTCCTCCTTGAGTTTTTGCTTATTATCTTTTTTCATCTTTTTTAATTCTGCAATAGAAAGGTTACTTAGATCAGTATCCATCTTTATTTATAATTATTTAATTCTTTAAATTTCAATTTTATTTTTCTAGCTAAGAGATAGTAAAAAAGTTTTATATCAAACAATGATATAAAACTAAATCATACGGGGTCCAAAAGGATCAATCCCAAGATAAGATAAATCTTTTACAATTTTCTTTATTTCTTTATTAGAATTTTCTCTAGCTGACATTGCTTCCATAAAAGCATTATATATTGAATCAAAAGAGAAGAAAATTTACTTGATAAGCGATTATTATGTAAAAATTCTCCTACTCTTGGATCATTTTCTTTAATGTCTTTAAGAACAGAAATACAATACTTAATTCTTTGACATATACTATCAAAATTACAACAATGTCTAGTTTGAGAATCAAATATTGGCTCATAATCACATTCTTCTCCAGTTTTAGTTTAAAATGAACTAAGACTTTCATTAATATCAGCAAGAACACAATACAATTTATAAGAAGGAAATACTAAACCTCCTTTTTCAAATTCTTCATCATAATCAACATCATAAAAATCAAGATTAAGATCAACACATAATTCATATGAAGGATTTTTGCTTGTATTACTTTTCTTTGCTGAGTTGCTTACCATTTTTATTATTATTCTAAAACCTTTAAGCCTTAAATTCAATTTTATTTTTTCTGACTAAATATTCTATTTTCCCGACCAAAGCAGATTAACACTCCAAAAATTAGCCGATTCAGGATTTTCATAAGTCAACTCACCTTTCTTATTTTTAATCTTCTTTGCTCGCGCTAGATATTTTTCTTTCCGCTCTTTATCCTTATGTATTAAAAAGTCTGGATATTGAGGCGAACCAAAATGCAAATTCTTTCCACCTGGTAGTGTGACTACGTATTTGTTATTCTTCCGCTTTGAATAATCAAGAGATTCAGCGCCAAGCTTTCTTGCCTTTTTGTTTAGTTTTTCAAAATCCTTTCCTTTGACAACATATTTATCATCATCGGATGATTCCTCTTTCTCAGGAACATAATCAGGATCTTCATCATGTTTGTAGCCATCATCTACTATAAAATCTTTTTCCTCGGGGCTTTGATATTCCATTTTAGTATTTGTTTAGATTATTTTTTGAAGGGAAATCCCCCACAACTTATCTATTATTAATCAACAACAACTTATCTATTATTCAAAAATTAGACAAGTCTAGACATGTCTGGTAAACAGGATATGAGTCATCACTATTGTTTGGTGTCATGAGACAGTCATACGTTTTTTTCATCCAATCAAAGACTTCACATTTTCACTTAATAATTGTGAAACTTTTCATTGAAAGCAATTTCATTTGTGAAATTGTATAATTAAGATGCCTTACTAGTAGTTATAGGAGGATGCCTGTTCCTGACTTTCCAAGTACTTTTCCCTGTCATTTTCCGCGAGCCCGCAGGGCGAGCATTAAAGTTGTCAAATTTCCCCCACCGTCATAATGACACAAAAGTACAAAAAAATGACAGAGAATAACAGAAGTGGGAAAAGTTGAAAAAAGAGTACGGAAAAATTTCTGATTAATTTCCGTCATTTATTTTTGGGTTTAAATGAGAGAAATAATCGGTGGGATGACAGGGGATAATTGGGTTTTAAATTTTTGAAAATTTTTTTAAGAGTACGGAAAAATTCTCTGATTAAGTCTGTTATTGAAATTTGGGGATCAATGACAGGATTAATCAGAAAATGACAGGGAAAAGTACTTGGAAAGTCAGGAACAAGGCATCCTATTATAACTACTCACCGGAACGTCCGATCGAATCATTGTTTAGTTGATAGTTACCCTTCTCTTCTTCTTCCCGACTTATCTAGAAAGATCGAAGGGCCTCTGCTCCTGCTCGCAGGGTAGTTGATAGCGACCAAGGAGCTAAATAACAGAGCGAGGTAAGTAAGTGGCATCGGCGGTTTTATTTACGCCTAACCGTTTCCCAAAGTAAAGAAGGAAAGAACTTCAGACAAAGGGGAAGAAGAGTTATGCGATAAAACTGCTCTTAAATTGATGTTTAGCTATGGCTTATGCGAGGGGCTGGGGACTATGTAATTGCTGAATAACATGTGCCGTTAGCAAAAAAATTACGGAAAAACATTTTTTTCCTTGGTTTGGAATTTTGACCATGAAAATTTTAGCTCTAGCCATTTGTGATACCAGGCAAAAAAAATCCAATATTTAGATATTTCGCTCTTAGCAGCAGGCCCTCCAATTAATGACAGTATCTAATATTACATATCCGCAGGAGCGAAACATGACAACAGCTGGCTACAGATTGTCAATGTGTGAGGCGGGGGTTCTATACTATGGCGCGCCGTTTGTTTCAAAATGAATTTTTTCATTGGTTGTAAATTTTTAATCTTTATCTGTTCGGAGTCATGGATATAAGTGTATCATCAGCCAGCATATCATCAATCGGTAATCTGTCATATGTCTGTCTGTACGATCAATCATATTTTCATTCAGTTTAGTGCGTATTTTCATTCAGTTGTACCTAAAATGGCTCAGTTGTTAAATGATCGATCAGTTGTCTGTATTTTCATTCAGTTGTGACTAAAATCGATCAGTTGTCACATGATCGATCAGTTGTCTGTATTTTCATTCAGTTGTGACTAAAATCAATCAGTTGTTGTCTGATCGATCAGTAGTGCGTATTTTCATTCAGTTGTTATATGATCGATCCGTTGTGTGTATTTTCATTCAGTTGTGACTAAAATCGATCAGTTGTTATATGATCGATCAGTTGTGCGTATTTTCATTCAGTTGTCACCAAAATCGATCAGTTGTTATATGATCGATCAGTAGTGTGTATTTTCATTCAGTTGTCACCAAAATCGATCAGTTGTCACATGATCGATCAGTTGTGCGTATTTTCATTCAGTTGTCACCAAAATCGATCAGTTGTTATATGATCGATCAGTAGTGTGTATTTTCATTCAGTTGTCACCAAAATCGATCAGTTGTCACATGATCGATCAGTTGTGCGTATTTTCATTCAGTTGGGACTAAAATCGATCAGTTGTTATATGATCGATCAGTTGTGTGTATTTTCATTCAGTTGTGACTAAAATCGATCAATTGTTATATGATCGATCAGTTGTGCGTATTCTCATTCAGTTGTCACATGATCGATCAGTTGTGCGTATTTTCATTCAGTTGGGACTAAAATCGATCAGTTGTTATCTGATCGATCAGTAGTGCGTATTTTCATTCAGTTGTTATATGATCGATCAATTGTCTGTATTTTTATTCAGTTTTGACTAAAGTCGATCAGTTGTTATATGATCGATCCGATGTGTGTATTTTCATTCAGTTGTGACTAAAGTCGATCAGTTGTTATATGATCGATCAGTTGTGCGTATTTTCATTCTTCTGTTTAACAAAAAGCGATCAGTTCTTATATGATAGATCAGTATTGCGTATTTTCATTCAGTTGTGACTAAAATCGATCAGTTGTTATATGATCGATCAGTAGTGCGTATTTTCATTCAGTTGTGACTAAAATCGATCAGTTGTTATATGATCGATCAGTAGTGCGTATTTTCATTCAGTTGTGACTAAAGTCGATCAGTTGTTATATGATCGATCAGTTGTACGTATTTTCATTCTTCTGTTTAACAAAAAGCGATCAGTTCTTATATGATAGATCAGTATTGCGTATTTTCATTCAGTTGTGACTAAAAATCGATCAGTTGTTGTATGATCGATCAGTATTGCGTATTTTCATTCAGTTGTGACTAAAAATCGATCAGTTGTTATATGATCGATCAGTAGTGCGTATTTTCATTCAGTTGTCACCAAAATCGATCAGTTGTTATATGATCGATCAGTTGTGCGTATTGTCATTCAGCTGTCACCAAAATCGATCAGTTGTTATATGATCGATCAGTTGTGCGTATTGTCATTCAGTTGTCACCAAAATCGATCAGTTGTCACATGATCGATCAGTTGTGCGTATTTTCATTCAGTTGGGACTAAAATCGATCAGTTGTTATCTGATCGATCAGTAGTGCGTATTTTCATTCAGTTGTTATATGATCGATCAATTGTCTGTATTTTTATTCAGTTTTGACTAAAGTCGATCAGTTGTTATATGATCGATCCGATGTGTGTATTTTCATTCAGTTGTGACTAAAGTCGATCAGTTGTTATATGATCGATCAGTTGTGCGTATTTTCATTCTTCTGTTTAACAAAAAGCGATCAGTTCTTATATGATAGATCAGTATTGCGTATTTTCATTCAGTTGTGACTAAAATCGATCAGTTGTTATATGATCGATCAGTAGTGCGTATTTTCATTCAGTTGTGACTAAAATCGATCAGTTGTTATATGATCGATCAGTAGTGCGTATTTTCATTCAGTTGTGACTAAAGTCGATCAGTTGTTATATGATCGATCAGTTGTGCGTATTTTCATTCTTCTGTTTAACAAAAAGCGATCAGTTCTTATATGATAGATCAGTATTGCGTATTTTCATTCAGTTGTGACTAAAATCGATCAGTTGTTATATGATCGATCAGTATTGCGTATTTTCATTCAGTTGTGACTAAAAATCGATCAGTTGTTATATGATCGATCAGTAGTGCGTATTTTCATTCAGTTGTCACCAAAATCGATCAGTTGTTATATGATCGATCAGTATTGCGTATTTTCATTCAGTTGTGACTAAAAATCGATCAGTTGTTATATGATCGATCAGTAGTGCGTATTTTCATTCAGTTGTCACCAAAATCGATCAGTTGTTATATGATCGATCAGTTGTGCGTATTGTCATTCAGCTGTCACCAAAATCGATCAGTTGTTATATGATCGATCAGTTGTGCGTATTGTCATTCAGTTGTCACCAAAATCGATCAGTTGTCACATGATCGATCAGTTGTGCGTATTTTCTTCAGTTGGGACTAAAATCGATCAGTTGTTCTATGATCGATTAGTAGTGCGTATTTTCATTCAGTTGTGACTAAAACTGATCAGTTGTGCGTACTTTCATTCAGTTGTCACCAAAATCGATCAGTTGTTATATGATCGATCAGTTGTGGGTATTGTCATTCAGTTGTCACCAAAATCGATCAGTTGTTATATGATCGATCAGTAGTGTGTATTTTCATTCAGTTGCGGAGTGCGGAGTGCGGAGTGCGGAGTGCGGAGTGCGGAGTGCGGAGTGCGGAGTGCGGAGTGCGGAGTGTGGAAAATACGGAGTGTGGAAAATGCGGAGTGTGGAAGATGCGGAGTGTGGAAAACGCGGAGTGTGGAAAACGCGGAGTGTGGAAAATGAGGAGTGTGGAAAACGCGCAGTGTGGAAAATAAAAGTTTACAAAACTTAAAGTTGAATAATGATATTTCCCCTTTATTTTTCGATATAACTTCATTGATCAGACATATACATTGATCAGACACATACAGCGAATTGGTTTGAACGATGATGCTTTTTTACTTGGACGTTTAGCAAAAAGTTAGAACACGTAAATTTCGCGCAAACACAAACACAACAGTGTATACCTACGAAATGGTTATCACAAAGCCATGGGGAATAATTCGAGCAATCCTCTTCAAACACTACGCGTTGATAAGTAATTACATTCATGCGACACGCTTGCGGGATCTGTGAATGGCCTGTCACCATTTATTTACCATAAAGAAATCATCTTTCTTGATACTTGCATCTACAAAGGAGCAAGATTTGAAACGGAATCTATCCTTGACACGCGCACTCATTTCAAGCCTACTGAGACATTCCAGTACACGCACTTTAAATCGTGTCACCCACCCGGAGTCAAAAAAGGCTTCGTAAAAGGTGAAGGCCTAAGACTACTAAGAACTAACTCTTCAGAGGAGACTTTCGTAGAAAACATAAGATTATTCAAACTACGCCTTCGAGCGAGAGGCTACCCTCACAACCTTATAGACAAAACGCTCTCGGAAGTAAAATTCTCTGAAAGAAAGAAAGCTCTCAACGATAATACAAGAGTGCAAAAACAAATATTGCCCTTTGTAACGCAATACAACCCATCTGTGCCTAACCTTAAGCACATTTTAATGGAGAAATGGCATCTTATAGAATCACAACCTAGACTTAGGGAAATGTTTAAAGAAACTCCAATTATTTCTTACAAGAGAGGCATTTCATTAAAAGATATACTGGTTAGAGCCAAACTGTAGTAAATCTCTTCAAACACTACGCGTTGATAAGTAATTACATTCATGCGACACGCTTGCGGGATCTGTGAATGGCCTGTCACCATTTATTTACCATGTAAAATTTCTTTAGTCATCAAACATATACATCCATCGTTACAATCGAAAAAACGGATTTTACCTCTTGAAGTTTTTTGATACATTCGCTGCCCCCTTCCTCCACAAGGCTCATGATTGGGTGGATCCATTGCAGCACACACAAAACTGACACTAAGCCACCTCTACGCCCTCCTGGGTTCATTAACCCTAAAAATGAAATAGGTTATGTCTTTTTTCTATTAAAGGGCCAACTCTTTCAGATGTATTGGGAAGGAAATCAAAGTTCTATTAGGGTAGCAACTAACGACTTTTGTTCGGTAAGATTTGCCTGTATTCATGCATTTTTAAAGCTCGAAAAAGGTTAAAATAAAAAGAGCAACATGTAGCATATATCAGACATTCCGGGATAACCGTAATATTCGTGTAAGATGACATTTTCTAAACGTTTACCCTTGTTTTTGGAAGGACATTCTTTTCACCCTTTTACCTAAGACATTGCAATTAGTTCTAAAAAAGACCTTCTGAAAATTCGATCTTAAGGAAAGTTCGGCTAGAGTAGTATATTAAGTAACCTTTTCTTCGAACTTCCGACCTGTCTTATCAGTGGGTAACTGACAGCTTCGGGCAGTTTCGTGTAGGACAAGTTGAAATTAACCAAACAGGCTTCTCATACATATGTACGCCTTTTGAAACGTATTTCCTCGGTTGTCGAATGGCCTGTTCTATCTATCACACTAATCCAGTACCCATGCGTAGAAGCCCATCATGGGCGCCTGATATGCGATAAAAAAATGGAATATTTTATCAAATGCATGTCACCTGTTTCTTTTAAACTGGAATTTCTCAGTTGCAGCTCTGCGGACTCGCGATGACCACGGAAAACCTGAATCCGAAAACAAATCAAAGTAAGACAGCTAACCTATTGGACTTATTTCTGCGATTGTTCAAAATTAACCTACTCGTGCCAGCACCCTTTCCAGACAAGAGGAGGGATGTCACTTAACACGATTCGCGTGCCAGCCCTTCGTAGAAGCTCCCTCTCTCGCCAAATAAAAGAACCGCGAATATAAATCCTCGCAAACTTTAATGAAATAAATAAGGAGCACTCTGATTGGTTGGGAAGCTATGCTTTGTGTGAGTATATAAATCCTGGATCTAAAGCTCTCACTCCATCTGTGAATCACGCCATGCCGCGGTGGTTTTCAAGACCAAAGATTCGCATTTCAGGGTTAAGAAGACACCGTTGAAGGGAACAAGCGGAAAGGGAAAGTTCATAAAAATTTTCGCTTTCCTTTTTGTCTACAATGAATGCTGGATAACGGAGACTGAAGGAGGGGGGAAAAGAATCTGTCGCGGCTTACTTTACTCTTTGCGTCGTCAGCTCGGAAATTAGAAATGGCACCCCTGGAATCGGTGACGACAGAATTATCTTGAGCACGTGTCACGCAAAGGTGCACGATACCTCTAGAAACGTTCTTTGATCAATTGTTACTTACAGTTCGCGGCTTTCAAAAAGTTGTTCGTTGGCTTCTTTCTTTGCCAGGCTTTTCAACTTTGGTTGAGTGCGACACCTATTTACCGAGGTATTATCAGTTTATGGTAGGAAAAGTCTCGAGAATGTCGTGTCCAAGAGCCTATAAGAGTTCCATTTCCGAGTGTAAACTTGGGCGTTGCACTTCTGTTGCGGCATGTCAGTTGACGAAAGACAGTGGTTGCTAGGGAGAAGCCGCACGCGACGTTCAAATTGGATGTGCCACGCAGGGGGTCTAGGTATTTTCCGCGCGATTTGGACCGGAACAGGCCATAAATGCGAAGAGAATCACGTTAGCAAGCTTAAGGCCACTTTAAGAACCCTGAGCAGCGCTATGTCTATTTCTCAAAGTATGATGCGTGTTATCAATGGAAAAGTTGTGTATTTGTTTAAAATCACAGATCAAATGAAAAGTAAATTGGGGATCTGTAGTACGGGAGACTAATAGTTTGGAGATAGAGCGATTTTCGTATGACCTTGAAAGGAAACGCACGAACAAAACAGAAACAACAAACTAACGGAAATGGAGCGATTTGATTGGTTTATCGAACGGATACAAACGCGCGTGGCTTTTGATTGGTTAAGCGAACGGTAAGGTGAAAAAACGTCCTGCCCGAGAACTTTCTAGAAATCAATCAATAATTCGCTTTGACGTCATACTGCAGTCACTGGAACACTATTGGCCAATTGAACAATGTCTTCGCCATATAAGGGATTTCTTGGCGGGAAAACGAAGAGTCAATGTTTTGATCTTATCATCCATTGGCTTATGAAACAGATGACGAACACTTACCGAAACCATTTTTTAAGGTCATACGAAAATCGCTCTATAAATACTGCGTTGTGTATAAGAACGTTCCCTGCTAACGGAGCGGCATTGGGAAAGTTAAAGTGTAACAAAATGCATGATTTCAGCGATGAGGCCTCACGGAAGTGAGAGTTATTCGTTACTCGAAAAGCAGTTATTTGAGTTTTTTGGCATTCTTTATTAACCTTTTATAGTGTTGAGGCAGTTCTTTTTATCGGCCATTTTCCAAGCAATCACATCATTATAGATGATTCTGATCACTGGCGTCATTACATCAGAGGTTAAATTTTGAGGCAGCGTTGTTAATATTTTTGTTATATTTAGGAGCGGTGTTAGGTTTACTAGAATCTTAACGCTTGAAATTTTTCTTTGTACCCTTGTCTTGCAATTGTGGACGTGTAGCTTTCGTGACCAGGAACAATTATTTTTTTTTAATTGGTTCCGTTTTTAAATTTCTTTCAGCTTCTGCTTATTGTTATGTTCATTTTGTGCAAAAATGGAAAATATAGCGTTTGGTTTGAAGAAAAATGCTCTCTAGACTATTATGTTCGAAATGTAAAAAGAAAGCGTTAGTGACTTTGTTAACATTTGCACCTCGAGTTTCCTTTTGTTTAATTTGTGTATGATATACGTTTCAGTTGTTTGTTTTTTTTTTTCGACAAAGCCTTGCTTATTTTCATGTCGCTGCAGGTTGTTGAAACGTTGGATAGTGCTTTCCACCGGATATATAACTATCCAACAGATAAGTATCAGGGGAAAGAATTACGTTGTGCACTAGAGAGATCTTTATCCAGTGGATAGCGCTTAAACGCTAGGGCAAAAGATACTTGAATCATTAAATTAATCCCACAACCTTGGCCGTTGCTTTTACAGTACTAGGAGTCTTTAGGATATATTCTCGGTTAGACACCCATCCAGTTCCTAACCCCACCCGAAAAGGGTTACTTAACTTTAGTGGCATATGAGACACTTGAGGTTTTGCAAGTTCGGCTCGATTTCCGCCTCTGTCTCGGTCCTCCCCAAGAAGAGACGGCTGGACGCGTGAGTGGCCTATCGTGTTTGTGACTTAAATTCAAAATTTTAAGAGGGAGTCTCCCTAAAACCGGTCCACTGCGTTTCGGGACGGAAAATCAATTTCCTTTAAACTTTGCCCATGAATATATCTTGGTTCAAAAGTAATTGAAACCGCATTGGTTTTTGAAAATATTTCAAAATAAAATTTTTCGGGAGGATAACCACTTCAGCACCCGGCGGCCAAATTTTTCCTTTGACAAAGAGTAAAAATAGCGCATATTGCCGAGTTCACCACTTCAAAGTTTTGCACTTTCAACGATATTTTTCACTTCCTAGGATTAAATTGGTCCTTAAATGACGTAAAGCAATTAATTTTGGTCTTTCAAAAACAGCTCATGTCTACTAAATAGTTTTTGATTTACTTCTAGTTTGCCGCAGGCGGGAAAGGGCTCAAAAATGCATATTTTCATCCTAGCACTGTGCAAAATCCCCACTTCTTCTAAACAAAATGTCTTTTCAAACCAACAAAGGGAATGTCCAAAAACAGAAACATAAAAATATGTTGTGATTTTAAGCTTTTAACGATTTATTAGCACAGCCGATCGACGAAATATGCCTATTTTCTTTTTTGACTGTTTACAATACACGATGGAAGGTCTTAATCCAGAGCCGCAGTAACACAATAATTCATTAAATGTATCAAGTATTTTAAACTTTTTGTGACTTTCGACCCAATAGAACATCATTTAGGAAAGGAAACCCTTTAAGCCGAACGCATTAATACTGCAAGTGTACCCGTTTACAGCGCTTGATCCGATCCAGTCGTCTTCGCTGTGTACACAAAACTGATACATCACATGGTGGCGCTTGTCACGCATTCCTATATCTGGAATCGTTACGCAGCGAAAACATTTTTCAGGCTAGTCTGACTAAAATTGAAAGGCAGGAAGCGACAGAAAGGCCTTGTTGACAGGGTGATTGTAAGCAGATGAAAGGTGAACTAAATGAAGATTCGACATTAATATTTATTTTTATTTATGGGTCAAAATCGCGATAATCCTTGAGTAGATCTTCTAGGAACAGCAGAGAACTAAGCGAGGGAGGAGCTAAGTTGTTCGAGGAAACTGCAACTGCCAGGTCAATTGGCATGCCGAACAATGAGGGTAAGCGACCTCAACCGCCACCAGGGGAGGTGGGAGGAGGGAATTTTTGAAGTCCGCTTCCACTGAACTCCGTTGAATTGGCCAAAAGGCGGACAAAAACCAAGCGATTCTAACCAAGGCAGAAATGCGTCATGCAGCCAGCTCGCAGGCCCAACACGACGGAAATTAAAAGTCGAGTTACTCATTTCCCACGTCACGGGCCAATTGTTTATGCTGTTAGAATAATATTTGTTATACTGAGTTGCAGTAGAAGTAACAATAAACCATCAGCGACTCGTATTAACTATATGTCATGGTATATGTGATCTGTTTCAATTCACACATTATTCCTTGTATTTTAAACAGCTTGAGGAAGACTGAATTACCAGTGAGGATTTGAATTATAGTTGTTTGGTGGAGCGGTGGTGTCTCTCCTCCGGCTTGGAGAAACCACTGTTCGTAGGGTATTCAATTGTCTGATATTTACGAAGATTCTTTTTGAGAAACGAAGAAAAGCCACTCGGAAATTGCCGTCAAATTCAAAATAAAACTGTACAGTGACATAATTTTTGGCATTTGCCAAAAATTTATTACGTGAACCAAATCATTGCAATCAAAAATTGTCACAGAATGTTGCTGTTTGCGTTGTTCTCTACTTAGTCTTGGCGTGGATTTCCTCGGTACATATAGACAATGTACTTGCATGGCTGTGTTTTAGAAAGATCTACGTCCTTAAGACGAGTGCGACAAATTACTGGCATAAATTTCCTTCCAACTCTAAGCTAGCCCAATGGATCTTGAGACGCACATTTCCCTCCCAGTATATTCGTAACCGATTTTGAAACGCAAATTTCCCTTTCCAAAAATGGGCCTTTCCAAAAAGAACCCCCTTAAAAAGGGCTTTGGAAAAATATAAGCCTCGGGGCTTATTTTCGTAATTTTACGGTATTTTCTAAGAGGTAAAATCATTTATCGGCAAGCCTTCCGTAGGTGCAAACAGTATGAATTAAGAGCAAAAAAGCCGATATTAAAAAAATATTTGATAAGAGATCAAACAATGTATTTAAATAGGTGGTTCGACTGGGGTTCTTTAAGTATTAGTTGTAGCCTCGAAACCTCTGTTTAAAACTAAACCATCGAAGCACAGTGCGCAGTGGCGGATCCAGACCTTCCGATAAAGAAGGGAGGTCATCCAGACCCTGACATGAGGCGGAGGGGGGGGGGGGGGGGGGGTGTTGGGTGCAGGTCTCCAAAAACTTTTTTTGGGCCTTTGGGCCTCCATTTGTTCTAGAAATAAGGGGAACCCGGCGGGCCCTTCCCCTGGATCTACCACCGATACAAATCTGATGCCGGTGGTAAAAGAATCCGGCTACAACTGATATCTCCTAGGAACTTTCCATTATTATACCTTGGAATACTGTCTGTGCCATAGTTGCACGATAAAATGCCGTCCTAGGATCGCATTAATAAAGCGATTATTTGAAAAGTGAACCCGTTACCGCAAATTCAAATCTGTCTTCCTGCATACGCGTAATGAATAATGACTTTTTGAGGTAACTCCTCTGTATTCGTATATGCATAAAACCAGGAATCTGGAGTTGGTATAGATCCTCTGAAATCCATGGCACTGGCGGGAAACCCTCTGTATAACAACTATTCGATCAGACAGAAATTTCTTTGAATGGATAAAATTGCTTTAAGGACTTTTACATCAAATTCAAGAAAACTGAGCCGGGAGAAATTTTCTTCCTCCGTCCTCGCGTGTGAATTCATTGTTCGTTACGTATGCAGGATTGCAGAAATGAAACTGAAATTTACAACTAAAAGTGAATTCAAGCTGCGAATAATGGATCATTAATTGAATCTTGGGGGGCGGGGGGAGCGTGGTGGTACGCTTGACCTGGCCTGACTGTTAACTGATGGAAGAAAATCCTATATAACACCGCGCTGTCCCGTTATGGCTCTTGTTTGAACGTTTTCAAGCTCGTGTGAGGGAGCCCTTCGCCCGCCCGTGCTTGAAAACTTTCGTAGAGCCTTTTCTCCCGCCTCGACTAACTGCCCCTGGGTCTCCGAGGATGAAGATAATGCGGCGTTTATTCGAGGGTTATGAATGAAAAACTTGGTACACTTTAATCTGCATCATCCAGACAGCAACTATTCTATCTCATCAGAAAAGCGACGCATTGAAACTTAAACGATCTTTCTATTTTACAATTGTTTCAATTTTTTTTTCTCGTAAGTGATTTATGAACTTCGCATCGGAAACTCTAAAAATGTTGTAAACAGTTGGGGGGTTTATTAAATCGATTAATTTCAAACGAAACAAATATTTCTGCCAGTTTGGACGGGATGGGAACTGGGAATGAGGGTTTTTAATAAGGAACAAAGGAGCATGGGAAGCCAAGGGAAAGTCTTCTTCTTGCTGATGTTTCTTCTTGCACGGTGATGGCATTGAGAGGTACGTGTATTAGTTGTACGTTTTACGAACCGGAAATATAAGTGAAGTAATTAATAGAGTTTAGTGTGGAGAAATCAGACATATTTCGCAAGCTTGCCAAGCTGTATTACCAGCTCCATAACAAAGCGTGATAACAGTAAAACGGAGCTAGCAGCGTGGTTGCCGGTTGACATCGATTAAATATAAGTATGGAGGGGAATACTGGACAAAAATGTTATTGGATCGTACCATAAGGTGCATTATATCGAATTTGCCGGTATACTGTCTTACCGTACCCGGTATGCTGTTATGTCGTACTCGGTGATGTTGTATTGTAACCGGAACACTGTATTATCGTACTCGGTAACCTTATATCGTAACCAGAATAGTATTGTATCGTACTCCGATGCTGATGTATCGTACCCGGTAGTCATATATCGTAACTTGTATGCTGTTGTTTCGTACTCGGTAACCTGATATCGTAACCTGAATGATATTGTATCGTACCCGGTGCTGTTATGTCGTACCCGATAGCATCATGTCGTAGCTAACTGTCGTAGCTTTCTTTCAAGTAGTACAAGGTGAAAATGTGGTCAGCGGCTTTCAAAGTACGTCAAATATGATCATTGCAATGTACCGTGTTTAGGTGCTTTACGTGCTTCTTTTGCTTTACTTGCCTGAGTTGCTTGAGCTGCTTTACTTGCTTGAGGTGCTTTGCTTGGTTAAGGTGATTTACTTTAGGTTCCCAATAGGTTTAACCGTTAGGCGTCGAATACCCTCGTCAACCGTCAAAAATTGTTGTTTTTACCGTTACGCGTCAAAAATGTAGATTTATATTTAACCGTCGTTAATTTTTCATTGTCCAATCTCATAATTGCTTTTTTTTGTGCAAAAGTTTGATGTAATAAGAGTGCATGATATTACCCAATTAAGGGTTTTGATTGGTTCATCAGGCCATTTTATGCCAAAAAGGTCTTGGATTTTACCTTTGGGCGAGACGATCCAAATTCCTTCATTTTTAGATGAGTTAATTACAAGTCCTGATAAATTCTTAAAAACCGGGGTCCACGGTTGGGGGAGAGGGGTTCTCCACATAATAGCCTATGCGGGCAGGCCACCCAAAAATGGTACCTTTTTCAGGCTTCAGGAATATGAACGTTGCTGATTCAACAAGTTGAAGTATATGAAAGGGTAGGAAGATCTGTTCTTTCAGTATATAAAATGACCTAATAGGACCGCAGAAGAATTTATATATAGCTGTAAAAAAGTCGATGAAATGTTCTGGTTCTGTGATTAGCTCGCATCTAAAAGACAGCGCATTTACAGCAGTTGAAAGGAATGCAAAGTTCTAAACTAGGTTTGTGAAAAGAACATCATTTGTCAATAAAAGTTTTTAATTTAAAGGTGGTACCTTTATTGTCAAAAATGGTACATAAGTAAGGGGTTGGACTTCGAGGCAGAACCTCCCGGAATAAAACTTTGTTGAGTGCCCCCGGGTTTAAAAGGGGTCGGTGCCGAAGTCATGTCAATTAGAACTGCTGGTGTAACATCATTGTTTGTATCTTCATCACAGATTGTAATACCGTTTATAACTGTATTTTGGCAAACTGAAAGAGCAAAAGTTTCAACTACAATCATAAAGAAATATGGAGAAAAGAGGGTAGCCTTACTTCACCACCCCTATACAGATAAAAACAGTCTGTTGTGAGACGATAATTGAAAAAAGAATCTATGATATTGTTAATATATTGGCGCTCCTTCATACATACCGTAAAATTCCGAAAATAAGCCCCTCCGTGTATAAGCCCCTCCAAAAATAAGCCCCCCAAACGGTAACGCAAAAAACCCTCCGTTAAATCGCCCCTCCAAATATAAGCCCCCCGGGGGCTTGTACTTCCAACTATAAGGCTAGTCCAATCGCAAATTTTCCTCCGTAGATAAGCCCTTAAAAAAGGGCCTTTGAAAAATATAAGCCCCGGGGCTTATTTTCTGACTTTTACGGTAGCTTGATCACATAATACAAAACTACATATAAAATTAAATGAATTGAATATTGCTACATTTGGCTTGCCATATACCACCCGATAACTGGGCCGATGGGTATGTGGAAAACTTCGTTATTGTAAGGGAATCTGGAATCAAGGAAAATTTTGCTTGTAGAATCTAGAGTCCAGGAATATTTTGTTAATGGAATTTGGATCTTGGGCTTTGAAGTCCAAAATACACCTCAAGGAATCGGAAACTCCACCAATGGTTGAAATCTATATGCAAGTTCAACTGGCAAAGAATGTAGAATCCATTACCTGGAATCTGGAATCCGTAGCATGAAATCTAGAAGCTGAGACTGTCTGGGATTCCCTAATATGGTGCAAGAAATTATTTCAAATGACCACTGGGTATTTTCCAAGATGGCAGACTTCCCCATCGGTCATTCTCAGGTCCTCTCCACTCTCCAAGATGGCATGTGAGACAACTTTTCCATCCTGGGGGAATTTCCTTGGCTTTTTTTCATTGTGGGCATTTTATTAAATAATTTATAGTGGCTTATTTACAGTTTTCAGATGAAAACTATTGACTTTTTCAAAGTTGAAGTTTTCCATCAACTGTGTACAGGCCCCTACAGCCCTCTACTGAACTATTAATCACTGCAATTGATGTAAATTACCTTTTAAGAACATTTATTGCAAAGTTTAAGGAGAAATGTAGTGACTGAGAACCCAAAAAGGGGAGTGGAAACTAGACCTGTTAGGTCTTTTTCGTTAAAAACTAGCGTATGACCTGGCTTCAAATGTCGAGGATTGTTAGGGAACATAAAGATAAAACAATAAACATTTTTGTAAGCAAATCCAGTAGACAATTTTTTAGTTCTGTAAATAGAGACAAAATTCCGCATTTTTGGCTTTTGCAAAATTCTGTGTATAGGTTTTCTTTCTGTCTCTCTAAAAAAAGTTATTTGTAAGTGCAAAATAAGTGCTAAAATTTTCAGGTGGGTTGTACAGCTAGTTTTTAAGAAAAAGCCTATAACAGTCAAGTTTCCAGTCCCCTTTTGGGCCCTCGGTCACCATGTTTCGCGTTATACTGCGCACTAAAATGTTTTTAGGAAGTCAAATGATAATTTTAATTACAGTGATAAGTAGTTCAGTAGAGACCTTGAGGCGCTAAAAATGTTCAAGTTTGGAAAAGTCAATAGTTGTAAACTGTAGTAAGGCACCTTTTAATATTCAATATCCTTTTAGTTTAGAATTGAGCCCATGCTTTCCCTACTTAAAAATTGTCTTTGATATAAGGGAATTTGGCAATTCCACACACAGTACATCACTTACAAAGATTATTTTGCTATTACAGTCATAAAAGCGAATTTTGATTCTAAATTCTTCATTTAACACTATGTATAATGTCCTGAGAAACACCCTTGATATAATTTGAGGGCTGAATCCATTTATGGTGATTGGGGAGGTGGGGATGGGTTATTGATATTAGGGTAATAATAGAAAAGAGATCAGTTTCCAAATCAAAGGTCTTTCGAGGTTGGTATCTCTGCACATAAACTGTCTCGGAAAACACAAAAACATTGTACCAGAATAATTTAAACAACAACAACCAAAAAGGATTCCATAAGGTGTGGAGTTACGTGTTGTTGAAAATCAATGGGGAGAGGTTTGATAAACTCAACTTCTTGGAGCATGCGTATCATTCGTGCATTCTTGTTCACACGCTTGAATGTTTGTAATGTAGTTTGCAACTTTTAAAATGAAACTGAAAATGTTTTGTTTTCCCAAGTTTTTTCAAGACTTGCTTCATATTTTCACTTGTATAGTATACTTATATTTGGAATTATTTTTAACGGCTACTTTTAGAACTTCTGTGAAGCGCCTTCATGACTAGGTTTTTTTAGGTTTTTATATTTGCTGTAGAGTGCACTGCGCCACTTTGTACCAGAATGCATCGCGCCACGAACAACTCAAATAAAAACAGGAGGAAGTTCGGTGGGTTAGAACGTGCATCGTTCGATGCTCAGACTCAGAGTTTTCTTTATGGCAAATTTAAGAAACGGAGGAGTCTTTCAGATGAGTACGATGGCTAACTTGGGTATTGGATTTCAATTCAAGAGCCTTTGACTCGTCCAGTCGTTGAACTTGACGAGAAGATAAGCATTTGTTCTCCGACTCCGCAACACGGGGGATATACAAATTTTAGTTTGCTAGAAGGTGATGAGAAAGTGAGAAAATGTCATGCCATGGTATTTTTAAGAACCTGTGTGAGCCGAAAACGGATGTGATTTTGACCATTAGCTTCAAAATAACAGCGGAAATCGAGATAACAAAACATATGTTTTGCGTCCTACTTTGCTTTGAGCCGAAGGTGCCGGGTTCTAGTCCTACTCAGTATCTGTCGTTTTTTCTTTCTTTCTTTTTTTTCCCGTTTTTTGTGTTGTTGTTTTCTATTAATATACAGTAAAACCTCTATTAAGCGGACACTAAGTCGGGTCCCGAAATTAACGTCCTATATTTCCCTTCATAGCGAACCCCTATTCAGCGGACACCTGTATTAAGCGGACTCGGACACTAAAAGAAGTTGTATTTGGCTAATAGGCCATTTCAGGAGCCCATAACCCGGAGCGTCTAACTTCCATACTGCGCCTATGCAACGGCGTTTTCACAAGTAGGTTTATTTTTAGATAAGCTTTTCCCGAGAATTGCTTTCAAAAAGCCAATAGTTAGCAATTGCGTCATCAATGACAAACTTTTAATACGTAACTAGGACCACTCCTTCACATTGAAAAAAACATAGCGGACACACGTGAGGAATCTTCAGAGGAGTCTTCTGACAGTACTTCAAACGACAATTTCAGTATTTACACAGAAACTAGCAGTTCAGAAGAAGATTTGCAAAACCTAGCCAGGACGTCTACTTCGTCGACGACAACGCATAATTCACGCAAAGGGAATTAAATCGAAATCATCTTAGAAATAGCCGACTGTGAAAAGGTCCAAGCGAGCTACTAACAGTCTAAGCGACGATCAAATGCAGGAATTGACCTCGTGGAACAGTTATTTCCCGCGGGAAAAGCTTATCTAAAAATAAACTCAGTTGTAAAAACGCCGTTGCACGAATTTATGGCAGTTGAACGCTCCGGGTTATGGGCTCCTGGCCATTTGCAATAAGAGGCATGTGACATCGTTTTTATGAAAATGAAAGTTACATGATTTTACCTTCGAAAAACGATTAGTGGGTCATATTTTAAACAAAATATTGGTGATTTGGTTTTTCAAACCCGCACCATTTTCTTAAAATGAATAAGTTCGTAAATGGTCACGTGACCAAAATGTGATTTTTGAAATTATGAATTACCTCTCTCTGAACACAAATTTTGCACTTAAACTTCAAGGAAAATGTTGAAGAGATGATGTGTAACGTTTAAAGCACATCTGAGCGTAACTATGAAACGTTGAACAAGATATAAGCAAGAAGTAATTTTGGCCGCCATGTTGGAGGGCAAGAGCATAACCTCCAACATGGCGGCCAATACAAACCATACTACTTTGCTGAAAAATCAAAGTGCCATAAAATATCTCCCTTAAATTTCGGGTGTAAGATAATTTTTGTGTGCTTTAACAATTTTTGGCATCAGCAAGATTCCAACTCATTGTTTAAAGGAAGCATTGGTCACGTGACCTCTTGGTGGAAGTGGCCTATTTGGCAAGCAGATGGATCACTGCCTAACTAATAAGGACTTTAAGCAACGACTACGGAGGCGTCTAGGACGGTGACCGGAAGTAATTTTCCCCGCCATGCGTCAATGACTCACGACAGCGGTAAAAATTTCACCTTTTAATTAAAAAAGAGCCTCGCGTTCTTTCAATCTTTCCTGCGCTTATTCTACTTCACTTTCTTTGCAAATATATTCGAACTAGAGAGAGGTAAAATTTCGTCGACAAAACATAAAAAAAGACATTTTCACGCACTAGTTGTGCAGTGACAGCAAAAAGTACAAAAATTGTGATGCACGTGCAAAGTTGTTGATTTGCTAATTAAACCGCGCTAACTAGAATTCTTGTGATCGTATATTTTTTAGCCATTTTGATTTCGCAGCTTCATGCATTGAATGTTTGTCGTTTAGGATGCTTATGGAACGAGAAATACTCATGGTGTATGCGTACTTGTTCACGCGCTAACTAGACTTTTTGTGCGATCGTATATATTTTTAGCCACCTTAAAGCTTCATACAAGGATTTTTTATCGTGTAGTATGCGTTTCTAAGTGTCGTTAATGAGATGAGATTTTAGCAGTTGTACGACTCGTTTGAATCACATGTGCCCTCTCCAACAGCGACTTGTTACTTTTAATTTTCAAAGCATCACCATGACACCTTGGATGACCTCATGATGCTTGGTAGCATTTGCATGTTCAAAAATACATAGCCTCAAAATAGACTCTAGGGACACTTTTAATTGGCAGCTGTTTCCAGCAAAACTCGCCATTTGTACAGTGCAGGCCTCGTTGCCTTATGTGCCATTCAGAGGTTTTGTAAGTTGAAAAAGCAACATTTAAGAGTTTTCCAAATTTACACTTTACCTTTTTGAAAGGCTGTTTTTTGGTCTATTTTCTTGCTCATAGTGACCAAGGGAAATCCCAGGCCCCTGGCCTTCAGTGGGAGTCTTAATCTTAAACTCTGATGATGACTATAACTTAAGTCATCTTTTGTGTTGTTTCTATAATTATGTAGTTAAATGTTTCAAATATTGGCGAAACGTTATGTACTGTTGACTATAATTGATAAAAAGGTGAAATGATTGCAATTTCACCCCACAGTTAAGGTGCTGTGTAGACATGAACAATGTGGGGAAGCGTTTTGCCAAGAACGAAATCTAAAAACACAGGAAACAGTAAACGCAAGTCGAAAGCTATTTAAATGTATGGAGTGCGGCAAAGTATTTGGTTCTGTACGAGATCTAAACATACATGAAAGAATTAAGACTGGTGAGAAGCCCGTTAAGTTTAAGCAATGCAACAATGCCTTAATCCAGGCAGGAAATGTGAGAGTACATGAGAGAATAGACACAGGTGAGAAGCCTTTTAAGTGTAAGTATTGTAACAAGGCATTGTAATGACTACGCAAGATTTCCTTGTAATGACCGGGCATTACTAGCGAGATGTCTGAGGTGTATACAATCTGTTTTTCAACAAACGTTGATGGTGGACAAGAATATTATTGGCAGTTGACACCTGTAAAAAAATGGCTATCCGCTGACATGTATCACGTGACTGTATTGCGCATTCGGCTGTTCGACTCTTTATACTAGAGACGAATTTCGACTGTGAGCTCATCTAGAAGACGTGCTAACAGACGGATGATTCGTCTTAGACGGGTTATCCGTCTCTAACTTTACACAGCTATTTCGAGAAAGTTTGTCGGAAAAAATGTGCACGCGACAATCCCGAAAGATAATATGGGACATGATCGATACACTGTTCCTGACGACTGTAGCTGTCGAACCTATTTTTGTTGCTTTCCGTTAGCACTCGCAAACACATTTTCATGGCCTTTTGTGCCAATTCTTTCAAATTTCTCTGAAGAACAGTGAACTCAAAACCACCCACAATGCCTTTCGGGATTGTCGCGTGCACTTTTTCCGACAACCTTTCTCGAAATAGCTGTATTTAGACAAAACGTTGACGGTTTTTTGGAGAAGTTTCCACATGAGAGGGACTGGTTTCCATATTTTCGCACTGTTTCTTGGGATAAATAAATAAATATCAAGACAAATTATTCGTCAAAATTCGTCTTCGGATTTATACTTAGAAGAATTATCCGTCTGACGGATAATCCGTCCAGACGGATATCTCGTCTCTAGTATAAATTCGGCCAATGAGGTCAGATGACGTTTTTTTTGAAAAGTTATTCGCTAACCATTTATTGGTTTTTAATTGATCGCGGGCTCAGGTCCAAAATTTTTCATTAAAGAAACTGTGTCTCGTGGTTTCGATCGCATCGCTAGGTTCGTTTCCGTTTAATGAATTCTCGGCTTGCACTGTCACGCAATGTAAAATAAAAATGCAAACCATTCAATACAGAAGGAATAGAATCTGGGAAGTGAAAGAAGATAAATATACAGAAACCCTTGCCAAGAATCAGGTCTGTGAAATATTTCAAATGCGAGATATTGGGAGAAACGGTTTACCAAAATTTATAAAGCTTTGTATGGAAACGCCATGTTGGTGTCCCTTTCAGGAACACCAATATGGCCGCCGGATATCAACGGAAACATCTGTTTTCGAGTTTTCCTAGTAATGCGTGAATTCTTCCCTCGAGGAACTCATAAAGATTACAGTAATATTTATTCTGAGATAAGGAATGTTTAGATTGCAAAATCTTCCGAAATCGGTAATGTTTTTAACCCACATAAGAGCTTTCCCCGCCGCCAGCTAAATGCCCCGTCACGCGAAAGCCTGGAAATTCAAGCGTCCTCTCTCGCAAAACGAACAACCCTTTCGAACCAAAAATTTGTTTATGTAAAGATGTTTAGGTACTGTAATACCTCGTGAAAGTAGAAACTCAGAAGAATCGATAGTTTCTTAGTTTGATTTTTGGTGACGTCACGTGCAACCCAAGAATACGAGCTGGAATGACCTCTTACGCGCAGATGTTAAAAGTTCGGTTTTTTTTTATTGTTTTCATTTTAACAATAACACTAAACAGGCCATATGATATATAACGTAGCAACCTCGTCCGTTCGGTCATTACAAGGAAGCGATAGCGAGGTCAATACATTAAAGCTGAGTAGTACTTAGTGCAAGCATTGTAACAAGGAGTTTACCCTTGCAGGAAACCTGGAAGGACATAAGAGACAACACACTGGTCAGGAGTACAAACAGTGTAATAAGGCGTTTAGAGTGGGCGGAAATCTGAAAGAAAATGAAAGAAAACACACTGGTGAGAAGCCGTTCAAGTACAAACAGTGTAACAAGGCTTTTACCCAGGCAGGAAATCTGAAAGTACATGAGAGAATACACACAGGTGAGAAGCCATTTAAGTGCAAGCATTGTAACAAGACGTTTAGCCGGGCAGGAAGTCTGAAAGTACATGAGAGAATACACACAGGTGAGAAGCCATTTAAGTGCAAGCATTGTAACAAGACGTTTAGCCGGGCAGGAAGTCTGAAAGTACATGAGAGAATACACACAGGTGAGAAGCCATTTAAGTGCAAGCATTGCAACAAGGCTTTTAGCCATAGGGGACATCTGAAAGTACATGAGAGAATACACACAGGTGAGAAGCCATTTAAGTGCAAGCATTGTAACAAGACGTTTAGCCGGGCAGGAAGTCTGAAAGTACATGAGAGAATACACACAGGTGAGAAGCCATTTAAGTGCAAGCATTGCAACAAGGCTTTTAGCCATAGGGGACATCTGAAAGTACATGAGAGAATACACACAGGTGAGAAGCCATTTAAGTGCAAGCATTGTAAGAAGACGTTTAGCCGGGCAGGAAGTCTGAAAGTACATGAGAGAATACACATAGGTGAGAAGCCATTTAAGTGCAGGCATTGTAACAAGACGTTTAGCCAGGAAGGAAGTCTGAAAGTACATGAGAGAATACACACAGGTGAGAAGCCATTTAAGTGCAAGCATTGCAACAAGGCTTTTAGCCATAGGGGACATCTGAAAGTACATGAGAGAATACACACAGGTGAGAAGCCATTTAAGTGCAAGCATTGCAACAAGGCTTTTAGCCATAGGGGACATCTGAAAGTACATGAGAGAATACACACAGGTGAGAAGCCATTTAAGTGCAAGCATTGTAACAAGACGTTTAGCCGGGCAGGAAGTCTGAAAGTACATGAGAGAATACACACAGGTGAGAAGCCATTTAAGTGCAGGCATTGTAACAAGACGTTTAGCCAGGAAGGAAGTCTGAAAGTACATGAGAGAATACACACAGGTGAAAAGCCATTTAAGTGCAAGCATTGCAACAAGGCTTTTAGCCATAGGGGACATCTGAAAGTACATGAGAGAATACACACAGGTGAGAAGCCATTTAAGTGCAAGCATTGCAACAAGGCTTTTAGCCATAGGGGACATCTGAAAGTACATGAGAGAATACACACAGGTGAGAAGCCATTTAAGTGCAAGCATTGTAAGAAGACGTTTAGCCGGGCAGGAAGTCTGAAAGTACATGAGAGAATACACACAGGTGAGAAGCCATTTAAGTGCAGGCATTGTAACAAGACGTTTAGCCAGGAAGGAAGTCTGAAAGTACATGAGAGAATACACACAGGTGAGAAGCCATTTAAGTGCAAGCATTGCAACAAGGCTTTTAGCCATAGGGGACATCTGAAAGTACATGAGAGAATACACACAGGTGAGAAGCCATTTAAGTGCAAGCATTGTAACAAGACGTTTAGCCGGGCAGAAAGTCTGAAAGTACATGAGAGAATACACACAGGTGAGAAGCCATTTAAGTGCAGGCATTGTAACAAGACGTTTAGCCAGGAAGGAAATCTGAAAGTACATGAGAGAATACACACAGGTGAGAAGCCATTTAAGTGCAAGCATTGTAACAAGACGTTTAGCCGGGCAGGAAGTCTGAAAGTACATGAGAGAATACACACAGGTGAGAAGCCATTTAAGTGCAGGCATTGTAACAAGACGTTTAGCCAGGAAGGAAATCTGAAAGTACATGAGAGAATACACACAAGTGAGAAGCCATTTAAGTGCAAGCATTGTAACGAGACGTTTAGCCGGGCAGGAAGTCTGAAAGTACATGAGAGAATACACGCAGGTTAGAAGCCATTTAAGTGCAAGCAATGTAACAAGACGTTTAGCCGGGCAGGAAGTCTGAAAGTACATGAGAGAATACACGCAGGTTAGAAGCCATTTAAGTGCAAGCAATGTAACAAGACGTTTAGCCGGGCAGGAATTCTGAAAGTACATGAGAGAATACACACTAGTGAGAAGCCATTTAAGTGCAAGCATTGTAACAAGGCATTTCGTGGGAGGAGTTACCTTAAAGTGCATGAAGAAATACATCGTTGTTGGATTTGCCTTGAGATGATTAAGACTAAGCCGTTGCTTCGTGAACATTATGATGACCATATGAGGTTTTTGGACCCAACGTCGTAAACTTCATCAACGTACTCAGCATTCTGTGATTTAATTGTGTATAGTGATGTATTGGTATTTCCTTGTATATTCAAGCTCATCAAAGATGTTAAATGAGATCGGATCTGCTTCATATTCCTGGTTGCTTAAAGGAACTCTCCTATTTGTATAAAGTGTTGCTGTTCTTCCCAGTTGATAGAATTTTAGACCTCTTAACACTAAACATGTCGTTCTTAATTAATAGGTAGTTGTTTGTTTCAGTTAACGCCAAAATTTAAATAATATGTTATTATAAGGTTATTGTTTTAAAGCTTGATGGGAGTTGAGTACGTAGGGTATCTACCACATACTGTTCTGTGCGGAGGTGGATCCACTATTATTTTTATGAAAAGATCAAAAGTGAATTTGTTACCAACGAATTACTTGCTTCCTTTGTAGCAATAAAAAGTGATTTTGATGGTTAGAAGTTTCAGTATTAGTTTCTGGTCCGATTGGTGCATTTAGGGAGGGTGACAGAACGTGTGGACACTTAAGCTGATTTCTCAAAAAAAAAACTGTATACAGACGTTTTGTACTTAGTTTTGGGCTTCATTTTGAGGAAAATATTTGCAGTCTAGCAACAATGTTTGTGGTTTTAACCATTTGTGAAAGAATTCAGTTCCAGTTTTTTCGAAGTTTCTGGTCCAATCGGTGCTCTCAGGGGTTGAAGACCCTCGAGAATGTCCTGTTGTTGTATTACAAAATGTTCCAAGTCGTTTTGTGTTTAGTCTTTTCTCTTTAAGGAAAAAGTTTCGTATCATTTACAGTCTAGCAGCAATTTGTTTGGTTACAATCACTTGCAATATCATAAGAGTTTGGCTGAAGTATATCGAAGTACGATACATTAATTGGGGGACTGTTGTAAGAGAGACTTTTGGTTTAGAGATGTATTGCGTTTTCAGAGTTAGAACGTTCCGTTTTACCACGTGGCAATTATTAGAATATAATTATGTGAAATTGTGACGGTGAGGTCTCATGGAAGTGAGAGTTACTTGAAACTTACTCACAGACATTTGTTTGGTCTGTATTTCTTTGTATCAGTTGGGTTTTTGGCAAGCTTTTTTATTTGTTGTAATAATATATGTTGGCTATATTTCTAAGTTATGACTTATAATTTTGGATAATTTTGATAGCTGTTGTTATGAAATCGGTGTTAAAATTTTTAGGTGATATCAATTTGGACGTAATTTATTTTGGTACGTTTTTTTTTTGTTAGGTTTGATCAGTTTGGCATTAACGCTTTAAATGTTTTGTTACACCTTTTTCCTACGCCATGACATGTTTTGCAAAAACGAAACAGACAGTTAAGTATTTTGTTTGAAGTAAAATGCTCCTAACTTCATTTTTTTGTCAAAGTAATAATGCGTAAAGGGCATTAAGATTCATCTTTTCTAGCTTAAGGGTGGGGGAATTTCAATGTTGATATGCTTAGCGGTTTAGCGTAAATTAATAGGGAACTTAAGCACCAGACGTTCTTGGTACCACGGACGCCAACCGGAAGTATTTTTGCAGCTGCGGTCAGGGACTTCAAAACGCGAGTTCTCTGGTTAAAACTCCCGCAGAGGTTCAGATTGTATTTACATCAATCTTGCCCGCGCTCCTATGCTAAGTGATGGAGAAATCTGGCGGCCTCTTCCGGATCAAGGGTACAGGCCCGAGAAACTATGGGCTGGGATGGGGTGGGAAGAGAGAAAAACAAACCATCCGAAAGAGGTGCCATGAAGTGGAAAGCGGGCAAGGCGAGGTGCATGGCTATAACAACAACCTATGTGTATTGTCTCGAAGATGATAATGAATGCATGGTGTTTGTGTCTTATATATATAATCGCTTGGGCAAGACCGCTGTAAATAGCGGCGAAACAGCGACTGCTCTGGAGCCACAAAACATATTAACAAGACCAGGGAGCTATAAATTTAGTACAAATTAGCCCCCATAACTAAATAAAACGCTTGACAGGGTCAGGTAACAAACATTTCCGCGAAGAAACGACTTCTGCTCTGGAGCCACAATTCTCAAAACAAATTGTAAACAAGACCAGGGCGTGAAAAGTTTAGCGAAATTAAACCCCCTGGTTCTAACACACGCTCGACAGAGTCTGGTAACAAGAATTGCCGTAAAACAACTTCTGCTCTGGAGCCACAAAACACAGTGTAAACAAGACCAGGGCGTCAAAAATTTAGCGAAATTAAGCCCCTGGTTCCAACACACGCTCGACAGAGTCAGGTAACAAAAATTGGCCGCACAACAACTTCTGCTCTGGAGCCACAAACACATTTATATAGAACAAAACCTGCGCATTTTGCTAAAAACAGCAACGAATTCGAAAGCATAAGCCAAACAATAGCTGAGACATGAGAATGCAGCCATTTATAATAAAACGTACCTTAAAAACTCAACGGGAATAGCAGCATGCTGGTAAAGCAAATTCCGACTCTGAATTTGCATGAATAAAACTAGGAAGTACGAAGACTAAACAGCGTAGGACAAAATAGGCATATG
>JBBMOI010000012.1:9770000-9807500 GCA_038088405.1 Porites divaricata | reverse complement strand
CGTGCGGTATGGTCTGTTTTTTAGGAAGGCCCGATACCCAGGCTAGTTTTTCTACTTCTGACACACATTAAGGTGCCAAATCAAAACGAAAGTGACTGTCACTAGACCAATAGAACCATCATGTTTTTCTTCTCCTCTTTGCCATGGAGGGTTAATAGTAAACAATATTAGAAACTTGATACGTAACTGTTGCATCCTATTTACGAAGCACCAGACAAACAACTACACCCTATGATACCAGCGATAGCTAGCAATGTTTGCCGTCTCTGATTTTATTAGCTAATATCTCATATAAAACTAGACAAAATAAATTGGGTCCTGATTGACGATGGTCTTCTTAACTTAACAAAAATTAATGTAGAGGTACTCACATCAGTAGTCTTCAAATAACCACAAACGTTTTGCTCAGATGAACTGGCATGATATGCATGAATGCTATATACTGAGTACTTGATTCAGCTTGGCCATCTGTAGGGTGCTGTCCTCAGCCACGAGTCCCACAAAGTCCCCAACGCTGATCTCCGCTTCGGCGGTGGCCGGCCGGTGGCTGGGTCCAGCAGCCTCGACGTCAGCTGGCCCCTCTTCGGCCTTCCGCCTGGCCAACTCTAGTGCCATGGACTTCCTCTCATTTGCTGTGCGGCGGTCGTAGGTCTTCTGGGCTTGCTGTGGGGAGTGTCGGAGGCAGGCGGCAAGGCTCTCTTTCATGCGGTCGTCGCATTCGCTGGAGACAGAGGAAAAAGCACACAGGGTTGTCAGCAGTGTGGCTGTGGTGTTTTAAAGCAACAGATTCCAAAATTTATGGGGAACGGCGGAATCTCCACGCTACCCCCGGGGACCTACGGCCCTTCGTGGGGACATGCAGTTCAATTGTTGGTTTTTACATGACGTCACTAAAATTCAAACTAAAAAACTATCGATCCTACCGAGATTTTACTTTCACGATGCATTAGAGCAGCTGAAAACTAATTTTCATATAAATTTTCGCTTCCAAAGGGTTCTTGGTTTTGTGATAGAGGACGCTTGAATTTCTAAGTTTTTGCGTGACCGATATTTACATGAGGGCCAAGAGAGCTGTCATGTAGGTTAAGAAAATGACTTATTTCAGGAAATTTGGCTATTCAAACAGTTCGTGTATTAGAAAAAGTATTACTTTAATGTTTATGAGTTTCTCGAGGAATAAATTCACGCTTTTGTAGCAAAACTCGGTAACAGATGTTTCTGTTGGTTTCCGTCCGCCATGTCGGAGCTCATCCAGGTGAGCACCAGCATGGCGTTTCCATACAAATCTCTATAAATTTGGGTAAAACATTTCTTCGGATATCTCGTATACGAAATATTCCTCTGACCTGAATCTTGGCGAGGGTCTTTGTATATGTACCTCCTTGCATTTCCCAGATTCTGGACTTTATCTATTGGACGGTTTTGATTTTTATTTTGATCTATTTTGAATGGCGTGACACTGAAAACCAGCAATAGTGATGGTGACCTATCTCTGGGAATATGCCCAGGTTACGAAAGATGACCTTAGTCCACAGCTTGCGACCTTGTTTCCCGTCAAGTGCTGAAACATTCTCTGTAAACGTGCTGTGAACGAGGAACTTGAGAACGGTGCACCTTTCGAATTCTGAAATGAAATGGGGAGAATCGAAAATCAGAGCTCGTCACTCCATTTTTTACACCTCATCACTGTGACCTACAGTTCTTAAGAGTCCTGTACGTTTGCCCTAAAAATTGCTAATCAAGTCTCCAGTGCTGTGTCACCAAGCTGGACAATTTTGCTGAGCTATAGCTGCTAACGCAAATTCTTACCAGAAACACGTAATTGCTGGATGTGTTCGGGTTAAGCACGCTTCTGAATTCTGTTAGAAACTGTTTGAACAGCCTGCAGAGTTCGCTGTCTACCTGTGGGGAGGAATGGAGAAAAATGACTTGAAGTCCTGTAATTTAGTTTACTTTTTAATGGCAAATGATGTTATTTGAACTACTTGCAGAATAAGCACTCGGCATTCGATGCACGTTTTTTTAAGAAATGTAAAAAGCCAAAAAATTGAAATCCTCGAAATACATTTCGCTCTTCGAGCCTGACGAGGACTCTCGAAGAGCGAAAAATGTTTCGAGGATTTTAAAACTTCATTTCTATTTTTCTTTTTAACAAACTTGCGTCGAATGTGGTCAAGACGTGATGTCATATTCTGCAAGTAGTTCAAGTTACTCAAACACATTCCTAGTCTCGGCATTTGCAATTTCTCACAAACAATGTTACAAGGGCGTAGCTAGGGGGGGGGGGTCCTGGGGTGCCCGTGACCCCCCCTTGGTAGGCCTTCTTTTGAGCAAACAACCTACAATATTCTGGTGGCGGAAACGCCATGACAATATCTTGGTCGTAAAAGCCATTGTTGAAAAGCCCAATTTTAAATTTGTTTTTTTGTAAAGGCTCTTGTCTTTAGTTAATAAGGGCCTTCATGCCGCGATAATACGACTGAACCCGCTGATACACGAAGGAAAGCAGCGGTATAAACCATATATATAGGGTGTCCCAAAAGTTCGTTCCTCTACTTTATAAGTCTGTATTTCAGTACGATTGGACTTGGTAAGCAAATCTTTTCAACAAAAGTTGTGTCTTTCAATATAATTCACTATTTCCATACTTGTTGTCCTATCTTTTGACTCGAATATTCGATCTGTGTACTTCCGCACCAAAGGTGCGCGTGCACGAATATATTTTGCAGCCACTTTTTTGGTATTTCATAGCCCGAATTGCTCAAACTCCTTCCTTTTTTTTTGTGAATATCACGAAAGATAAACCCCCTTAACGCAAAAACGTTAGCTGCGTGAGAGCACAAGGCTGTATACTTCGATTTACTGGCTTATCTGTTGTAGAAATTGCTAAAAAACCGGAAAAATCCGAATGTTGGGTGGTAGAATGATCGTGATGGAGAAATGAAGGTTTTGAAGGCAAGAAACTAAGGGGAAGACCAAAAGCCCTGAATAAAGCAGAAAATACAAAATAGGAGACTCGACAAGGAAGCTCAGTCTCACATAGTTAGCAAGCCAAATAAAAGGGTCATGAAAAGATCCTTATAATGTTTAAAATTAGAGGCCCCTGAGACGGCAAAAAAACCTCTCCTTAGTCTGTCAATTAACGCCCAGCTCGTTTCAAATTTGTAAAGAAGTACAAATGCCTTGCTATGGAAGGGGGCCGGAATGGTTATCTTTTTTTGGATGAATGCCTAAAGTATACTTTTTCAGCTGCCTAAACTAAACAAATATTGTTTGGGGGTTGAACTGGATCCTGCGCACCAGTGATAAAATGCTCAAAATAGATCATTTGTGGGTCTACACGCTGTGTCTACTTCATGCCGCAACGGCTACAGAATGTGAAAAAAGAAACAAAAAGGGCATGCCAGTCACTGAAATTCTGAATACACGTACTTGATAGAGAAATAAACATCTTCTAAAAATTTCATGTAAAAATAAAGTTTTGATCAAAAGCTATAGAGCATGAAATTAGAGGAACAAAGTTTTGGGACACCCTGTAGTCGGCGATCCCCGGATGGGGATCTGGTGAGTAGCCTATGCAGAGCTCTCAAGTCTCACGCAAACAAATTCAGTCTTATGCTCTCACGCTGAAAGTATTATTTCTCACGCATTTGAGATTCCTTGCTCCTTTAGTGAAGTTCCTTTATGATATAATTTGTCCTTGTTTGGTTTGTACTCGCTTCGAACACTTTATTCTTGTGCAGAGCCAGCGTTTCTCTGGCCAGTGGCTTTCATGACTATTGCGAATGTTCACATATGCTGACCCGGTAACGTGTTGAGCATCCACACATAATGGCGGATTCCAGTTCAGAGTCGGACTCCGACTTTTAAAGCATGGCATTTCTGCTCAGAATGAAGGAAAACACGTCTTAGCTACTTACATTTTTCAAAATTTCCTGGGGGAGCATGCCCCCAGACCCCCCTAGTGGGGTGACGCCTGCGGCGTCACAAGATCTCACTCTTTCCCAACAAATCAACTTAAGAGCTCTGCCTCTGTGACCCCCCCTTTGAAAAATCCTGGCTACGCCCCTGATGTTATTTGACAGGAAAAGAGCCACCCCGTGGACTGTTGTTATCGTCATTATCGATTCAGACATGTGCTTAGAGCTTTTTGCTTCCCTCAGACCTTTATCTTTCCCTGGTTATTGATCATAGCCATCCAGTTGTTTGGACTTTGATAGGGAAGACAGGAAAATAGGAAAATAGGCCACGGGAGCTCTTGTTCGCATAACTCGATGAAGTAATGATAAGAATTACCTGTATTGGTATTGTTTCAGTGCCAGCGTACCGGGCTGTTTTGAACATCCCCAGGTGCAGCATTATCCCGCCTTCTTTCTTGAGGAGGGCAACATTCCTATTACGGTAGTGTGCTTGCTGAAACGGCTCTTCAAGGTCGCGTTCCAAAACCAACTCCAGGGTTCTGACCTCTAGGCCCCTGCTGGGTGGGAGGTGGGTGTAGAGCGACAAAAGCAGCAAGTCGCGGGCCTCCGCAGCGCGTTGCTTTTTGTCTTTGGCCAGTTCAAACCACAACCGCTGGGCTTCCCTTGCTTGGAGGACTTCATCCCTTAAGAGGAAGTAGCAAGACATGATATGTTAACAAGCGAGTAGGTCATTAGTCATTAAAAGAGGCCGATCTGAAAATGTTGAGATCTCTGTGTTGTTGTTTGAAACTTTCCAATGCATTCCACTTGGAAAAATAAGCTTTGGGTGCGTAGCCTTGGTAACACAACTATTTTCTTGCCCTCATCGACTGGGCATGCCATTCATTCATTTATTTATTTATTTACTTATTTTTTTGGGGGTTTGGTTTTGTCCTCTGGTCTTCTTTATAGTAGCACACTTACCAATCTAACCACTTGTTCTGGGCCCTGAGTTCTTCAACCGAGGTTGGCCTCTCCACATCCCCCTGTTTTTGAAGTAAAGTGGCCGTTCTTCTGAGCTGGGCTATTATGGGGACACCTTCGAACTTTGGCCCCCTTTCGCGATGTAAATACTTGAGAGGGTATAGGAGACTGCTTGCGTGGTTGCTGGCAGTTGAGGCACTCAAACTCCTCTCCTCCTGATATAGAGATGAAATGGCAACCTATCAGCACGAATTCCGGAGGAAAACCCCACCCCCCACCCCCCCCCCCCCCCAACCTACATCAATTGCAGCCATTAACAGTTCAGTGGAGACCTTCAGCTGCTAATAATATTATTGTACCAATTTGAAAAAGTCGTCTGTACTAAACTTCTGATGGGCTTAAACAGCAAAAGTCAAGGAAACTTCATAAAGCAGTAGTCGAAATAAACCAATTCAGTCTGAGTAACACAGAAATCCCATGTGGGGAATGTGTTGAATTATCAACTTTTCTTGGACTATTTTTTGCAACTCTTGTGATTGGTCAAAATGTTTTAACACAAAAAAAGACCCTCTCAAAATGGAGTGGAAATGTATTTTATCGCGTAAACGGCCTTTCTGTTGGTTTATCCATTCTCTGTGTTAAAATAACATTACTATGTGGGAAAAAAGCCCCTTGCCGCGTATCGAAGGAAAATGCTTTCCGATCATCACTTAAACTGCAGTTTTTACAAAGTTTTCATTGATGTGAAGTATATATGAAATAATTCATATTTGAACTGCGGTTGTAGATGAAATTAAAGAATGATCATCGCATTAAATTCCAATTTAAGCAATTGGAAAGAAGAAGCCTGAAAAAAATCAGGGCTTCAACGGGATTCGAACCCCTGACCTCCGCGTTGCCGGTGCGTTTCTCTACCAACTGATTTTTTTCAGGCTTCTTCTTTCCAATTGCTTAAATTGGAAAATTTACTGCGGTGATCATTCTCCACTTTCAAAGTTTTCATTAGTACTCATTCTTGACTTATGTTAGCAATGATTGCGAGGAACCCAAAATTAGTAATGGTAACAGGACTGAGTGGAGTCCAGGTCTGTAATCATACGAGTGATTAACAAAATCGGACGACCGCGTAGCGGGAGTCCGATTTGTTTAATCACGAGTATGATTACAGACCGAATTGGACTCCACTCAGTCCTGTTACCAATTAATCATAACATTAACAAAATTTGTGATATAATAGGCTATTTTTTAAATCAAAACACAAGAAATCCGAAATTTTGTTTTGCTAGCAGTGAAAAAAAGGCCATTTAAGCGCGCGCGTGATGGCGCGTATTGTCCTATTAAACTGTCCAATTAAGGCTAAAATCAGGGCAGTTGATAGGCAGTCAGATTTGACAATTTTGTTATAGTTATGATTAGGCTGTTTATTGACGCTTAAACAGAAATCTCCAGAGTTAATAAGAGTACAGATGCCTCCATTTTGTTTCAGGCTCCAAGAGAATGAATTTCAACAGATATTCATACCATTGCGTGGGGCATCATTCCCAGAATGGATACCAATGAAAAATCACCCTCGCTCAAAATATTGTGTTTTAAAACAACCTTGATACCAACCTTTAGATAGTCTAGGTATCCTTCGATAAGATCCCCGCGATTGAAGTCTTCGGTTGAAAGCATGTTTCCAGGGCGAATTCGCCGGACATATCCAAGATAACCTGACGAGAGAGAACAAAAGACAGATGACAAGAAAATTGGAACGCGTTCAATTCATCTGTTTGCTTGTTTGGTTTGGGTTTTTTTTTTTCCTTCATCGTTCCATGTTCTATAATAAGCCTCATCAACCCGAGGTGAAATAAAGTTATCTATCTATCTATCTATCTATACAAATGGCGCAAAGTGAAGTACCTAGTATTCGCGTAACTTAGGCCCTGTTCCTCTGATCTCGGGATTTGAGAAATTGTCCACTTTTGCGACGACTCTTTTCCCTTCTTTTCGTTTCGTTTTCTTTTCTTTTTTTTTCTTTTCCTTTCTCCATCACTGAAAATGCAACGAGCGACGCAGCTAGCAAATAATATAAAATGAGCGATACTCACAAAGGACGCGTTCCTCGGCTTTTCCAAACGTAGATGCAGCGAGACCCTGACCATGCCGTTCCAGCGAATGTGGCCTTGTGAAAAAAGATTTGGTCTCCTTCATGAATGTTTGCAAGTTTGGTGGTAGATCTGTAAGACGAAGCGCGTAGGCTACCCTCTGCTTAGGAAGTGTAGGAGCGACTGCAGGCTGTTTTAGTTCATCTCCGTCATCTTGTCCCGGTAACGCGTCATCATCAGATATGAGAATTACATCGGGTGCCGCTAGTTCCGCCGTTGCTGCAGGCATGGGTTCAGAATGATCATATTGGTTACCATCAGATTCTTCAATGTCGCTAGAACGACAACTCTGCTTAGCACGTGTAGGAAGGACCGCAACCTGTTTTGGTTCTTCATTTTCGTCACCCGGTTCTGGTAACCCATCCTCATCAGATGCGGCAGGCATGGGTTCAGGATGATCAGATTGATTACAATCAGATTCTTCTTCCTGGTCACTACAACTGGATGCCGACTCGCAACTAGACTCCGAATACTGTCTCCAGGAGCGGGGGCTGTCATCAATGCGCGCTTTCTTCATCTCGGAAGGAGAGTCATCGCTGTCGCTGCTGTCAACTGCTGGTTGGTGGGCATCACTGTCTGGCCGGAATTTGTTGCCCGGAGAAAGAGGTCTTGCCATCGAGCAGTATATGTAGCTTTGATCATCATCTCTATCGTCGTTATCAGACCCAGACGTCACGTCGTATTCAACGACAGTCACACGCTTACCAAATTCCATCTTCAAAACTGAGCTACGTTCAACGCGCGCTTTCTTGTCCGATAGCTGATGCCAAGTGACGCTAACACGAGTGAGTCGCACCGCCCCTATTAACAATAGCGCATCTCTTGGGAGGATTGAAGACTAATTACCAACACCTCGCTAGCGCTACGGCATAGGAAGGGATTAATACTATCGAAAAATAATTCGGTCTGTCTTTGTTGCTTTGTTTTCTAATTTTTTTTTTTTCACAAATGCGCTTAATTAAGAACCAGTGTACCCTCTATGAAAAGAGATTAAAGGCGCTTAACCGCTAGCCGTCACACGGCTAAAAATCTAACCGTCAGCCGTGGAAAATGCTATTTTTTTTTTACCGTCAACCGTCAAAAAGTTTCAAGCCATGTCAATCTTGCCTTTTTGGTATTTCAGCTGACCGTCATAGATAGACTTCTGACTCCTGAAGAATCACGCTCCAAACTGAAAAAAACAGTTTCCATGTTCTCAAAAACATTCCTTTTAGACACCACAAGACCCAGTTAGAACTTGCGTAACTTCCGAAACTGTTTAGAAATATATAACTTAAAGGCCAACATATTCTCAAAAAACAGTAACTGTTAATACAAAGGCTGATGACAAATGCTTGGTTGTCGTGAATCGAACGCAAAATTCATTGAAGTAGATGAAATAATTCATTTTGAACTGCGGTTGTAGATGAGAGTAAAGAATGATCATCGCAGTAAATTTTCCAATTTAAGCAATTGGAAAGAAGCCTGAAAAAATCAGGGCTTCAACGGGTTTTTTCAGGCTTCTTCTTTCCAATTGCTTAAATTGGAAAATTTACTGCGGTGATCATTCTTCACTCCCGCAAAATTCATTCTTACTTAAAGCCGACTGGGGTGAAAGATAGGGAACCCTTGATTCAAAAATTCTTAGAAGAGGCCCAGCCTTATTTTCTTTTTGTTTTTGTCTGTTCTTTTGTTTTAATTCCTTGGGTAACTGACCTCCTTCCCAGTCCCAAAGGGGGTGGGGGTGGTCAGACACCTCAATCCATGCGTTATAGTACCATATAGCAGAACAATGCGAAACTTCTATTAGTCACCGCGATTTAATGACCAAATTGCTTGCAGGAAATAAAAATGTATGGTTATCCCAGTTTTCCAAGCTCTACGCGCAAGATATCTGAAGAAACACGGTGTGTTGCATTTGTCGTGAATCGAACGCAAAATTCATTCTTACTTCTTTGTATCCCACGAAAAGACAGGGAGAGAGAACCATTAGTTCGAAGAAATTGCTCTAAAAAAAATACTCGTGGGAAATAAAATGTATGGTTACCCCCGTTTTCCAGTTCTACGCGCAATATATCTGAAGAAACACGATTCGTTGGGATTTTCTTGAATTGAACGAAAAATTCATTCTCACTGGAAGCCGACGGGGTGAAATTTGAAGTTCGTATCACATGTTAACGAAGACACAAGGAGAGAAAACCAAATTGCATTAATTTTAGTGTTTTTAAACCCAGTTTTTCGTTTTACGAGTCACGTCGCCTGAAATCCAGGGAATCCCCACAGCTGTCAATCATCCCATTGTGATGGCGCAGAATCTGCGCGGAAACAATGGGGGACCCCCCACGTACGCGCCATATTTGGAAACTTGTAGCTATGATGCAATTTGCGGAGTAAACTTTGAGTAATGGCGTACGCATCATTTTGAAGTGAATAAATCAAAAATCCTGACCTAATACAGTGTCGACTTCGAATTCCTTATTAAATAATCGTTCTTTCGTGTTCATAGCTTCTCTCTTTTCTTTGTTAGCTTTCAGGAATCCGCCCGAGAGTCCTAAACTTTGATAGTAAATATAACCACTACCTCATCGTAACGGGAGTTCAAGAAACCCCTTTTAGTTTGATTAGTAATGATCTATTTGGAGCTATGAAGCAAAACACTATTCAAAAAACAACTCCGATTTTCAAAAAAACAAACTCCGATTTTCAAAAAAACAAACTCCGATTTTCAAAAAACAAACTCCCATTAAGCATGAACATCGATGTCCCTTAAGGGCTTCCGTAGGTAAAGACCCTATTTTTAACGTTAGCTTTTTTCCTGGGGTAAATTTGATAAAACGTTTACAAGTGTAGTTTACAACTGCAGTCATTGTTCTGGACTCTGAAAACAATGGCTACACTTAAATTATACTTGTAAAAGTTTTATTAAATTGACCCCAGGACTTCCCCCATACACTTGATTAACCTTACAGGAAATCTAAATATGACACCACTTTCGCCATTGAATATTTTTTCCCTTCACTTATTATTGCTCTTGAGCATTAAACAAACCAACCAACAATAGATACTTACATACACAATCTTTATTAGGGTCTCTTATCGTTCTAGCACCTCTTGGCACTGAATGAAGACTCATCTGACGCCACTTTCATTCACTCTGTATCCAGAACCAAAATTGTTTTTGCAGTAACGTAGTTTTCTGAATCGATAGGTGGCCTTGTAATCATTTGCGAAATTTGCATAGGCCATTAACTAGATTATCAAATAAAGATGTCAGATGCATGGACCTTTTTTTTGTGTCTGTCGCACCGAACTGAAGAAGCCCTGAAGTTCTTCTTTATCTGTATTCGCCACCGTGAATCAACATGGCGACAGGGGATGAAGCAGGACTTGCGTCCCCATTGATATCAGCCCCTCAATTAACGGTAGTGTGGCCAACCTCTCAAGGGATGTGTGGGCTGTAAGTGCCCCCTCTGGTTGTGAGGTCGTGTAACGTTCATTGCGATAAACGCGCCTATAAACAAGTAGAAACAGCGTCCCACAGAATTGCACCTACCATAAATACTCGAATTAGCGCCCGTGCGCTTATTTAATGTTTTGGGTCGAGAGAGAGAGAGGGGGCGCTTATTGCATTCTTGAGAACCTCGGCTTCAAGATGACATCTTTCTTTGTTACTCGCTGCGATAAAATCACAGTAAATAATAATAATAATAATAACAATAATTTTATTCAATATTTATCCAGGGGCATCCAATTTAGCAGAGCTAGTTTAAATGGAGCCCTGACACGACACAAAAACAGACATTAAAACATTAAAACTAGGCAATTAAGACAAAATGTACCGCAGGTATTACTGTTTAAAGTGGCGCTTTAGCTTGATTTTGAATGATAATAACAATGAACTACATGAAAAGCAAAGAATTTGCAATATGACTAGCGTTATTTAACTAAGAAATCGTTTTTTAAAATATATATAAAAAAAACACATTTGAATTTTCTGTTGAAAGCTGAATTAGTCGTTACATGGAAATGCCTGTCTAAAAAGGTGTGTTAATAGGTTTTTAAAGAATTAAGATTTTTTACTGCTCTTCTTAGTTTATTGTCCTTGGTGGCAATTAATGATTGTAATTCATACAGTCATATTTCTGCAATATTGCTCAAGCTTAATTAAATAGGCAATGTATCGAGGTTCTAGCCCGTGAATAGCCTTAAACTATAAAATAAGTAATTATAACTTGAGATTGATTGACATGCTTCACCTTTCTTAAAGCTCAAGAAAGTGCAAGCTGTAAGTTTGGTTTTCACGAGATGCAAAGTCAAATAAATCGAGATTTTACTTAGACCTTCACACGCGTTCTTTTGGTTAAGTAAAACTTAGCAGCTCTCGAGTCTTACTTAAACCATTGCTCTGCTGATGACTAAGCAAATTAATATACCAAGCAAATTCCTGTAAATTCTTTTTGCCTACAATCTGATGTTCGGACACCCTAAAATGACTCGTTAAAACTGAAAAAATTTAGCTTAATAAAGTTGTTAAACTAGCATCACACCAGAGATGGGAGGCTCTATTCCACATGGGTTAGCCATCCAGTTATTTTAAATAACGAAATGCTGAGAAATTCACATTTAAATATCATCTCCGATGTTCTTACATTTCACGCGGTTTTGTTGGACACTGGCCAAACTCTGTTTGAATAAACCGACCCTTTCTGTTCAATTGTTCAAAGCAATTTCAATCTGTACATTTTGTATAAATGAGTGTCCTCACAACTCGGAGATACTAGTTGCCTTTACACTAGGCTGTTAAGTAAGACTTAAGAGCTGCTAAGTTTTACTTCACCACAAAATACGTGTGAAGGCCTAAGTAAAATCTCAAGTACCTTTACTTTACAATTTACTTGTCTTGAAATATTTCTTAGCTTATTTAGGCTCTAGTGTAAAGACTACCTTGTTGGAAAGGAAATCCCAGTAAACTCTCTGTTTTTTAATCGTGACATACAAAGAAAACAACATACGTGAACGCAGATACTGAAATCGAATATCACGTTTATTCTAATTCTCTACAAGGTAGAAACCTCACAAAAATTGGCATTACATTTTCATGCGAGGTCACATCAAAAAGCAAAACAGACAAGAATTATAAACGATCGAGTGTGCTCAAGATTACACAACTGAGGCCCAAATAAACATGCTTACTCAGCCTGGCGATTGGATCAGCTACCAAAAATGAAGTGCTGACGTCAATGCTATTTCCCTCAGCCTATATAAATCGGGCAAAAGCAGCAATTCAGCCATTCTAACTCGCAAGAGTGCAGAGCGAACTTGGGTAGTTATGGCCAGCAGAAAACCTTCTACAGTTCAGTCAGAGGATGGAGAATCGAGCGTGCAAGAACAAGAATCAACCAGGTTTGTTAAAGTTCCGTAATCAAATATGGCGTTCTTGGAAAAACTGCGAATTGCGAGGAAGGCCTGGGTAATTTATCCAGCGGATATTTTACCCAATCTCCCGGAAGTCGCGCGCTGTTGTCAGAGTTGACGAAGACCGGCGATAAACTAGTTTGTTTTAAATTTTCTTTCGTCTCCTCGCAATGGCATTTGCGTCAGCCGTGATCACCGAAGTGCGTTCAATTAACAATGATTAATAACACTTTCGTCCAACTTACATACTTAATTTACCAACTTACTTTCGAGCAACTTACATACCACATAAAACGGTACGAAAGGGTATTGCGCTCTGTTTTTAGCAAGTCGTTTTCTTTCCACAAAAAGAGCTGCTGAAAATATCTCAGTGGAAATGCTGTAATTTCTTAAAATAAAAGTTTCAGGGCCAAAACCGTCTTTTGTAATACTTAACAATGAGATACTATTTTTTACGGTACTTACACAAAGCGCTTTGTAACAATGGCAAAGGCATGAAAACAAACAAACAAACAAACATGTAAACCTTTTTCATTATGCCTTTAGCCAGGAATCATATCAGTTCTCTCCAGAGAGAGTCGTTTACGACAAACACAACAAGAGGAAGGCAGGGTCTCCACTTACCCTGGAGGAGGCTTAGGCAAGGTAATTCAGCATACTTGATTAATCATGATTGTCACAGACATGAGTTTTCAAAAATCCCTGACTTTTCCAGCCTCCCCTTACAGCTGTCCTGTCCATTTTTCCATCCTTGTTTTAAAATATGAGATGGGAGGGGGGGGGGGGGGGGATACTCCTCTATAAAAATGATGGGGTTACTCATCATACCTTTTACGGGGTAAACTTTGTGGACTGGTACCCCTTAGGGTGCCAAAACCTCAAATGACTGCTGCAAGAGTTATCTCGGTACCTTCTAGGGGCCTGTAAGGTTATCGTCCGTGGCTATCGATGTAAAAATGTATTTGTGATGCAAATAAATTTTATCTCTGTTTATTTGAAAAGAAGTCGGTTGTTCGAATTGGTACCTTTTAGGAGTGAAGATGAATCTGGGACACGCCCGTAAAACAATATTCTGGTACCCGTCTGTCATCCCCGGGGATTCCACCTTACTTCTTATTTGTTCTAATTTTATGTCTTGGTTTTATTGATTTGTCTCGAAACAGTGGGGGGGACGATGAGGATGAGGAGGCTAAACCTACAACACAAGAAAGTGTCAATGACACCCCTGGGCTTCACCAGAGGGTTGATCAAATGCATGAGGCTTCAGGAACTGATTTTGTAGTGCCATACTTCCCAACTGCCCTAGCTGTAAAAGATAACCCCCTGGAGTTCAATTTCGACCTGCGGCTGTTGGACACTCTCTCCCTGCCATGCGAAATTGACTCAAGAGAGGACATGGCACTGGTTCCATCAGTCGGCACACAAAGAGGTGCAGAGCCTATAAACTTCCAGAGCACGGCTGAGGCAATTGCCTACTGCAGTGAAAAGCTCAAGGCTGGATGGATGCAAAAGTCAGCAGAGGAGAGCTCTGCCCATAAAAGGCTATCACACCCTGACCTGGATAAGGAGGGACTATTTGGGCAAGAGGGAAAGCCGCTACAACATTTGCTGGAGAGTGGGATAGGAGAATTAGACACAAACTTGCAAAAGGTTCGACTGGACAGGTAAGCGTGCTGTCTATTACAACAGAACAGTGTTTCACAGTTTATGGTATTTAGGCCATTACTATTGCAGTCAGCGCTCACTTAAGGATGACTCAAGCATGCTAGTTCATACCCCTTGTAGAACCAGACATATGGTGGTGCTATGTTTTTACTATGTTGCACTATTTTTTTACTATGTGTTGCTCAAGTCTGCCTATGTATTTACTATGTACCATGCTTCACTACATAGTCCGGGGTATGTAAAACATTTAAGGCTATATGCCAATACTACCTAAAATCATAACATAGTTTTTAAATAGCTATGTACTTACTATGTAGTGGCAGTCCTGCATTTCTTTGCTGCACATGTTCTATGTATGAACTATGTAACAGAGTGCATAGCTTTTACATAAGCTATTTATTTTCTATGCACTGGATCGTGAAAGTAAATTCATTCTATGTATTTACTATGTGACAAATTCACATAGCATTTACATAGAATGCTCAAAAGAAGAATCACCAGTTAAGAGATACATAGCTTTAACATAAACTATTTATTTCCTATGTACCTAACATAGTTACTGTATAATATTATTATGTTATGTTTTTACTATGTCACAAATGAGTGAAGGGAGACAGCTTTTATATAAGCTATGTATTTTCTATGTACTGGATATAAAAGTGAGGTTCACTTATCTGAGGTACTTTATATCTTCCTCGGATCTACCAAAATGTTTGCAAAAAAATTTCCTATAAAACTAATTCTTCCGAAAGTAAAAATTCTACTATAATTATGACTAGCAAATCAATGTGTTACTCAAAGTCATGATTTAAGTCACCCTTTTATAGAATCTTGATTTAATAATGATAAAAAAAATATTTTAAAGGCCCATAAAGCATATAAAAATGCTTACTTTAGACTTCACTTCTGTTTTTTTTAAGATGAAAGTTTTTTTTTATTAAGCAAACCCTATTCAAAAGCTATTTAGTCAACTGTTCCCTGTTCCATTGCACTATGTAAACTCTATTTTAGTGCTATGTGAAGGCTATTTATTTTCTATGATTGGTCTATTCAAATGTCTACAAAGTTGACTAAGTAAATTTTATGTATAGGCTATGCAGAAACTATGTCAATTCTTCCTTTATTCCTAATTTTAAAAACTGCATAGCTTTTAAGTAGGTTCTGTTTGACTAGTGAAAACATAGCATTTCTGATACAAAAAACATAGTCCTGGCATAGAAATTACATAGGATCTGGTAAAAGCAATGTATGAGACATTCACATAGGTTTAACATACTCTGTGACATAACATTTGCATAGATTCTACATAGTGTGTGATTCTACAAGGGACAAGATCAGCAGAACTTTCAAAGAGGTGCTGGTCTCTAGAGCCCTTGTTAAGAGAGTATTGATTGAAAGTACCATCCCTATTTAGGCAAGTAACCTATTGAAGCATGAAATGTCAATAACCAAAAGTAAGTGAAATTGAAGAAGACCTGAATACAGTCCAATCTGTGTACAATGGCCCTGTATATAGTGGTAACCCTGTGCATTACGATCACCGGACAATTTCCCGAAAATTAATTGGGCCTGGCCGTTTCCCAAGGGTGGCCGCTATACGCAGTTTACACTGTAACATTAGAGCATTTGGTTACTGACACTTTCTTACTGGCATTTGGTTATCACCATTGTAGATTCGGAAATGTCATGATATTGGGTGCCCCACAATGGTCTCCAGCAAGCGTGCATTTCACCCACGGTTTCCCGAGGCGCCTCATTGAAGCATCGCATGGTGGCTTTCTTCCTGGAAATGTGATTGTAGCAGCGCAGGCCAGTAACATGGCTATTCGTCGCATGGCAATCTGTGGTGTTGCCTCACTGGTGAGCCGCATGTCCATTGAAAATTCAGGACTCAGCATTGGATGCCTGTTGAATTTGAGGTAATACCAACGACAAATTAGTAAATCGAATAAGGGCTGGCATACATCCCAGCCAATTTTCCCCAAAAAATTACAGGAAAAATAGGATCATAGGAGCAAAAATATAGGAGGTTTATAGGATTTAAATCCCAAATATAGGAGTTTTATAGGATGATTTTCAGGTACGCACAGATGCGATGATATTGAAAATGTCTCACTTTACTTGCAACTGTACTTTGTGCATATACATGTGTTTGCAATTCACTCATTAACTAGATGGTTTACAAATATGAACAGCGTTTTTCAATGGTCACAGTGATCAATTAAAACTTTTTAAATTTTTTTGTAATTTTTTAAAAAATACTAGTGCGCAGCCCACAGCAACAGATCTTGTCAACTTGTTTATTTTCTCCAAGCAGTTTCGTCTGATCATACACAGACTTCATCAGGGAGTTTGAACAAGATTCATAAAGGAACTTATTTTATACCTATATTATAGAGTACAAATCACGTTCCAACTAGGGTGTGAACAGCAAAAAACACCTTCAGCGAATGTGCAATGTTTAATTTTGGGGCGTAAATCCGTGAGCCCCAAAATAATATGATTAAACATTGCACATTCACAGGATTTTAGTAATATCCTGTATGCAAATAGGAGTTTTTGGCCTATTATAGTAGTTTTATAGGATCCTATGAAATAAATAGGAAATATAGCACGGCTGGGATGTATGGACTGGTCAGAAAGCATAAAGACCAGAGCACACAGGGTCTACCCCAAGCCTTTTGGTGTAGCTAATTCAATTCAAGCCACAACCCTTTTTTTTAAGCTTGGATCTGTAGATACTATAAACTGAATGTTACAATTCTAACATCCTACATCACTGTACCTTTTCTCCTCTCAGGTATGGCGCAGTTAGATATCAGCACAACAGTGATCTTCCAGACTACCTGACTCGGGGAATGTTGGAGTTCGGTGTCAGCTTCCTGAAATTCCAAGCACTCGAGGAAGAAACGCTCAGAGCCCTAAGCTGAACACTCAAGAACAGATGGGAAAGCGAGTACGATTCAAGTGCCAGTGAGGAGGACCAAACAACACAGCAACAGCCTTCCATCTTGGACAGAATTGGAAATCGACTTGTGTCAGAGAGTGTGGAAGGTTCCGCTGAAATGAGCCAGCTACAAGAAAAAGCTTTGGAGACGCTCCTATCCCATTCTGTTCTGGAGAAGGAAGCAAAAGGTGGAGATACTAGTGCACAGAGACAGGGAGCCGGCCAGCATGAAGAGGCACCAGAGACTGCCAGCAGGTCGAAGCGTAAGCGTAGACGTGGCTCTAGCTCAGCAGGAAGGAAAAAAAAGCCAAAGACTCCTGCCACTGTGCCCGGTAAGCAGTGGTGTCAATTCTGAAAGATGAATATCACATATTTCTAGAATGAACACCTAAGTCAGTTGAATCATATTTCCAGTGTGAGTCATTCTTATAAATTATGTGGGTTTAAGCTTAATATTATTATTATTATTATTATTATTATTATTATTTTAAACAAGGACTTTGACTTTGAAAGTTGATTGAGAGTGCGAATTCTCAGTGCCAAAAGATTTTAAAAAAAATACCAATTGAAATGGTAATAACAAAATAATATAGTCTTGATTGCTACAGCAAAAAGGGAAAAAAAATTACTTATGTCAAAAAATTCAGCCTTAAAATATCTTTGTTTGTCAATGCATGACCTGCAATCCCAACCAAAAGTTAAATCAAACAACTCTGTTAGAGATTTTTCAGCCTATAACATAGACCTTTTGAACTATTCTACCCTGATCGTGTCTCAGCCCGCAAGTTGCCAAGTCTTATACCCTTAAAGTCAGGTGCATGCACTGTTACTGGTAATCAACAGCCATATACCTCTTTGTTCTCTCTCAGTATCAGACGCTGAAAGTAGCAATGCTGGGCCATCTGAAGTCTCCACTGATCATTTTAGTCTGGAAAATTGCCCCGTGAGACACGTGAGAAGAGATGTTTTGCCACAGGGAGAAGCACGCCAGAAGCTAATGGCCTTCTTTGACAAGCACCGGCCAGTCAACGCAAAGGTTCATTCTGATCACATCATGTTGGGTACGCACCGCAAATCGCCAACAATACATTTAACAACACAGACTTTAGGGTCAAGAAGTAGTTTGCACAGAAAATTAATAATAGTTTCGCACGGTCATGTGGTTGTCGTTGTTTTATTTGGCAGGACCTGGAGAGATCAGAGGCTGGAGACTCCATATGGAGCCAACCAGAGGATGTCTGTACTCAAGCTGACCTTGCAGAGGACAGAAGGCAGGAAGTTAAAATTCTTCTGAGGAGACTGTTTGAAATGTGTTCAGACCGCTGCATCTGCACAGAGGATACCTGTTCAATTCGCTCCAACACCACTCCAGTGGGTAGGGATCCTGCTCCACCATGTCAGTCCCGTAACTGCGAAGTGTGTTCTGTCTTTAAAACCCAGCCCCACAACTTCTACCGTACGAGCCTGGAGTCAAAAAATGCCAGACTGAACCAGCTGCTTTGCTCCTGTAGGGCAGTGAATGAACTTTACCGCCTCGCCAAGTTCTCTGCCACCGCTTCAGTGCAGGAAACGGCTCGTCGTAAGAAAGAAGTCCAGGATCTCCTGCGTAAACTTGTCCTCTGTAGTGAGAATAGATTAAACTGCATGAAGAACATGGCTGAAATGGCAGAACAAATACCCAGAATCTTATGTGTCCAACTTCAATCCGGCCATTCACAGTTCTGGACCGAGGTATGCAAAGTGGCAAAAGCAATCAACAAACAAGCCACTCAGGAATGCAAGCTTGCCGCCCTGATCACCATTCGCAAAAGCATTCCTCCCGGAAACACGTGGTCGCAGTACCTGACAAGTGCACACCCAAAGCAAGAGATGGACATTTTGACCAAGTGGATGTCAGCAGCAACTGATTAAGAACTGTGCCTGAAGATAGAACCAGAGTTGAGTTGAGAAATTAAGTAATGTACACTCCTGATGGCTAACCTTTTATCTCTTACAGTTGAACTAGGCTAGCACACAATTACTGTTAAAAACACAAGAATGCTTTTAAGTTTGTTGGGAAAGTTATGGTTATTTGAATATCAACTTTGGAGTCTGAGCTTTGATATTGACCAAGTCAAACAACACCCAGGTTGTTATTACTGAGTCAGCTGAAATGTGTTTGCACGTAATTTTGTATATATGTGAATTTATCATTGCATGGTATCTTGTAATCCTCAAAACATGAAACATGAAACATTGAAACATGTTCCACAGACTTAAAAGCATTGTGTTTTTAAAAAAATAATTTGATGTCAGTTAAGTGACAAGGACCAAAAGACCATTTGTGAAAATAAGGACTTGTACATGTAGATGTATCTGACTTGCACGATGACTGAAACACAAAGAAAGCTAGCCTGATAAACACTACAAGAAATTCATGAAGGCTGAAGTTATGTGCTAGTACCCGTGATATAATTATTATATAGATCAAAATAATGTAATACAGTAAACACCTGCACCTAGTGGATTAAGAGCCTCCTGAGAGAAATTTGCCACTTTGATAAACCAAAATACAAGAACCAAGCAAGATCAACAAATATTTAAACAAGGAGTGTAACTTTGAGATTGCAAATTTAAGTATAAGAAGAACTCACTGTACCAAACTGTAAGTAAATTCTGTAATCAGTTTTGTTAGGGTTACATATAACACAGTTGTGAAAAAATGCCATATCGTTTCATCGTTAAAGAAAGTCCACTTGCTTGGTTATAGAATTTAAAACCTTGCAAAAGGAATTGTTAAATTATCACAGAACTAAATCACTTTGCCCTAAATCCATGAATTTTTGGGAGGATTCGTTTGTTCCTTAATTGAGTCCCATGGTCCGTGGGTTTAATAAGGCAAAAATCATCACTATATCTGACACAAAGAATAATCAGCATCAAAGACTTCTGCGAAAGAAAATGTTTACTGACTGACCTTATGTAAGTTAACTAATAATATTAATAACAAAATTGCTGTTCTGTTTTAATTTCTTTTAGCACTGTGATAATATAATAATTCATTTAGCTTCAGTCTACTGCCTATTAGTAAATGTTTATGGTATAAATGCCTTTTTGTAGATCTGTAATTTTGGTTGTACAATTTGGTTCTCAATGAAAAAAAAAACTAACTAAAGAAAAATAATAATGTACCATATCTCTAGATGTTACATGTACATAGGTAACAGTAGTTGTTGTTTCAGTGCATTAATTAAGGAATTAATTAACTAGTACCTGCATCTACCTACATCTACATCTACAACTCTTCTTTAAATGGTTTGATATTAATCTGTAATTAAACAGTACATTGTTGAACCATAAACATGTACTTTCCATGTCTATGTTGTCAATTTGATATTTTTTAACCAGACATTATACTTCCACTTGTTGGAGATATAATCTTAATATTGAATAAAAGAATTCATATGAAATTGTTATTTTATTGAATAAAATGCAAGACTGTTGAGTTTGTTTGTGCATTTCATGATTGAAACTATTAAGAATTTGCATTATACAATCAATATTTTGGAACCTTAAAAAGAAATTAAAAACAAGAACCATATAATCTTGAAATAAGAGCAATCACGCCAAATTTGAGCACTGTCTTAAGACAATACCGCATTACCTTGAACTGATTTCCCAAGTCTTAAAATGACTATGAAAACAAGAATTGCATTCTTACAACAAGTTACCATGTTTTTGATTCAAAAAACCTACTTTTAGAGTGAGTTGTGAAAAAATGCCGTATATTTAAGGACCAAACCCAAGTTTATTTATTTTTCTAGTGATCAGCATTCATGCAATTAACTCCATAGAAATTAAGAACCTACTTAGCCTAAATTGCCAATTATAGTACCCCAAAATACAAGAACCTATTTTGCCAGACTTCCAAAAAAGTAGGTTATTAGATGCGGGTGTTTACTGTACCATGAGTGACAAATAATTACTCCTTAAGTATCAGTGTACCTGGGGAAAGAAAATAATGAGGACATTGTCTACACATGCATTGTAGTGAACTGAGTGTCATGGAATTGATTCAGCCAACAAAGTACGTTGCAATATTGAATTTATAGCCTGTCTTCGTGATATGATTTTGGCATGTGTTCGAGCATAATTGTAGTGAGGCAAAAGCACGAGGCATTGTTGGAGCATTTGAGTGACCTTTTTGGGGGAGACCGAGCATTAAAGTGGCAAAGATGGAGCATTTGAGTGGAGAAACAAAGGCATATGAGCTTAAGGTAAAATGTAAACAAAGGCTATACATGTGTATGAAACCAATACGTAGTCGATTCCACTTAGCTAGATATAGCAGTTTGGGAGAAGTGAATTGGAAAATGCTAACTCACCGGCCTGAGAAGGCTTGTGTGGAAGAGCCTTGCTGCTTTGAAGGAAAAAATACCCAAGAAATTATAACTGTGTAGCGCTCCGGCGGCCAAACTGGGAAGCGAATTCCCACATCCAGGTTGTGACCCCCTTCCACGATATCGTTTTTATCATGTCAGCGGTCGCTCTCATTATTAATAATAGACCTAGACGGTGAAGATCACGCTGTAAACAAACGTGAAGGTTCCACGCAACTCACGCAAATTTAGGCAAGTAAGTGGTGTGTTTTTAGCGAATGTTCAAATCACAAATATCTAATTTTCTAAAGCGTTCCAAATTACAAACATTAATCCCTGCCGTTGTCCAGTTTTAAAAAGAACTTTGCAGATGTGGTGAAGGTCCGAAGGACATACACATGGTAGTTTAATAATATATGTCTTGCCACATAGCTACGCTGAAAATAAAGGAAGTGTTGGAAAAGCAAAAACAATAAGTTATGATAACATCACAAGGTCATAAACTTTTAATCCTTCATTTTCTTTTCATTAATAAAGTTGAAATGGAAAAAAAATATGAAAGAAGCAAGATAAAGTTAAAAAAATTAAAACTTTCAATAAAATCAAATGGAAGTAGAACATCAATCAGGATTTTTAAAGTGATTTCTCTTAAGGAGTCTAGCTTACAGTCCCCTGGGCTTTTGTATATTTATAACTGGATTTCTAATAAAAAATAATGACACCAGCACATTTGGAGCAAATACAAATTAACTGAACTCTGTTCTAGGCTATTAGACTGACACAATTTCTTGCTCTTATGTGAAAACTTGCTACAATTCTGCTCAAAAATCTGTTTCAATTTTTGTCTTTATTTATAATTCTCAAGAAAATGGTTGCTTAAAAGACAAACTTTTACCCTTTGGAATCTTCTTTATAAATGCAGGTTTTTGTGATGTTTCTCCTTTGTCCTATGTGTTACATAAATGTACAATATGCATTGTACTATCTAACCAATTCTAAGATGTAAAGGTAGTGAGGGCTATCCTTTGAAACAGTACTATTGGCTAAGGAGAAAATCTCTTAGCTTGATTGAAGGCTAATGTTTTTAACTGGGAACAAATTTAAAAGAAATGCCATAACAGACTGTTAAAAACACTGGCTCTTAGCACCCCTTTTTTTTTTCAGTTACTTTAATTTGACAATGTTCAGAGATATGAAAATGCTGTCAGCCTAACTACAGGGGCTAGAAGCAGGAAAACATTGTGGTGGGCTGCAGCGACCCACTGTACCTAAAAATGCTCTTGCTATCCAGATGGGCTAGCAAGCTCCTACAAGTTTTACAGAAGTATGGGCTAATTAAGTACAGAAATATTTTTTTGAGCCCTTAAGGGGTAATCATGGGCAGTAGAAAAATGGGTCTTGTATTGCTTCTGTGAAGTTCACTCCTAGGCAACTAGCATGAAAGAACTGTCCACATTTCTCACATCCAAGCCAGTCTTCATTATCGTCCATCCTACATACTGAATCGTTTTGAGAGTTCTACTTCTTTCCGCCTCTTGAATCCTTAATTTCCATGGCAAATAAAAAAAGAAAGAAATCATACTCTGTAATCTATGGTACCAATATTGTTTAACAAATGGAAATTTTTTATACACAAACTGTAATTTTAACATGCTTTTCAATACTGCATTATGCTGGCAGTTTTGCGTTGAGAGATATCTCATGCGGGGGAAATTTTTGTGGCGATAGAGCCTAATATATAAAAAAAAAAGTTCTCATATATATAGTTAGCTGCTAGCCTGGTCTTTCCCGTAAGATCACAAAAGGCCAAAAAAAACTTTACAGTGAGCTGTCGTTACCCCTGTTGTTGGTTTAAATCATATAGAAGTCTCACTACCAGCAAGCTTTTTTTAAATATAAACCAACCATTGTCTTTGTGCGTCAGATGTCAATTCATTGTCATAAATGTCTTAGAAAAGCTAACAAGGAAACGCATCAAAAGCGGAGTGTCCTTACTGCCACTGGTCCGTGTAGACATCTTCTTGTGTCCGCACTCAAAACTGAAAATGGGTGTGATAGGCAACTTATTGGAAGGTTTCCATTTTTCTGCTCAAATAACTTCAAACTTCAACAATAGTAAAAAACATGTCATAAAACACTACATTTTAATGTTCCTTCTTTCTATTTTATATAATCCTTCATGGTATGCCATATCTTTTTCAACACCTATATAAACACAGGATACCCAGTGTAGGTTATCCCCTCCTCCTACCCCCCGCCCCTCTATATTCCCCAGCTAATAAAGAGGAACGGGATGATCAACCAATAAATAAATAATTAATATAAGTAGAGAAAAATATATTTTCAATACTAAGATGCTCTTTTGCTGTGTTCGGGTGCATTCTGTGCCTTTAGTACCTACTCCTGCAGAATTGAGTATGAAGAAGACATCAAACGAATTTAAGCAGGAAGAGCAAATCGTTGGACTGATTTTTCTGCGTTTTTTTCCATACATAGATCGAAAACATGACATGAATATTGGCAAAAGACAGAATTTTAGTGCCGGCTCTCTTAGGTCAGATTCCAAAGGTCGAGAGTTCACGTCACTGCTCCATTGATAAATTGCTAAGCCACACAATTTGATCTCGACCGAAAAGGACATTTTGTGAAGAAAATAGGGCAAGGGACCTTTTTGGTACTGTTTATTTATATGTAGCATGGTGTCTTTTACCCTAACTTGTGGAAAGTGACCTGTAGATATATATATATACATATATATAACTTCACAGAAGTTCAGGTTTCACGAGTAATCATCATTTTATTGTTTCAATTGAGTCGAGCGCTCTATGAAATACGTTCTACTCAAAAAACGAATTTATATATATATATATATACATATATATATATATATATATGTGATTTTGCTAAAAGGTGCCCGCTACGTTTTCACTTGAACACGGGCATCGCCTATGTTCAAGCCAGTGTAGCCGGAAAAAAACCAGGGGGCTTGGCGTCTTGCTAGGGGTCAGCAGACAGCCCAGGGCCAGACCTATCCCTGGGTGGGTGGCTTCCTTGTTTTCAGTGAAAACCAGGGGATGGGGGGGGGGGGGGGGATTTGGCCCATTTGATTAGAGTTTTATGTCAGAATGCAGTGAAAAGTCAGAGAATGATTCCTGTGGCCTAGGCCAGCCAAATCAATGCAGTGACTCATAATGATAACACTACTACTGACTACTAGCAGAGCTTGGGGGAAGTGACTGACTAGTCGTAAGCTTCATGGGTGGGGAGGGTGAGTAGTCGCTCCTGGGATGTGGCTGTATAGAGACTAAGTTACAGGCACCTTGTATGAAATCCAGTCAGATATATATATAGCTGATGCTCCTCAATCAATTGAGTCGAGCGCTCTACGAAATACGTTCTACTCAAAAAACGAATATATATATATATACATTTTGAGGGTATCTTAGACCCACCGACATTAAGTTGATAGGAAACGTTCAGAGTTTGAGTCTCCTCATGGATGATAGTTCAAAACATCATATATCATTAGTACCGTTCTCAGATGTGTTTGGAGATCCACTCTCGCTACTGCCTTCAGGATCCGTTCCCTTGACTGACGTCTTTGATCGCACAAAGCACGTGGAATTTAGTGCTGTAACTTGTTCCTCCCTTCCCTCCAAAAAACCGTATCCGTTCTCGCTGTCAATACGTAGATCTGACAGGTTTTCACGCAGAAATTTTATTTCTTTCTCAACAAGCGTGCCATGCTCCTCTTGTAAGTCTGATTTGTTGTCAGGAATGATCGTATGATTTGATAATTCGGCTCATCCTCGGTGTAAGAACCTGTTAAACTCACCAGTGACGTAAAACAAAGAAGTCAACACAATAAAATCTAGAAAAACAAAAGATACAAAACAAAGAAAAAGTTCACAGGTTCTTACACCGAGGTAAACCCGATAATTCGCCGGACATTTTATTACAAATCGACAAGACATGGATAAAAACATTTGTGAAAAACGCGCGAATTCTGACCGCTGACTGAAAGCTGGTTTATTATTAATAATGAGAGCGACCGCTGACATCATGAAAACGATATCGTGGAAGGGGGTCACAACCTGGATGTGGGAATTCGCTTCCCGGCCAAACTGTGGGTTTCTGAGCCTGCGACAAGATACTGCTGACAGGGAAAGGGAAGTTGACTTTGTTTAAGTAACTGTGAAAGGTGACCAAAGTGCGAGACTTTTGAATGACTTGTGGCGCTGTTTGTGCGGTAGGAAAGTGCAATACAAACTGTGGGAATTGAAGAGTGAAAACTGAGGTTCGCGCCTGGAGCATTTTCGAGGGGAGAAGTTAAGCGGGAGTTGAATTTAGATGGGTAAGAAAAGGGCTTGTAGTATTTTCAAGATGGCGGCTGGTAAACGCTTGTTTCCATATCTCAAACCGCCCCTGGAGAGAGGAGCCTGGGAAAGAAATCCGATCACGCATATCGACAGTTTAAGGTGGCTCCCTAGAGTATTTACTAATAATCCGAGCTATCAAGTATACTTTACAGAAGGAAATCTAGTTACTTTGTCTTTGCGATATTGTTCACGAGATTCACCGCTAAGGTTCCCCATATAAGAAGGCTCCTTTTTCAAGTTTCATTTTCTGGATTAAGACCGTTGCCATGGAAACATCGCATCCTTAAACAGGCAGTAATTTTGTCATTTTTGCCCATTTTTCCTTAATATTTCTAATTTCCCGCGGTGAAATGTCTTTAAACTTTGCCTCTTTATATTAATGATTTTGCTTAACATTTTAAAGTGGAAAAAACTTGGGGTCGTTAAGACGGTTTTGCCAATATTTTGAAATTTGTAATTTTTCTTAATAGAGGAGTTTAGCTCTTACAGATTTTGACAAAAAAATGACAGTACAAAGGTTCTGCGACTGTTAAGAAATGAGGCGATTTTTAAAAAAATTTACCGAAGGAAACGCGAGAAATTCACGGTTAATTAACTGCGCTGACGTCACAAAAATCCGAAAAACACGCGTGATTCGGGGTCGTGTGAGCAAAATACGCGCGCGAGCCATCACGCCCGCATGCGCATAATGCACAAAGCTACTGAAAAACATGTGGTTTCTTTGAAGAGTACGAAAGCCATTGTTTTGAAGCCGTTTATTAGTATTATTACGGTGATATCTCGCCAGTTGAAAAAGGAGAGTTAGCGGATTCAATTTTATACCTAACACGGGATGTTTTCTTCGAAGTACTTGACTATTGTAGTTAAAATTCGAACCGTGGTGGTCACTCGTGAGGATGGCGATCGTCGGAGATGAAGACGGTGCAAGGATCGCAATAAGCCCTTCAATTCCTAACCTGCTGTACACTGTTTGCAGACCTTCAAATATCAGCCCACTTCCGGATACTTTTTCAACCTTGTTCTTGTTTAGGAATAATTTCGAGGGCGAAGTTTTTAAAAGTCTGCTGTAGAAGATGGCGCCGATCTGTAAATCGTACATCATGTCCATTGTCCTCAGCTACACGTACAAGACCGTAGGTCTCGACGGACAACTATTGCTTTCTTCAAGGGTCAATCTGTGAGTAAGAATTATTTCTCGTTGTGCAAAAACATTTTCTAGTGCATCTTGCTTGTGCGTTGAAGGACGTTTGAAACAAGAAAAAATACAAGCATGTTGGTTCGTCGATGGAAAGGTTCCTTCGATGAGGATGCAAATTACGTGGGAAACCTTTTTTCTGATAAGTTCTTAAAACAATGTAATAGAGTCGGCAAAGCAAAACAAAAATTTACACTCCCCGTTATCTTGTCTTAAAGCCACTTCTAGAATAATTAAATCAAATCAAATTTAAGAGAAATAAAGTGACCGAGGAGCTCCGCCAGTGAAGACAATCTTCAATCTTCAGTGTCTTCTTTCAGATCTTTCCACTGACCGTGAACCAAAGGCCAGAAACAGCAGCATTGCTTCTTTCTGATTTAGTGTACTTACTTCTTTGTTTTCTAAGTAAAGTTTCCACCCACCATTTACTTTTACTATTTAACGTTTGTCTACTTTTGAAGCGAAAGAATTGATGTCTTTGGAAAATTTCTGCTTTGTTTTTGCATACAATTTACTCTTATGGAGATCGATAGTGACTTGTAACCAGTGTATTGTCTCCTCTCATAAATGTTTGACCTACACTAATCAAACTTTTTGCACAATGAGCTTCAACAGAAAGTTAATAAAGTTTTTTGGGTGGAATATTTCGAAACTGCGAGGCCGTGTTTGTTTTAATTTTTGCGTGGACGTCGCGCGGATTTTAAAGCTCGCGCCATACTAGTGCTCAGGCTGCGCACGGCCAATTTACTCTAGGGAGCCACCTTAAGCCGAAGTGCCGAATAACTGCTGATATATTGAATGTGACAGATAAAATCCTGTACGACAACTGCTATACACAACAAGAATTTGCAGGAATCATCAATTATGTGATGGAGGCAAAGAAATGGTAGATAGATAGTTTGGAGAGTAGACAGACTTGCTGAGGACGAGAGATATCTGTGACATTTCACGTAGAAATAACTAGGAGTCGCCAACAGAGTGTTTAGCTATTCGGGCGCCTCCAGCTATAGAAACAAGTCGATGCTGACGTGACTTACTTCGTTTCCATAACTCTTGTCGCCCAATTGGGAGTCAGTGATTTCTGACAAAAAGGAAATTTGCACATTCTTGTGCAGGTAAGGAATACGCTAGAGCAGGATTTAGATGGATATTTATTGCTGTAAACTGGAACTTATATAGAAGCTGGGTATTCTGCTGCAGTACATAGGTCATGTTTAAACTGGAAATAGTGGTTAATTAAACTTTATTTTGGTTTAAATCTTTTCAGACCAGTATAGTTTTTACTTTTCTTTGTCTCAAATCAAAATAACCATGATCACAGACAAAGGAAGACCAAAATTAAACTGGAATGAAAAAATTGAAACCACAACCCTCAGCTGCAGGCCTAGGGACCACAACATATCACTTAGTAAATATAGCCCTTCCCCCCCACCGCCACCTAAAACATGTGAGCAAGCTAAAAATATCAATTGAAAATAGAAAATACAAGCAAGTACATTGTAGGTTACTGTACACATTTCGGGACACTGTGTCTCTTGTCAACTGTCCTTATGTAAACCTTTGTTCCTTTTTGAGGCTAATGATGTGATATTAGGTTTATTTACTTTAGTACCAAAATTAATATCATTTGGTATTAATGTGACGTGGGTCTGATGATAGATCATGAGCCCCTAACTATATCACACATCCATATAACACAACCATTTTCAATTTTCCAACCCTTCCCAAATTGGTGTCTGGCATCTTGCCTCATGCTTTACCAAATTTGTTGCACATTTCTAAGAAATAAGGAAAAATTTCAGCAGCTAAATTTGAGTGGCTTTGCAATCTCTCTAACATTGCAGAACACTCTACTTCCTTAGCATATATCCTTGTAGTCACTTTGTTAGTGTACCAGAATTGCAATTGGTGAAAAACTGTACAATGTATATTACACCTCTTACATGCTATTTACATGTGCAGGGATTTTAACCTTTTTTTTGGCATTTATAACACTCCCAGAATGAATCATTGACAAAAATGTTGTCTGGGATGTTTTCACAGCAGCGATGGAACCATTCCAAGCAATGGTCACACTGAGCCATCTGCATAGCTGGATCAGAGTCATCAGCTTTCTGCCACGGCATTGGTCTTGCATCTGTCATGTTTAGTCGTGGTTAATGGAAATGGTGACATGTGCCCTTGGGTGGAGATTACTAATGGGGATAATAATACTAATAATGACAATAAATGAATCAAAATAGATCTGTCTCTAAGAAATACAAAACCTAACCTTCTCAACTAACTCTTTCCTTTTCTGTTTCCAAGCTTCCTTTCTATCTTTTCCATTTCGACAGTCAAAAATCTTCTGCCCAAGTACAAAATATGGCGTGCCATCAAATTGTATACTTTGATCCTCCCACATAACTTTGTGTGAAGAAGCTAATGGGTCTGATTGAATAACCTCTAGTAAGCAAAATTTCACTCATATACCAAAACTATGTTGTATTTTCCTGATTACTTTTGAAAATCTCTTATTTAAAGACAATTGCACCACTGATAATGTATTACTGTGAAGTGAATTAAAGATTTCTATATTGATTTGTGAACCAGTTTTCAAAGGAAGCAGGGGGCTTCAGCTGTAAGCCCAAGGGGTACTCCCCGTGATGGCATATATGAGGATGAACCCAAAAGGGGTACCTTTTCAGGCATCAAATGAAAGGGTGACCAGGTTTTCACAAGCTAGAGTATATGAAAGGGTAACAAAATATGTTGTACGATTTTGAATAAAAAGGATCAGGGTGAAGGATATTGAGATCTTCATGCCAAGGATAAGTTGAGTAGGTATGAGCAAGGGGTACATTTTTCATGTAGCAAAAGGTGTATAAGGGACTTTGTAGTAATTACCTGGAAGAGGGGATGGGACACCAGATGGGTGCAAACTGAAAAACCACAACCTTGCACAGAGAGAAGTTCCCTGCACAACAGGTGTTACTGGAGGACTCGGGCGAGTTTTGAACGTTTTGAAAGGATTGTTGAACTTTTTTGTGGCAACACCCCCTCCCACCAGTCGTTGAGAAGGTAGAGACGACTGACTGTTTCTCAATCTGTAAAAGCCGGTCGCCGTTAGTGCGGGAAATACTGGTTTGCGAGCAGAGGCGGAGAGGTCACAAGAGGGTACCCAAAAACAATCACAATTTTCAATATCCCTGGAATTTAGTTTAGCGGCAAAATGTGACGCGCAGTTTCATTTAAAAAAATTCAGCCAGTTAAAAAGTGATATACGGGCCTGTTAAAATAAGAAGTTTACTCTCAGACAAGTTTCAGGTCCCCCCCCCCCCCCCGACCCTCCCCGTGGCTCCGCAACTGGGATTAAACTGGGTTATCAACGTAATGTTTTGTTTTGTTTTTTATTCCCTGAACTGGCTGCATTTTTATCCTTCATCTTTTATGCAGTAGGAAAGGAATGCCTATGTTTTAAGACAGTGCTACTTTGCTTTTGCCTGAGCAAGGCATCTAACATGTAAGGATGCAGTGGAGGAGGGCGTCGGTCTTGAAAGTTATCCCCTTACCCTGAGAAAAAGACCCAGTTTTTCCCTTCTTGTAGTCAAGCTGGCACTTGTATACAAACATATACCTGCACCCCTACTTCACCTGTCCCTTTCACGCCCGCTTTCCCCTGGAACATTCATATACTTCCATATCCTCTGTAAAAACCTCGAACTCCTTTTGATTTTCACACAGAAATCAGCCTTCCGTTGTAAAGTCGCATTTGGCAATTTTATCTGATGAGTGCCACTCTGGTTGAGTACTACGAAACTAAATAGTATTGTAATAAAATGCCCTAAAAATAAATATGTAAAAACACACCAATGTTCCCAAAGTTTTTTTCCGTCATCCAAGGGGTGAAAGATGATTTCGTCCTTAGCTCCCATTCTTTAACTATTTCATCAACTCTATGGCGTTGAAGCACATATCCAAACGTGTTGCTTATCTGTCTGTCAAAGAGGGTGGAAAGATATTGTGATGCAGTTCCTGCGGGAACTGCATCACAAGCCATTGCAGCAGGAAAAATGAATAAACCCGTACCCGCCAAATTTATGGAAATTTGAATTCCGTGCCAAAATGATCACGGAAAGGCGGCTTGAGTTATGGAAACGAAGTCACGCAGGGTACTATCGACTTGTTTCCATAGTTGGAAGCGCCCGAATAAGTCAGTATTTAAAAAAGCGATTTACAGACCGCACTTGAGGTGCTACAAACTTGAAATACTTTAACAGTTTTATATTTAACATTCCAAGAAAAAACTGAATCAATCCGAGGTATTAAACCATGCATAGAACTGGCATGTAACAAAGACCGGCAGTTCGGCAGTTCGGGTTGAACTGTCGATATGCGTGATCGGAATTCATTCCCAGGCTCCTCTCTCCAAGGGCGGTTTGAGATATGGAAACAAGCGTTTACCGCTTACACCACGTACTTACCAACAGTTGCCAACATGGCGACTGTCGTGAAGTCACCGAATGATCCAAGAGAGTACAGGTAAATTTAAAGTCAAAGAGACAAACATCCATCCGATAATAACCCTAAACGTCGTAATTCAACCTTTAAGGTCCAAAATTAAGCCCTTTGATAAGCAAAAGCCCGTACCCAGAGGTCGTTGTTGAGGGACAGTGCGAGTTATGAAGCTTAAATCGATTCCGGAGGACCTTGTAATCGGGGAACTGACCTTTTGTCATTTTTAACCGGGATACATGTGACAATGGGCTTTTTTATGTAATACCCCCTCATGGATGTACAATTAAATTTTCTCTTTAGAATTTTTTTTTTTTTAAATCGACCTTTCTGTGTCACCAACGAAGTTAAAGCCGAACCAAATGTTCTACTCAGAGGTCATTGATGATGGAAGGCAAAAGAACATATTTTTCTTACGAGTGGGAGGTTCCATTTTTTTTGCCGTCCACCCCAGTGAATGAGCAGATTGCTACCCCCTCCCTTTTTTTCAGAACCCTTTAAAACAACCTTTGCTGCCCCCTTCATTTTTCGTTGGTCCCTTTGAAACTGGATTCCTACTATTTGCCTTTTTGGCTAGGAAGAGTTTCAAAAACCAGGAAAAATGGTAGGCCAGAAATATTTGCCAAAAAACAGGAGGTTTCTGGCCAAAACGGGAGGGTTGGAATCTTTGATTCATGTACTTTCGAATACTGTAAGTGTGACTAAAATGAACATGAACTTGAACTTTATTTTGCCTCTTAGGATTTGGGTTGATTTTCCGCCATTCCACAGTTCTGGCGTTCCACTATTCTTCATTATGGGGTTGCCCTGTTCATGCTAAGAGCTACCTGTAAGAAACAACAAACAACCCAAATTTAAGTGGAATAGAGAGGGGAGAGGTGCAGATTGTTTTTTTTACTGATGTACCCATGTTATTGTAGTTTCCCGAGGGATCAGCCTTTTAAAGAATTTTTATTTTGACTTTTTCTTTTACAAATTTATGAAGGTAAATTTGTGTTTGTGTTTGTCTGTTTTCCTGTTTTTTAATAATAATTATTTTTATAGGGTCATCAACTTGGAAAACGGTTTAACAGCCCTCTTAATCTCTGATACCCACTCAGTCAGTTCACGCATACACCATGACAGCGACGTGGCAACAACAGATGACGAGGAAGACACATGGAGTGAAGAGTTTGAGGAAGAAAGTGATAATGATGATGGTGTTGATGGATTTGTAGGAACTGATCCAGAGGCTAATCAACAGTATGATGGAGAACAAACCAGGAAATTAAAGGAAACAAAACTTGTAAGTATACACAATTGTGTAAAATAGCTCTATGGGGTTCTAAAGAATTCCATAGTTAAAGAATACAAAGAACTCCTTGAAATTTCTCTATAGAGTTTTATAGGGGATAAAGTTAATTTCATGAAATTCTGTGGAATTCTGTGTTGTGTGGAATTCCATGAAAATCTATAGAGCTTGGTCTAACAGGGGAAGAACCTTTGAAGTGAACAAATGGCCAGATTGCACTGGTCTGTCCATTTTAATGCCCTCATTGTATGGCTTAACATAGCATTTTAAATACAGTCAACTCTATTGTAAGCAACCACCCTTCAGGGACCCTGGTGCATGAGAAAGTGGTCGCTTACTGTACTGCGAAAGTAGTGTGCAGTACATGCAAAAAAGGGTGAATTAATTACTACTCCTGTGGCTTCTTTTACCTGAATTAAGTATTGTTGATTTTATATTGTCACATCTTTTAAATAATTTATATTACAGGGAACTTTGATTAAAGGATTGTTATCTCCTTGTTATTTCAGTCTGCAGCAGCCCTTTGTATCAGTGCAGGGAATTTTTCTGATCCAGAGGACATCCCTGGTTTAGCTCATTTCTTGGAACATAGTAAGTATGGGGAACTCTCAGGGGTTTGATGAAAGCATGCTTAATTTTTATAGAGCCTGCAAGGGAAGGCGTGAAGGGGAGGGGAGGCACCCGCAGCGAAGGCCCTAGTTTTCTGTTTTTATGTTCTCTGAGTGAGTGATGGTGCGTAGAATTCACCATTGGCTAACAGTACTGTCACCATTGGCTAACAGTACTGTCACCTCAGTATAATATATTATTATTAATTTTGTCAGTCAGTGAAAATAAAAAGTTTGGGTCTTGTTAATCTGTCATCTTGCCGCCTGTTCAGGGTGAAGCAAAGACACAGATGACATCTCAGATTAGAGTCTTCTACATGTAAACAAAGCATTTGATGTGGCACATTTTCAAATGCTAGCAGAAGAACTGTTTCAATATTATTGTGCTTGAAAGACTTGAAAAGGTTGAAAAGGTTGAAGAGATTTTTGTTCCATTAACTTCAAAGCCAGCATAAAGAATAGCATTATGACTTTCTTTTTCATGGTAAAGATCTCATGTCAGTACAGTTGGTTGTTGTAGAAAGGTTTAAACAAGGGTTTGTCGTTAGTGGAGGTTTGACTGTATTACCAGTTTCCAGTTGTTAGTTTGTTCTGCTGATTTGGGTGTGAAACCAGAACTTGCTTTGTAAGCATTGTTTTTAATGTTTCACACATCCTCCGGGTTTGTAAATTTTGCCCTAAAGAAACTGGCACCTGCTAAGCAAACTACAATTTGTGAGGCAGAGTGTGGTTTAACACATGCTGTATATATTTGTAGTATTTAAATCCTTAATATTATTCTTTAATGCACTTCTGTTTTTGACCCTTATCTTGCAAATTATTCAGAGGCAGTAGAGGGTAAACATTTGAGGAAAAAAAGGACAAAAACTTGCCAATTAATTTTATGATAAAAGTGTACTTAAACACGACCTAAACTATTCAAATTGCTCAGGTCATGTGACTGATTACCTCATGTCCCTCTTTTGGTTGTAGAACATTATTTTCCTGCAATTTTCACTGCCATGTTATGAGCATGAACTCTTTATAATCCTCGGCCTAGTCTCCTGACTTTTTAGCTCATGTTCATTGCCCCCTTAAATTTTAGATGCCAGAAGTCAACTGGTTATTTTTGAATGCCCCACACAACCAAAAGCTCACATATGCTATAATTTAACAATTAATGAATGGGGCTGAGTATCTTATGAAGAACTGTGGAGATCAAGGTGGGTGTTATCCGTCAAGACCATAACACCCTCCGCAATCTCCATAATTCTTCATATGATATGAAAGCCGAATTCAATAATTGTTTTATTATTCATTCAAAATAATTCCTAGTTTTAAAAACATAGCTAAAACATGCTTACCTCCATTGTTGTTAGTGCACGTCTAGGGTTGTTCAGTTCCGTAAGTATTCTCCAAATTGCAGATGCTGCTCTTCGAGTGGACTTCTTGCTGTTCTTGCCATGTTTGTATCTATCATTTTGCCTAGTTCTTAATCTTGAAACAAGTGAAATGTCCACCATTTTTGTTTTCACAACCAAACAAATCAACCTCATGCCCAGGTCTTCTCTGTTAACGATGCATTAACCTGCAGGAAAGCTGCAACTTTGATGTCATCGGTTCATTAAATGCAAAATTCTTCCAAATTTGGTCATCAGTAGCTGGTTATGGTGAATTATGCATGTGCTTTTAGCCAATCAGAACCGGGGAAATATTTTGAATGAATAATAATTGTGTTTACCTCAGTAAAGAAATCTTGTCACAGCAACAAAAAAACCTTACTCGGCAATAATCGCGCGACTGATGATGTCAGATGTGACACAGGAAGATATTTTATGGCAAAATGTTATCTTGTTTTGGTCTAACATTCTTCTAGGTATAAAATAGTCAAAGCTAAAGAGCTTTTTAGAAAATGCCTCAAAGTATTATGGGAGATTTTTTACTTGTTTGATTATTATTACTATTATTATTATGTTCAAGTTTCACAGTACAGTGTACTTGTGCGTATTCGCTGTACTGGATAGGGGAATCCACTGGGCAGAGTACTGCCAGTCCTCTACGCTTAGCAGATTGAAAATCTTTGAGTCTTCGCTTCAATAGACAGGTCTTTCTGAGGGTTATCAAGATTACTCTCTTAATGCACATGCCAGGAATCCAACAATGATTGGAATAATTGTTATCCAGTTTTTCTATAACCTGGAGAGCTCTATGGCCAGGTCTTTATAATGATCAACATTCTCCCTCAATATTGGCGTCCCATGGTGCAGCTATATCTCTGTTTTTCACCCTGCTATCCACTTTGTCAATTAGTACAATTTATTATTATTATTATTATTATTATTATTATTATTACTGTGATATTATAATTCCTTCAACTTCTTGTCTTCTGTTTGTTTGTGTTGTGGTTCAATGTTATCCTTGGTTTAAATTTTCTTTTCTTTTGTGTCAAACTCATTATCATACATTACCATACCCAAAAACAAAAGAAAAGAAAATTTAAACCAAGGATAAAATTGAACCACAACATTTGTTCCTCTTTAGTTCCTGGATCAAACCAATTGGTCCTTATGGAGAGTTTCAGTAGGTAGTATGTCATGCAGTTTTACTTGTTTGCTATAACCATTATTGCTTTATCTTAACAGTGGTTTTCATGGGAAGTGAAAAGTATCCAGATGAAAATGCATTTGATGCTTTTATCAAGAAACACGGAGGATCTGATAATGCTTCTACCGACTGTGAGAGGGTACATCCTTTGAATTAATGTCTTTTGTTTTCCATGTACATGTACATGTATGAAACAGAATTGTCAAGATCGATTGTGGACCAGGACAAAGACAAACAATTTCACAAACCATAGAACTTGTAAACATTGAGAAACCAACTGTCCTGTTACTTTTTGCCCTTGCTGCGGGCACTTTTGTTAAAGAAGAATTTTTTGGAAGCAAACTCTCACTACAGTGTGTTTTTTTTTAGGTAAAGAAGTGTTACCTTGGCCTGTGTGCCTGAAAAGTTGAGCGTTTGATGTTGACAAGATGATAGTGATACATGTAGCATTTAAACATACTTAAACATAAACAAATGAATGATTATTATTTCATTTTTTTACAGACCACTTTCACCTTTGATGTTAGAAGAAAGTACTTCAAAGAAAGCTTGGATAGGTCATTACACGTGAATTACAATGTAGTGAAATAATGTTTGATCTTGAATTTAAAGATGCATTGGATTGTTTGTTTGTTGTTTTTTTTTTAATTTACCTTTTTTTGTTGTTTATAGGTTTGCCCAGTTTTTTATTTCTCCTCTCCTCAAAGGAGACAGCATGAAAAGAGAGATACAGGCTGTTGAAAGTGGTGAGAATTTCATACAGCCCTGGAGAACTGGACTTTGTGTTTTCTAAAATTGGATATAATATTAAGGCTCTTCTCGAGGGCCCAGTTGTCAAAAGGTGGATATTGCTTAATCTCCTGGATAAATCTATATCCCGTGGATAACACAATTGGTTTCTGTAATACTTACCCGCTGCATAGAGATTAATTCATCCAGTGGATAGCACTATCTAATGTTTGAACAACCGGGGCCAGATAATCGAGTGGATATAAAGTGTTAGCCAGGGGAAGTAATAATTTGTGTTATCCACCATGTAGGTAGCTTGCATGCAGGTTTCTCCTATTTCCTTTGTTCTGTATGCAACCAAATAGATCGTGCCCTCAATTTCTCGACGCTCAATGCTTGCATGTATGTCCACTCCCCTCACTAAATCTGAAAGAAAAGGGACACTGCTTGCATTCTAGCAACCAAGCAAATGATAAGCGACTTTTACCTAAAGGCTAGTGAACAGGATTATGTACCTTTTAAACAACTAAAACCGGGGTAGAAGGTTCCTGTGACAATCTATCATGATGTTTCATGTGGGCTCAATTATTTTCTGTCCTTATTCTTAAATATTAAACACTTGGTCCCTTTGGAAAATAGTTAATTCTGTTTCCCGAGAATCTCAGGTTCAAGGGAAACAAAATTAACCGTTTCTGAGGGACCAGTCAAAGTGATTTGATTTGAGAAATGAGTAAATAAATAAATAAGCATGGATTTTTTATTTAATTTTTAAAAAAGCCCTCCCACTCAGTTACAATGTAAGCCCAAGCCGCTCCCCATGCCTCCCC
>JBBMOI010000012.1:9755000-9760000 GCA_038088405.1 Porites divaricata | reverse complement strand
GCCCCAGTCAAAAGATGAAATATACCGTGGAAGAGTCTATTGGTAGATTTTGATCCTTCTTCGTTGTTATTGTTTATGTTTGTGTGTGTTTTTGCTTCGCCTTGTTGTAATGCTGATTGACAGTAGCGAAAACGTAACTCTTGGTTTTATTTTTGATTCAAAAGGTCGCATGTTATTGAACGGCCCCGTAGCTGACATTTTCTTAAAATTTTGTTTTTGTTTTTCTTCTTTCAGAGCCTCTTGACGACCTTGAAAGTATGGTCAGAGAATCTTTTTCAAAAATTCCTAATAAGTAAGTGGTCTTGTTTTTAGATCCCTAATATTTATATCTTCATTAACATGCCGTTACGTTCCTCCCGCTTTCGACTACTCTAGTTGTCAGTCGTGAAACGCACCTTCCGCCGCTCTTTGCAATTCCTTCGTCAGAGAGCCCAATACCCTGTGAGCAGGGGCTACGTTTTTTCACACCGCGAAAATGTTGCCTCTGCTCGCGGGTAAGAGCCCGAAAAAATTATTTTAAAACGTATGCGAATTTTTTTCCTTCTCATTTCATCCGTTCTTAAGTACTCAATCACATTTGGACAATTAGGTACTCACTCAAGGAAACGTAGTCAACAGATAAAACGGCGTCTCAGTACGTGCAATTAATTTCCGAAACAGTAAGAAATTCTAGTAAATACGGTTCTTAATCGTACACAAAGTGCAACATAATCGTCACTGTGTTATATTTGTGATCTAAATCTTGAGCAGGAACACAACAAAAGTTACAGTGACATTGCCAGAAAAGTGGCGAAAAAAAGTCGCCTTTGTAACCCCCCGCGATAAAAAATGCTTGCTTATCAGTTTGCAATCTTTTTTTTGTTTTTGTTTTTCAGCCTACAACGAAGACCAACATTTCAGGAATACACAGTATGTATAAAATGTTATTAACTACCAGTCTGCTGAGAAAAAAGCAAATAATTTATTTTCCCTTTGTTAATGAGAAACTTGTTTGATGACGGGAGTACATGTATCAAAAGGATTCAATTTTTGGGCTTTGGGGCTGTTTCTTTGTTGTCGTTGTTGTTTTCTATTTTATTATTATTATTATTATTATTATTATTATTGTTATTATTAAAATAAGCTCGTAAAATCAGCACAACAGGTAGTAAATTTGTAAAACTATAACAAGTACGGCGATACTAAATAGAATTGTGGACATAAAGAAGGAAACACTTTAACTGAGTGAGGAGTTCAGATAGGAACTGGTAATGGCGCTCACATCAACATACACCTCCTCAGTCTCCAAAACCTTGACCAGTAATTTAATATTTAATTAATTATTGTTTTTATTATTATAAATTATAATGTTTGCTGTTTTCTTTTTCCAGTAGCTATAATACATCTTCCACAGGAGCGGAAGCACTATGTCATCGAATTGTGTTAGGTAGCGTTTTATATATTCACAAGTTTTAATTTTATTTTAATTTTGTTTCATTTGCTAGGATCCCTTTGATCTGTCTGTCTTCCATAAATTGTACAAAGGTAGGAGGCACAATTTAAAATTTAGAATTGAACAAAATAATAAATAAATAAACAAATAAATAAATAAATAAATAACTGACCACACACTCCCTTCCACCCTCGCACCCCAGGACATCAAGGCCTCTTTCCAGTTCCTGTCCACTGCGCGGCTCGTTTCAAATGTAAATCGTTTTATCACAAGCAAATGAAACTGGGAGAAAGTATAATGTAAAATGTATAGAGCTAAAAGCGAAGGTCTCTGTACTATACTTGCTGGGTTTTTGTTAGCACATGGAAGTACAGGATGCAGAGGTTCAGCTGGCGGAGTTGAACCATTCGTGCCGCAGGCGCGATGTTGAGTGCATGAACTTATATCGGGGTCTGGGGGCATACTCCCCCGAGAATTTTTCAACATCGGACTCTCTCAAATGCAATTTCCTACGTTTCTGGACCGAAATTGGTTAACTGGAGAAATATTTTAAGACATTGAAAAATGCTCACAAAAAATTGAATGAAATATTTGATTTGGCAATTATTTTATATAGTTTGCAGTTCTTCGTTTTTCTTTGATTCCGAAACGAATTGGAATCGGAAAGAGTGTACGATTTCCGGTGACAAATGGTTTCCAATGTAACGATTTAAATGTTCGGTCCAGTTGATGCGTTGACTCATTAGAATGTTAAAAAGTCAAATAAAATGTCTAGGTTTATATATTGATCAAACTTTGCACTACAGACCACAGATTCAACACATTAACAACAAAGAGGTGAAAAATATAGGTATCATTTAATAAATTAAGGTGTTATGTAGATCTTCATACTTTAAGGCAGTTGTGCTATTCTCCGAACTTTATTTAACAATTAGTCGCCGAAGGCGACGTGAATATCGGCGAATAGTCACCGAGACGAAGTCGAGGTGACTATTCGCCAATATTCACGTCGCCTTCGGCGACTAATTGTTAATTAGTATAATTACATTGATGATTATTCGAGAAAATAAAATTATTGATCAATTTCCGACCCCGAAACATCAAAAAATCTGGCTGCCATTTTGAAAACTGCTAGCCTTCAATGCTATAATCACCGCGCGGTGATTATAGCGGGATAAGGCGAAGCTCCTAGCCAATCACAGCGCTCTATTTTCGATAGTCATCGATGTAATTATACTAAACATATTTAACTTATGGTATTACAGGCTGGGGCAGTCCTTGCAACACCAGGTTACAAAAGAGTAAAACTAAACAGGGGTCAATTGAATAAACCTTATAGAAGTGTAATTTACAAGTGTAACCATTGTTCTGGGCCCAGTTGTTCGAAGGCCGATTAGCGCTTAACCCGGGGTTAAATTTAACCCGGGTTTCTCTTTCTTTTGTTCAAAAGCATTTTCTCGGATAATTTTCTCTGTTATATTTAGAGCTTTCAATCATCAACTTGTAGACAAAAAGAATTAAAACTGAAATTCTTTTTAAGCTTTGAAATCTGGATTCAAATCTCGCACTAACCCAGGGTTATCTTAACCCGGCTTTGAACAACTCGGCCCTGGGCCCAGTTGTTCGAACGCCGGTTAGCGCTAACCCCGGGTTAAATTTGAACTCGGGATTCTTTATCTTTTTATGAAAAGCACTCTCTCGGATAATTTTCTCTATTCTTTTTAGAGTATCCAATCATCAAATTGTAGGCAAAGAGAATTAAACTGAATTTGCTTTCTAAGCCCTCATATCTGAGTTCAAATTTCGCACTAACCCTGGGTTATCTTAACCCAGCTTCGAATAACCCGGCCCTGGAGTCTAATAACAATAGCTACAGTTGTACAAGTTTTGTTAAACTGACCCGAATAAAATGTGTTGGTAGCATGTTCTTTGCTCACAGCAGGGACATGCCATACCATTCTTCAGTCTTTAGAAAGTCTTATTCTGGAAAACATTTACAAATTTAAAGTAGCCCTTTTAACACATAAATTACAAATAACGCGACAAACGCTTGTTCGATATTCAAGGGGACCCTTACCCGCCCGAGCCTCTGAGATTCATAGTTACAACACCAGATTCGTATCCAAGCTTAATTTCCTTCGGCTCAGGGTAAGCAATAATTATGGAGCTGCCACTTTTGTTTTTGTTAGATCTAAAATCTGGGAAAACAGTCCCTCCGAAATAAATAAATAAATGAATAGATTAATGTCGTTTAATAACTTAATAAGTACTTTAGACTGACCAGCTTCCAGCTTCCAGCTACAGCTGTACCCTGCACATGCGATTATACGATTTATTGATAGTATAATAAGAGTATCAAATTGTCATTAAGCGTGCAAATGCTTATAATAAAACAGTCTTCTACAAGGTGCCTTTGAGAATAGTTGAAATGAGAAACAATACCGCCGGCGTTTCATAAGTTCTCACTGAAGGCAAATTTCCAAGTACAGTATTTCTGCCAATGGTTGCACGACGACAACCTCTGAAAAATAAGAACCCATTAAGAACCTAACCAACCTGAATGTGAAAAACTACCCTAAAATATAAGAACATGTTCAGCCTGACCTCGGGAAATTCTAGGTTCTTATATGTGTTGTTTTAGTGTATTACGCGACAGTGGAAATCTTCCCTAAGGCACAGAGGTGAACTTGTCGGCTTATTGCCTGTTGTTAGTGCCTGCACAATTAATTCTGTGTTTTATTTTTTAATCTTTTAGTGGTTCCAGTAAAGGATGTCCATCAGTTAGAAATAACCTGGGTTCTTCCACCACAACAACAACATTACAGGTCTGTAATTACAGTTGCGCATGAAGGCACCAAGAACAAATGCCACTTGCCCAGCTTCAAAGTCACAGCAGAAATCTGTTGTGATTTATTAATATACTTGGTTGAAAATTCTTTTTATTTTAAATTCATTATCATAAAATTTCATACCCAGTTACACTTCATTAACACAGGAAAAATATAAAATAATCAAGAACAGGATTGAACTACAACGTTCCCACACACAGGAAGCACGCTTTGGTTGATTTTTGTCCCAGCGTCTGGGACAAGGTTGCGAAGTTGCAGTCGATAATTGTTATTTTCCTCGTAGGTGGTGACTATCCTAGCACGTCGTTGCCATATTCAATTTAAATGTCCAAGCTACGGTTGCATGTGACTGAGCATGCGTCTCTGCTTAATATGGGTTAGAACGTGCAAGTCGACGACAGAAGAGTCACAACTCAAGCTAAATTTGATTCCATCTCTACAGCATCACGTGCAACAGACGCAATATTTATTTGACGTATTTATTATAAGTAATTTTTAGCCAGGTCTAAAAGGGAAGCTGTTTCTTAATATACTTATAATTTACTCAAGCAAAAACTAAAATCAACATATCTAACAAACAAGCAAACAACAACAAAAAAAGAACCTTTGCACGTGCAGCCTATTTTCTTTGTGCGTTTCTCTGCGGTTTTTTTTTTTTTGTTTTGTTTTGTTTTGTGTTTTTTGGCACGACTAAAACGTGAGACTTCCTAGTTACACGT
>JBBMOI010000012.1:9605000-9750000 GCA_038088405.1 Porites divaricata | reverse complement strand
ACTTAACGTCTATTTCTGCATGGACAGATTTTAACGATCGTGTTTCAATATCTGGAATTACTAAGACAAAAAGGGCCGCAGGAAAGGTGCGTAAGGATAGGGAACTTTGGTTGTAAATAAATAAATAATATGGATATGAAACCTCGGTTACAAATAAATAAGTAAACGGCTTAATAAATGAATGAATGGATGAATGGATTAATTAATTAATTAATTAATGGTTAAGTGAGTGAATTATTGATTGAATGGATAAATTAATGGATGAATGAGTGAAAGAATTTTGTGAATAAATTTTGTATCAGAAGAGAATTAAGAGATTAAGAGATGTACTTGAGCATGATATGTAAAAAATCTTCAGCCTTCTTGAAGGTGCAAACGTACTCTGTCTGCACAAAACTGTCTGTTTAAAGAATTTGCTCAAGAATTTGCCTTTGTCATCATGCGAAGACTTCAAACTGATTTAATACACTGTTTCATGGGACGAACCAAACTGGGTAAGCCAAGTTCAAGATACGTTCGACGTACGACTGTAAACTGAGAAGTTCAACGTTTCGCCTTAGCCTTGATAATGACGTCATGATGGCGCCGCAACGTGGGTTTTCTTGACTTATTTTTGGAAATAGATAAATAATTTAACAATTAATGAATGAGGCTGAGTATCTTATGAAGAATTATGGAGATCGAGGAGGGTGTTATCCGTCAAGGCCCTATGGTGAATTATGCGTGAGCTTTTAGCCAATCAGAATCGGGGAAATATTTTGAATGAATAATAATAAATATTAATAACGTAATTATTTAAATACCGTAAAACTCCGAAAATAGACCACACCAAATATAAGCCCCCCCCCCCCCCCAACTCGTAACGCAAAAAACCCTCCGATAAATCGCCCCTTCAAACGAAAGCCTCCGGGGGCTTGTACTCGGAAATTGCCCTCAAATTCACACTAAACAAAGCAAAAACTGTACAGTAACACATAAATTTTTGCATTTGCCAAAAAACTGTTACGTGCACCAAATGATTGCAGTCAGAGAGTGTCATAGTATATTGCTATTTGCTTATTTCACTCTTCAGTGTTGGCCTTGATTTCTTCGGTCCATATAGACAAAGTACTTGCATGGCTGAGTCTTAGAAAGATCTACGTCCACAAGGCGAGTTTCGGTAAAAACTTACTGCAAATTACTGACGTAGATTTCCTTCCAACTATAAGTTAGCCCAGTGGATTTTGAGACGCACATTTTCCTCCCAGTATAAGCCTAGCCGATTTTCAAACGCAAATTTCCCTTCGTTTATAAGCCCTTCAAAAAGGGCCTTGAAAAAATATAAGCACCGTGGCTTATTTTAGGAATTTTACAGTATGTAATGCATTTCCGTACCATGCATGCTAGGTAAGCATACTACCTCTGATTGTTTACAGGATATACAAGGAACTTCAGACTATTGAAAATAATGAGTTCAGATTTCGAGAACAGGTAATAGATTTCCTTTATTTGTTTATGTGTTTGTTTCTTAAATGTAATTATCGATGCAATGAATTATGTGGGCACAGTGGTATACGACGAACTTTGTACCATTACGTTGCTGGATTCAACGCGACTTCTGCGAAAGCATGGGAAAACCTAATTTTAATTCACTGGTGTTAATTGTTTTTGCTTTGCTTTTGACTGAAATCTGTCAGAACAGTCATGTTTGTCACACGGCGCCGGTGTAAGGCACAAGATAGTGTATTTGGTAAGTAGTGGTGGATAATCTATCAGGGTTTATGAAGCTCCGAAGGAGGCCTGATATATCCACATTCGCTGGTTCTTTTCATTATACTAACCTAGCGTACTCGCGTGGTTGATTTTGTCAATAAAGTGGAGTGGTTAATGGGTATTTTATTTTAAACACTTAAAATTTGCTCAAAACCTTGCTCCGAAGCCAAATGTTTTGTTCTTCAACATTTCTTGAATAGCCTTTTGAAGTTTCTGCTCAAATTCATGTTACTATTTTCAGTCGAATCTCCACTAATGGCCACCTCTCTACAAAAGTCACATTTTTTTTTTTGTCCCGGCGGAAACCTCCCTACAACGGCCACTAAAGCGCGTCCCATTTCGATTGTGTTCAATTTATACTGTTGCAGTAATCATTAAGTGTCTACGATACTTTTAGTAAATATTACGACCCTTGCTCGTTTTTTCACTTAGGCGTTTTGTTTTGTTTTTGTGTGTTCTATCTCTATATAATATAATGATTGCATTACTGTTATCGAATACAGTTAGCATAAACTTAGCACAATAAACATGTACTGACTGACTCCCTAAAAAAATCATATTACACCCGGGCTACCTCCCCATAACGACCTCTTTCTTCTGTCCTCAAGGTGGCCATTGTGGAGAGGTTCGGCTGTATTTATTTATTTGTTTATTTTATTTTAGTTAGAGAATTTGTTCGTTCCAATTTCAGTGCGAGCCATACGACTATGTCGAGGACCTTGTAGAAAATATGCAGGTATGACGTAGAAGTATTTTATTCGCGATTTCTCAAACAAATCACAAAGTTAGATATTATTTGCAGTTCAGTTTGTTTTCCGTCCTCTCTAAGAAAATGCTGCATGAACTTGTGATGAAAAATCCATATCATGCTTGTATTGTCTTTTATAGCTGTACCCAGTAGAAGATTATTTAACAGGAGACAACCTTATGTGGGAATTCAACGAAGAGGTAGTATAAACATTATAGATTTAGTCGCGACTAAAGGCGAAGCTCCCGTTCATGAAAAAAAGTATTGCAATGGAAAATCCAAGTAGAGTTGTGCCTGCAATCATGATACTGGTCAGCGGATACCCTGTTTTGACAGCTGTCAATTGACCACAACTTAGTTGTGCAATTTCAGGTTGCAGGTTCCCAGACTAATAGGCCATTTCCGATTTCCAAAAAATCTCACTTTCAAAACGAGGCTAAGTACGAAACCTTTGTTGTGAAAATGAGATTTTTGGAACTCGGAAATGGCCTATTGTGTAACGTTTCACATTGGTTTGCCTGTGGTGCGGACGGGTGGATGACGTACGGTCATGTGACTGCCAAAATTTCTTGGATGGATACGTAACCCTAACCAAATTTTCTTCTCTGTGGGGCACCACCGTGGAGCTCCGCTAAAAATTCAATTACGTTCTGTTGCGACATACTGATGATTTTGCTAGACTCATAAAATGGCTTTTGATGAGAACGCTGCAAGAATTTGGAACAAAGACGCCTGTATGGACGTCGTGTCGTTACACTGAAATTTTGATAATAACAACAAACTCCAACCACGCCCATCTACAAACAGTTTGCCTCCCGCAAAAAAACGCGCCGTGGCTATATTTTCAATGTACCACTAATTTAATAATAATAATAATAATTAATTATATTATTATTATTATTGTTGTTGTTGTTATTGTTATTGTTATTAATATTCATTCAAAATATTTTGCCGATTCTGTTTGGCTTAAAGCCCTTGGCTTATTCTTCATAACCAAGTCAATCCGCGTTATCCAAGTTTGGAAAATACGAACAATATACCATCGATTCGATGATATATCGACTTGGAAACAAGGTTGATCGATGGTATATTTGCCTGGAAACGACGCTGCAAGGGCAATAGACTATCGATCAATCCCTTTTCCAGGCGTGGCCGCCTAGCGTGAACTAAAATAAATGACATTCACGGCCTCCCGAAGTTAAAACTAAAAGTGAATTTCTGATTAAACCTGAACGGAAGAATTGCAAGAATACCGGCAAGACAGTTGCTCGATGGATATTATCTACTTTTTCAGGAGTATCTGCAAGAAAAGAAAAAAAATATCTGTTTACAGACTGAAACCATGTTTAGGATAAGCTAAAGTTTACGAGAAAGGGAAGCTTGTAAAGAACTCAGAATTATTTTGAATAAATAATAAAATAATTATTAAATTCGGCTTTCTTATGATGTGAACAATCATGCAGATCTCGGAGGATGTTATTACCTCAGCTGCCTCGGTGGATAACATCCTCCTCGATCTGCATAATTCTTTGCATCCTACTCATTTAATAATTGTTAACGATAATAATAATAGTAATAATAATAATAATAATAATAATATAATGAAAATAACAGTAACAATAATAACAACAATAATGAGGTAATAAGGATAATTATGATGATGATGATGAGAATAGCCACGTTATCTGCATATATAGCAGATAAATAGAAGATATTTTTCAAATAGCAGTTGTCATCAGTTGATCAATTGTCGATTTACTGACTCATCTCTGCGGTAATCGGCAAAAAATAGCCGGCGGTTTTAGACCTTTTAGAAATGGGAATTTTTGTGGGATTCAATTAAGATTACTAAACTTTTAACCCTGCTGGTTTCTTTGCGCCTGTTTGTAGGTAATTCAGAATGTACAGAACCTATTAACGCCAGAAAGAGCCAACATCATGCTGTTGTCAAAGAAGTTTGGCGAGGAGTGTACTGATTATGAACATTGGTTCCAGACCCCCTATAACTGTTCTGGTATGTGGTATTGCACTGACTAGATTTGCTTACTTTGCGCGGCAAGAAAAACAAACAAACGAACGAACAAAGAAAAATAACATTTTAGAATGTGATCATCTATGTGAAAGATTGTGAGCAGTCTCTTAGTTTTCTTTGCAAAATTGCTCCACGCGTAACCCATGCACGCGACCGGTGAAGCCACGAGGTAAAGCCGTTGTTTGCAGTCTCGCTGGCCGGGATAAGGACTGGACGGATTTGAAGAGAAGGAGTCTATTAATCACATTAATAGACTCCTTCTCTTCATTTTGTTCATTGCAGTGAAGCATATCCTTACGGAAAAGAAAGAAAAAGTCTATGCACGAGCTTAATAGCCCATCTGGCCAATGCTTACTTATAGTAATCGCGGTTTCCAAAGCATGAAGCGACTAGGAATATGTGCGCTCCCTCTTGATTGGATTATAGTCCAATGCAAGGGACTCGTTTGTAATACTAAGCAATCATTGGATAAGACTGAGTATGTTCTTAAGAATTCGGCCTCGCGGATTACATCATCCGAGATGTGCATTATTCTTCAGATCTCTAAGAAAGCCGAATCCAATAATTGTCTTTATTTAATATAATTCCTAGTTTAAAAAAACAAGCTGGAACATGCTTACCTCGATCGATGTTAAACTCCCGCCTTCATACGCCTGTTTCTCGACAAGTCTAGCAGACATTCTTCAAATAGCAGATGTCATCCGTCGAGTTGTATTCTTGTTGTTCTTTCTATGCTGTTAAGCATTATCTTGGCCAATCAGAAACGGAGAAATGTTTTGAATGAAAAATACACCTTTGGTATAAATGGTTTATATGATCCTAGAGGACCAAACTGAAGAATAATATGGAGCGATTTTTTACTTAAGTGGCTGAAATGTTTTTGTTATTGCTTGTCTTTGAACTGCCGCCCTTTGTAACTAGTTAATGAAACGCGTGCGAACTGTTCAGCCAATGAACGAAGCTGGAAAGAGACAAGTTACGTGTTAAAATGTTTAAAGTACTCTCTTGTTACGTTTAATTTCAGATATTGACTCAGAGTGGCTTGAACAATGGAAAAGTAAGTCTTTAACTGCCTTCCTTCTTGCAGTTGTTCTGCTGGGTTGATTTCCACAGCTTAAAGTGAGACAACAGACAAGACAATAATCTGGTAGCTTAGCTCCCTAGCCGTAGGAAACACAGGACATTTCTTGACCCTACGACTTGTTTACCCGATAAATCATGTTTAGGGAAGGTAAAGGGTGAGGTTAATGCGCACACGAGCCAAAATGGCCGAAGCTCATCCTGGTTTCCTTAGGATGAAGCACGTCTGGGAGTATTGCTACTCCTCACTGGATGGGATGCTAGTCCATCGCAGGGTTACCCCCAGCAGTATGTCGCTGGTACCCATTTATACATCTGGGCCCAGTTGTTCGAAGGCCGATTAGCGCTTAACACAGGTTAAATTTAACTCAGGTTTCTTTTTCTCTTGTTCAAAAGGATTTTCTCGCATACTTTTCCCTGTTATTTTAAGAGCATCCAATCGTCAACTCCTTGACAAAAAGAATGACGAAACTGAATTTGCTTTTAAGCTTTCATACCTGAATTCAAATTTCGCGCTAACCCTGGGTTATGTTAACGTAGCTTTGCTCAGGAAAGAGAAACAAAGTGGAATATGTTCCTTGTCTAAGGAAACGACGCGACGGGCGAAGCTTTGACCCTGCACCTCCAGATCCAGAGTTGGAGGTGTTAACCGCTCGGCCACACACGCCTCCTCCTCATGTCTATGGAGCGTGCGCAGAAATTCCTTACTGATGACGTGTCACTACCCAGATCTGGCTAGTACTTCTGATTGGCTTGACGCGAGGGAAATTTCCTTCCGCTAATCAGACAAAAGCACCACCCAGATTTAGGTAGTCACACTTCATCGGCATGAAATTTCTGCGTTCGTTCCTCAGACGTTATTTTGAGGGGAAACCTTTTGGGGTGTCGGGGACTGGAAATAGCCTGTTTCTAAGGTCTTTCTGAGCTACCTCATTTTTTTCAGTTAGTGGGGAAGGTTTAAAATGCAAAGTCGGTGTGATCAACCTTAGCCAGATATGTTAACATAACATAATTTCACTGTAACTATTTCTTGATCGTTTGGCTTCAATTATGATTGTTCCATTAACCAGTTCGTAGCGCAAGGGTGGCGCAGTTGTGAGAGCACTCGCCTCCCACCAATGTGGTCCGGGTATGAATCCAGGCGTTGACGCCATATGTGGTTTGAGTTTGTTGTTGTTTCTCTCTCTTGCTCCGAGGTTTTTCTCCGGGTACTCCTGTTTTCCCCTCTCCTTAAAAACCAACACTTTCAAATTCTAATTCTACCTGGAACGCACGGACACGTTTCAACGAGTTCTTAAGAAATCTTAAGTGCTCCGTGGGTAAACAAATTACAATGAATTGAAATTGAATTCTTTTCCTTTATTTATTTATTTATTTATTTATTTATTTATTTTTGTAGATCTTGTGCTAAATCCGGAGCTTCATATTCCTGAAGAAAATAGATTCATCGGTAGGTAATGAATGATTCGATGAAGAGGTCACTTTATCATACCACACAAAATTTACTCTCTGAGGTCATATCCCAGTTGACGGTTAAGTAAGGGAAAAGAAATAACTCCTAATTAAAGTATTACTGTAGTAGTTACGCTTATCGCGCTTTTTATTTATTTATTTGCTTATTTCTTTTTCCATTTATTTAATGTTTTACTCGTTTCGGTCTATCTGTGACTCGTCATGCCACGCTCATTTGTGAAAGAGAGGAATAGAATGTGACAAGCTGCTAAGGACACTGTTCATAAGAGTAAAGAAATTGAAATATGTGTTACTTGTGTAACGTTGATCTTGTGTGTCCACCTGCGTAATGAAAACTTTCCTTAGTTTAGAAAGGCCTTTTTAGTTTCACTTTCAGTCGTATTTGCAGTACATGTATTATGATACATTTTACTAATACTTTTACTCGCTAGTTTGGCACTGCTGTACTTATACCTACCTTCCCCATCGGAGGTTAATAAGAGGCACAGTATCCAGCATCCTTTCTTTTTTTCATTTTGCTTAAGTGAAGTGTAAGGGTAGTGTTCGATTTAAATGAGTAGTTTAAGGAATTTTAGGAGCGGGGCCTGCCGGTTGTAGCGAAAGCTGATGGTAATTCTTATTTGTTTATTTACAGCAACTGAATTTGAAATCAAAGATCCTGACAGGACGATATCCGAGGTAGAGAAGACATAAATCTCAAATGTATTCTCCAACTGTTTAACTCTTTGTAGTTGTTAGACAAAAGATCATTACGAACGGATAACTGAACTGAAGTTTGCCGTCACGATCACGTTTACTTATTTTGTTGCATTTTCAGTTTCCAGAACTAGTTCATGATTGTCCTCTTGGAAAGGTCTGGTACTTAAAGGACACTAAATTCAAAATGCCACGAGGTGTGTCTATTTCCTGTCCTCCAGTTTTACTTGCGGACACTTTGACACCTCTCTCCTCCACAGAGGCCCCTTTAGTATCGTAGAGAGGGCTGGAGAGAGCGAAAAGGAAAGCCCGCTGGGGACGATGGGAAGGGGAAGAAGAAGAAGAGGCGAGGCTCCCACCTTTTCGCTTTTCCCACCGTCCCAGCGCGCTTTCTATTATTTCTTTTATTGGGGTACCCAGCGGAAGTCTCTGCAGAGGAGAGAGTTTGGACTCTTGTCTCAGTGTCATGCTGCTTTCCAGCAGACCATTCCTATGCTAATGTTGGTACCTTATATTGAAATTACATGTTCTTAAACTTTATGAACAGCTGAAAACATTTGAGGTTGCGTTTGTGTACATGGTTTTTCTGACATCTGCGAGGTGTAACGTTTGCCTTTTATTAACAGAGGGGAAACATTTAGCCTCCCACTCGGACGTTCTTTTGGCTAAACGCGTGACGAAGCCCTCAGAACGTCTGTTTGGGAGGCTAGGAAGCATTCTGTTTACGGCGAACGTCGGAGACGATCACGCGACCATTCATTGCCAGACCTCAACGTGGCCGTTTGGAACTCTTTACATGTTCTTGCACCATGTATAACTTTTTATTGTTTTTCTGTATCCAGCAAGGTTTTATTTTCACCTCATTTCGCCGCTTCTAAGCTCCAGTCCTGAGAGGTGAGAAGCGTCGTTTTTTAATGTTTGTTAATTTGGTCATTGCATTTCTTGATCCGTTGGGGGCTGGAGTGGGGGTGGGGGTGGTAATTTCGCGAATTGTGAACACGCCTGACGCATATTCCCGTGTGATTCTTATCTCCTACACGGCGGTAGTGTGTTGGAAAAGCGCTGAACGTTAGCCGTTATATGCCTTTTCACGCAACTCGTCCTTCCAAGCAGCATTGCGTGACGAGTTCAACAGTGGCTGCCAAGGGGCGAAAATCCTCCAGTCTCATCTTAGGGGGTTTTTACATGAGAAAACTCGCACCGGCGCGAGTTTCATACCGACATGACTTTTTGATTTCGTATCGCGTTTACATGATGACTGATGAAGGTACACTTCATGTTGATAAAATGCACGGGTTATTCAAAATCGCGAACATTACGCATGCGCTACCCGTTCCAGTCTACCGGCAGACCGATTTCACACCGAAACGGGTGGTCGTTTCGTGTTTACATGATACCGTTGCGAGATTTCGTACCGGAGTGAAATTCTCGCCCCGGTACAAGAACCGGGGTGAACTCACGCCAGGGTGACTCGCGCCAGCATGAAATTTGTGATGGTATCATGTAAACAAATATAGAGCCATGAGAGGGAACCGGAGTGAACTCGCTCCGGGGCGAAAGTCGCCCCGGTGTCATGTAAACACCCCCTTATTTGGGAAGGTTCTTGCACTAACTTGAAAGTCCAACAGTCATGGACACAAGTTGGCTTGTTTGATGTTCTCCCTGTTTGAGTACTTACACTGCAATGGTTGGTAAGGGAGAGAAGGGGAGGGAGGGGGGGGGGGCTTTGTCTCAAGTAGTGAGGCTTCACCTCATATAAACCCCAGGCCTCAAGTTCAGGCTTCCCCATCGCTATCTTTTTCTGTATAATTTTCTACAACTTGTAACGTGACAAAACAAACCAATCAAATCAATCAATGCCGCGGAAGCAATGTTTCTTTTAACTTTCTATTTATTTACTTATTTATTTATTTATCTATTTTTTTTAATGAATTTTTTTATTTTATTTTTTTATTTTTCAGCATGGTTCTATCAGACATGTTCTTAAGTGTATTGGACTATAACTTGAAGGAAATCGCCTACGCTGCTGATGTTGCTCAACTAGAGTATGTCTAAAAGTTTTCGTTCTTTTTATTTTCTTCCACGTTATCTAAATGATCGACCTCCCTTGACAAGCTATCCTTAATCGTGTAAATATGAAAACTTTACAAGGGTTACCTTGTAAAAGAAATACTAAAAAAGTTATATAAAAGATGTACTCGCGTTAAAAATACTTGAGCTGTGTTTTGTTACTTGCCGTAAAATGTGGCGCTTTTTTGGGGTCAAAATTAAGTGATACATTTTACATGGCGAATTAAAATAACCCATACATTTTACATGGCGAAATAAGTAACGCATACATTTTACATGGCGAAGTAGTAACGCATGCATTTTACATGACGAAATATGATACGCATGTATATTACATGGCGAAATATGCAAGGCTTGATACATCTGCACGACGTATGAAAGCTTGACAGTAGCCGACATTTTACTTGGTTATGAAATAACTTACCTTAAATATTATTAGTATCGCATTTTAAATACACGAGCGTCGCATTTATTTTGAATTAATGGCGAAGAATCCGATGAACTATCGTTTTGAATCGGAGAAATACTATTGTCTGATTGGGGTGTCTAGTAAACTCAGACCTCAGACCTCGGACCCCAAAACTCATCTCTTCCCCCCGCCAGTCCTCGTGTTGCGCGTTCGTCAGAAGTAGAGAGTCACGTGGTAAGCTACTGAGTCGCCTCCTCTCGTTAAAATCATGGAAGGTGATGTGCTCACGGAATGCGCGCAGCGTTTAATGCAAGCTGCCGAGCAAATACAAATAGGACAGAATTCTCTATCAGCCAGAAACAATACGGGGACAAGGCAAGAAAGTGAACCGACTCAGACTGCGAGTGGCCCAGAAGTCTCAATAGGACAACGCCACCAAGGTCTGCTCTCTCTGCTGCTGAAAGAAGCGCAGGAGACCTTGAATGGCCTCAGAATACGGCTGGTCCAGCCTGGGAGGATCACAGGGGAATTTTTGGGTATAGGCTGTCGCCTGGGGTATCGCGGAGCTGGCCGAATAGTGGAAACAGCAGAGGGAGAGGAGGAAGGCAGCCTGCAGCATTCTCGCCATATTTTCATCGCAAGAACACGTAGACAAGAGCGTTCGTCTGTCTGGCTTTCAGCGAGCAAAATGCGCTTCCTTCCACAAACGAAAGAATCACCCTTACACTAAACGGCCTAACGTCTGTTATAGATTGCGGTACTCCATCCAAACCGCCACCAAAATTCACCAAGTGCTGCAGTATTTGCTGTAAACGGAAACTTACAACTTTCGCCATGTAAAATGCATGTGTTAAAATTACTTAATTCGCCATGCAAAATACATGCGTATCTTATTTCGCCATGTAAAATGCATGCGTTACTTAATTCGCCATGTAAAATGCATTTGTTAAAATTACTTAATTCGCCATGCAAAATACATGCGTATCTTATTTCGCCATGTAAAATGCATGCGTTACTTAATTCGCCATGTAAAATCCATACGTATCTTATTTCGCCATGTAAAATGCATGCGTTATTTTAATTCGCCATCTAATTAAAATGCGTGCGTTATCTGAACTCGCCATGTAAAATGTATGGGTTATTTTAATGTATCACTTAACTTTGACCAAAAAAAAGCGCCATGGTAAAAGTCGCTAGTTTAAAATCGAGCCGCTTTAAACAGCTAACACAGTAACTTCATCGTTGTTTTTCTTAGGTACTCTATGACGATCAGCGAAACTGGGATCGTACTTAAACTGGATGGATTTAACGACAAATTAGCGGTAAGTACAAGACTTCAAGCAAGTGTGTTACGAACTTAATATAATGACTGACAAATTACTCTGACCTTAATAACTTCGGCGCGAAGTTTCAGCATTAGAGACCATTAGATTCGAGGACGATAACGACTACGAGTACGAGATGTGACTTGAAGTTTTTTCGCGTATTCTCAAAATACAGACTTCCCGGAAAGCTTTATTTTACCATGTTTTACTAGAAAAGTTAGCACGGTTACCTGTAGCGAAGGAGGCTACGCGCCTTCCCAATCGCAAAATGATAAAACTTCTGACATTTGATAACTTGTTTTCGCCACCACGACATTCGCGCTAAAACTCGTAGTAGAATGACGACGACTACCACGTTTTCCCGCCAAAATGACGTTGGTCCACGGGCGTGCACTACTTAGTACTGAGAAAATCTCGTACTCGTCTTAGAATTTAAAGGTGTCTATTATTTTGTACTTTCACATCTGAAATTACAAAATTGCCGTGGCAACCCTACGTCTCAATGCCTAGCCTGATTCTCAGACGTCCGAGGTCGTTAGCGGTCCCTTCGCTTCAACGACCTCGGACGTCTGAGAATCAGGCTCATCGAGAAGGATTTTAACAGGTATTTTGTCGAAAAATTCAGAAACTTGTGAACGTAAGCCAACATTTATACTCTAAACTTTTCAGTGCGTGGACTTTGTGAGCGTAAATTGTCACTCGTAATATAATAGGTATTCAAAACTCATCAATAATTCATAAAGAAAAAACAAAGAAATTAAAGTTTAATGAGTGTCTTTATATCTGCTAGAGACTCGGCTAAACTTTTTGTCCAATTTTGTAGACCAAAGTAACCCCAAATCTAAATATTAGTGCAAGAATGAGCTGATCTATATCAGAGATTTTGAAGCCGTTCAAAAAACTCGCAGTCGTGCTTTGCCTCGAGTTTTTAAACCTGACATTACACTTCTGCTCCTTTTTTTCAAACAGTACATCAATTGGCAAACTCGTGAAATAAGTTAACTCGTCACCATTTGATTACAGTACACATACTTAGGCAAATTTAGCAAATAATAATTATAATAATTAAATAACAATAAACAACTAAGGAACTTTTAAATAATCTATCCTTTTTAGTAACAAAATATATTGATTTGTATGCTTTTTATTTCATTTAAGCATAGTTAGTAGAGTCGACTTGCTATGAAAGCCGGCAAACATCAAAGTTAAAAACAACGGTGCTGCAGTTTATGTTGGCAGCTCTTTGCCCGTGCAAAATCCTTTGTTTTTTGTTCACAGATTGTGTCTGAATAAATTAATGCGATAATCAGTCAGTAAATTGAAAATGATAGGAATGCTGTCGAACGTTGTGCACGGTCAGGTCCAAGAAAGCTAACAAAAATATATAACAAAATAGTCTAACGGGTTTCATAACCATTCCACTTAAATAACTGTTACGTAAGTTGTTATCATCATTATCATCATCATCATCATCATCATCATTATTATATCTTTTATTTTATTCTACTTTTTTTTATTTGACCCAATTCCTGATGCCAGCTCTCCTCAATTAGATAATAGAGAACTTAAGAAGGAGAAGTTTTCGGCGCGACGGCTACTGGACAGGCAGAGAAAGCCTGGAACTGAGGCAGCCGTCGCTTCTCGTCAAAAATCGAACGTTAAGATCGCAGTGAACTCCGAAGGACGGCGCCTTTAATTGGAAGAATACCGAAGAGGAAAATATGGCTTCACATAAAGAATTAAGAGAATAAATATTTGCTTTGCAGACAACATGCATCGGATGAAGAGTTTCTCGATTTGTGGGAAAATTATGAGTCCAAGAATCCCGATTTTCCTCGGGACAGTTACGATCCGTTCACGCTAAAAAACATGCGGGATACAGCTGAGTGCAAGGCAGAATTTCGTGAAAAAAAAATGATCTCCACAGGCTTGCCGAAGCTTCCAAATTACAGGAATATTAAAATGCTACCAAGGAACTGTATTCTTAGTTTGGTATTGAAATAATTCCCGGGAAATACTTGCATGCAACAACAACAACAACAACGGCAACAACTTTATTTCAGTATTCCCACGTTGGTACATGGTATTACCTACTATTCGTTCTATATAATTTTCAATGTGTTTCATTTATACGATGTTCTAACGAAAAGAGCGAACTAAAAACACACAACTAAAATATCGGAGTTCATATTTTTTGTCTGGATACTTAGGACAATTTTGTCCATGTCAAGCTCACTTACGGTAATAATAATAATAATAATAATAATAGTTTATTGACACTTCTAGCAGATAATATAACTGAATAAACAGTGAAATTTACAAAAATTTACAAGATAATACTAAAACCATTTACAAGCCCAATGATCAATAATACAGTAATTGTATAATTGTATAATTGTATAATTTATCCAAATCTAAATGTGAAAAAATCGTTCGCTCTCTTAGTCTTTTTCATTGTTCTTGTTGGTATTGTATTCCCTGATCTTAATTGATATGGTAATGTTCTTATTGTCTCTTGCGGAGCCAGGAAAGATATTGGGTGGCTCACATCCCTCATAGCAGCCATTAGCTTTTGACATAAAAGTCCTCTACGACTAGCTAAAGATGTAAGCTTAGCCTGATACAGCGCTTGCTGGTAGCTAGAGTTAGGAAATATTATTCCCAAGGCTCTTCTTTGTATTGATTCAATAGCGTCAGATAGGTATGCAGGGATATCCTGCCACGCCTGCACAGCGTATTCTAATACTGACCTAACATTACATAGGTATACTTTTAGCATGTCTTTTGGCATTACTCCTGCGCGCTTCAGTAATCTAAGTGCATACAATCTCTTAGCTGCTTTGGCAATTACGTATTCAGCATGCGCATTCCATTTAAGGTCATCACTAACTATAACTCCTAAAAGCTTATATGTTCGTACACGTTCTACTTCTTTGTTTCCAATAGATATAGGTCGTAAAGTTGTGATTGAATTTTTCATGAAATCTACATACATCTCTTTACATTTCTTTGGATTTAGCTTCATCTTATGTTCAATACAATAATCATGAATTTCTCGGACAACTATATCTAGTACACTAATGGAGTTCCTTGGGATAATCTCGAATGCTGTTTGCCAAATTGGATCTTGACCCTGTGACATAAAAACATAGAAACATTCAAAGATGTAAATTTAGATAACAGAGCTTAGAAATCGAGCTTGAAATGTGCCTCAAAGAAAACAAGGACAATTTAAAAACGATAATCTGCAAAATTTTGGTTGCTAAACGCAACAAACCTGATTGAAATGAAAGTTAAATACTCACGTTTCGCCACAACGCCAAACAGACCAGTTTCACGTCGCCGACGGGACCACGACGGTAAGGTGAAGGTGGTGAGCACGAGCATGCGCAATATCCAGCAAACGATGATGTCACGTCCGGTTGAAGTTGCCGTCGCCTCGAAAACGTCTCTATCTTAAGTTCCCTAATAAATAAGACGGGTCAAAGTCACTTATGATTGGTCCACGGCCTTGCTTTTGCTTATGCTTGTGCTTATGTCAACCCAGTTTTCACTAGTCAAAGCTAAGACATAAGCACAAGAACAAGCACAAGAAGAAAGAACTTGTCCGATTTTTTTGTGCGTATGTGCTTATATCGACCCAGTTTTCACTTGTTTACACATGTGCTTGTGCTTATGGTTATGCTTATGCTTATGCGCTAGTGAAAACCAGCCTTTATGCAGCAACGCGAGCGATGGAAATTGCACTACTGATAAGTACTCAAGCAACAGGTGTACTTTCATTATCCCTAAACAGATTTAAAGTTATCAAGATTATAGACATCGAAGTCACGTTTACATTTAAATATACTGACAAATTTTGTTTGTGTTGTAGCTGCTATTCGACACAGTCATTAATCACATTGCAGATTTTACTGTCAGTCCCCAAACGTTTGAAATGGTCAAGGTAAGCCAGTCCGCTTGTATTTTTTCGCTTGTATTTCTGTTTCCTACATTCTACGTGCCTTCTGTGAAGACGTCCTATTCATCCATGCAGAGCTTTGTAGTAAGTTCCTCTTGGTTTTATGACCATAAGAATAGCAGTAGGAACAGCAATAACAACTTCTGCATTCTTCCCATACGTACTAAAACGGCCAAACTTACATGTAGTAGAATAAAATATCAAAAAAGATATATTGGTTTCCTAAAAAAAAAAACTAAAGGGATAGGCTAGGAAGTCAATTACATGAGATAGATTGCAATACTAGGTTCGGACGAACTCTTCAAAAATAGACGACAGTACACAACAAACACTCCATCACTACCCACCTACAGTTTCTAAATGCTTGAGCCTGGCTGGGTCGCTTAGCCGAGGTGACTTTTTCCCGGTATTACGTCATCTTGATACCGGAACCCCAGCTATCATTACTATAGGCTGGCTTTGTTTTTATGCAATCAAGAAGCTGATTTTTGTTGCGTCAAACTAATGTGCTGTTATCTTGGCGAAAAAAATTCAGCCTGGTAAACCGGGCGAGCCCAGCTCTTGTAATCAGCCTTTACCAAAACAAAACAAAGCAAACAGCTACTATCATAATAGAGAAACATGAAATCAATTATAAAATGTATAAGTCGGGCTTAAAACAGTACATAAATCATAGAAAACGAAGGTATACTTACAATAGAACTATTACTTCTAAATAATAATATTAATAATAATAATAATAATAATAATAATATCGTCAGTTCAGAGCCTCACGTTCAGAAGTGATATTACTGAAAACCTTCTCCATATTAGCCATAGGGACATTCGTATGTTTCTTCGTGTATCAGCGCCGATAATCTGAGTTTAGCGGATACTTCCTCTGTCCTTCTGTCTCGTTATATTTCACTTACTAGTTACCAACATGCTTCATCTTTCTCGGCGCGATTGATCTTGGCAATCGAGTGAGCTGCCGAATGTTTTGTTTTTTAGTCAGTCTTAATTTATTTACCAATTCGTGTTTTATTGATATTTGCAGCGTAAGCTGATGAGGTCTTACCGTAACACAATAATCAAACCACAGAAGTTAGTCAGGTAAGGTCCCATTACTGCAAAGTTCGACCCGTGGTTAACGTAGAAGCAAATTCAAAATATAAGTGAAATATAAAAGGCGTTAATTCGGAACTTATAGTTTGAGTGGTTTGGTTCCATTTACACCTTTTGCTGCCCCTTGCCAATGCCTGAATGCCTGCTACAAGATGCTCAGAAATTGGCTCAGTAGCTAGACTCCGATTTGTCAATCATTCCTAAAGTCGTTTGAAACAATAGGGGACAAAACTCTCTAGAGGAGATGGGAGGAATTCGTTTCTTCTTACCTCTACCCGGAGAGTCCGTACGGTGACGTCATAAGCAAATTTTCTCGGATGGATAGTTTACCATTTTCTCTTAAGTATGGAGCTCCACGCACCCCCGCGTTCCCTCGCGCGGAGGCTTCGCTATAAAGAGCCATAGCACAACAGTTTTTCGACCATAGAATAAAAAGGAAGAACCACCAAAGACTCCATCATTTACTCTGGGATTAAGTGAGATATGTTTAACCCTTTAAGCCCTAAGAGTGATCAGCATCAAATTTCTCCTTGTAATATCAATGCCCCGTAAAACAGAGCGGTCATGAGAATTATGGACATGCATGATCACACAAGATGAATTTGCTTGATATTTTTTCAACTTCTCGCCACTACATCTGTAGGAAATGAATAGAGGCAACACATGAGAATTCAAATTTTGATCTGAGGGTTTAAAGGTTTAATTATGTATAATTTTATTTCGGAATGATGTATTTATTTTGATCGGTTAGCCGTTCAATCGATATGCAATCACCAAGAAGAGGGTAAACAGAAACTTTTTTTATTTACAGTATTTATTTATTTATCTGCCTGGATTTATGAAAAAGGTACCTACAAAAATTTCAGGTGCGTTTTAACAATTTGACCGTGGCGGTGAATAAAAAGCAGTTGAAAGTCGCTAGTTAAGGCCTACAAAACGGTAACTTAATTGCTGGCAACACGCGAAAAGTCGCTCTTTGCAAAAGCGACAGGATTTTAATTTGTCATGAAATTAACAACATTTAAAAGCACAGAAATTTCGAAATTATAGCGGTGCGGAGAGATGTAAACAGCATTATAAACACGTGATTTTATGTCTACTGCAGCTTGGTAGCGAATCTGTGTACTGAAAACTTCATAACAAAACAAAAATGGTAAAGTAAACAATCCTAAATTTAATATTATCATTATTATTATTATTATTATTATTATTATTATTATTATTATTATTATTATTATTATTATTGTGCCGTTGTATAACTGGTACAATCACCTGAGTCGGGAAGGAAACAAGTGTGGTCATCTAGTGAATGGATCAAAAAACTGGCTGATTGTCAAGTCGGACGTACTTGCAGATGAGGCAAAGTGGGTGTTTGGAGAGGAGGTCAATATTACAACTGAAGGTCAGCGCCACTTAGGGGCCGTCATCGGATCTCAAGAGTTCAAAGATCAATGTTGTCGAGAAAAGGTCCTTAGATGGAAAGGAGAACTCAAAACTCTGTAAAGGCTATGTTCCTTTGGTGTTAAACTTCCTTGTATTAATCCGACATCCCTGCGTGCTGATAGTCCTCGTGAACTCGTGACTTTGAGTTTTAGCCAATTCCATGCTCAACGTAATTGACTCCTTACCCATGCCTTACATATCTTTAATCAGTACATGAGACTGCTATGCTGGTTTTGAAGCCTGATGTGACTAAGGAAAATAGAGAATTGTTTTTTAGAAGGATTTGTATGGAGTCATAGAGCATAACTGGGCTAATAGCTCTGAGAAAATTTGTCCCGAAATGCTAGTTTTTGGCAAGTAGGCCTGTTGGATGTTGCTCTTTTCAGAATATCCTGACAAATCCCATAATTTCACAAATTAACACCTTACTCTTACCATATTTGATTTCTTACTATTCCTCCGCATTTACAGTTAATTAGTTCCACAACCGCGACGCCGAAGTGTACGCTCCGTAGCGTCTTGTTTTTTTAAAAAAGTTGAATAAAATTATTTAATTTATTATTATTATTATTATTATTATTATTATAGTGTCATTGTCATTATCATTGTTATTATTTTTAATTTATTTGTTTTTTTTTTGTTTTGTTCTGTTTTTTTGTTTTTTTATTTTTTAGGTCTGTGCGTTTGTCCATCTTGCAACATGTTAAGTGGACGACTGTGGATAAACGTAACGTTATTCCTGATATTTCACTGGAGACACTGAAGGTTGGTAATACGGGTAAACTGTTAAGTAGAAGGAGCGAAATAACTTAATTGTCAGCTTAAAAATTGCGTAAAGATTCTTTTAATAAAGTAGGTTTTGCAAGTTTGTTCCCAGTCATCTGGCAGCTACCCTCTCCCCTCTTGAACGTTAGCTTTGATATGAATGTTACAATTAGGGGCTTTCTTTTCAGTTTTGAGAACTCCATTCAATAGACATTTTTATATCTGAACACAAGGTACATTAAGTGTTCGTTTCTTTACTTTGCAGAATTTCGTTTCTGCTTTCAAGTCAAAGTTGTTTGTGGAGAGCTTAATTGAAGGAAATATAACCTGTCAGGTAAAGCGCCTTTATTTCGAATATGAAGTCTTTAGAGTATGATATTCGGCTGCCTTAACCGCGTGTATGAGACCCGAAACTCATGGTAGGTGACATCATCGTATTGCACCCCCACCCTCAGCGATATCAACGTCAAACTTAGACTGTAATAGTCTCAGGGTTCTAAAAAACACTCGACAGCTGGCGAAAATCACCACCTACTTCGCCACATTCCTCATTTATAAAGCCGCCTTATTAACGTGCTAAAACCATTGCCGCAGAAACAAATTCGTCTTCGAACATAGAGAATGTTAGTGAATCGTATCAATGTGGTCTTCTTATGTCTTCAAGGCATAATTGACGTACTTTCTCCTTTTTAAGCTGGCATGGAAAGATTCAAAAATCCTAATAAGGCTTGGCCAACCAGCCAAATAACCGGCAGTCCACGGCTGTTGTTGAAAACGCAAATAGCATGACATTCCGTGGCTAATTTAATAACCATTTTACGAAGTCAAAAGAGTAAATCACATCCAGGCACAATTGGGGTTAACGTTTCTATCATATTTTTTTTGCTACCTACCTTTCCTTTTTTTTTTTTACCATTGAAAAGGATTGAGATGAAACTTAGTATTAGTATTACTACTTTCACAACTGACCCGCTCGTGTGGTTCACCTTCTTTGAGAGGCAACTTTGACGTCCAACTGATGCAGGGGAAAGGGTTATTTTAAACCACACCCAAATGAATGCAGTTAATTTGAAGGGACCAAGAGAGAGACATACAAACAAACAATAAAGGGGAAATTGAAAAGGGATATGAGGAACAGGTAAAAATCGGGGAAGGGGGGGGTGGGAGGTCGAAAGTGCATCTCCACATGACAAAACTTCGCAAGTTGGCAACAAGCTTTCGGAACAGAAATGAAGTGGTCGCGGAAGTTCGCATTTTGCTTTTCCATGCATGTGTTAAAACTTTTACTTATACCTTACGTGTTCTTTCTTAAAAGTCGATATAGTATTGTGTAATAAGAGACACTGTCAACGCATGTACCTTGAAATCGTTCATCTTTCTCTCTTTCTCTCTCTAGGAAGCGATCTCCTTACAAGAACAGTTGTACAAGTACGTAACTCTACGTGTCCTAAGTAATACTGCAATATTAATATAACTCTTGTTTCAAATAATGGCTATTTCTATGGTATGTGCATTTATTTTCTTTTATCGGAAATTTTCTGGTATTTTTGTCACGCGTTGTTAGTCTTCTTTTAATCAGGTCGTTTGGTTTACAATGTTTTTGTACTTCGTTAAGGTGTTTATAACAAAACAATGTCAGTAGTTTGGGCGTAGCATCTCCGAATTCGAGTCCCGCTGTGACTTGTATTTTCTCCCTCGGTCAGTTTTCCGGTGGGCGTTTTCTTGGGGAGGGGTGGGAGTGTCGAACCTTTCAATCATGGTTGCGGTGTGCGCGTGTATGACAGGAGGCAGAGAATTGGATGGGGGAGTTATTTCGACCTATGCCTACTCTATAGATTGATGTAAGAGACGCAAAAGTGTTAAGTGAGTATACATGTGAATTTTCGTTTACATACATGTACAACGTTTCTTCTCGATAAATTTAATATACTTGCGCCCTAAAATAACTTGAAAGAAAAGTTCGACGTTGCAATTACCGATAGAGATCGACCCCTCCATGGTATCTGTAAATTTGTTATTTCATATTTCATGTATTTCTTTTCCATGCTAGTTTTTCATTATTCCTTTCAAGTCTCTTACACCTTACAATCCGTAGAAACAAGAAGGGATTTGAAGCCAAAATATGTCTGGCAATTCAGCTTCTGGAATCGTTATTGGGGACGCGCTGGTCAGCCATTGGCCAATTATTTTCCTTGTCCAAGTAATCGTCCCATAACTCTCTGCGAAAGTTAACTCGTCTCTTAAGTGGCGATGTAGTGAGACAAAAACTTAGGCCGTTCTCTAATGGAATGAGCCGTTTTTCAGTTGGTTGGGCTGGTTCGGTTTGTCGTGTCCCGTTATAGTCAGGTCTCTTAGTGCAAAATATAGGCCGGATCGTTACAAACGTGACAAAAGTGTTATGTTGGCATAGAGCTTTCGTAGCACCTGCTGATTAATACTGGAGGGGATGCCCGTTACAAACTGTCCTAATTACAGATAAAGGGGGGGGGGGGGGGGGGGTAACTTTCACCTATAATAGTAGATTGGGCTCCCTGTGGTGAGTACTCTTTTTGTTTGATTTGGCTAAGAAAAACGTTTGTTTCAAATTTTCAAGTTTTTAATTTGGTAATGTTTAGTTGTTGTTACACTATTCAAAAGAGTTGTACATGTACATAATACTGACTACTGCCCAGTCTCCACACGGTAAATGTGGCCATGTTCACTGTGCGGCTATCAGTGTCACTGCTAAGACTTTCCAGTGAGAATGTCATTACATATCAATTTAAACAGATCACAAAGCCAGCTTTCAAAGATGACATACAATAACATAAAACCCAAACATATTACATCCTACATGATAGAATCCCATCTGGGTCATCATTTCCCAAACACGGGGAAATATCGTTAAATTTTTACATGCCACATGAACCGTAACTGACAACGCGCCCACTTTGTAGTTGTGCAGCTTAGGTTAGATTATAATTTGCTTCGCTGGTAACCCTGTCATTGAAACAATGGGGAACTTAAGCAAAGACGTTTTTTAGCGACGCACGTCAACTGTAAGTGGACTTTATTCATTCTTGAGCGGTATTTTTGCTCAATTTTTTGGACAAATCGTCTCTATAATAAGAAAGAGACTAAGAAGTACAAATTTGGTATTGTCAATTCATTTTGAAATGAAAAAGATCTAAAGATCTCACTTCTGGTCGACGTGCGTCGTTAAAAAACACCATTGCTTAAGCTTCCTAAAACATGCCATCCTCGTTGTCAGGGGGGGAAGGAGAAGCAAGGGTGGAACAGTTGGTTAGTGCGCGGCCTTCAGTGCCGAGTTCGATCCCCCGTGTCAACACATCCTTATTTCAACTTCTCTTGTTTCTGTGTAGCTTTGCCTAGCTTTAAATACCCTTAAAACGGAGCATTAATGGAGAGAGGGGGGTAAAAGGGGTGCACCGTCGACCTCAAGTTTATCAGTTATTATTACTGTCACGCGTTATCGACATAAAATATGGTCGCTTTGCCTTTTTCTACCTTTTTATTAACCCTGGTGACGAGGTTGCAAAACATGCTTCTCCAGGAATTTTTAACACTCTTTATTTTTTACACATTTGCATTTACAAAGCAGTGTATGAGGTCCCTGCATGCGTAGACACCTGTAAGGAACTCATTCACTTCAGAGTCCTCTCCCCAGAGTTAAATGTTAAAGGTAGGTCTATAAAATCTTTCAAAAAAGGAAGGTCGTCGCATGTGTTACAATTTACAAACAAACTAACTTCAGAAGAGCTGAAAGTTACAGGAACAAGGCCTCTTTTAGCCAACCAATGATGCATCATTTATGAAAGTAAAATAATGTAATTTTTTTTTAAGCAATTAGGCGAATACCCCATTGTTTCGAGATCTTACGATCATGAATTCCTCAAGAGCAATTCAATGTAACTTTTCACAAAGTAATGCAGTGGAAAATTAAAGACAATACCAAAAAGCAAGGGTCAACAATAATTATGACCTGGTCCCATAAAATAAAGGAGTGGTCAAGATTAAGAAGCCCATCTATCCCAACTTTGACCACTCAAATAGATTTCTGGTAGATTACATACCGCAAAACTTTGCATTCACTTATGCCTATGTTGCCACACCAGGAGCCTAGAAATCGGCTCCCGGCCACACCTTGTTTTTATTGCTGAATATCATTCTAAAGGGGTTTAAGAAATATTTTGTTAGTAGGGGTGTTTTGAAAATGATTGAAATTTAGAGATGGTAACCAAAATGAACAAAAAAAAGTCACAAAACGAGACGCATGAAGCAACCGCAATCTAATATTCATGTTACAGCGATATGGGTCCTTTGGCTGCCATGATGCAGACGTTATTGAAGATAGAAGTAGTATCACAGCTAGTCCCGGGTTTATTACCAGTTTCACGGTTCCTGAGACTTAGGGCTTCTTAACATAAATGTGGGGGACCCCAGGTTTTTTAGGTAACCTGCTTAAGTGGGGTAAAAAAATAACCCTCCTTTACATGCAATCTTACAACCCCACCATCCTGAGGTGCACTTCCTCAAGATTATTGAATGGTCGCTAAGCACGTAAACAAGAAAAATGCTGGCAAACCAAGTGTTTTGGCGATTATTGCTCTTCTACACTCACTTGCTGCTCTTGCTGCAACCTTCAGTGGTTTGGCTTTCTGTTGTTACCTTTAATAATAAATTATGTGAAGCCACGGCCAAAGTGAATTTTGTGCGAATTTGATTATCACGAATCCGACCTCGGCTAGCCTGGCTTGCCCCCACTTTGACACATTGACAGGACAAAATTTGACCCCAGCTGTGAGGGTTACCCCGTCTAGCAGACCGGGCTTCCCACCCTGAAGGGTCACACCACCTATCATGTAAAGGTGATCAAATCAACAAAAGAGATGATATGGACAGGCGGGTTACCCCACCTAAGTGGGTTACCTCGCCTACCTAGGGTCCCCCTCCCCCATGTAGACAGACCCTAAAGGTTAGCCCGGTCCCCTTTCTACAGTTTCAGCAGTTGAACCATTCACCATTATCATTTGGGTCACTAGGTAGAGTACATTGTTTTTCGACTTGTACAATCTTGTACCACTTGAGTCTCACTTTTGCGACTTGATAAGCTGTTATTATTTTTGGACATGAGTGCATCAGCACCAAATGTAGAGGCTTCATGATAAACTGTGCTGTTTTTTTAAGCTTGGGCTAGCTTGTTTCCTTTTTTTCGTTTATGAGACCAGATTCTTTTTGTTTGTTTTTGCTTTATAAAGCTTAAACAAACTGCGGGAATTGTAGATGGTATGACTTGTGCCACGATGCTTGCTTCTCTGTCAAAACAGGCACGTGTGTCCAGCAGATAAAGAGAGACTGAACTAAGGTATCCAGGCCTATGTTAAGCTCGAAGAATTAATTGCGGCCTTAGGAAAGAACTATTTTGGGTTCTGTTATTTCGTTACTTGCTCTTCATTATTGAACAGCTGTCATAAATCCCTGATAATATGATACAACAGACTCTTTGAAAATTCTTTTTTTCTGAAATTTTGTATGTGAATCGCTATGCTATACGTTCTCTTTAGCTTAAAGGGACATGTAATGACAAGTAATGCTTGATAAATAAGGCGTAGGCCACACGATAGGGCCTGCTCAAATTGAAATACATGGGAATGCCAGATGTTTGGGTGAAATTGTTGTTTTCAACATGAGAAGAGCATTCTGAGTGATTTAAGGTACAGTTAAATAGCAGTTTTCAATCATAACACCACAGGGACCCCAGTAGGTGAGATTTACAAAATTAAATCCTGTTTAGAACACTTCAGTGGCATATTTGCATTGGGCACCCCCTCTAATATTCATGGTACTGCAATAAGCTATCTCTGTGCAAAGTTTGGTGCTTTTGTCAACTCTGTAACAATCCTGACCTTAAGAGACCTGACTATTAGTTGATTTAGTTGGTCAGTTCTAAGAAACTAGTAAGCCATATGGGTTGAAGTATTAGCTGACCTGTCTCCAGGCATCAATTTTTGTATTTTAGTCTTTGTCGTGGATATCGAGAACGTCTCAGTAAACCCCCGGCCCATTCGCAACCATCTTTCATTGCTCGTCCATTAGCCAAAACAGTTGATCAAAGAAGAAAACGACCAATACATGAACGGCATGTAATTAAAATACACCGTTAAATTTATTTATGGAATTTCTTTTCTCATGTTAACAGTAAGCTCCAGTTTTTGCCGCTCCAAAGTTGCTTTCACCCAGAGGTAGGTCTTAGATTATTTGATAGGGCTTGTTGAGAACTGTAACTGTACTCATGGAGCGAAAACGTGATTTGTCATCCCTAAATTCCTAACTTGGGTATAACAAAAGAACGAACGCACTTGACAAAAATCTGAGACACGGTTTCGAAGTCAAACGTGATAGGATTGGCATCTAAGATCGGTTTCTTTCGCTTGCTTTTTTGGCTGGCCTGGACTTAAACTTACAAATACGTTCTCTTTCGCTAAAGGCAGGTTTCTGAAACGCGTTAACAATTTGGATTTTTTAAAGGAATTAGCTGTAATGTGGAGATATTAAGCTTTCTTAAAATGTGCACTTTGTAGGGGTACAGTGTATCTATTAAAACTACAATTGCTTTCGCAATCTGCGCGAGGACGGTTAGATTAGTGTTCATGTGGTGTCCACGTGCATTGTAGCTAAAAAATAATGTATGTTTGGTCGGGTTTAGATTCGAGTGATCCAATTGCCTGAAGGCGAGTGCATCTGTCGTGTGATGAGCTTTAACAAGGAAGATGATAACACTGTTGTTACAAATTATTACCAGGTAAGTTGAATTGGGTTCACTTGACTTCCATATTGACAATATGAAAGTCCTGTTATTTTAGTCATAAAATTCTTATCTGTGAACCTATACAATTAACGAGTTATTAAATCCAGGAACTAAACAAATGTACTTCTCATTGTCGATGACATTGGGCTCCATGTGTATGCTAATGCGTAATCATTTTTTTCCTTCAACAGTCTGGTCCAGCTTCAGTTGAGGAATACACCAAAATGGAACTCATGCTGGTAAGTTTCTGAAGCATCTTTCCTTTTGCTTACAGTTCTTCTTTGTTTCTTCGTAATGTCTAAATTACTCGTTCGATAGTAAAACATAATCTACTCCGGAAAAGTGGGCGATCGTTGACAAGTTTTTTTTTAGTTTTTTAGTTTCTTTTTTTCTTTCTTTCTTTCTTATACCGTAATTGATAACAGCCAAAGGTGGGTGGGATGGAGACTACTCTGAAATAAATGAATAAGTCATCGTCCCATACATCCGTTCTTGCATTCATTCTCTACTCGTTAAATCATGCATTCATTCATGCACTTAACCATTCATTCCCTCATCCAGTCATCTGTTCGGTCGGTCGGTCGACCATTCATCCATTTATTCATTCGTCAGTCAGCCAGTCATGTTTCGCAGTTTCCTGGACTTGCTTTGTATGTCAATAAGCCATCTATCTTTCAGATGCAAATGGAGGAGCCATGTTTTGATGTGCTTCGAACTAGAGAACAGCTTGGGTAAGATGGGCTACGTCGCCTTTTGCAACGTATTTAGAACCAGAACACCGACACCAGGACAAAGTTGCAGCTGGGCATGTCATGAATAAAATGGCTGATTGAAGCCCTGATGAGAAAAGCCAAAGCAAAGAAAGCAATCTTTTGAAAAACAAGAACTGTTTCAGAAAATTGAAATCTCTTTTATGGAAACCCAACGGTGGTATATTTATAGCGTGGTCCTCGATCCAAAGTTTATCCTTCAGGTCCTTTTTTTTTTCAAAGTGTAATTTTACCATCAACAGATCAAAAACACTAAAACAATCATTGAACCAAGATTGACATTGTTGTTGTCGGTCTTTTTTCAATTCTTATTCCCGACTTTTCTGTTTTAGATATTCCGTGTTCTGCACTTGCAGAAACACATTTGGAATTCTGGGATTTTCTGTCACTGTTCAAACACAAGCGGGGAAATTCAGGTATTATTTGTTTCATCCTCTAACAGAAGTGTTTAGTCATCACGGATGAGAATTCAAATTCTCCCATCTACATATATAAATATGGAAGATCGGCATGGCGCAGCTTTGCCCCGTTACAGAAATCGCTCTGTAATCCCCGTCTTTTTATGTGTGTAAACAAAAGCCCTTCGATGTGATTTCTTGGCGGCTCAATCCGGTATAGTGAAGACATATAATAATTCAAACAAATTTCTTTTTTAAGTCTTACAATTATAGTAGTTTTTGTTTTCGTCTTTATTATCGTCGTAATTGGATTTCTTTTATTCGCGGTTTTATCTCTCAGTGCGGAACATGTGGATTGGCGAATAAATGCATTTTTGGACGAATTTGGTGAAATGCTGAAGTCGATGACTAACGAAGACTTCAAAAGCCAGGTAAATTTGACACGCGTAGCGTATTCGTAGAAAGATAGGACATCCCAAAACCTCGTAAATAATGATGCTTTTGGAGGATCCAAGTCCTAAGCTTTCACCTCCATCTCGGGTGCTTTCGTGTTCGCCAATTTAAGGGGATATCTTTCTGCGTGTTCTGGACGATCATTGGCCACCTTTTCCACGGGACCTTGAATAAGTGTCCTTATTAGCGAGAGTCCGTAATAGCGTTAGTTTCTTTCAGTCGAACGTCTGTAGTTTGTTTTTTTGCCGGAGATTTTGTTGCTGTCCGTATTATCGGGGTGTGCGTTATAGCGGGGTGTCCGCTAGGCCAGAGTTGGCTGTATCGACATTTGAATCCTAGCAGTTAAATGGTCTTTGCTCCCACGAGTTCATGTTGAAAAGTTGAAAGAGCGCTACTCTTCTAAACGGAAAGCTGCGCTTCGAATCCTGTGAGATTACGGGCCAGTGTCTTCTTGTTCTTGCAAATTTTGCAGCTGCGTGTAAACCTAGACGTAAGGGCAGATGATTGCGTCTTATTGGGTGTCGACAGTATACCGTTGACCTGACTCACTGACGTAAGACGACGAACCCGTACTGCTGTGCGAAAATCGGTAAAGGACACATAGAACCCTTGGGGTGGTCTATCTCTCGTGCGGCGAGAGACCTTTTACGGACCGAGAGCTAATCGAGATAATCGTTATAGAAAAACTGATCTGTGAATAAAGGATGCTTTAATAAGAAGCAAAACAAACAAAAAAATCCTCAAGTTATGAAATTCCGAGAAAAAAATGAACACTGTTGAAAACTGAACCTAGTATTTGCAGTCATCTTAAATTCATGATTTTTGTTTGCTTTTTCTTTGTTTTTTGTTGTTGTTGTTGTTGTTTTGTTTTGTTTTTTTCAAATGACTTACTTAAAAAGCCTGGATTACGGTACGTTAAAAGTTATCCAAAAATGGATAGAATATTGCTTAATCTAGTGTAATACAGCTGTAATTCAATAAACAAAACTAATAAAAAAATCCTCGGTTGCAATGATGACGTCAATGTGGACGTACACGTCACAACGAGTTTAAAATACTGCGAGATGGAAAGCGCTAAATTCAACTTTTAGTGACGTGAAGAAGGGAGGGGGGGGGGGGGGGGAAGAGGAAGGAGGCTTAAAAACCCCTCACCCTGTTTGAATATGGGTAGTATACATTCTCATTTACATTTCAATTAGAGCGATTTTCGTATGACCTTGAAATGAAAACGCGCGAACAAAACAGACACAACAAACAAACGGAAATAGGGCGATTTGATTAGTTCATCGAACGCATACAAACGCGCGTGGCTTTTGGTTGGTTAAGGGAACGTTCGGGTGAAAAAACGTCATGCCCGAGAACTGTCTAGAAATCAATCGATACAACTTCGCTTTGACGTCATACTGCAACACGATTGGTCAATCGAACAATGCCTTCTTCATATTAGGGTTTTCTTTGGAGGGAAAACGAAGAGGCCATGTTTTGATCTTTTCATCCATTGGCTGATAAAACAAATAACAAACACTTACCGAAACCATTTTTCAAGGTCATACGAAAATCGCTCTAAGGACACCGTGTTGTTTAAATATGTGCAGGTTGATTCCCTTATCGAGTTGAAGGAACACGAGGATCTTAGCTTAGCGGAAGAAGCTGAGAGAAACTGGACTGAAGTTTTAGATCAGACTTACCTGTTTGACAGAAGGCGTCGAGAGGTAGGTGCAGTTCTTACGCATATTGAGTTGCCAAAAACCACCGAAAATCTTCGGCCAGTACTGAGTTCAAAGTGAAGTCCATAAAATTAACAATAGACCATTTGTAAATAGCATCGGGTAGGTTCGATGCCTCTGGTATGAAAATTAATTACAGTCAAACCCCGTTCATACAGACACTGTAGGGACCACAGACAATGTCCGAATTTAGCGGGTCATGTTGTTTAAGTAAACGCTTTTACTAGAACAAAATACCAAACAAATAAAAGAGGACACAAGTATCGTCAAATAAGACTTCTTAAACCTTCACAAAACCGTCATTAAGTCCACGGAAACACTTAAAAATCGCTCATTTATATATTACTTAATCAAAACCCTTCTCTGCGTATCTCGTTTGATGCCAATAATTGACTGTGACGTCTACAACTCTTCCGGTGTATGGCAGCGCTGGGAGCATCGACATGCTGTCAACTGAAGGTTTTTTTTACCAATTACAGCACACAGTTGGGTAAGAAATAAGTGTCCGGTGTCGGCATTGACGGGTGTCCGTATTTAGCGGGTTGAATTTTGAGAAAATGTAAGGGCTTTCCCCTGGGACAAAGAAAACTGTCCGCAATAACTTAATTTGTAATATTAGGGGAGAGGAGAGAGGATTTTTGCCCTGACGCGATCCTATTTTAACTGGGGTACCAAGGAGAAAGCTTCGCCACGAGGCGCTCATTGTGAAATAAAACATAAGGGCGTAAACGTTTTCTGTTTGCTCATCTTACATGTTACTGCTATTAGACATGATCAAGTGAGATTTATTATGGCACACAACACAGGAGGGTATATTTTGTGGGTCGATCGGGAAAACCTTTTCACTTTTGATCGAATCGTGCTTTTATACTGAGGCAGCGCCCTGGACAAAAAAATATGATTTCAGAAATACTTTACAGAGAACGTTCTTAAACCGTTATTAAAAACAAGCTTATTATTTGCGCGTCCTATATTCAAAGTTGCGATCTTTGAATTTAATCCATACCTTTTTCTAATTTTAGCGCGCTCAAAATGCGTCCCATAATTCTTTTAACAAAATAAAATTGACAAGTGAGTTCTGCAAAAGATTAATCGACTTTTATTCTATTCTCACCCAAGCGGCCCAGAATACGTTTTCACGATCTTTGCGATCCACAAACGTTTCTTGCTGAAATTTTATGACGATGTGAGAAAGAAGGAAGCCATGCGAAGCGAAATCAAAAGCGACAATATGTCCCGCACTTTTCGATGAAACACTTTGCAGGAGTCTTGAATGAAAGATCTTTTTCTCCGGGTAGCTGGGTGCGAATTTATTCAAATGATTCGACGAAGCACGAGTTTTGAATGCTGAGTTTGCCACTTTGAACTTGATAACCCACTGAATGCGTCTATTAGTTATTCAAATGAATCAATGAAGCGCGAGATTTGAAAGCTGAATTTAAAAACTTGTAAAAAAAATCTTTGAAAAAAATGACCAACTATGGCCAATTTTACAATAGAAAACGTGTCCGTATTAAGCGGGGTTCGACTGTATTTACATTCTCGTACAAATACCAGTCAATTTTCCAAGAAAGTTTTGCACTTAACCTTATTTTGAAAGCGATGGATTTGGGGCTCGGAAATGGCTTATTCTGCGAAGCGGATTCTTTTAAGTGGATTTTAAGAGACTCAGTGAAGCCCCAAAAAATGACAAAATGGCGGGAATTCAAGTGTCTTTGTTTGTACTCTACCAGGTCAACATCTTAAAGAATCTAGTCAAAGAAGATATTGATGAGTGGTTTAGGTCTCACAGAAAACGTGGAAACAACTATAAGAAGCTAAGCGTGCAGGTAAACATATAATGACATACAAAAGCGTCTAAATCTCTTCACATAGTTTACAGAACTGTTTATTTACTAGAAGTAGAGAGATTTTAAAAGCATCGCGTTTACCGCAAACGTGAGATTCAAGTTAAGAAATTTTCAAAATGAAAAGGTAAAAAAGCTTAAAACAATTGTTATAATGAACAGTAAACGATAAATAAATGGAAAACTTGGTCACGTGGTGCAAGTTCACGTTTGCCGTTTGCCGTAAACGCGATGCTTAATCTCTCTAATAGTATACACGTCAGTGGCTTCATAGCTCAGTTAGTAGAGCATCGCACCGGTATCGCGAGGTCACGGGTTCAAACCCCGTTGAAGTTCTGAGTTTTATTATTATTATTATTATTATTATTATTATTATTATTATTTTCAGGCTTCTTTACGTAATTGCATAAATTGCGTTCACTGCGACGATCATTTCTTCATTTCATTTCATTTCCTCAGTTCATATATGATTTATTTGATATATCATTAACGATCTCTCTAATATCTCATTAACGTGCTTGGAATTTTAACGATCTGTAGGCATAGCCCTACCCCTGCCCCAACCCAACGTTTACTTTTGATCCAATGATGTGTATTAAATCTTGTTTAACATGGCAGACGTTCAAATGAGAATGGGGAAGATCTTTAGCAAACTGCAGAAAGTGTCGAAATTGTCCTTTATTGTGAGAATAGAATTTGAACCCTGTGAATCTTCAATTGCTTTACGGTGTCAAACAAGCATGTGTCATTGTCTTTTAGTGCTTTGACGTTGGCGATACTTTTTTTTCACATTGTTTTTCGTCAGTTGAAATGAAATTTTGCTGATGTTAGACTTTATTTATATATTATAATTTTTATTTTTATTTCTAACCCGAGCGTTAAGATGGTTACTGTAAAGCGTAAAAATTGCGATACTAGACTTGTGGTGGACTTTATTCTACCAAAGAAGACATCATGGTCCAATAACAACTATTTTTTTCTTATCAGGTGATTGGGTCAGGAGAATGTGAGACACACGCATGCCCAGATGCTCAAGTGGATGACGACAGTGGTCTGGGTAACGATAATGAATGGCAGATTCGACCAATTGCAGTTGACACCACCGAAAGTGACATGTTATGTATTAAAGACATTTCCAAGTTCAAAAGGACGAGGGCTATTTACCCTGTGGTTAAAATCAAGTGAAGGTTTCAAAAAAGGCATTAAATACGATTAAAAAGTAAAATAGATCAAGAGCTAAAATACAGCAGTAACTAGCATCTTTTTAGTTATGCAGTGTTTATAAGAAAGAAAGCGATCATTTGGATACTTGGGAATGATCTCAGACTTAGGAACATATGAGAAAAAGTCCTTCTTCGAAAAGGGCCACATATTACGACTTCGTAAACGCCTGAAAAATAGGAAACTTAACAAGTTTAGAGGTAATACGTTGAAGAGGAGCGAAGATATGACTCCAAAAATTATTGACCAACGTTTGTACACCGAGGGGCACGAACTTGGCCCCAATGATAGGTCTGTACATTTTGGCGACTTTAGGCGCTATATCTTCGTTAGTTTTCAACAAATAACGATCAAACATGGCATCTTCTCTAATTTTAGGGCGTTTTTCAGCCTTGTTGAGCTGACTGGTCCGAGTAAAAAGGTTTTAAAAAACGTGAAAAGGTAATTTCAAATAAGATACAAAACGCTAGCACATCTGCGGAGCAAGTCAGTGAAGATAGGGGTGGGGGGTGGGGGGCGCTTTAAACTGAGTCCCCACGTTTGTGAGATGCTGAACAAATGCTCACTAAAAGCTGTCCAAAAGCACAATAACTGGCCAAACACGCCAAAACGCTGAAATCGCAATATAGCGTTCTACAACGCACACAACAGCAACAGCACGTGGGATACTGGTGCATGCGCATCTCGCAACACCGCTTGCCAGCAAGACTAGCGCTTCTTGCTGTTAACTTCGTTAAATTGTATCTTTGCAAGAGTTCGGCCATACAGAGGTTTCATTTGAATGATAATACAGGCGACATATGCTAAACACTGATGTTTCGGTGTACTGGGGAGTAAAGCGTTTAGAGAGTATTCGAGGGTGTTATTCAGTCAAATGCCATTAATTTATTTTGCTTAGTCGGGATTATGGGGTGTCATTGAGCGAGATTCCAAATCACGTTTACAACCAACGACAAACGTTAATTTGTGGCACGTGACGAGGTTTTTTTTTAATATCTGGCTTTTAATGTTCATTTAGTATTAACACAAAAAGTGTCATTCACGCAAGTGTATCCATAAAATAATATTGTTTTAGGATCACCTTACCTAGTAAGTTGAAAACTCTGTTTAATTTAAGGTTAAGAAATCGTTAACTTGAATCTAATGTGTGACTTTTTCCTTAAACATGATTCTAAATCTCTCTAAAAAATAACGAGCTGCCCAAAAAGCGAGAGTTGCGCTACCGAAAAAGCTTACATCCAACCAGCCAACTAAGGTTTACCTCTGTTTCCCCTTCTGTAAGAAGTTAAATTAAAATAAAAGGTTGAGTCTGAATAACTTCCTGGTAGTTCACAAATTTATTCATGTCTTGTACCTGTGAGGTTTTTTCTACGCGCCCCTGGCGAAGGTGAATCTCATGTAAGAATTCATGAATGTTAAATCAGTTTTAAATTTAAAAGTGAATACCCTCTTCAGATCATCATGTGATTTTTAATGAGGATAGAACGTGTATGAAAAACAAGACATACTTGGTCAAATATTGATTTTGGTTTAGGCAATTGTCATTTTGACTCGTTTGTCGTCATTTTGTTGGACAGGGACGGCCTGGAACACATTAGGAGCTCTGTTAGTAGTGTCACAGCATGCAGTATACGTCTAGCATTGCCGTGACTAATTAAAACTCGCCTATACTATAACACACCAGCCAGTGAATCTGAAGAATAGTTTCAATCAGTGTCATTCAGTTTGTTTTAAAGGCATTGTTCTTATATACATCATCGCTTTGACATGTTCTGATTCGAGTCTTCTAATGACCTAAGAACAAACTAAGTACACAGTGTGGCTCGCGTAAATGAATAACTTTGTGGAAAATACACGCCCTGCAGTCGGAGTCGACACAGAAAGCAGCTGTGGTGTTCACCAAGCTTAGCAAGAAAACGTATCCATTTCGTGAGCGAAATACTCGTTTGTTTGTCTCCCCTGTGAATTGGTTCGGTTTAGATCTTTATGGATTCCAAAACAGCTGAGCAGCAAAAAAAGATACTTTGCAAAGCCGTTTCGCAAGTGCTTTGTTAGAGCTCCGTAGATAACCGCATTAAGGCAGCTTTGTAGAATTGCCAAGGCATCGGAGAAGTGAAAAATTGTATCCGCGATTTCCTTCTCTCGTTTCCCGCCAAAATCAAGTAGCATCCACGCGAGGTGTACGGGTAACATACACAAGGCAAAGAGAATGACAATTGTAGCTAAAGTCTTGATAATTCTGATGTTTTCCTGCCTAGTTCCTCCTGTCGAAATATCCCCTCGGCTGGTCACCGATGCGCGTCGAACCCTTTGTCGTGACAGATCGATGCCAATCCGTAAGTAGGCGACTGCAATCGTGAGCAAGGGTAACAAGTATTGCAGAAATAATAGGCTCAATGTATAACCTCGCTTATAACTGGTGTTTGGCCAAGCTTCGTAACAGGTACTCCCGTGAAATTGCTCCCGAAATTCCGAGACGATGATCAAGGGTAAGGCTACTAGAAACGAGAGAAGCCAAATTGATGAAATCCACAATAAGACTTGTTTTCTGTGCGGTGGAAGCTCAAAAGGGTGCAGAAGCACTCTGCATCGATAACACGCCATTGAGGTGATCGTATAAATACTAGAGCAGTAAGAAACAGTCACCATCGGCCAGACAAACTTGCAATAAAACCGAGATCCAACATATCCGATAAATTGTACGTAAATCAGAGGCGGTAAGCAGAAGAGGATCAGACACAGATCGGAGATGCTTAAGTTCAAAACGAAGAAATCGTTCATGGACTTCTTCTTTCGGCTTACGATAATCAAAACCACGAGAAGATTTCCGGTGAGACCCGTAAGAAATGTAACAAAATAGACGACGAGGTTTGCGGTTCTCTGTGAATCACTTGTTGTATTGGTCGTTGTGTTGTTCATGTCAGCCTAAGAACAGCGAAGAAGTGGTGGTCGGTGCGTTTAACAGAGCTTGATTATTCAGTATGAAACGTTGGCTGCTTTTCTGCAGAAATATCCAATTCTAATTCTAGTCTTGTCCAACCGTTTGGGTGGGTGGCAGATTTGGCTTGTAATAATTCAATCAAAGAACACAAGCGAATAAAAATCAGTGGTAACAACCCGGAACAAAGTAAAAATTGATGTATAGATTTGCTAGAAGGTTAAAAAAGCTTGCGACACCTACCTTTGGTCCTTCGCAATGCAACTAAATCAATCATCTGATCTATGTCTGATATAAGGTTTCTTGAAAGTCATGTTAAACTCTCTATATATTTAGTTGGCGATGACATCTAATAAAATGAGATTGGCACAATCTGAAAATAGTTTGCTTGACTCCTTCACTTCCTAGCAGCTCATTCGCCGAGAAAGCTAGTACACAAATTAAAGCAATTCTTTGCTGATAATTATTTTGTTAAGTTTGCGAACTGTATTGTGACTATTACGGCCAGTGCTTTAGACAAAACTACCTTTCTAGTTCAGATTAGCTTCAAACATTAAATCTCCACGGAAACTAAATATCCCGCAAAGATTACATTATCGCACTGGCGTTAATTAAAATTTGACGTGTGTGGGTCTGGTTAGTTCATAAGTTATTCAATGTTTTTGTGTGAAGAATTCAAGACTTATTTCTATTAATTGCATCAGAGTATAAATGGGCCATCTCCAACCCTAACCAACACAGCCGACTACAACAAAAAGCCGTAAAATAATGAAAAATCAGTAAATATTGTTTTATATGATAACTCAAGACTTGAACGTGTTAATGTCAAATAGTATAAGTGTGATGGCCTTTTTATTCCGGCTTGTGACGCATTGATGATCCAAAACGGCCAAAATTTATTGACTTAAAAACTCTTCAGTTCTTGAAAACTGAATAAGAAAATTATCGCACGCAAAACAGCCTGTGACCTCGGCAGATATTGTGCATGCACATGCAGCTGCATTATTTAACAAGTCGGTAACTTGTCTCTGTTGAGTGCGTCCCAATTCCGGCTTTCTGTGAAATGAATATTCTTTTAATGTCTCTCTTAAGCGACAAATTGGATTCTTTAAAGGCATTTCGTCAACAACGTCATCAAAATTGGTCATGCCAAAGCTAAACGTCTCTCAGAGCACGATTCATCATCAGTATTTATAAGAGCATTCAGGCTGTCGGTATCCATTCAGCGCTGAAAAAGAAACAAAACAAATCTCAGTTCCTTAGCGCTAAGAAAGAACAGTGTTATCTCATAATTTAAACTACAGCTCACTCAAATGAGCCGCTTTACAAAGCACTTTTTGTGTTTATTACAAACAAACAGGAAAAACACCATTAAATCCATGATCATCACGGATGTCATCCAAATTGATTTCATTTCTATCGCCTTTTGTTCTTCAAAAGTTTTGTGTTTTGAACTTGCTTTTTCCGGAGCTCAGCTTTTTAAAAATTATTAATGTGCACTGGCTTTGAGATATGAAACCCCTGAGGGAAAGAGGAAAAGAGACGTCAGTATTTCTTAGATTGATCTTTCAACGATTCACCGTACTAATGGCTATTCCTTTAGGCGATTTTCTTCAATTAGATACCAATAACGCGGTCTTTTAAAAGAAGCTCACCGCCAGCAATGCAATTAGAGAAGATTAATAAACAGCTTATCAGCTCTGTTTTGGCTTGGTGATCAAATATTCCGCTCTATTTTAAAATCGTGTTGTCAATGTTTTTATTACTTCTTAACCTCGGTTGGCGGTTCCACCACAGGCGTCCCAAGCTCACCAAGCGACCGTTCTTGATATGAAGGGTTTTACGGGGGTCACACAATAACGGCCAACAAGAAACGACTAAATCTTTAAATTCACACCAAAAAATCTCAGGAGTACATCAAAGGTAAGTATCCTTTATTTATTTTAAAGAAGAAAAGATATAATATGTTTTGAAATTTATCGTTTGTAGACCTCGTTACTGTATTTTATTTCGCATACAACGTCTCGAAGGTCGCCCGTAACGCTACAACGACTCAGTCTCTTGTGAGCTCTTCACTCGAAATGTGAGCTTGGGACGACCTGTGGTTCCACGTGACCCAGCTGCCCACGCTTGGGACTTTAAGATTCCCCGGGGTAACTGGCGCGCGGCTGCCATGTTTATTTGTCTTGATTCATGATCATTCACTTCAGTCTACTTTAGCTGAGAAATCGTCAAAGTTTTAGGAAAAAGAATTTGGTAATAAGCGAAAGGGTGTCCAATACTTCTGCTAAATTTTGGAGAGCAAAAACATAGTGCATTATGGGAGGTGTGAAAATAGAGAATTAAGAGTTACTGGCTTGAGCATTGTTTTTGTTTTTGTTTTTATTGTTTCGTTTGTTTCCTTGTATTTTTTTTTTTTTTTTTTACCAAATGACTCGATAACATTCCAAAAATGATTCCATCGCACCAGTCTGACCATCATAAGAATTTACAGAAATGTGATTTATCAAAAAAGACCACTAAGTGAGACCGTGCTTGCAATGCCCTGCTGATGAGTCCTAGCAAGGACGAAACAGCTGTCCGTGGCTACCACTGCTGGGTTGATATGGCTGTGCGCATGCGCATGGTATTGGCCATACCGCGAAGTTGGTAGTGTGTGCTTCAGTTCATATTGTGGTCATGTGATTTGTCCACAAGCCAGGTAATTCGAGATCGTTCAACGTTTGATGTTAAACAAAGGGCCCTCAATGCTGTTGTTTAACTAGTTACGACTTGTTCAAAGTAATAGACTGAATAGAGCCCAACTTCAATTCGTTTCTTGAACAATTTTCAACGTTCAACTCGAATGAATGGGGTATCAGTCAACATTCATTAAAAGAATGGCATGATACACCGTTCCATTCAACATTTGTTAACTGAAACGAGAGCTACAACAGTTTTTCGTCAATATACGTTGTGCGTGACTCTGTCACCGGCTTAACTAAACTGGTTAAAGCTAAGAAAATATGAAGGAGCTGAGTATCATGATAGACTTGAGAGCCCGGTAAACGTTTTAAAGGCCAAGTAAGAATTTATGTATGAAGGCCATTGTCCTTATCGGAAATCTGTAGTCTATCCAAACCTTTTCTTCCTAATCAGTCGGACAGCTACCTGAATACTGTTTTTTGACGCTTCGGAAGATATAATGATTATGTAAAGACTGCACAAACACGCAAGAGGACATAGCACTGGTTACTTATGGGTTTTAGGTTTTGCAACGAATATGCCTTTGATACTAGTGCCGGATCCGGACCTTTAGATATGAAGGGGTTGGGGAGGGGAGGGGGGGCGGTCATCCAAACCCTAAGATCTGGGTTTCAGGTCCCCCCAAATTTTTTCAGCCCTTCGGGCCACAGTTTGGTGCAAAAATAAGGGGGGGGGGATGCCCCCCGGCCCTCGCCTGGATCCGCCACGGGATACTTATTAGCAGAAATACGCGCGCTCGATTGAATTCAGCTTTCAGATCCATCCTATTCTGCCTTCCTTTCCGCATAGGTATCCTCAGTCACAAAATTGCTCCAAAAATTCTTTGAATTTGCCTCAAAATTCTTTAAAAATTTCCCGACGTTGCTGGAATTTTCCAAAAACTTGCTCAAAATTTGCTCGTTGAGTAAAATCAAAATAACAGCCATTTTTGCTTTTTTTACCTTTTGTTTTACATATATGAAATTATTGCTGAACGCATCTACGGCCGGTAACTTTTAAATGTACAACAAATATAATGTCATTTGTTCTCCTTAAAAATCACACTACTATAAAACGTTACTTTGACACACTGAGACAAATCTTAACAGAGGCAAACCGGAAAAGTGAAGATCTTCCTACTGCAATTTCTTCCTCAGAGTCTTCTAGACATTAGCATTGTCCTGTTCTCATATGTTTGTTTTTATATAATTCGAGGCAGAGCAGTCAGAGTTAAAAATTTCGGCCTTGGAACGCTATATGTTTCGATGCTTGTCGCCATTTCTGTTTTTTTAACTGATCCTATTAAGGAAACGTGGGTAGTCCTGAGGTGTTTTGGGCAGAAGGGGAAAGCAGAAGGTTAATTCGCACGTCGTTAAATCTTTATAATTCGCTACTTGCACATCTCCCATAATGCATCTTATATGCCCTCCAAAATTTTGCATAAGCATTATTTTTAATTTCTCTTTGGACGGCTGTAAGACGGCTGTAATACACACGAGAAATGAACAATAAAGATTATGCAAAATTTTGAGGGGGCAAATAAGGTGCATTATGGGAGATGTGCAAGCAGCGAATATTCTTTAAAATTAATTTTAAAGAACTAATAAAAGTTTTCTTATAAGGATACATAAAAATGCTTAAACAGTATAAGTGGACTTTTGATTCCCATAAATTGCTAGATATTAATGATCAAGTTGCCCCTAAATCGAAAGTTGGTCCAAATGGCAAAAGTTGCCGGAACGTTGCTCTACTGAATAGCAAAAGCTGTTTTAATGTTGTAAAAAGCTTTCGATTAACTTAGGACTTTAGGCTACATAGGGGAATAAGAAATCGTATATTCCTAAATTCCCTCGTAAACAAAATAAGATTCATAATGGTCTTTGAAGTGACGACTTTTAAACAGCTCTTATTATAGCTGCTAGCCAATCACACTTCTTCAAAGCCGCATAAATAATTTGACCGCTGAAGCTTTCAAATCAGTATTTCGCACAAATTAACAGCAAAGTCCATATTAAACTGAATTTTCTTGACACCCTCGACTGAAGCTAAGATGTACATGTTATCGCAAGGAAGGTCATTGCTTTTCTCTCTCTCGTCAATTGGTTTGGGACTACTGATGTTTTCCCTTGAAACAGGTAAGTAAGTAGCAGTGCTTATTCCAGCCAGTATATAAAACTACGTTATTCCTGCCATTACCCAACGACGCTAGGGTATTTGTCCCATTTTGCTGACTTCAATGGAAGTGCAGAGTTTTTTTCTTTTCTTTTTTTTTTTTTTTTTTTTATTCGGTAAATTAAGAAAAGATTTGGAGAAAAGTATCACGACTACTGGCTTCGTCTATTCTTCCTCAGTAACTGTGTGCTGAATCCAGGCATCTCGCTCATTGCTGTTGTCAAACTATTTTGACAATAAAAGCGAGAAAAAAGGGTTTTGGCGCCCAAACTGTCTGTTACGCTTTCCTTCCATATGTAAAATGCTTCGTTTTTACTTATTCGTTTGTACAAAGCTGATTGAAATAACAGACTATTTACTTTTAACATTAAACAAATCTGACTTCCTTTACAAAACTACAAAAGCCAATGACACTAATAAAGAATAAAAGGAAGCTCAAAGTAACACGTTTTTAAAGATTTCACTCTTGAAGATCATCTTTAACGGCAAGGATGGAAGAAAAAAATTCAAAGAAATTCTAAAGACTACCTTGCTTATTGTATCAAGGTGAGCTTATGCATTCCCCTCACTCGACTCGTGACTGAGTCTGTAAACAGTGTACACAAAACTTTGAATTTTGAACTTGTCTTGGTTATCAGGCTCTTAATCAAATTCTATACAATTAGGAAATATGTAATTAAAAGTACCTTCCGTGTCGATTTAGACTATTTGCCTGAACCTTGTACCTTAACGTAGAATTTAATTTATCTCAGTCCAACTTAATCAAAACTGCTGAATTTCTCGATTAGTAGAGCTGATTGTAGCGACTTAGTAGATGTCAAGCTGTTTAATGCAACTTTTAATTTCTTACTAGAATTATACTAACTTATACTTTTGACAGTAACAAACCGGAACAAAGAAAATTTATTGACAACTTAAACTGCAAATCCAAAAATCTTATCTATTTGATTGAATGAAACACTTGCAAATGCCAGTACATCAGATCAGGAGAGAATAAACACCAACTTAATGAACGATTTGGAAAACACCCTCCGATCTATCTAAAACCACCGTCAACTCAGCGATCCAACTCCTGTCTCCTTTCATGCATTTTAATCAGCATGGACGTTCAATCAACGAAGTTCGCCGTCTAATTCCACTTGAATTCATACGCAGCAACTTTGACGCAGTGAGAAAGGCAAGGGAGGCTCACTTGGTACACAAAGAGAAAACATTTTCTCCTCTATAGGAATAATTATAGACATGACGAAGCCCGTTGATATACGATACCTGACACTGTACCTAGTCACCCACACCAATCACCATCTATTATATTGTTTTCATTTTATATTTCCAAACCCGTATTTGTAACGACCTTTCAGTTTTATTTTCATTTTTGTTTTAGTCCCCGGAAAGGCTTTGATTAAAATAATATATATCTTTTGTTTTATTCTTTTGAAGTTTACTTGTTCATCGCCTTGCCGTCAGCATCAGTCGGCCGTTTTATTAATATTATTCAGATATACAAGTTGTTATTTTACTGATCACAAAGAAAGTTAGAGCAAACACAAGACATAAAAGTTCATTACTCATAACAACATTGACAGCGGGTTCCTTCTCAACATGACTTGTGGAAAATGCATTTTTTCACCGCTCGCAAATAGATCTATCTGAAGATGAGAGTCATGTGTGGCATAAAAAACAAGTTTCTTGAATTTCGCCGAGCAAAACATGAGGATAGTGAAGAATCCAAACGGAACGAGTTGCACATCACTTTGTTTTATTTTAGTGAGAAAAAAAATCCTCCAGTAACTTTGTTTACCCCATTGCTATATATTTTAGGCGAACCACCATGGTGCTTTGCAACGGAAATAGTACTACGCCACTACATCTAAATATACCCAGCTAATTTTTCGTTATTTTGGGTAAAATTTATCCCCCTCTAACATATGTAAGAATTCAGTTAGAGTAATTTGGAGATTTTGCAAATGAAACGGCGAAACTAGACAATTAGGCCATATCTAGTTGTAGGAGGATCCGTTCAACACTGAAAAATTGAACTCGAAGTGAGGCGCTTTAGGACTACCAAGTTTGACCTACATGTGCCATCACTTGAAGAGCGGAGTGCTCGTTTCATGGCCAAACCTTTATTCGCCCTGCCTTAGATTTATTTACGACTGAAAGCCTTACTGTTACTCCACGGTATCTATAGCCCTTTCATAATTCACTCCAACTAGCTCTCGTTCCACATTTCACCACTATCAATTTCTCAGAAAAAAAGTCGTGTCCTTTCCAAGTATTGGCGCCCGAAATCCTGAAAGGTCCTACAAAGGGGTGACGGATGGTCTTTGCGAGCATTCGCGAGCATGCCGAGCACTGCGATTTTTTTGCGAGCACGAGCAAAAATAAAAAATTTGCTTTGCGAGCTTGCGAGCAACGCAAAAATTTGGGGAGCACGAGCAAGCGAGCACTCGTTTAAATTTTGCGAGCAAATCGAGCAAAGGTAAAATTTTGCGAGCAGTTAAAAATTTTAATGGACCATTCATCACCCCTCTACAAGGTAAAGAGAGCTGCCCGAGGTGAGCGTGCGAACTAGACATCTTTCCTGCGCTTTTTGTACGGGTGAATCGACCAATCACACGGTAACGCATGGCAGTTTGTGACGCAAGTGACAAAATTGAAAATCTGTTGCAAAAAGCAGAACACTCGGGTGTTTGCGCAACATTGTGCCGCAACTTGCAAGACGAAAATTTGTTGCGTCACAAGTTAAGCGCACAGGTGGTAATAGGAACAATAACGCTTCGCAACTTGCAATTCGGCAAAATTAATATTACACGACAAGTTAAATGTTTCTTTGAGCGGTTTGCTTCGTACATAAGAAATCGGAATGGCGCTTTCCGTTACTTCAGGTTTTCCACAAGGAAACCGTTATTGTGTTAGACAAGTATCAATGACCTAGCTACCTGCTATCATTGAAGACTCATTGTTATCACAATATTCTGACGGCGCAGTTATCTGCTGATTCTTAAAAGAACCACTCAAGCTAAAGAGCAGGTTAAATGTAGGTCTCTACAACCTAGCAATATGGCTAAATGCGAGCAAACTTTATTAGTTAATTAATTAATTAATCAATTGGTAGTTAATACGATATTGTTAGCATAGCTAATTTCCTTTCATCCTTAAAAAACTATCAATTAAGGATCAATTTGGATAGTTTCAGATGAGACTTTCCATTAATAATTTGTGCATTTCTATGATTTAGTTGTTTTACTTTTATATTCAGGTTGTGATACTCGTGCTAATATAACTTAACTCATCGACTGTATCCGTTTACTTTAAGTGCTTGTATTAATACATGGTTCTGTTGACTGTAAAATTCAGTATGAAGCCCTACAGTGGAACCTCGATATAACGAACCACTATGGAACGAAGTCCTTGGTAGACGAACTATTTTTTGAACCCCAGTAATAGGAAAATATATCTAAAAGAACCTCGATATAACCAAACCTCGGTATAGCGAATAAATTATGCCAGTCCCTCGTCCCTTTGTTATATCGATTTTCCACTGTACATATATACGAATCTCTTCAATTCAGGTGCCCTTCGTACACGCTGCCTCTTTACGCATAAAGATCCTCATTGTCAAGGTAAGTAAATAAATTTATTATCTTATGCTTCGCTATATTCTACTGCTGTATTTTCAAGGTCTTCTTGTGTTTCTTCCCGCCTAATTCAAGCCACTCAAAGATATAATATCATACGACATCATTTTTTTTCTGAGTCGGACGTGCAACTCGCATATGTTAGCCGTTATCAAGTGAGATGTATGCCAACTCACGCCAAAATTTTGCCTGCCATTTTTTCCAAGATGATATTCTCTTTAGTGGCTGTTTATTTCTTAGACGCGTTTTGGTGCCCCTTTTGTTGCCTATTAGTAAGTCACGTACGAAGTTACATGATGCATAGGAAAGAACGTAATCAGTTTGGTAGAAGAAAAGGCAGTTCAGTTTTACTCCAGGTACCGGGTTAATAATTTGGCACACTGAAAAAAATTAGTTCCAAACTTTATTTATTTTTTTTTTTCTATTTTTTTTTTTTTTTTTTTTAACGAAAACGTTAGTTTCAATGGTATTTAAAAGACCCTTGCCTCTAAATTTTCAGCTTCAGGTAAACTCCCGGTGTTGTTAAAGTGCCGGTTTCCCGGAAAATGGTTTTCCATCGAGAATATCAGTAAACGGAACTCTGAAGGAGGTTGGGATAACGTAAATGCTGCAAAGAGCATTGCAGTGGCTCAGTGTAAGAGATCTCGGACTGTGAGCCCTGATGGCGGTGCTCAATGTGCGGTTACCAGTACTCTTCCAGAGATCCAAGAAGCAGATGTAGCCAAGGTGGACTATTTTTGCTGGGAAATAGGTGAGAAAATCGACCGATATTCGTTAGCTGTTTAGTTCCTGAAAAGAATGACCAATTATGAAGGTAATTGTATATTGTCCTTACTATATGGCTTCTCATTGGCTACGAGACTACAGTTTAGTTTTGGAAATCAGCGCTACCTACAGATTGCCATTAACAGTTTGCTGTCTGCATTTTAGTAGATCACTGGCTAATCTGCTGGCCCCAGTTGTTAAAACGGTGGATAGCGCCATCCACTGGATAAATATCCAGTGGATAACGCAATTGGTTTTCGTACTACTCATCCACTAAACACGGATTTATCCGGTGGATCGATAGCGCTATCCAGCGTTTGAACAACCCGGGCCAGGTTGGGGGCTCAATGCATGATTTCCAAAAGCAATGTCAATCTGTGTTCTGTGCGACGGTGAGGTGTTTGCCTTTTATAATTTTTTTTTTTTTTTTTTCTTAAAAAAAATATCTAACAACAAACAGTTGCTAGATTCAGTTTTTGCATTGTGATATCCGGAATAATCAAGATCGCTGGGCGAGGCTGATAACACTTACCTCGACTTTGATTTTTCCGGATATCACAAAAACTTCCGCCGTCCAACAATTGTCTAACAACATTGTCATGTCATTATCACGCATCAGTAAAGCGACAATCTTTTTTTGTTTTTTGTTTTTTCGTTTGTCTTTTAAAGTAAGCAGATAACCATGAACTGGGAGAACCTCTTCGACATTATATTGTGCAAAGTTTTGTTACAAATTATGATGCATGAAAGTCAGTCTACGTTTTGGAGTCATTATTTAAGTGACACACCTCTCTAGCCGCACTTTGCTGAAGACAAGACATGCAGTGAATATACCTCTTTTATCTTTTTAATAAACAGTAATAATAGTTCAGAAACCTCTCCGCGAGAGATGCCATTTTGGATTTGCTTAAGTAGCGCTCGGCACATGAATAGACGGTAACACCACTTGACAGAAGAAAGTTAGAATTCAACCTGTTTAGTCAGTTCCGTGTGAACAGAGCGAAAATATTTAATGGTTCCCTGAGAACGAAGTGTCTGGTCAAATGTTTTATCCGTTCTCGTCTGAGAGTAGCCTAAAATTCATCACTTGGTGCTTTTCTTTACAGATCCAGATTTATTGGGTGGTTTCGGGAAGAGGGATACAATCTGAAGTCAACATTATTCACTGACGATATCCTGTAATTATGGCTACTCTTTGAGTTGTTATCATTTCTGACCTAAAAAAATTAAAAGAATCTTTCTCGACTGTATTTTAAGCATATCCTTGTTATTTTAGACGTTACCTAGACATTATCTAGGAAAAGACAGTGGTAAGGCAGAATTTTTCCTTATCACTCACTACCTCTGTTGTAAGAGGTCAAGCTCGTTATCAAAAACGTTCCGGACTCCTAACGTAATGTATAGATTTAGCCAGGGCTAAAAGCGAAGCTCTCGATAATATTTATAGTTTGTTCAAACAAAATATAACAATTCAGGGACCGCGGCGGGGGAGGGGCGGGGAGGGGCTGGTAGCCCTACCACTTTTATTGCTGGGATTTATTTCATAGGACTCCAGTTGATACGGACAAAATTTCCGTGGAATTATTTCTGGTTTTCAGTGTCACGCCATTCAAAATAGATCAAAATAAAAATCAAAACCGTTCAATAGATAAAGTCCAGAATCTGGGAGGTACATATGCAAAGACCCTGGCCAAGATTCAGGTCAGATGAATATTTCGTATACGAGATATCCGAAGAAATGTTTTACCCAAACTTATAGAGATTTGTATGGAGACTCGTGCTGGTGCTCACCTGGATGAGCTCAAACATGGCGGATGAAAACCAACAGAAACATCTGTTAGCGAGTTTTGCTACAAGAGCGTAAATTTATTCTTCGAGAAACTCATAAACATTAAAGTAATACTTTTTCTAATTCACAATTTGTTTAGATAGCAAAATTTACTGAAATAAGTCGTTTTTTTAACGTACATGACAGCTCTCTTGGCCGTCATGTAGATGCCGCGTAATGCAAAAGCTTAGAAATTCAAGTGTACTCTATCACAAAACCAAGAACCTTTTTGAAGCGAGGAATTTGTATGAAAATTAGGTTTCAGCTGCTCTAATAAATCGTGAAAGTGAAATCTCGGTAGGATCGATAGTATTTTGGTTTGAAATTTTGGTGACGTCATGTAAAAACCAACAATTGGACTTTGCCCTATGGAAGAGTGGCCATGTTTGCTTATCCGAACAATTACAACACGATGTGCGTGCAAGGATAGTAAGATGTAAGGCCCAAATGGAGTGATTTGACTTTTTCTCTGCTTTGCATCTTGGAGAGCACCTTTATTACCACACCGATAATCTATCTAAGGATCTTCAGGGTACTAAGATGGCTGCTGTCAGTGGACAACGCCTGGCAAATCTAACAAAGGGGACGCTCACAAAAATTCGCATTGATCAAAGCTTCGACCATTTCTATGCTAATTTTGCCCGCAAGAGTGAAGGCCTGCTTGGCGAACCAACGCTTTCAAGAAAACGACACACTTCCGCCAGACTGGAGGTTGTTGCTGGTGCACCAAGCTATCCCCAAACTGCTAGAGATCACTTTGTTCGGGCCTATTATGAGGCTATTGATCTTATCGTCAGGGCTATCTATCAGCGCGTTAATCAAGAAAGCTTCAGCTCTTACGCCCAGATGGAGACCCTCTTGCTTAAAGCTGCTATAGCTAATGGTGACGACTATGAGGCAGAGTTCAGTTTCCTGAAGCATAGTAAAGGGAAGATGTTGCGATACAGGGGCGCTACCTAGTAGGCAACTAAGTACTATGGAAGAAGGAGAAGATATCATGTTTTGACGAAATCCTGTTGGCGGTGTTAAAGTTTCCAGAACCAGAAAAGAAGCTAATTCAGGAAGTCCAAACTATCTGTTAGCTCCTTGCTGTAAATCCTATTACCAGCGCTGCTGGCGAGGGTTCATTCTCATTCGTACGTACGGCGTCTGAAGACGTGGCGTCGATCCAGGATGGGTGATCGATGAGAGGTTTAAACAACCTAGTAGCAACGTTGAATGGCTAACGTTGAGAACAGACAGCGTCTCTATAGCTGACGTCGCACAGGAGTTTGTTTCCAGCAATGAGGACCGCAAGAGAAATTTCGGCACTGCTGACAACTTCAAAGTAGCAATTTTAGGAAGGTTTATTCAACTTATTGGCAAAACTGGATACTATAACACGTGACGACGTTTATGTTATATTTGTTGAGGCTGTAAATAAGATGGCGCGCAAATGCTAGACTGCGAGCAGTCCCTCTTTTCCTTCAGATTTCAAGGCGGTAAGGGGAGTGCACTTGCCTGTGAACGTGTCTCGGGCGTTTTGCTTGACGGACCAAGAGAAAAGAGAGACTGCTCGTAGTCTACGCAAATGCAAGATAAATGGCGAAACACTGAACTTAATGTTTCTTTGTATTGGCAAGATTTTTTAGCCCTACCACTTTAAAATGGTCTCCGCGGTCCCTGTAAAATCGTGTAATGCTAAGCGGTGAAGGCATGCAACGCCGGAAAACGATGAAAAACAACTATAGGTCTAATTTACGCAAAAGCAACTTTGCACGTGCAGCACACTTTTTTCGTACATTTCTTTGCCGTTGTTTTGCACAACTTCAACGTGAAACTTCCAGAAACTTCTTAGTTACACGCCTTATGAAGGAAATGTTCACTTTTTTTCACTCCGCTCATTTTCACCTTGCATTGGTGGCCACTAGCATTTCTCATTTTGTCACCGCCGCTACAAAATTTTTATGTTGTTCTTCCAACAAGTAGATGTCTCCTTCGGTTTTTTATCTCTCGCTCTAAATCTCTGTCACCCTTTTTCGCGTTGACCTTTGCTATAATTAACAGTTCTAAGGAGCTTGTTATATGCCAATACGTACTTTTATGGTAACAATTTCGTTTTCAAACGATAGTTGGTGAATTATTAAAAAATGTATGAGTACAGCGGAAACTCGATCAGTAACGAAGGCCCAAGGGACTGGCATAGTTTATTCGCTATAGTTGGTTTTCACATGACGTCACTAAAATTCAAACTAAAAAACTATCGATCCTACCGAGATTTTACTTTCACGATGCATTACAGCAGCTTAAAACTAATTGTCAAACAAAATTTCGCTTCAAAAGGGTTCTTGGTTTTGTGATAGAGTACGCTTGAATTTCTAAGCTTTTGCGTGACGCGGCATCTACATGACGGCCAAGAGAGCTATCATGTAGGTTAAAAAAAATGACTTATTTCAGGAAATTTTGCCATCTAAACAGTTCATGTACAGGAAAAAGTATTATCTTAATATTTATGAGTTTCCCGAAGAATAAATTCACGCTTTTGTAGCAAAACTCGGTAACAGATGTTGCTGTTGGTTTCCGTCCGCCATGTTGGAGCTCATCCAGGTGAGCACCAGCATGGCGTCTCCATACAAATCTCTATAAGTTTGGGTAAAACATTCCTTCGGAAATCTCGTATGCGAAATATTCCTCTGACCTGAATCTTGGCAAGGGTCTTTGTACATGTGCCTCCTTTCATTTCCCAGATTCTGGACTTTATCTATTGGACGGTTTTGATTTTTATTTTGATCTATTTTGAATGGCGTGACACTGAAAACCAGCAATACCGAGGTTTCGTTATATCGAGGTTCTTATCAGTTTCCATTAATTTTACTATTACTGGGGTTCAAAAAATAGTTCGTTATACCGAGGACTTCGTTGTACGGAGGTTCGCTATAGCGAGATTCCACTGAATTAAGGAGGGTACTGGATCCATTATTGCGTGAACAACGACCAAATGTGCCAAGATTTCGTTGTTCGCTTAAGGGAGGTGGCGCTTACGAGAGCTAGGCAGTGTTACTGGGGAAACCGTGTTTATCTCTCTAAGTCACGCGCGTGAAAAAGGTTGCGTTTCTTATTTTATGCAGAAGAACTCCGATTTCTCAATTGTTTTTCAAGATTCTCGATGACAGGGTAAAAACTGACCTCACTTTCCAAGCCAAACGCTGTATATATGCATTTAAACACTCTCGCTATTACAAGATTCCGCGCTATTAGTGTAGAGAACAAGGGTTAGTGGAAGGAAAAGTTGCAATTTACGGCGCTTTTAAAAAACAAGCGAACCCTGAAGATCAAAAGTCGCCTTTGCAATTGCGTTGCATGAGTCAATACATAATATAGATATCCACTGTAAAATACAATACAATAAATTTTGTCCACTTTCCCTTGTTTATTTTCATTCCATGTTTACAGTTCTTAGATCCGCTGCTATGTTCCTTTTTCTAACTGAGTGTCATCTACCTTCTTTTTTCTTTTATCCCTGTGATGCCCGATACAAGAATCTGTGAAAGAAAAACAAAAATATATTTTAACTTTGTTGCAAAACAACACTGATTGGCTGGTCATAAGCCGGCTTTCTGAAAGACACTACTTCGATGATATTCAAAAACATTCTCTCTTGTCAAAAATCAATATCAAATCAACACATATATCTTACTACGCTAACCACACGCAACAAAAGCTGGTTTCCTAGAGGGCGTAGGCAAACACGCATTACAATCAAATACATCGAAGTAGTACTATGTTCACATAAGTTAAAAAAAATCGCAAAGAATAATTAATTACGTAAAAATTTAATATAAAATATAGATAGTTTTAGGAGGCAAATTTGGTTTTAAACTCGGACAGCGATTGTGCTGTTTTTGCCTCTTAAGAAAGATTATTCCGGAGCATAACACCACTATACTTAAAACTACGATTGAGGAAATTAGTCCTTGACCTTGGAAGTGCTAGATCAGTTTCAAGATTCCAAAGATTTTAGTTGATGCCGGTGTCGTTGAGATTTGTGAAGGAGGCTCTCAAATGAGGGGTAGATTGATCATTGAGGATTTTGTACATTGGGATAGCCTTTATATGTGAGCGTCTGGTTTTGAGGTTTTGCTATTTCAAATTATCAAGCACATCTACATAACCGATCTAATGTCATATGAAGAACCGGTAATGACCCTACCGCATGCACGGTTTTCATTTTTTTGCAATTTATCTTTCAGTTGCTTTCCACAAGTATCCCATAAGGGGGAAAAGGAATCAAAGTAAGGTTGTACAAGTGAATTGTATTCTTGGGTTTCACCCACGTGACCAATTAGCTTAGCAACGGTTACTATCCGCCATCTTGGTGCCCCTCAAGCGTAAACAAACCGTATTCAAAGAAGAGTTCATGTGGGAAAGGAGGGATGGTTTTATGTGTTGTTGTCGGCTGTTCGAGCAAAAGTGGAAAGCATAAAGGCATAGGATTTTTTCGTATACCCAAGGTTATTACAAATCAAGGAGAAGAACAGGAGGAACTCACGGCTAGAAGGAGAAACGAGTGGATTTCTGCGGTTAGTCGCGGCGACGCTACAAACAAGAGAGTGCTGGAGAGTGAACGAGTTTGTAGCAAACACTTTGTCTTCGGAGAGCCAGCACCAGATTGGGATCAATTTCATGTTGATTGGGTTCCAACTGTCGCCCTTGGGAAGAAGAAATACGTAGAAAAAGATCACGAAAATGCAGCCGAAAGAGCTTTGAGAGCGAAGAAAAGGAGACAACAAGCGATCGAGCGAGCCGAGCTCGAAGCCGCCGAGAAGAAGAAACGTGTGCACGAAAGCGGTGTTCCAATCGCAAAAGTAGATTTCAGCGAGCCAACGTCTACAGGTTCTGAACTCGAACAGCATTCAGAGGGATTAGCGAGTGTAGCTCTAGAATTGGACGATGTTTACGAATTGGACGAAAACACAACACCACAAAACCCACTACAAACGGATTTGAACACTGATTCTGTCGAAACAAGACAACATACAGCAAGTCCAGTTTGGAAAGAAGCTACAACCAGCGATTCTAGTTGTCAGACCGATGAGTTTGAATATATGTTCTTCAGAAAAGGATATCAAGCGCCAACAAAAGATTTCTTTGACTCTGACAGTAAAGTGCTGTTTTATACGGGACTGGCATCCCTCGAAATTCTGATGGTTGTCTTTGAGCATGTTTCACCATACGTCACCCGCAAGACTCTATCGTTAGATAGGTTCCAAGAATTTGTGATTGTGTTAATGAAACTTCGATTGAACATGCCACTTCAGGACCTTGCTTACCTCTTCAAAGTTTCTCATTCTACTGTATCACGGATTTTTTCTTCCTGGCTAGTGGTTATGGACACAAGGCTATTTCCCTTAATTTCATGGCCCGAGAGGGAGCAATTGTGGAGGACTATGCCACAATGTTTTATGTATTCCTTTGGAAAAAAGGTCACCGTGGTAATTGATTGCTTCGAGGTGTTTATTGAGAAGCCAACTAACCTTTTAGCCAGGGCACAAACATTTTCCAGTTATAAACATCACAACACCATCAAGCTACTTGTTGGTATAACACCTCAGGGGACTGTGTCCTATGTATCAGAAGCCTGGGGGGCGGGGGGGGGGGGCAGAACGTCTGATAAGTTCCTGACAGAGAACTGTGGCTTTCTCGAGAAGTTGCTTCCAGGTGATATGGTTATGGCTGACCGCGGATTTACGATTTCTGAAACTGTGGGATTGAAACAAGCAAAACTGGAGATACCAGCATTTACAAAGGGGAAGAGCCAGCTGGACCCAGTAGATGTGGAAAATACAAGGGGAATAGCTAATGTACGAATCCACGTGGAAAGGGTAATTGGACTTCTTAGAAGGAAATATACAATCTTAGAAGGTACATTGCCAACAGAGTATTTAGCTTGTAAACCGAATGGGCCAGTTGAACGCCAGATACCACTTATTGACCGTATTGTGAGAATCTGCGCAGCACTAGTTAATTTCTGTCCACCTATTGTATACCCTTTGATTAAGGAGACCATTAAGTTATCATTGCATTTGAAACTCAGTAGATATAAGGGACTGGTCATTATAAACGGGGAGTGCTGAGCTGGAGAAAGTACTCTCCCTTTTCAGATTTTTTGCATGCCCTAGTCGCTGATTTTTCCACAAATTTTGGCTCATGTTTTCATTTCCCATATATTGTTATTTGTAATATGTTAGAGAGGTTTGAGTCGTACAACAGCATGTACAAAGCATCATTTTAGAAAATGCACTCGAATTTTTTCCTCTGTACAGTTGAGCTTTAAAAATCCTATAGTCTGGAAGATTTTTTAGAAGAAATTTTTAACCCTTGTGAGGTTTTTCTCCAGCACAGTTGTCCCACTAAATATGACCAGTCCCTTTTGGCTGTTTTTTTATAGGCCTGAGCTAACAAAGTTTGACCCAAGGAATCATGCAAGCTGCATGAAGTTCTTGCACAAGTTCTTGGATTCGGGCAGTGTAATGTTTTTGGGTTGGTGTTCATTTAGAAATTTCTCCCTCTAAACCCAAAGAAGTATTTAGAAGTAAAATAAGACATCACCATGACTCTGAGGATGAAGTGGGTTTACACAGTTAAAATTTGCCAAATGTTCTTGTTATAGTGATACAAGGTTATCAGATTGGTTTATTTTACTTCAATTGTTTTCTTGCAAAATACATGTAATGTACAGTGTTAAATGAAACATACCTCCATTTTGATTTAGCTATATGAGAAACATAGTTGGGTAGAAACATGTAAGAGATTCTTTTAGTGACCTGTTGCTAAATATTCATTTGCATGAGCACATGCAATCAAAACAAAAGAGAAATGTACGGTATGCTTCAACCATTATCTATTTCTGGTGATATAGATTTGCTTAGGAAAAAAATTGCTGTGATATCCCATTCTGGGTTATTCAAGAAAATCTATCTATTATTCCCTTGAGATTGAGAATCTAGATTTATACTCCCACAAAGCAATTCTAAATGTTAGGAGTCCCAATTTTTGCTTTCTATCTTAAGAACAATATATAATAGCTTATATTTTTATAATAATAGGAACATACTGTATGAAGATATAGAGGCTTGTATCTCTATAATTTTCTTTTTGGCTTGAATGTTATCATTATGACACCATTGAGAAAACACAGGCAAAGTGTTTAGCCTTTCATTGCAAGAAACCTTTTAGAAGGTTTTACTTTCAATAACATTTGTCAACCATTACATCTAGGATAATAAAAATTTCATCAAAGCACATGCTCAAAAAATGTGTCTGAATACTGCCATTTTTATGAATTGCAAATTATGCCAAAAGATAGTCATGTAAAATTGCTATAAGTTGAAGGAAACAAACTGATGTTTTTATTCCTCAGACAAGCTGCCAGGTGAGGTCTCATGGTTGGAACATCAAAATTTACATGACTTGGGTCAATTCCAAAGACCAGACAAGCAGCAAATGCGATCGCAAAAATACCACAATCGCTACCATTACTTTGCTGCAGAACTGAAGCAGGTACTAGGGACAATAATCTACCTCCAAGTAGATCATTAGTCTGTTGCTCAATTTCCTGAGTGATACCATCGTTGTAAAGGCTGTCATAAAGTTTCACATGTCCCGGAGGGCACCCGATAGAGCTCACACATACCCAATGGCTATTGCCAGTGTGAAGGATTTGTACAAATTCCCCAGACACTCTTTGAGCTTCTTAGCCGATGAAAAATCGATGTCTTTAGCCCTCGCATACGGCACTTCATTGACATATGTCGGCAAAATCCACGAACATTTTACCTGTGTGCAAGCGAGCTTGCCATGAATTCGTGTAGTTGCCTCTAAATAAAATAACACACTCGCGATATGTGAACATGACTCAGCCAGTCCAGCTTTGCATCCGAAGCAGTGGGCTGACAAAATAGTCCTATCGTTTTCGGAAATGACCCAAATGTTCACTAAAGGATCATTCATACGCTGGGAATGCCGAACACGAGCCCTCACGACATACTTGCCGGCGATTACTTTGCCTACAACTGAAGTTACAAATCCCGAAACCATTTGATTAAACGCCTCCAGACTCTTGAATGCCTTGAACTGCTTGTTGGTGTAGAAACTGGTCTCAAGAACGAGGTAACTCAGCAAGTCCGAGACTTCCACAGGAGGCAAGCATTCTGGGCTGAACTGCTCGGCTGGTATGGTTGCGGGGTCAACACCGATGACCGAGATCTTTTGCGAATATTTTTCTTTCACTCGACCCTCTAAGCTTTTAGCATACTCAGAGAGCACTGGCATACCTTTAGATGAATGCCCGGTACTTTTATCGATTTTTTCTTCCTGGTTATTCATATAATTGGCGAAATAATAGAGCGATAATATAGAAGCGTCACTGTACAAATGGACTATTATTAGCATAAATTTGACACGCGAGGGACACCAACATGGCGGACACTGACTTGAGCACAGCCTGTGACGTCACGTGAAACCCAAGAATAAGGTTGCAAGGGTTTCAAAGCAGAACAAAAGGTTTAATTTTTCGTAGAGCTTCTATACCAGCGCATGCCTTTTCACATATATACTCAATGTGAGTCTCAAACTTAAGCTTTTCATCTAATAATACTCCCAAACGTTTGTTAGAGGTTACATGCGAAACAATATTATTGTCAATGGATAAAGAATCAGGTAAATCTTTAGATTTATTATTTAAGTTATATGTCGACCCGATGAGCGTTAACTTACCAAGTTTGGACCTATTTTAGGGAGTGTGATTCTAAAGCCAGTTCTTATTTGGCTTGGAATTAAATCAAAACCCTAAGATTTCTCTTATTTCATTTTTTTCTCCTATTTTATTCATTTTCTTTCTTTCTTTCTTTCTTTTCTTTGACAGCACTTGCCAAACAATGAAATATGTCAATATGAATGCTTGAGCGTGAAATTTTAAATCTTACCCTACGACATTCGCCGTTTCTTGGTCATCAGATTAGCAAGGCTTTCCTTGACGGTCGCCAGTGCGTTTTTCATCAGCAAAGGTCCAGCTAATCTTCGTTTGTTCGAGCGCTTCTTGGCTGAAGCTGTTAAAAATATTTTTAACACAACGTGACATCGCCGTAAATAACTCCCATAATTACTTATTTATCGTTAATCCCCCCTTTGGGGGCTTATTTATTTCAAACACATTTGAGGAGGCGGCTTAATAGAGACGGGGGGCTTATTTAATTTAGCAAAGTCGATGGCATTAGCTCTCCATATTGAACTAGATTACAAAGTGGAAAAGCTGAAGTATAACAAGCTGGGGGTCACGCAGCCGAGGATAAAAAACAAATCCGACCTACCAGTTGGTGAATAAACCACTGCCCGGATGAGTCCACACAAAGTTTTGCAGTCGTGATTCATTAATACAGTTCAACATTTATTAGAGAAGAATGATAAGGGGGAGGGGGGGAACTGATTAAATTTCTTTCCCTAAAAAAAGATGGACTTATTAGAGAGGTATGGGCGCTTATTTGAGAGGGGGGCCTTAATAAAGGATTTACGGTAAAATATTTCTCCGTCTCTAATCGGCTTTGTTAAAAACTGAATCATTGGATAATGCAATTCTATAGCTCTGATTGGCTTAGCCATCATGGTATATGAGCCATTATACCATGCTCTCCAAAATTAAATATTGTAACTGTACGCGTCTGCTCAAATTTAAGGTGTTTCGAAACAGTTTTTCAGAGGCCATACCGATATGTTTCAATCGCCTTAAAAGTGCTTTTTTCCTTGTCCGATCGCTATAAAATTTTCACCAGTAATTGGCTATGGATTGAAAATTGTTAAAATGTAGTTTTAAGTAAAATCGATATTGCTATGACAACAATAAACAAAAAACTTGGAAATTGATAAAAGCCGAATTTTGTGTGATCTAGACCTGCTACTGAAAATCCAACACTAGGAATTTAAAGTTTGGTGTTTAGCAAACAATCTCCGTAAGAAGTAAAACATTCTGTATGTTTACATTCGACTAAAACGAAAATATATTTCAAACCTTAAATTTTCAATAGCCGTGATACATTGTTTAATGTAAAAACGTTATAAATGACTCAAATTATTCTTAAGTAGCGTCAGAATGCTGCTTCATATCATATTTTGATGCTAGGAAATTTTGGTGTACTTTCGTTCTTGCGATCTTGAAAACTAGCCCGTTTTCTCACCACCTGTATAAGTGCAACTTCATTCAGAATTTGGACTTTTAGCGCCTTCTTGAATATCTCCGAAACTACTCGAACGCATTTTTTAAAATCTCTTCACATAATCATCCTAATGCATATAAAAATGTCTGAAACTTTCATTAAGATTGATTCAATGCAACAACTTGAAATTTCAAGACAAACCTATCCTACGAACCGGTCAAAAATCTGCGTTACAACATTCACTGTTTTGAAGTTATGCTAATTTTTCCAAATTAATGCGGACAATACATACCTCCATGACTAGTACATTTTAGTTTGAATTTATCGCATCTTTTGAATGTAAGACATTGAAACTACTCACACTTTTACGGAGATTGTTTGCTAAACACCAAACTTTAAGTTCCTAGTGTTGGATTTTCAGTAGCAGGTCTAGATCACACAAAATTCGGCTTTTATCAATTTCCAAGTTTTTTGTTTATTGTTGTCATAGCAATATCGATTTTACTTAAAACTACATTTTAACAATTTTCAATCCATAGCCAATTACTGGTGAAAATTTTATAGCGATCGGACAAGGAAGAAAACACTTTTAAGGCGATTGAAACATATCGGCATGGCCTCTGAAAAACTGTATCGAAACACCTTAAAAACAAGCTGAAAATCGGTTGTTTTTACAAATAAACTTGGGAAGAATTCTCGATATTTTGTGGGCTTTTTTAATAAAACAATTTATTGCGCTCTTGTAGGATATGAGATGATTATAGCCAACTCATATTTAACGCGCCTCCTTGGCTATCTACCATCTCATATTTAACGCGCGCTCGTGGCATAATTGTTAATTATTCCCAGGTGTAATTCTTCATAACCAGCTAGCGTTGACTAAATTTGGTCCTGTCTTTTACGGCATCATTGAGCGAGCCAACGCGCTATAAGGCCACCAAGCTTATTGTCCCCTTTCGATGTTATTAAATTCAGCATAAAATCTCTCTAAGAGAACGAACTTCGCCATGAAGTTCTATGACTCTTACGCGACCCTCCCCCCCCCCCCCCCCCCCAAGATATAGAGAAATTATTCCTTCGTTATTTGCTTTGTGTTTTATCAACAGTAATAAGTTAAAGACTTACACAAACATACACTCGCCAGGCGTGAACAATCGATGAAATCAATGACCTGAAATCATCCGATCAATCGATAATAGTCGATTAAATTCTGTTAATTGGCATCGATTAGTATTGGCAGATCGATGACCAATCAATAATCAAACAAAAGTTGTCGCGAGATTCATCGGTTGCCATCGATTGGCATTCGAACTAAATTTATCTCTCTGCATTATCAACAACAATCGATTAATTGATTTTGAATTGTCAACGATTTTCAACGGCTATTGATATCATGTATTTTTCACGCCCTGACACACACACATAGCATGAAGTACCTTGTCCATTGCATAAATCTCCACTGCAACAGTCTAAAGTGCAAGAGACAACGGTGATACCGGTTCCAGATAAGTAGCTATTCACCTGGCCGCAGTAGACAGTTGAGTTGCACATAGAGGATATCGCGCAGTTTTTCAACGTTGATGAAAATTGAAATCCCATGAACTGAGCTGTAATTCTCGAAGTCATGCAAGAGTCGTAATATGAGGCACAACTGCTAGTGGATGGATTGCTGCACGTCTGGTTTGAGCCTAGATATTCATAGCATGAATAACAGCTTATGCCCAAAACTGTTGGAAGACAGGCAACGAAACTGCACGAAGCCTGCCGTTCAAGAACATGGATCAGAACACTTTAGTAGTAAACCCAGTTACCGTAATTATATTTGAATTTGAGAAAGAGGGTACTTGTTCGACGAAGGTGCTCTATCGCGTTAATACAGCACAAGTAACAATGTATCACATTGATTCAGAAAGCTTAAAACTTGAAGGGGCTCTGTTTAGAAGTCTTAACACGTGTACACTGTACGCGGAATTCCCCTGGTGCCTGATTTTAATTACTAAACCTGAATAATGTTCTATGAACAAGGGAAAATTAGTCTTGGACATAATAGCTTGTCGTGCGTGAAGAGATGGCCTTGTCTATGGCAAACCCATTAGCTTAGAACCTGGCCCCGGTTGTTCAAAAGTTGAATAGCGCTATCCACCGGATAAATCACTATCCATTGGATAAGTTTTAGGAAAACCAATTGCGTTATCCATTAGATAGACTTTTATCCGATGGATAGTGCTATCCAGCGTTTAAACCACCGGGGCCTGGTCTACTAGTTACATTTTTCTAGGTGTGTCCTATGACTGAATTAAAGCAATGAAAGTAATTTGCTTCTTTAAGTATAGAAAAGGAAATTAGTATTAGACTTGGACTCTCAGTAAGCACGGTAGATCCTGTAATACAATGACACAAAGGAACCTTCAGAGGAAACTGTGAGATTGCCTCTACTCACCAAAATCAGAATCATATTCATCTTCGTGGAGTAGTACAAGGTACGGCCTTTGATAACACTCGATGAAAAAACTCACGCTGCAATTTATGGTAAGCAATTTATATTATTTTAAATATGATAATTTATTGATTGATTTTCTCTTCAAGTACAAATAAAAACTTCAATTTACGTTCTTGTCCCCGAATTAACTTTTTGTCTAAAAAATGACAGCGAAATACCAATTTAGTATTTTAGTTTTTAGGCATTCAGCAAATATACCTAAAAATAATCCCTAAGAATTTGCCACAGATATATTATTTCCATTCTTGGTATCATAAAGGAGATTTCACTTTTAATTAGAAAAAAAATAAAAGGACCCATTTTCTAGAAAAAAAAAAAGGTTTAATTTTTCTCAATAGTGTTCCTATTCAAAATGTTCAATTAATGAGTCAAATACAATTGTTATGTAAACAGTTCTTTTTTTTTTTTTTTGTATGCAGTACAAATGTATTTAATGTTCTTGGAGCAGTTGACCTATTTAAGGATTTTAACAGGAAAAATTAAAAAATGTTGTTAGATATACAAGCGTGCTAGACGAAAGTTTATTATTTTAGCTTGTATTTTGTTTGTTTGTCTTCACAATTTTAATTGGTCAAGTACCCGTTTGTCTTTCTCTCTTAGTTTCAAAGTGGTTGAAGCTGAGTGATTAGTTTCCATAGTCAGTCCGTAAACCGAAGATAATTTGTTAAGAATTGCCATTATTTAAATAATGTTGTAAAATAACTGTAATAAGACTGCAAAGAGCAATGTGTATTGCAATCTATTGTGACTAATTTGAATCCAAAATTACTTTGTGCAATGTCTATTGCATTAAAAATTAAAGGTGTTCCAAGAATTGTTGATACAGTTGTTGCTCAAAACTAATTTACTTCGCAAAACGCTTATCACTTAATCGATGATTATGACGTCTTGGTCAAAAAAATAGTAATGATTGACTTAGGCAGAGGGTTTGTTTTCTTAATTTTCGAATTAAAAAGAAATTAAAAATACTTAATGATCATGATGAATTGACCATCAAGTTATCTCGTTTTGGCTAGGTGCGTTGTTTTTATCAGGTTTGATTATACTTTGATAGCTGAAGATTCTTTGTGATTCTTGTTTTGGTCGCAGAAAAAAAAGAGTGAGAGAAAGGAAAGAAAAGAAAAAAGGGAAGAAAAAATGTTCGAATGATACATTTTCTTAGTACAAGCTGTTGATTTAAAACCACAAAAAATCAAAGAGGTAGCCTGCGTAGCAGGCCCAATAAAGAACGGGGGCGCGAGAAGGAGGGCCTGCCCGGAAGGCCCACGAAAATCGTTTCAACTCGCATTCTGTGACTGCGGATACTTCCAATTGGTCGAGAGTTTCCCGAGGGAAAAATTAACCGCGCTGGGCGAGAAGAAGTGTCAATCAATACTACATGAACAACGTAGTGAAGGTCTTATATTACACCACTAGCTCCTGAAACCTCTAAATGGTATAATCGAAGTTCAGGTCTCGGAAGTCACTTCATTGTTAGCCTGTTCCAGGCGCTCAGATAGTAGGGGAGCGAGCCCTCGCCCTTTTTTTTTTTCCTTCGTGAATTTTTTCTCCCGCGCTCTACTATCTTAACGCCTAGAACAGACTACTTCAGTCTGGTTTAATGGGACAATGTGTCTGTCATCTCCAAGAAAAGTTGAAATGTTCAAACGGTATTCACGAAGGAAAGTACTGGCATCGGATACGCATTAACATAAGTCGCGAGAGACAAAAGATTTGTCGAATTGTTGCAATAAAGATCAGCGAAAAGATTCTTTGCTCCGGAGAACTTGGCGGCCTGTGTTGTCGATGGAAGGCATACCATCAAATGATGAAAATGATGAAATGAAACACTTAAAAGGGACGTGAATTTGAAGACCTTTCACAGTATCTGTTCGGAGGCGACCTGAGGTCTGTTGTTTATGTCTCGTTACTGCAGCAGAAAACGTCTCCGTACAGTTTAGGTCCTCTTAGCAAGACATGTCTACATGCTCCAAAAACGGCTGCCACTTGGCATTTTCCACGTACGCTGTGATCGTTGTTTGTCTGTACAGTTGTGACAAAGTAAGCTCAGAGGACAATATTTAAGAGGCTGTCTCAGTAAAGTCCTAAACGAATGCAGCTGTCTCTAATTGTTGGAATTGCCTTTGGCTTCTGATTGATTTCAGATTTGCCGATTTCCGGATGATCCGGATTACCACATTTCCGGTTTTCCGTATTTCCGGTTTACGTGTCAACCTGCATTTGACCTTGCAGAATCCGTTGAATAGAAGGTTTAGTCGAGGTTGTAGCTCTGAAATCTCAATTTTCCGATCGATAACGAAGCCTGCCTAGTTGATTTTCTGATTCTCTTGCAAACTTTCACCGCTGAAAGTTGTTTTACCGAGCTATTTAGCTCGAAACGTGACACAGTTTCACCTTTTTGAGCTTCGGATTGTTAGCATGGGATTCCAAAATGGGGTCATACCAGCAGTTTCTAAAGCACATTTACTGGAATTTTATGGAGTCCGGCATCTCAGGGATTGGAATATGGCTCAATTTGTGAGTCAGTGCCAGTAATGAATTAGGTAAGCCGTACTTTTGACAAAATCTGCTTGAGATAGATCCGTTACGCTAAATCTCAAAATATCGAATTAGCTCGCATACGCGTTGCTACAAACGGTCATAACTTTTAAAATACTGAAATCGCACATAAGGTTTTGTATATTATTAATAAAAGATGGCCTATCTTTGCGCTATTTAGTCTAGAGCTTTCAACTATGTCCCAAAAATGAGAAATAAGCTCTTAAAAAAGAGTCATTTTTGGCCTTTCGCTCCAAGGCAATTAGTTGGGGTCATATTTTGCTTGATTTCGTCTTTCTAGCTAAAGTTAGCGGATAACTATTACTTTCGGGAAAAACTAGAGATGTTTACCTATAAATAGGTATAAAATTCATTGGTAGGTGGTGCAAATCAAACATTTTAGAGCGCCGCAAAAAATGCCAAATTTTTAGTTTTCAAGACGTGCAAAATGGCCGTGGCGGGACAAAATACTCGGCGCCCCCCAGCTCGGCCAGAAAATTATTGTGAATCAAAGCAAACCTATTTTAGTTATAGTCTCGATAAAGCCTTTCACTCGCCAGAGTTTCAGGCAAAATTATTTTTGACGCGAAATTGAGTGGGCGGTTTTTACTGAGACAGCCTCTTAATATCTTTTTATAATTATACACAGCATGCAATCCTTAAAAGATACCTCTTTTTGACTTTGTTCTTTCCTATTTATTGTGCCAGTCGTTAAAAACGATTTAAGCTGTGTGTTAACCATCAGTTTATTGCTCCATCGCTCTATAATCAGATAACCCAGCTGATCTTTATAACAGATATATTTAGACCGAGGATAAAATGTACCTCGCTTTTTGGCGGCACGCTTTTTTGTAGCGAGGTGAGTCGTTTTCTGTCAAAATTTTTGACAGATCACGCAGCGGCTGCAACTTAATTAGATTGCGGGTGGGAGACAATTTTCGCGGGCCTTCCGGGCAGGCGCTCCTTCACCCCTCGCATGACGCCTCCCTCTCGCGGGCTCGTTCTTTCTTGCAGCCAATACTTCCAAGCGCCTGCTACGCAAGCTACCGAAGAAGCTTCCTAAAAAGCAAAAGCAAAGTATCGAATGTGGCATACTGGCTTACTAGCCCATAACAGTAGCGTTCCCTCGTATATTAATATGTATTTGTGCCCAGGAAGGACGTCACCTCCTAAGCAAAATTTTACTAATATGTGCTCCTATATAAGTAGTTATAATAGGATGCCTTGTTCCTGAATTTTTTCACCGTATATTTCCGTCATTTCCCTGATTAACCCCACCTAAAATTCCCGAGTCCCAAAAATGATAAAAACAATCAGGGAATTTCTTCATATTTTTTCAAAAAAATTTCTACCTAAATCCCCAAATCGCAATTTTAGAATTTCAAATAATCAAAACTTCAAAGAAATTCCTGATATTTTTTACTTATTTGAAATGCGGGAAAGGGGTAAATTTAATGCTCGCTCCCCTGCGGGTCGCTCGCGGAAATGACGGAAATATATGGTGAAAAAATTCAGGAAAAAGTCATCCTATTATAACTACTCTGGAGAGTTGAGTGAAGATTGGATTTGAGGATTAATATAATTATATAATAAAAATGGGGTATGATCACTTTTTTCATTTTATTAAAGATGATTTAATTGATCCTAATAGTGCTTTTATACAAAATGTGGATAATTTTCTGTTTTGTATTTATTTTAATTACTTTAACAGATATGAAAGTAAAATTAAGAAAGAAAGAAATATGGTTTTAGAATATTTTTTTAGGAATATTAAAACTACATTGATGAGTGAAGGCATATCTATTGGTAACAGTATAGATAAATTGATAGATTTACAATTTAAAGGTAGAAAAATGAATTATGCCGAAATGGAGGTGAACTTAATTTTATATTGCATCTTGGTAAATGGGTTGAAAAAAACAAAAGGGATAAAATTTAAATATATCAAGAAGAAATTGCAACCTTTAATAAAAATATTGAAAGAGATTTTTTGTGAATTTGATAAGAATGATATACACAAAGAAAGAACCTTTATTTTTCCATTAAGGTCGCCTAATGGTACTGATGATGATTTTTATATTATTAATTACAAAGATGATTTGTTAAGAAGATCTTTTGGTTGTTATGATGCTGTTTCTATTTCTGATGAAGATATTTTTAAAGATTTTTGTAATGGAGAATATGATACTGATGAATATGATTATGATAAAGATTATGATATAAAGAGTATGTTTTTACATACTAATAATAACAAAGATGAAGAAGATGAAAGGAAATCTAAATATTACAGTATTGTTTTAGATGAATCTTTACATGGAGATGGGGTAGAATACAAACTTTAAAAATGATTTAAAAGAATTATTTTTATAATAAAAAAATGCAGTTGTCAAGTTACGATCACCTCACACCAGAAAATATTATTTTTAAAGAAGCCAAAGAATTCAAAGTAAAGGATAGCAAAATCAAATACAAACGAATACCAATTGAAGTCAAGTATCCAAATGGAAAGAAAGGAGCTTTGGTAATTGAAACTCCTCTTCTTTTTTCTTTTGGAGTAAGTGAAAAGAAAAATCAAGAAACAGGAAAGTTAGTTGGTTATAGCATTCCAGTTTGTCTCTCGAGTAAAGATAGTGAACCAAATGCAAAGGAAAAAGCATTTTTTGATACTTTGAATAATATCAGGGAATTATGTTGCAAACATCTTGAAAGTGAATATGGACCTGACAAGGCATCAACCCTGTCTTCACCTTTTTATTACAAACAGGTTGAATATACTGATAAAAAAGGGAAAAAGAAAACACGAAAAGATGAGTCAGCTGCTCCAGTTCTTTATGCAAAACTTATTTACTCAGAAAAATCAAAGAAAATACTTTCTCTATTCAATACCAAGGCGAAGAAAGCTTTGAATCCTTTAAAATATGTCGATCAGTACTGCAATGTCAAAATGGCATTGATAGTTGAAGGAATATTCATAAGTAATACTGTAACATCTTTACAAATAAAAGTTCATGAGTGTTATGTAAAGTCATTGAAACCTCGAGAATCTTTACTAACAATAACTGAGAAAGAAGGTGATAGTGATAGTGATAGTGATAGTGATACTGTGACTGATGAGAATGCCACTATTGAAGAAATAGTTATTTCTGATAAGGAGGAAGAAACTGAATAATAAGATTTATTTTTAATACAAATTTTGTATTAAAAATTAACCAAATCCTTAAAACTAACCCATGAGTTAAACTTATCAGGATATCCACTCCATTTCACTAATGCTATTTTTTTCTTGTTATCTCGTCTGATAACTTTTTCTGTTCTAAAAGTTTTTTGTTTTGTTTTCTGTAATTCTTCTTCATAAAATGACCCTTTAATTGATTCACCCATCAGATCAACAATAGAATAAGTAACAGGCTTTGTTGCTTTAATTTTATCAATCACGAATATCTCCTCTGTCAAGTTTGGTGTGTAACCTTTATCAAATACCTTTCTCTTATACTATGAAATTCTAACATGGTCTCCAATCTTAAACTTTGGTTTATCAGGTTTCAAATAAATTGAATCACTGTACAAATTAGACCAAACTTTTTTCTCATTTTTCTTTTTACTTGCTTCAACAGGTGGCATTTTAACGCTAGAATGACTCTTATTATTGTAATCATTAACCAGTTTATCTATCTTATCCGCGTAAACAGTGTTGTTATTCACAGTAAACATCTTCCACATCTTGTTTTTCATTGTTTTATTCCATCTCTCAACAACACTAGATTTCTCTTCATTTTCAGTGTGATAAAGTTTAATACTTTTCTTCTTCAGAAAATCTTTGAAATGTTTACTGATAAACTCAGAACCTTTATCAGTCCACAACATCTTTGGTTTATGCCCTCTTTTAAATATATCATCAAATGCTTTACTGACAGTTTCAGTTTTCTTGTCTTTTAATCCTCTTATCCACCCGTACTTACTAAACACATCAATAACCATCAGCAAATATTTAATCCCCTTGTTCCACTTAGCAAACTTTTGCATTTCAACCAAATCAGCAGCCCAGATTTCATCAACCCCGTTTGAGATTACTGATCTCTTTTGAAAGTTTCTTGTGATTGGTTTGTGAAGTTCGTCGGCTAATTGTTGAGACCAATCACTACTCAACGCCGACTCGCATTTTTTTGAAGACCAAGTCCAAGTTTTTGTTTTGTGTTAATCATTGTTCTAGCTAAAGAATGACCCCATTGTCTCTGTTTCCAAGGAATAGAATCTAATGATTTTACCATTTTCCTATCAGCTTCATTTTTACATTTAACTTGTTCGTTTTTTGGTTTGTTACCACATACAGAGTAATCAACATCGTGTTGCATACTTACAGCATCTGTTCGTCCAGTTGGTTGTTCATAGATTTCCAATATCTCACCAGTTTGAGGATCATATTTTAATTGAGATTCAAGTGGATTACCGGGGCCAGTATACTTATGACCAGGAAGTGTAAATCCTTTACGTGGTGCGACTTTAAGAATGGCTTTATGAATATCAACTCCACTTCCAAAACTTAACAGAGGATTATTTTCCCAAAAGTGTTCATCAATAATAATCTGATATTGGTTCTTAATATCTGAGGCCATGTATCAGGATTTGATGAAATAATGTTATTTATATCTGCCAGAGCTTCTGGATTATTTTCAAAAAATCTTGACTTTTTCATTCTTCTTGAAGGTTTTTCAAATTTAAAAAATAATTCAGGATTAGAACCTTTTTTTATTATTCCCATCTTGGCTTCTTCAGCTGCTGTTGGTCTTCTCCAGAATTTACCAGAAGTAATTCCATGATCCGATCCAAAAGCTGATTTCATAATATTACCAGATTTATATCGATCATAAACTGGTTTCAAAGATGGAATCAATTCTTGAGTAGTGGACATTGCTATATCTGGTGCTTTTTTTACAACAGTCATTGGATCAATACTCCCCCCATCCAGATCTGGTCTATCAGTTTTATATCTTTTATTTGGCCTAACTTTGGTTGATAGTTGATCCATTGCTGATCCAACACTTTCCTGAATAAAAGGAGTTAATTTATTTATCCCATAATTTACAGCCTTTTTTTGCAAATTTTTATTTCTCATTAATTCACTTGCTCCATACCTTCCCATTTCGACTGTTTTTTTTTGCCATCCAAGGAAGAGCATGTTCAACAAATGCATCTGTAGCTGTTCCTACAACAGTGTCAAATAAATCTCCTCCAGTTTGCTTGCCCGCCTTCTCAGACGGGCTAATTAGTTTTTTACATATCTAACTTTTTTTATTCCACAAACAGCGCAATGACAAAAGAATTGTGTCCTTCCTCTTTTATCAGTTTGGTAACCACTTGGCTCAGTGCAAGGAGTTACTCTTTTATCTTTAATGCAATATGATTCTTTCATTTAGTATAATGTTTAGATAAAATGTCAGCAAGGGCTAATTTTGTAAAAAGTGAACTTGAGAAGATTTATAATAAGTTAAATGAGAGTTATGAATATGTTAATATAGTAAGATTGGAGAATGATAATCGATTTATAAAAATATTTGAGTTGATTGTAGAGTTATCTGAGAAATCAAATAATCTCAAGCAAGTTGTAAGGGGAAGTTTAGTATAAACTAAAGATAAATGGAAGCTAAATTCTTTTCCGAGATAGAAAAAAATATGGATGTTAAAACACTCAAAGATTTTGAGAAAGAAGTAAGGACAAAAATAAATGATGAGTTTGAGACTCTTAGAAATAAAAATAATGATCTTTCAAGAGTATTAATGGCTGGTGAATGCGAGATGTGGGAAAAAATAAAAAGAGGAGATTATTCTTGGTTGAAAATAAAGTCTGATAAAAAGAAGAAACTTTTTAGACTTATTGATATTTACTTAAAATTTGATTCCATAGTTGATACTGTTCAAGAATTAAAAGAAAAAGTTGAGAAGGTAAAAAAGTTGAAGGATTCACCAGTAGATTTAGAATAAATATAAATTTTATATTTATTCTTAAGTTATGCGGCGTAGCCAAGTTCACCCACCAAAGTATTCTTTTATAAAATCGCTATTGTCATTATCAAAATGAGGGTTATGTATTACATCAAGAATACTTTTTCCATTCTGTCTCTCAAACAAATAGTAAAGGCACCAATAACCGCAGAGAACAGTGTTTCGATTTTGTATTTCATCTATTGAATAAACAATATGTTTTCCAGAAGTATTGAAATACTTCAAAGCCTCACTTGGCATTATCAGACCAAATGGATCAAAATATTCGACGACTGAATCCAAGTTTCTATAACAAACCCAGTGTGTGCCAGGTCCTTTAATATCATCAAGATTTATTATTCCACATTCTTTTTTTATCTTATTTGGCAAACGGTCTCGACTGTAAATTCCTCTGAGATGTTTAATACCAAGTTTTTTCACCCATTCCATCAAGTCAAAGTTTGAAAGGGGTTTAATCAAAAAATGGAGCCTAGTATGGGAATATCGTTGAATGGACTGTTTTTTCCCAGTAGCAGACCCTTGCCTTTGGACTTTTTTTTTTTAACTCCCATTCCTATTGGGTTTTCCCAAGTTCCCAAAAAGGGTGGTGGGTAATAACCTTCTCCTTGTGTAGGTGGAACATAAACACTTCTTGTGGTACTAGATGATCCCCTATCAACCTGCAAACCAGATCCAAACAACTTTGGAAGCAGACTAAGTGCCATTGGAATTCCAATAGATGCAAGTATTCCCAGGAATCCTCCTTCTATTTGGGCCTGGGTTGGTTTGATAACAAGTCGACCTCCTGTTTTAAAAACTTTGTTAATCTGATCTATTTGTGCTTTGGTAAACTCATTAGCAATAGGGTGTAAAAATGGGAAAAACTTTTTGGGGATTGTAATACCTTTTCCAAACAGTTTTTTTATTCCAATGTCTCCAAGTGCAGTTGCAGCTCCTTTTGCAATTTCAGGAGCAAATTTTGAAAATCCCTTTATTGCAAGAGGAAGAAGTTTTGCTCCAATTCTTGCTAAACTACTGAATGAATTTCCACCATGTTTTACTAAACTTCTAATCTGTGTTTGGCTTATATTTATATCTGATCCTGTTCCATTTGCAAGTGATTTTTGTATCTTTGCTATTTGTCTTTGAGTCAACATTAACTCATCAGGTCCTTGAAGATGAGAATGTTTTAATCGAAGTTTTATTGCTGATCTTTTTTTAATTGCTCTTAACAGTTTTGTCTTTTGTCCATCTGTAAGAGTTACGTGATATTCAATATAAGATGTCATTTTATATAATATGTTATATTAATTTTTTTAAATGTAAACAATGCGGCGTAGCCAAGGGAGGGGGTCATAGGGGGAACCGTAGGTTCCCCTATGCTCTAAGAAGTAGTTTTCCACTTTGCTGTTCTATTTCTGCTTCTCTCTCATGTAACACAAGAGCGTAAATATTATAATCAGCGTTTGGATTGGCGCTTAGTTCATAATGAAAAGATAATTTTGTAACTCCATCTTTCAAGTCTATTTTTTGTTTTGTTAAATCAAAGTAAACAAATGGGAAAAGATTCTCAAAATTTGATCTATTGAGAAGAGTGCCTCCTTGAAAGTCATTATTAGCATAAACATATCCCATTACTTCTCTGAAAACTCTTGCTGGATCTGTAGCTGGTTTAAAGTGAATATCGGGATATTCATTTCCATTTCCAACCTCGAGATAGCAACGTGAAATATTAGCATTGTTTGGCAGATTAAAAGTATTGTATAAAAATGGATTTGCTGTTTGTACATCAACATTGGCTGTGTTAATTGCCCAAACAAATACATGACGTGGTTTTGAAATACCATTTGTAATCCTGAATTGTCCTGTTTGTTGCTGTCCATTATTTGATCTTTCAACTACTTCATTAAGATAAGTCCATTTGTAAGGTTTAAGGTAATTATCAGCATAAAGTTTTTGTCCTTCTGAGTTGAATACTAACCTTGGAACAAATAGTTGAAATCTTGTTAAAAAAACTCTGCAGTCTGCTCCTCCAGTTCTCCAGATGAGATTGTTATCCGATTCTAATTCAATATTTAACTCAATTTTTGTATTTGGAAGAAGCTTATCTTCAAGTGTTTCAAAAAATGAATATCTGTTGAGAGGAATTTCACATCGCACTGTTGCTGTGTCACCCAGTAAAGCTTTTCTCAGGGCAAAACCTTTGTTGTAAGTATTACTATCTCCATCAACTAAATTTGCTCTTTCTTCAGCATTATTGAGAGCATTTCTTACGTGCTGTTCATTTCTTGTTGAGTACTTTACTCTATTAGCATTTCGTGATGTGTCAAGATAATAAAATTCATTTGTTCCAACACTATCAACATAAGAGAGATTATATTCAAGCAAATTCTTAATATTAACTACATGATTTGCGTAATTACAACTATAAACATCTCGTCCATTTGCTAGTATAGTTAACTTTTCTATAAAAGAACTAGAACCATTTACAATTCCCATATTATCACCATCTGCATCGATATTAGCATGATCTGCCAGTTGATCAACTTTAAAATCTACTGCAAATCTTGCATTATACCAATCAAATGGAGTAGCCTCACCTGTATTATCAGCTATAAATTTATGACCTGTTTTTTTTTGGTGGGCGGCATCTGCTGGCCTTTCACCCAGGGCTTGTTCAAGATCAAAAACAACATCTTCATATCTTTCAAGATATTTTGGGTTTCTAAAAGACTTCATTTTATTTTAATAATAGATTATATTATTTTTTTTTTCCGGATCAAGTCATAATTTGAAGTACTCTATTATTGATTTCTTGCTGAGTCATTTTACGAGATGGTGGATTTTCACCAGAAAGTAATTTTACTATTTTATCTCCTGCCTTTTTATTTGCACTGGAAGGAGGTGGTTTGGGAAGTGGTGCTGCAAATGTTACCTTTTTTCTAGTTGGTTTTTTACCAAGAAAAGATTTTACTGTATCCATTATTCCTTCTCCATATATGTGTTTTCTTGAAAATTTTCCTGTATCAGGATCATATTTTTTTTTAAACTCTGATTGTCGCATCATTTTATTTATATATTTATATTATCAATGGGATCAGTATGATTAAGTAGCAATGTCATAAACCAATCAATACCATTGAGATCAATAGGTTGATCGAGTGAATCATTTACTGTTATGTGCATTTCTGAAATAGTATTAGAACTGACAGGGCAATACAGTGTCCTTCTTGGTTCAAAAGTAAAAGGATATGACCTTGTAAGATTATCTGTTGGAATAACAGCAATTGTGTTTGTGTTTACTCCATTTACAACAGAGTCTTTTATTGCATTTATGTTTATGTTTAATGAGTCAATCGATTTTGTAATATTTGGAAGTTTAGTTCCATACTCCGTTTTAGTCACCAGTTTCTTTTCAAATCCAATGAGGTCTCCAAAATCTGTTCCTCTCAAATCAAGTTGATAATTACCCTCAAGTGTTAGCAGTACTCGATAGGTGGATAAAATAAAAGACAGATTTATTGAGTAATTCTTCACACCCTTGGAGTCTGTTGTGGGATGAGATTTTTGATCCATGTATTGATGAATGTAATCATTCAAATCAGAGTAGGAATACATTCCATCTGAAAAGGTAATAGTCTGCCATGATATTCCATCATGAGTGTATTTAATTTTATTGTTTCCATAACTACTTCTGATGTTATACCAAGAGTAAGTCATCGATAACCTATCCAAGGCGAGAAAATGCTTAAATTGAGAGTCAAGTTTAATGGGAGGATTAAATTTAACTATAAAATCATGGGGTTTGTTTACTCCTATTTTTTCTCTTTTAACAGATGAAATATGAATAGCACTTTCATTCATTTATAATATATTTAGATAATTTTTCTTAAAAGTGTATTAAGTTGGTTATTAGTAATAATCCCATGATCCCTAAGTCGATGTGCTATTTGAATGTCTTCAGGCAGCACACCATTGTTTCCTGCAACAAGTGATCCATTGAGTAACTCAAATCTATGAAGTAGTTCTTGGGGGGAGAAGTAAAGACCCTGCCCTACTTTATATTCAAGTGATTTAAAATAATCTTTCATTATATTTTTATATTTCATTAGTGTTTCTTTTTGTTCTTCTTTTAGAATAATAAGAGCTAGATAATCTTCAGTAGGATTTTTAGCTCTTTTTCTTCCATTAATCTGACCAGTTAATGTTTTTATATTAGAGTTTACTTTTTCTAAATCTTTTTCTAAATCTTGAATATTAGAATTATAAAAATCATTTGGTCTTGTAAATTTATAATCTTTTAATGTAGCAATATCATTCTCATCAAAGTTTTTTTCTAAGTCTAATTTTACTATTGGAGTTTTATCCTCTTTTGGTAAAGGAGCTCGAGCCTGATCGTCTTTATCATCTTCTCCATCTTCAATAGTTTCTACTCCTGGCAACTCTTGCATATCAGCCAATCGCTCAAACTGACTAAATCCATCTGTAATGGCTTTTTGATTGGCTTTAATACCTTCCGTAAGAGCCAACTGATTTCGCAGCATTTCCTGGTTTTGAGTGAAAATATTTTTTTGTTTGGGATCTTCTGGTTTTTCAAACTGGGAAATCAGAGGTTTAAATGTTTCACTAAATCCTTCTCTCATATTCTGTTTTTCCCAAGTAGTCTCTTTTATTCGTTGTCTCACCTGTTTAATAAGATCATCGGCTTCAATCTTATTTTTAGAATATTTTTTTATTTCTTCAATATCCATTTATATAATAATTATATAAATGGAGATACCAAATTATGATAGTAATGATAACAGAGATAAAAATTTCAAGCAGTTGTTTCCTTTCATGCCATCAGATACATTTCGAATGTTAATTTGTGGAAATAGTGGAAGTGGTAAAACTAATTTGCTTTATCATATGTTAATGAAACCATTGCTGTACTATGATGAGATTTATCTTTATGCTCGTAATTTGGAGCAGGATAAGTACAAGAGATTAATCCAAAAAATGAGGGAAATGTCACATAAATTCGGTTATGAAATACTCAATGTGAGTAATGATGAAATAACTCCAGTAAAAGAAATGGATTATGAAGACAATCAAAAACTTGTGATATTTGATGATTATGTCTGTGATAAAAATCAGAGACAAATCATAGATTATTTTATTCAAGGCCGACATAAGAATTGTTCAGTTATTTATCTGAGTCAATCATTTTACAAAACTCCAAAAGATATTCGATTGAATTGTTCTCATTACTGTTTATACGAATTTCCATCATCCAGAGAAGCAAACAGAATATCATCTGAATTGGGAGTTGATAAAAATGTGTATAAAGAGGCAACTAAAAAACCATTCTCATTTCTTTATGTCAATAAACCAAATAAAACCATATCAAAAAACTTTACTGATTATATAATTAATAAATAAGATGGGAATATTTAACGAACACTCTTCAAATCATTACCAATTTGCGCGAGGAATTCAAGGAGCTCCAGGTGTTGGGTTTAATCTCACTGCAGATGGAAATTATGATATGGTTGGTAAAAAACTAACAAATGTTGGTAATCCAACATCAGACTCCGATTCAGCAACCAAGAAATACGTGGATGATAATTCTGGTGGTGGAAAAACATCATTAATAACGGTAGATTCAAATATTGATATGAAAAGCCAATATTCAATTACAAAACTAAAAACACCATCAAATAATGATGATGCTGCAAATAAAAAATATGTTGACGACTCCAAAGTTGATGACAGTGTCTTTTTGAAATTGGATGGAACAAGACAAATGACTGGAAATTTGAACATGAACAACAATCGAATACTTAATATTCCAGCTCCAAATGGAAATAACCAACCAACACCATTGGCATATACTGATCTTGCTTATCTCAAAGTTGATGGTTCAAATTCAATGACAAATGATTTGAACCTGAACAATAAAAAAATAATTAATCTTATTACACCAACAAACAACTCAGATGCTACACCCAAAAAGTATGTGGATGATAGCATATCTAACCAAGATTTCACTTCTTTTTTGAAAAAAGATGGGAGTATCTCAATGACTTCAGATCTTAATGTTGGTGGGCATAAAATAATTAATCTTGAAAATCCCTTTTCAGATAGTGATGCAGTAAATAAAAAGTATGTTGATAGCCATATACACCAAACTCATGTTCAACCAAGTCATTACAAAGATGAGTTTGCTTTTTTGATGTCAAGCCTAATTCAATGGACAGATGAAACGGATAATTCAATGGGTTGGGGTTTTGTTCTAAAGAAGATAGCAGACTTACCACCAAATAAAGGAAACTTTCACGATTATAATCATAAAGTTATTTATACAAGTCTAATTAAGAATTTTCAAGGTACTTATAAGTATAAGATTTGGCTTAATTTTTACAGATTAGTTGGAGGAGCTGACTATACCCTTTGTTTAGAAATACTTAACACTCATTATCAACTATGGCATAAATCCCAGATAAGTGTTGATAACAATTCATCACAAGGATTGCAGCTTGGAAATGTTAGTGTAAAAAAACTTCAGCATAGATTCACCGATTCAAAAGGTCAAACACAATTTATGTAATACCATAGAGTCATAATTAATTTTAAAAAGTTGACAACTGGTAATAAATTCTTTCTTCACATTTCGGTTAATATTCCAAGTAATGGAAATGATCTGGCCGCGTATCCATTAACGTATGAAGGAGTTTTCTTTATTGCTTATGGTATTATGAGCAAAGTTAGCAATATTGACCCAGATAAAGTTTATGACTATCACACAGCATTTGACATCCAAAAAACACAAGTAAAATACAATGTTGACATTAACGCAAATAATAAAAAAATATTAAACATTGCTCTCGATAAAACCAAAAATAATAGTGCTGCAACAGTTGGAATGGTAAATGGAATACTACCTTTTACTAAAAATAATGTTTATAGAGAATATTTTGAAAAATACTTTGACTTTACTGATGCAAATAATTATGGATTAACTAAAGCTGTATATGGAATCGTTATTACTTCGTTTCATGATCATGTTACTATAGCTAATAAAAACATAGGTGATATAAAAAAAAAATGGTTTAGAAATCAGTGGTTCTCCTATTAATTTTTTTCCTTTTAGTACTTTTACAGATTATACTTTTTGTATTGTTTTTTATCATTTGGGAAATAAGAATTTTAGTCTAAATAAAATAAATATAAATAATAGTCAAAAATTATTAAAAATATTTTATGATAAATCATCAAAAAGAGTAAGTTTAAATATCAATAATAAATCACAAAGTTTTATGATGCCAAATGATTTTAATGGAAAATATATTATTTTATGGTTGACAGAAAAATATAATCCAAATGTTACTAAAATTAAAATAAGTAATTACGGAAGTATATTATCTTTACCATCCGCTAATAACGCCAATTCTCTAAAATTTGAGTTTACACTTGAAAGTGGTGTTTTAAGTAGAATGATGTTTTCTCCAAATTTTTACGACTTTGACTCTGAGCAATTTCACAGATCAATGATTCAAGAAAAGATAAATGGAACTTATATAATTTAAAGAATAAATGAAGGATATTTTTGAATTTAATCATATTGATAACTCTCTGTCAGAAACAGACATCAAAACTCTCAAAGATTTCTATAAACATTATCATAAGAAATACTGGTGTTTTAAGAAATCTTTTAAACGATATAAAATTCTTGATGAATCACTTACTCTGACTGGAGGAGGATTAGTTGTGATAGGAACTATTGCTGGGGGAATAACTCTTAATCCAATAATCCTGGGTGTTATCAATGGCGTTGGAGTTCTTGTAACATCCATTTCAAAAATGAAGAATTACAAAAAAAAGATTGAAATGTCTCAAATTGCATTTACAACATATGAGAAAGTATTGGTTGAACTGCGTTCAGCTCTTCGAGGAGATGAGTTTAACAAGCAAGAGTTTATTGATCGCATGAAACTAATAGATGAAATGATAATTGATCAGACTCCCATTGCAGACAAATTTTCAAAGAAATATAATAAAAAATTTTAAATAATTTTTCATTTCTATCTACTCTTAAGATAGAAATGATAAAGTCAATTGTAGCATATGTGAATTTTTACTTTCCCTCTTATAAAACAAAATTTTACCCTGATAACTTTATTAAAGCTTGTCTTGTTTACCAGTTTTTGTATGCAAAGTATTTCACACAAAGATTAGACTTGGATCAAATTATTTATAAACTATCAGACTCGAGATATAGTTGCAGATCAAACTCACCAACATTGGCCAATCATTTAATATTTAATCTCGCTTTTCGAGAATTTTGGAAACATTACCGCCTTGGTCGAGGAAGTGTTTATACTATCAATTCACCTTTTAAACAATTTGAAGTACTTGGTTATCTAACTGGTATCATTTACTGGTGTTTTCATCAAGGGGTTGTTTAGTGATTTATAACTTTGCCACCACTTTTCATAATTCGCCAGAGTTTGGTCTCCAATATTTAGTTTAATTAATTTGTACTTTTTATTTCCCATTTCTTCCAGTATTTTTTTTATTAAATATCCAATACTTATCATTCTCTTTCGGCAAAATTGTTTGTTTAATATTTCCATGACTTTGTTATCTATTATCATTAGTTTATTGTACAACTCATACTTTTCATCTTCTGTCAGCTGTATCATTTTACCTGCTTGATCAACCTTTTTCTCATAATGATACTTTCTCTGATAAATACTCTTCTTTCGAAAAACTAATCGATCATAATCTTTTTGATCAAAATACCCCAAAAAATGTTCATTTTGTGATCCACAGTTTTCACAAAGTTTATATCCACTGACAATAATAAAACAATCATCTCTTTTGCAATTCCAGCATTTAGTTTTTCTGCTCGTTTCACTCGATTCCTCTTCTGGTGGTTTTGTATATTTATGAAGGATATCTAAGTATTTTTTTATTTCTTCTTCTGAGTAAGGCATTTTATTATTTTATATTTTATTATCTTAAGGCCTTTGTATTTATTTTATCCTTGGTCAATTTTCTCTTATCATCTTCATTACTCAGAGCTACCTTGTTTACTTCTTTTGAATAAATATCATGATTTTCACTTCTTATAATTTTCATCGATCTCATTTGTTTTTCACCAGAAAATAAACACTGTACATAGTCCTCAAAATCGATTCCCTTTTTTACAACATTCTTCTTTATTCCTTTACATTTTTTGGTAGTACTTGAATCTTCAACTTTAAAACTGTATAATTTCGGACGAAGTCCTACAAAATGAGTAATTTGTTTACCAGCTACTTCATCCTTAAACATTCCAATCACTTTTTTATTGACTCCTGTCAGTATTCCGGACTCGTGATCTGGTGAATAATCTGATGTATCAAACTTGGTTTTAACGTCTTTTGATATATCTTTGTAAAAATCATCTGTAGTAATTTCATACATAAGTGAATCGGTATCAGTAAATAACAACTTGACGTGGTTATGTCCGTATTTCTTTTGTATGTAATTATAATGAAAATTGAACATCAGGGTTTTTGACAGATCCAGTATTGCTTGACCGACATACACTGGTTTGTTAAAATATACCTCAGTCTTCTTCATGTGAACTGCAACAAGATTGGGATCAAATATTGTTGCTCTATTGAAGTTTGGTCGACTTGATAATTTCACAGCTTTTGCACGATTGTCAACAAGTATTATATTTTGTCTTTTTCTTATATTTTCAATAGTTTTTCCAAATACTGAATTATTCATCAGTTTAAAAAAGTCTTTTTCAAAATCTGTTTGTGCTGTTTTTCGGAGTTCAGTATTCTTTTTGATGTAAGGCTCCATCCAAGGGCTTTGATTAAAAGATATCCCTCGGTGAACTTTTGTTAGTTTAATCCCATCTCAAGACATTGTCTTAAATTCCGATAATGTATAACATAGTTTTTATGAGGTTTGAAATGACAGATAAGTTTCTCAACACCATTAACTTTTAACTTCTCTGGAGCAAGAGGATAATCATTATGTGATTTCCATAAATCTTTGGGATATTCCAAATCTACTTCAAAAATAAAACCTTTTTTCTTGATTGGATTTACCATACTATCATTGGCTTTCTCAAGAAGGGCCATTACTTTGTCTTTTGTAAGGTTATTCATCCATTTGAATCCATCCGTAGGAAGTGATTGCGACATTGCCCATCCATAAAGATTATTGGCATCGAGATATTGAATGAATTTTGAAGGTTGTTCAGGGTTGTATTCTTTCATGTATTTGTTATTGGCTTCTGCATATCTCTTTGATATATGAGTTATTCCTCCTCGAATTCCCCTCTCAAACATCATTAACATGTCATAATCATGTAACAATTCTAATTCTTGACCCGTTTCCTTGAAACAAGCATCCCAAGCCAGTCCAGGAGATGTATAGTAATGAGCTGGATCCAAATTGTAATGTTTTAGACAGGTTTTTCTGAAGTTTTCAAATACATCTGCCAGCAGAAGTACATCAGACTTTAAATATAGATCGTGATAATCTTTGATTGTTTGGCATTTAAATGTATTCCAAACATTGAGTGCGTGTTGATAATCTTCATCTGTTATATCTTCATCATACAGTTTTGAATAGAATTGGTCCTTGGGTGGAAGTTGTGTTTCTGATAGTTTTTCTATTGAGATCACATAGTCATAAGGATAAACTCCCTTTCGAGTGAGGAGGTTGGCATTCTTTCTGAATATTTCTTTTGTATTTTGAAAATCATCTGGTTTCAAGTTTCCAACAAGATTAGCAAGACTCTTTTGGAGAAACTTAAATGAATCAATAAATCTTATTTCAAAATTCAAAGTTACCATCTCTCCAGTTTTCCGAGATTTGTACTCATCAACTTTTATCTTTTTGGAAAATGAGATATACATTTCCTCAGTTGATGGAATACAGTTTAGCTCACCTTGTAAACCAGTAAGTTGTTTTATAAACAAATGTGCATCATAACCTTGAAGATTGTGAAATATCACTGGGAGTATCAATGGTTTTCGACACTGAAGATTACATCTGTTATGAGCAGCTCCACGGTATTGACCAGTGAAATGGCAATGATCTCGAACTTTATCTTCAAGTAATTCTTTTGAGCAAATATGACAAGTTTTAGCTTTATCAAAAGATGCTTGTTCTTCTTTTGTTAATTTAAGAGGTTTTGGACGACGATAAAAATCGTTATATATTTCATTAGTTATTATTTCAAGTTTAGAAACAAATATTTCAGCAACGTTATCATCCTCTTTTTGTTTTGTGTAAATTATGGGTTTGATAATCTTGGGGATAATTCCTTTGACGTAAAGACAAAATCCTGATGGTTCATGTTTCTGGTAATTGTAGGTATATGAATCTTCTGGATTGGGGCTGCAATTATTTATTGGTTTGGTAAAACATTCAAAATCAGCATAAACTACAAAAGGTATTGGAAACTGTTTGTGCCAATTATTAAAACTTAATTTTGAGTTTCTTGGGGGCATTTTCACAGCAACTGTTTCATTGGATGAACAATACTGGATATGTTTTTGGAATAATTCTTCTTTTGAGAAATGAGTAAAACACCTTTTGCAAATAAAAATTTTTCCATTTGTTCTTGATGTTATTTGGGATCTGAATAATCTTGAAAAACTTCCTTTAAGAGAATAGTGATATTTCCCATCTTCCTCATACAAAAACAAGTCTATTGTTTCTTGAGGATTTCTCTGTGCCATTCGTAGGGGGTAAAACTTGTTATTATCATTAACTGAAAACACATTTATTCCTGGAATATCTGGATTAAGTTTTTCGAATTTTGAAATGTCTTTTAATTTGATTGGAAAGTTTATTCCTTTTGTATTCAAGCTATTTTCTTTTTCTTTCAAATCTGTTAATAGTTCTGCATTCTTTCCCTTTGGATTAAGGTATCTTAATACGCACCATAGAAAACATTTATCATCTTTATTTTTAATATTTAGTATCGCTTTCTTTTTCGTAATCCAATCTGGAAGTGGAATATGAGATGAACCTCTCATTGGATTATAATCAACAGTGTGAATTTCGAGATGAACTATTTCTTTAAAATACCACCCACTACCATTTTGTTGATAGATGCTAATTTTCTCAATTATAGCGCGAATAACTTTAAAGAGTATTTCTTTTACATCAGTTGATTCAATATTTATATGAGTATCAGAATTAAAATACGCTTTATGATGATCTTTCATTTCTCTCATCTTTTGATCAATTAAAGTATACTCCATCATACAAACTAAAACAAATCTAACTTTAATATTTCGATGATTTCGTAAAAATTCTTTTAAATACTTGGCTTTAGATTTGAAAAACTCAAATGGTGTAATATCAGTTTTACCCTTTACTATATATTTATTTGCAAATCCTTCCAGAGATGATTTCTCTTTTTCTATTCCTTGATCATATTCCCTGAGAGCTCTCTCAAGTGCTTTTCGAAGATAAGATGGAGTATCATCAGGAATTGTTTTATTCTTGATACAATCCTGAAAATATTCTTCAAATGTTTTTGGTTTAGATTTGGTTTTTGGTTTGGATTTGACTTTGGGTTTGGGTTTTAGTTTGGCTCTTACTTTTTGTATTTTATTTATATCATCAATCAACTTCTGTTTATACTCCTCCTTAAGTTTTTGTTTATTATCTTTTTTAATCCTTTCTAATTCAGCAATAGAAAGTTTACTTAGATCAGTGGTCATCTTTATTTATAATTATTTAATTCTTTAAATTTCAATTTTATTTTTTCTGGCTAAGAGAAAGTAAAAAGTCTTATATCAAACAATGATATAAGACTTAATCATAATATAGATCAATTCCTATATAACCCAAACCTAACTTAATATCTATTATTCTCCTTTCAAAATTATTTTTATATTGACCATCCAAACATTCATATTCTTTAAAACAAGTATATATCCCTTTAAATTTGTTAAAAAAAGAAAATGCATATTTTTCTTTATATAAATCTTTAATATGAAAATCATCAATCATCATAATTCTCCCAATCCTCTCTTCAACACTTCCTAATATTTCATCAAAATATTTTTCATCATTTCTTACATTAGAATGATTTATAGTTTCACTATTACTATCAGAATATGATGAGTAAAGTAATCTAAGAAATCCATCAATAGACTTAATATTTTCATATACAAACTTTGAGTAAAATGTTATTCCATCAACTTCATATTTACCATTACTTTGATTAACATTGCGAGTATTCCTTATTTGCGTTGCTGACTTGAATCCCATTTTTATTATTATTTTTAAATCTTTAAGCTAAAATTCAATTTTATTTTTTCTGACTAATAATTTATTTTCCCGACCATAGCAGATTAACACTCCAAAAATTAGCCGATTCAGGATTTTCATAAGTCAACTCACCTTTCTTATTTTTTATCTTCTTTGCCCGCGATAAATATTTTTCTTTCCGCTCTTTATCCTTGTGTATTAAAAAGTCTGGATATTGAGACGAGCCAAAATGCAAATTCTTTCCACTTGGAAGCTTGACTACGTATTTGTTATTCTTCCGCTTTGAATAATCAAGAGATTCAGCGCCAAGCTTTTTAGCCTTTTTGCTTAGTTTTTTAAAAGCTTCTCCTTTTACAACATATTTATCATCATCAGATGATTCCTCTTTCACAGGAACATAATCAGGATCTTCATCATGTTTATAGCCATCTTCAACTATAAAATCTTTGTCCTCGGGGCTTTGATATTCCATTTTTAGTATTTGATTAGATTATTTTGCAGGGTAATCCCCTGATTACTAATTCAGATTATGATCTCATCAAAATAACTTCACGTTTACATGGAAAACAATAGATTGCATTCCAGAGTTCCCTAACAACCAGCAAATCTGAAAATAGATTTTGTGTTTACTTTCAGCGATTGAAATTGTTAGGGAACTCTGGAATGTATTGACGTCATAATATATTTGGTGTCATGAGACAGTCATACGTTTTTCTCAACCAATTAAAAGCTTCACATTTTCACTTCACAATTGTGAAATTTTTCAGTGAAAAGAAATTCATTTGTGAAATTTTTTCTGTAAAAGGCAATTCATTTGTGAAGTTGCCTTACTCTTTTCCTCTACAGTAGTTATAATAGGATGACTTTTTCCTGAATTTTTTCACCATATATTTCCGTCATTTCCGCGAGCCCGCAGGGCGAGCATTAAATTTACCCCTTTCCCGCATTTCAAATAAGTAAAAAATATCAGGAATTTCTTTGAAGTTTTGATTATTTGAAATTCTAAAATTGCGATTTGGGGATTTAGGTAGAAATTTTTTGAAAAAATATGAAGAAATTCCCTGATTGTTTTTATCATTTTTGGGACTCGGGAATTTTAGGTGGGGGTAATCAGTCAAATGACGGAAATATACGGTAAAAAAATTCAGGAACAAGGCATCCTATTATAACTACTTATATACATGTACCAATTAAGTGCCTAGTCAGTTTTTTTTTTTTAACAAATTACCTTGGTAAGAGTGCCTAATCCTGAATATCTGTTAAGTGGATAGCCATTTCTATTTATAAATTAAACTTAGTTGCACACTTTTTTTCGAACTTTGATTTGCTATTACAAAAGCGTTTTCTCCGATCTATCTCGATGAAATGGCTAAATCGTGATACTAACGGAAGCCTCCAATTTTATTGAGCCTTTTGCCTCGTTTCACGATCTCATAACCACTATGGTATGCCCATGTGTCCATTGCCTGCGTTTTTCATACAAGGACTTTGAGGAGTTCGAAAATGGCATGTTCGTGAAATTGCCCTTTTCAATGGTTGCCATTTGCTCATGCGCAGCAAGGGACGCGTGGTGCCATTCTCGAACCAAGAAATCGTCTCTGTTGTACATGACTACGGACAAAAGGAGCTCTGAGAAGCCCTGAGCAAGGTTTTTTCTGATCGGTTTTATAAAAACACTTTAAGGTGACTCTACCTAGTTATTTTGTGAGGATACCATCCTACTTTGAAGCTCTCTGGCATCCCCACCTTTACTTTGATCCTAAGTCTAACACATAGCATGGATAACATATAGATCAATCTACAATATAGCATAAAATTTTTGGCGATCGGAGTAAATGTCACATGGTTATAGTGTCACGCCTCTTTGGGGTCTGAGTCGAAATTCTGCTGTTGCCGGCATTTTTTCGTGAAAATCTCTCGGCTACGTATAGTGCGTATTAGTGCCTTGTGTTGAGCAGACTTTCATCAAAATCGCAAAGACCCAATGCGAGAAATTCAGCGGTTTCCAAATTTATGCCATAATTTATGCGAAAATGATAAGCCAACTTTACACGATTATATCTAATAAACTATGAGATTTATCCCTTTATTTTGGGGATCTTTAAAACAGATGGGTCCTTGCAAGTCAGCAAAAAACTTTAGGGCTTTGTAAATGCGCGCGATTTCGAGCAATGCAAACATATACAAATTATAGTTTTAGCTACTTGTTGACGTTTGTCAGCGTTTAAGAGTCTTTCTCACGAAAAAAAACATTTTCTTAAAAATTCGTAGTTTTTTTCCATCAATTTTTCATTGATTAACTGACTACCCGAATCCTGAATTTCATGATCATTGAAAAACTGTGACATTATCTTCTATAAGCCCAGACTTGAATAAACACTAAAGATTTTTAGCGTTTTGGCTGAGTTTGTGCTTTGGTAGTTTTCTATTGTTTCTAGTCTGTCATGATACAATATTCTTGTTTAGCACGCGTGCAATGACCGCGCTTGGCTGACTTCCGAATGTTCACCGAGATATGATAATTTTGTACGAGAAAATAGAAGGGATTCCCGTCATGTAACGTCTAAGACATGAACACTCTCAGCGCTTTGAATACTGCAGGAGGTACAAGGGCGTTGCTGGCAATTTTAGCATTACCTCTAAGCAAGACGAACAAGAAAGATTCTAGAGCGAAACCAAAAGTGACAAGAAAACTGACAGTGCTTACAAGTGTAATTATTTTTCACTACCAGATAAAAGGATAAGTAATGAGTTGGTTTAATTATTGGCTTGCATTAAACCTATGTAAGAATGATATTTTTTTTCAATGGTAAATAGATTTAGTGTGTAGCATTTCTTGATTTTTTTGACAAGGCACAAGAAGCACGAGAATTTATTAAAAATCGTGAGGTAAACCTCTATGTAACACGCCATCGCCTGTCTCACTGTACCAAAATTATCATATCTCGGTGAGCATTCGGAAGTCAGCCAAGCGCGGTCATTGCACGCGTGCTGAACAAGAATGCTGTATCATGACAGATTAGAAACAATAGAAAATTCCCAGAGCACAAACTCAGCCAAAACGCTAAAAATCTTCAATGTTTACTCAAGTTTGGGCTTATAGAAGACAATGTCACAGTTTTCCAATGATTATGAAATTCAGAATCCGGGTAGTCAGTAATCATATTTGTAGCCGAGAGATTTTCACGAAAAAATGCCGGCAACAGCAGAATTTCGACTCAGACCCCAAAGAGGCGTGACACTATAACCACGTGACATTTACTCCTATCGCCAAAAATTTTATGCTATATTGTAGATTGATCTATATGTTATCCATGCTATGTGTTAGACTTAGGATCAAAGTAAAGGTGGGGATGCCAGAGAGCTTCAAAGTAGGATGGTATCCTCACAAAATAACTGGGTCGAGTCACCTTAAGTGCTTATTATTGGTCCATTCATGTTTGTGTGAGAGCGGGTATACTTGCTACCCCACCGTGGTGATCCAGTTAACTTCAACGTTGCCTTTTTTGGAGGAAGGGGAAAGTACTTGTAAGAGAGCGCTTTAATTTGAAAATAGATATGAAAACATCAAAATATTTTTATTAACATTTTATTCCAAGATTGTTGTTAATTTAGCAGCAGATATTTTTAGGTTTCCTCTAATTTTAAGATTATTTTAAGAAACGGTTCAATCTTCGTAAGCCTTGGTTTACTAAAGGTCTTGCTAAATCCATAAGGAAGAAAAATAAGCTATATCAGTCTTTCCTTAATAACTCTAACTCTTACAATGAAAATGCATATAAGTCGTACAAAAACAAACTTACTCATTCTCTTCGAGTTGCTAAGCGTTTATATTATGAAAAACAAATTGAAAAACCAAAATCAAATGTCAAGGCCACTTGAGAAGCTCTAAATGAAATCCTTAATAGGAATAAAGGAAAGCGTGGTTTGCCATCTATATTTAGGGCAGATTCTCGAGAAATTTCCAATCTAAAGAAAATAGCAAATTTCTTTTGCAAATATTTTACTAACATTGGCCCCAATTTAGCTAGCAAAATTCCTGTATCTGAAAAGTCGCATAATTCTTTTTTACCTCCAAAACTAGTCAAGTCAATATTTCTAGATGCTGTAAATGAGCAAGAAATTATTGAAATATGTAGTACTTGTCGTTCAGGTACTGCTGTAGGTTATGACAACATTTCTATGAACTTAATTAAAGAATCTATCGATATAATTATTTCACCTCTTACATGCATAATTAACTTATCCATCATCTCTGGCATTGTACCAAAACAATTAAAAATTGCTCAGCTCGAGTTATTCCTTTATTTGAATCTGGTGAGCAGGATATATTTACGAACTACCGACCAGTGTCTGTTTTACCAGCATTCTCTAAAATCCTAGAGAGAGTAATGTACAATCGTCTTTTAAGGTTTCTTAATAATCATAACATTCTCTCTGACAATCAGTACCGTTTTCGCAAGCATCACTCCACTGCTTACGCTCTTGCTTGTTTGTATGACAAAATCTCTTCCGCTATTGAAAATAAGGAATGCACAGTTGGTATTTTTATAGACTGTCTAAAGCCTTTGACACCGTTGATCGTAACATTTTAATTTCAAAATTAGAGTATTATGGTGTTCGTGGCACTGCACTTAGATGGTTCAAAAGCTATCTAAGCAATAGACAACAATATGTGGAATTTAATGGTATCAGTTCAGAGTCTTGCGAAAAAAAGTGCGGGGTGCCTCAGAGCTCTATACTAGAACCCCTGCTCTTTCTACTCTATATAAATGATCTGTGTAACGTGTCAAAGGTCGTGGACTTTATTCTTTTTGCTGATGACACAAACATATTTTTCTACCACAAAGATTTTTACTTGCTTCCTGAAATCTTGAATTCTGAAATGCTTAAATTAACCCAATGGTGTCGAGCAAACAAACTGTCCATTAACTTTAAAAAATCAAATTTTATGGTCTTTAGACCACGCCAAGAGAGGCAAACACTTGATATATCTATTCAAATTGACAGCAATGTTATTGAACGTGTGAAAGAAGCATTATTTTTAGGTGTTATCCTCGATGAGCATTTGTCATGGAAGCCTCACATTCTTAGCGTTTCTAGGAAAATATCAAAATCGATAGGTATTATTTATGTCTAGTTTTTGCCTTCCCAAAACTTCCTTGCGCTCCTTGTATTATAGTCTAGTTTACCCTTACTTAATTTATTGTATTTCAGTGTGGGGATCGACATATCAGTCTAATTTAAATCGGATTATTATTCTGCAAAGAAGATAATCAGAATAATATCTAAAGTTTCTTTTGATGTTCATACCGGAGTTCTTTTTAAAGAGCAGGTGATTTTAAAATTCTTGGACATCTATTTATACCAAATAGGTAAATTTATGTATCTTTTTAAAAGAGGCTTACATCCAAATTATTTTCGTGATATGTTTAAGCCCGATACATTCTTATAATACAAAAAATCCAGCCTTTTCTATATGCCTCATTGTCGAACTAATTTGCGAAAATTCTCAATTCGGTTTCAAGGTCCTACGTTTTTCAACTCGCTAAGTCGGGAAATTCAAAACAGTGAAAGTATCAGTTTGTTTGGCAAAAGACTTAAAAAATTCCTTCTTTCTTAGTTAAATTGAATCTTTGTTGAGCTACACATCTTTTCTTTTTCTTTTTTCTCTTCTTTCTTTCTTCTTTTTTTTTCTTTAAAAAAGTAATCGAAATTTTCATTCAGTACCCTTAACTTGTATGGTTTACCCTATAGTTCCAGGAAGCCTATAGTTTATAAGCCCCCGGCTTCTATAGAGGCTTCCTTGACTTTACCACATTTGATCTTGTAAATAATTTAGTTGGAATATTGTATATAATATCATAGGTGACGAATTACTCCTTAATTTTGGCGCGAAATTTCAGCGTTAATTTGTAATTTCACATGTGAAATTGCAAAATTGCCATGGCAACCCTTCCGTACGTCTCAATGCCGTGAATGAAGATGTCAGGGCACAAAAAGACGCTTTAGAAAACCTGAACACATAAGAAAACATCAAGAAAGACTCTACGAGGTATTTTGCCGAAAAAGTCTGAAAAATTCTGAACTTTATAAGCCAAATTTAAGGTCTAAACATTTGAGAGAGTGGAGTTCTCGATCGATGCGATCCTAGCAATACTGGATTTTCGACATGTTTATCCAACGTAATTCGTCACCCATAATATTAATAGGTAATCAAATGGTATACTCGTGAAATTAATTACTCGTCACCATTTGATTACCCATACTTATCTTTAATGTATTTCTGTATACTGTTGTTGTATTTCTTGTTAAAGGCAAAATAAAATCAATGAATGAAAATCAAAACTTAGGACTCCAAGTATCGTAAGGCGTCAACAAAATAAAAAAAAACAATAACAACAGACAAGCAGTATAGCATATTGTAAATCTGAATTTTGATGGCATCTACTGTCATTTTCGTCACTATACTAATTATGATTAAATTCTTGTCAATCCTTAAGTCAAGCTGATGCGGACAATACTAGCCTGCAGAGCAGGCGTTTTTCAACGAAAACTCGGAGGTACATTGATCGTGGCCGCCATCTTGAAAAGCAACAAAAAAGACTAAGGGGGAGGGGCGGTGGAAGGGGGGAGGGGCGGGGAGGCGAGAGGAGAAAACGCCTGCCAGCAAAGCCTATGAAATTACCGAACGCCCCCTAATTAGTCGCGCCTGACTACTTTTCCGGAAATGCAAACAGGCAATGAAAATCAATTTCATTTCTTTTCCGGTAGCCTCAAATTACTTCCGATAATAACAACTCTAGGGAAATCTAGCGAGCGATGTACGTGTAAAAGTTATGTCGGAAACGCGTCCTAGCGACAGTTGTAGGATCTGTAAATTCTCTTTTAAAGTGAAGTTTGGGAACGTCAGCGGCAAACAATTTTACTCATCGTCACAAAATCTGTTCAAACCGTCACAGCGCAAAGATTCCTTTGGAATTGTACTTGCGGACGTTTGCCAACAAGTGGGATTGGTTTTGCTGGAAGATCCACAAGAATATTCTGATCGTGTATGCAACTCCTGTGCGCGAAAAATTCTAACTCTGGGTAATTTGTTTGAGATCGTAAAAACCGCAACTCTTCCAACAATATCTGGTACTAAACGTTCGCTTGCAACCCCTGAGAAAGCGAGTCCATCATGGAGAAAAGCGAAGCAAGTGCGGGTTAATTCACCTGAAGTCGAAACGTCATCTCGGATGAGACAACCCAAGAAATCGCGCAAGTCGCTGGCATTTACTGGAGAAAGTAGTTCAATGTCGACGCTGGCTGAAAAAGAAGAGGAAATGTTGAGAAGACTTAACGTAGATGACTTGCCGCAGACAGGACTTCAGGTAAAAGTTGTTTACCTAAATCCTTCAGGGAATGTTATTGTAAGAATTCCGCGAGACGATCAAACCAAAACACTGGTGAAAAACCTGGCATGTGAAAACTAGTGTGAAGTGTCTAATGCGATATATTACAGCACGCTGAACTTGCACCCGAATTAAGAAACAGCATCCGCAAAGTTTTATCCAAGGAATTCTGTGAATATCTGAAGTCTGAAAAATGAGGCTTTTTCCAAAGCCTGTTGGAAGAACTGCTAATAAATCTTGCCTCGACAACAGCGTCGTACCCGCTTCCTTTTGTTCCGATCGTAATTTAAGCGATATTCGCAATCCAGCGAGCGCAGAAAGAGCTTTCTCCAGGGCAGAATCGAAGTCTTCCAAATCCGCCATGTTTTAAAATTTCGGTTGAATCAGACTAAAAATACTCCTCTCGTAATATCCTCTCGTAGAGCCCGTGAAAAAAAGGTCCCCTTGATTGGCAGCTCGCAATCAAACATCCGAAACTGCACCAATCAGAGTCCCCGTCGATCTGGTGTACGTGTTCGCCAAACGAACAATGGCTGCGGGCAGGCGTATTTTTTCCTTCCCTCCCCCTCCCCCTCTCCTATTTTAAACCCATCAACCTCTCCCTTAAAATCAGTTTTTGACTCGTCCCAACTCTCTGGTAGTATTAACGTCCAAGATGGCGGGACGTTATTCGTTATTCCTGAAAAACAATTCATGGCTCGCCTCGCTCCTCGCCACTACCTTGCTGTGTTCGCAAGCTATACCACTAAAACATGTTTTACTACTAAGAATTTCATCACGCCAGTTGTTCCAATCATAAGTTATCCCAGCAAATGAGACTGCAAGCAAGAGTAGATACAGGCCGTAGTCCAGATTATTTGAGATAAGATGAATTTTAGATTTTACTAGTTCTGGATGTCGGAAGCACCTCTTGTAAACATATGAAGCTGAGGTTACGTTCTGGTGCAGAGACCGGCCAGTAAAAAATTCGTGCAGTTGAGTGTCCTGTTCACGGAACCGTGTTAAACATTAAGAGAATTTAGACACCTTGCCGTTCAAAAATTTAGAAGCCAGAAACGAAGTCAAATTCTTTGCCAATAAAGTAAAAAATTTGATCGGCGCATTGTGAGCACCATGCACGACCGTCTAAATTTTTGTACGGCAAAGGTGTCGCAAGTGGTTGGATAGATGCGAGAGACGTCATTTTGGATTTGCTTAAGTAGCGCTTGGCGCATGAGTAGACGGTAACACCACTTGACAGAAGAAAGTTAAAATTCAACCTGTTTTGTCAGTTCCGCGTAAACAGAGCGAAAATATATAATGGTTCCCTGAGGACAAAGTGTCCGGTCAAATGTTTCATCCCATCGAAAATCGTCCGTTCTCGTCTGAGAGTAGCATAAAATTCATTACTTGGTGCTTTTCTTTACAGATCCAGATTTATTGGGTGGTTTCGAGAAGAGGGATACAATCTGAAGTCAAGATTATTTCTCTAAGTCACGCGCGTGATAAAGGTTGTTTTTCTTATTTTATGCAGAAGAACTCCGATATCTCAATTGTTTTTCAAGATTCTCGATTACTGGGTAAAAACTGACCTCACTTTCCAAGCCAAACGCTGTATATATGTATTTAAACACTCTCGCTATAACAAGCTTTTGCGCTAAATTGCAAAAGTTGCAATTTAGGTGCTTTTAAAAAACACGCGAACTCTAAAGTTCAAAAGTCGCCTTTACAATTGCGTTTTTCGCTGCTATCAATCATGATTTAATTATGAAACACAGAGACACACAAAAAGGATCATAATCCACCAATCGCAAATAACAAACCTGACCTTTTGAACCCGTTTACGTAAACTTCTGTTTGCTAAGGGGTCCGCTAAGTGAATTGACGGCAGCGACAGACTCGTACCCAGTCGCTTCTCTGTATGCACTGTGATTGATGGGAAGGATTTTGTGAGTTCGCAGTGCAAAAGCCTTTGTGTGCGGCAAATTGCCTATCCTTATTCCTTTGCGATGAATAAATAAGTGGCGACTGAGTATAAGTCTGCGGCAGCGAAGAACGCAAACGTCAATACATAGTATAGATATCCACAGTAAAATACAATACAATAAATTTTGTCCAGTTTCCCTTTTTTATTTTCATTCTAGTAATTGCAGCTTAATTCCATGTTTACAGTTCGTAGATCCGTTACTATGTTCCTTTTTCTAACTGAGTGTCATCTACCTTCTTTTTTCTTTTATCCCTGTGACGCCCGATACACGAATCTGTGAAAGAAAAACAAAAAGATCTTTTAACTTTGTTGCAAAACAACACTGATTGGCAAGTGATGGCCGGCTTTCTAAAAGGCGCCACTTCCATGATATTCAAAAATCAATACCAAATCAACACATATTTTACTACGCTAACCACACGCAACGAAAGCTGGTTTCCTGGTGGGCGTAGGTAAACACGCATTACAGGCAAACAGATCGAAGTAGTACGGTGTGTACAAGAGTTAAAAAAATTCAGAGAATACTCTAATAATTACGTAATAATTAATGTAATATACAATATAGCTAGTTTTACAATATAATTATGTTGGTGGGAGCTTTGAAGAGACATCTCACAAGTTTAAAATATTACACACATATACAAATCAGTGAATCAGAGCGAAGAAAAGAAGCAAATTTGCTTTTAAATTCGGGAAGCGATTGTGCTGTTTTTGCCTCATAAGAAAGTGATTATTCCAGAGTATAACACCACTATACTTAGTACTACGTTTGAGGAAATTAGTCTTTGGCCTTGGAAGTGCTAAATCAGTTTCAAGATTCCAAGATTTTAGTTGATGTTAGCATCGTTGAGTTGTGTTAAGGAGGCTCTCAAATGATGGGCTGATTGATCATTGAGGAATTTGTACATTGGGGTAGCCTTTATATGTGAGCATCTGGTTTTGAGGTTTTGCTATTTCAAATTATCAAGCACATCTACCGATCTAATGTCATATGAAGAACCGTTAATGACCCTACCCGCACTGTTTTAATTTTTGTGCAATTTATCTTTCAGTTGCTTTCCACAAGTATCCCAAAAGGGGGAACAGTAATCAAAGTAAGGTTGTACGAGTAAATTGCATAAGGTTGCAAGGGTTTCAAACCAGAACAAAAGGTTTAATTCTTCTTAAAGCTTCTATACCAGCGCATGCCTTTTTACATATATATACCCAATGTGAGTCTCAAAAGTAAGCTTTTCATCTAATAATACTCCCAAACATTTATTAGAGGTTAAATGCGAAATAATATTATTGTCAATGGATAAAGCATCAGGTAAATCTTTAGATTTATTATTTGAGTTATATGTCGACAAAGTGAGCATTAACTTACCGTAAAGTTCCGAAAATAAGTCCCGGGGCTTAAATTATATTTTTCAAAGGCCCTTTTTAGGGGCTTTTATTCGGAGGGACTTATCTATGGAGGAAAATTTGCGTTTTAAAATCGATTGGGCTAGCCTTACAGTTGGAAGGAAATTTACCATTCCTATTTATATTCACGACAAAGAGACGGGAATGGGTGTGCAGCTCGAACTGTGGAGCCTGAGTGTTTAATGCCGTCCAAATAACATACAAAGTTCAACATCATAACTAAAGAATAATATAAAGTAAAAAATATTCCTAAATAAAGTCACTCAGGCTAAACTACTCACGTGCGCCGCCTGATACGAAAACCCAAAAAACCCAATGGGAAAAAATTGGGAACGTATTCCCCAACCGATGCAGTCGCACAACCTCTGGGGGTTAAAGGTAAAAAATCAATCGAAAGATGACTGTATAAGATATATAAATAAAAGTTGATAGTTCGAGAGCTGAGATGAATACATTACAACCGTCAAAACCTTATATACCTAATAACAATAGAGTCAATTAACGCCATAGCGGCTCACGTGCGTTCATAACAATAGGAAAGTATTTACATTCTCTGTCACTGTCACTACGTTTAGCTCCGCCGTATGTAAATACATTTTTTGCTTTGTTTTACTTTGTATTTGTGGGCAATTTCCGAGTACAAGCTCCTGGGGGGCTAATATTTGGAGGGGCGATTTAACGGAGGTTTTTTTTCGTTACGAGTTTGGGGGGCTTATGTTTGGAGTTGGCTTATTTTCGGAATTTTACGGTAGTTTTTAAAGGATGGAATTGGATCCTATTAACTGTGAGCCAATCACAAAGGTTTTCTAGAGCAGAATTGATATTATTAACAAGAACAGTTGCGTCAGTACTAGAGCCAAATGTTTGGGTATCGTCCGCATATAAACAGGGGGTAGTTTTGTAAGTCATTTATATAAATGAAGAATAGCAGGGGGCCAAGAGGAGACTCTTGAGGAACTCCACAGAATAAGTTTATTTGAGAAGATAAATGTTCATTTACGAAATATTGTTGTTGTCAGGCGGTAAGATAGGACTTAAACCACATCAGTTCCCGACCAGAGACTCCATAATACTCAACCTTCTCTAGTAAAATCGAATGATCAATTGAATCAAAGGCCTTACGAATATCAAGAAAAACTGCCCTTGTCAATTCTCCATTGTCCATATTTTCAAATCGCTTGTCACATATTTGTATTTATGCCGAAACAGTCCAGTGAAGAGGGAAAAATCCTGACTGGAATTCAGAGAGAATAGAATTGTGGTTTAGATAACGATATAGATGGTTAAAAAATTTCTTTCTCGAAAACCTTACTAATCATTGGCAACTAAAGATTGAAAAAAGTCTATAATCTCCTAAATCACGACGATCATTATCTTGGTAGACCCAGCAGACACGTGCGTTTTTCCGCTCATCAACAAAATCCCAGAGGAGAGAGTCAAATTAAATATGAAGTTTAAAGATGGTGCAATTACACTTGATGCAATTTTTAAGACCTCTGTCAGTAGGGATCTTAGCAAGACCGGTGCTTTTTGACATTTTTAAGTTTTTAAGCGTACGCGCGGTACGTTTTCAACCGGAATTTAAGAGAATCGAAAGACTAGAGTATGATTCAGGTTATTGTTAAGTTATGTATTACCTTTGCCGGAAGACGTTTTCGTTGATTCAGCACCCAAGTTTGGCCCTATTTTAGGGAGTGTGATTCTAAAGACAGTTCTTATTTGGCTTGGAATTAAATCAAAACCCTAGGCTTTCTCTTATTTCATTTTTTCTCCTATTCTATTCATTTTCTTTCTTTCTTTCTTTCTTTCCTTCTTTCTTTTCTTTGACAGTACCTGCCAAACAATGAAATATGTCAATATGAATGCTTGAGCGTGAAATTTTAAATCTTACCCTACGACATTTGCCGTTTCTTGGTCATCAGATTAGCAAGGCTTTCCTTGACGGTCGCCAGTGCGTTTTTCATCAGCAAAGGTCCAGCTAATCTTCGTTTGTTCGAGCGCTTCTTGGCTGGAGCTGTTAAAAATATTTTTAACACTACGTGAAATCGCCGTAAATAACTCCCATAATTACTTATTTATCGTTAATCCCCCCCCCCCCCCTGGGGGGCTTATTTAATTTAGCAAAGTCGATGGCATTAGTTCTCCATAAAGACCTAGATTACAAAGTGGAAAAGCTGAAGTATAACAAGCTGAGGGTCATGCAGCCGAGGATAAAAAACAAATCCGACCTACCAGTTGGTGAATAAACCACTGCCCAGATGAGTCCACACAAAGTTTTGCAGTCGTGATTCATTAATACAGTTCAACATAAATTAGAGAAGAATGATAAGGGGGAGGGTGGAGGAAGCTGATTAAATTTCTTCCCCTGAAAAGATGGGCTTATTAGAGAGGAATGGGCGCTTATTTGAGAGGGAGGCCTTAATAGACGATTTACGGTAAAATATTTCTCCGTCTCTAATTGGCTTTGTTAAAAACTGAATCATTGGATAATGCGCTTCTATAGCTCTGATTGGCTTAGCCATCATGGTATATGAGCCATTATACCATGCTCTCCAAAATATTGTAACTGTACGCGTCTGCTCAAAATTAAAAACAAGCTGAATATCGGGTTTTTTTAAAGTAAACTCGGGAAGAATTCTCGATATTTTGTGGGCGTTTTTAACAAAACAATTTATTCCGCTCTTATTGGATATGAGATGATTATAGCCAACTCATATCTAACGCACCTCGTTGGCTATCTACCATCTCATATTTAACGCGCGCTCATGGCATAATTGTTAATTTTTCCCAGGTGTAATTCTTCATAACCAGCTAGCGTTGACTAAATTTGGTCCTGTGGTTTACGGCATCGTTGAGCGAGCCAACGCTCTACTAAGGCCACCGGGCTTAATGTCCCCTTTCGATGTTATTAAATTCAGCATAAAATCTCTCTAAGAGAATGAACATCGCCATGAAGTTCTATGACTCTTACGCGACCCTCCCCCCCCCCCCCCCCCAAAAAAAAAAAAAATAGAGAGAAATTATTCCTTCGTTATTTGCTTTGTGTTTTATCAACAGTAATAAGTTAAAGACTTACACAAACATACACTCGCCAGGCGTGAACAATCGATGAAATCAATGACCTGAAAATCAACCGATCAATCGATAATAGTCCATTAAATTCTGTTAATTGGCATCGATTAGTATTGGCAGATCGATGACCAATCAATAATCACGCAAAAGTAGTCGCGAGATTCATCGGTTGCCATCGATTGGCATTCGAACTAAATTTATCTGTCTGCATTATCAATAACAATCGATTAATTGATTTTGAATTGTCAACGATTTTCATCAACCATTGATTTCAGCGATTTTTCACGCCCTGACACACACACATAGCATGAAGTACCTTGCCCATTGCATAAATCTCCACTGCAACAGTCTAAAGTGCAAGAGACAACGGTGATACCGGTTCCTGATAAGGTGCTATTCACTTGGTCGCAGACAACAGTTGAGCTGCACGCAGAGGATATTGCGCAGTCTTTCAACGTTTGTGACAAATTAAATCCCATGAACTGAGCTGTAACTCTCAAAGTCACGCAAGAGTCGTAATATGAGGCACAACTACTAGTGGATGGATTGCTGCACGTCTGGTTTGAGCCTAGATATTCATGGCATGAATAACAGCTTATGCCCAAAACTGTTGGAAGACAAGCAACGAAACTGCACAAAGCCTGCCGTTCAAGAACATGGTATCAGAACACTTTAGTAGTAAACCCAGTTACCGTAATTATATTTGAATTTGAGAAAGAGGGTACTTGTTCGACGAAGGTGCTCTATCGCGTTAGTACAGCACAAGTGAACAATGTATCACATTGATTCAGAAAGCTTAAAACTTGAAGGGGCTCTGTTTAGAAGTCTTAACACGTGCACACTGTACGCGGAATTCCCTTGGTGCCTGATGAATGAACCTGAATAATGTTCTATGAACAAGGGAGAATTAGTCTTGGACAGAATAGCTTGTCGTACGTGAAGAGATGGCCTTGTCTATGGCAATCCCATTAGCTTAGAACCTGGTCTACTAGTTACATTTTTCTAGGTGTGTCCTATAACTGAATTAAGGCAATGAAAGTAATTTGCTTCTTTAAGTGTAGAAAAGGAAATTAGTATTAGACTTGGACTCTCCGTAAGCACGGTAGATCCTGTAATACAATGACACAAAGGAACCTTAAGAGGAAACTGTGAGATTGCCTCTACTCACCAAAACCAGAATCATATTCATCTTCGTGGAGCAGTACAAGGTACGGCCTTTGATAACACTCGATGGAAAAACTCCCGCTACAATTTATGGTAGGCAATTTATATATTTTAAATATGACAATTTATTGATTGATTTTCTCTTGAAGTACAAATAAAACTTTAATTTACGTTCTTGTCCCCGAATTAACTTTTTGTCTAAAAAATGATTAACAGCGAAATACCAATTTAGTATTTTGGTTTCTAGGCATTCAGCAAATATACCTACAAATAATCCCTATGAATTTGCCACAGATATATTATTTCCATTCTTGGTATCATAAAAGAGATTTCACTTTTAATTAGAAAAAAAAAATAAAATAAAAGGAGTCATTTTTTAGGGAAAAAAAGGTTTAATTTTTCTCAATAGTGTTCCTATTCAAAATGTTCAATTAACGAGTCAAATACAGTTGTTATGTAAACAGTTCTTTTTTTTATGCGTTACAAATGTATTTAATGTTCTTGGAGCAGTTGACCTATTTAAGGATTTTAACAGGAAAAATTAAAAAAATGTTGTTAGATACACAAGCGTGCTAGACGAAAGTTTATTATTTTAGCTTGTATTTTGTTTGTCTGTTTGCTTTCACAATTTTAATTGGTCAAGTACCCGTTTGTCTTTCTCTCTTAATTTCAAAGTTGTTGAAGCTGAGTGATTAGTTTCCATAGTCAGTCCGTAAACCGAAGATAATTTGTTAAGAACTCCCATTATTTAAATAATGTTGTAAAATAACTGTAATAAGATTGCAAAGAGCGATGTGTATTGTAATTTATTGTGACTAATTTTAATCCAAAATTACTTTGTGCAATGTCTATTGCATTGAAAATTAAAGGTGTTCCAAGAATTGTTGATACAGTTGTTGCTCAAAACTAATTCTCTTCGCAAAACGCTTATCACTTAATCGATGATTATGACGTCTTGGTCAAAAAAATAGTAATGATTGACTTAGGCAGAGGGTTTGTTTTCTTAATTTTCGAATTAAAAAGAAATTAAAAATACTTAATGATCATGATGAATTGACCATCAAAATATCTCGTTTTGGCTAGGTGCGTTGTTTTTATCAGGTTTGATTATACTTTGATAGCTGAAGATTCTTTGTGATTCTTGTTTTGGTCGCAGAAAAAAAGAGTGAGAGAAAGGAAAGAAAAGAAAAAAGGGAAGAAAAAATGTTCGAATGATACATTTTCTTAGTACAAGCTGTTGATCTAAAATCACAAAAAACCAAAGAGGTAGCCTGCGTAGCAGGCCCAATAAAGAACGGGGGCGCGAGAAGGAGGGCCTGCCCGGAAGGCCCACGAAAATCGTTTCAACTCGCATTCTGTGACTGCGGATATTTCCAATTGGTCGAGAAGCTCCCGAGGGAAAAATTAACCGCGCTGGGCGAGAAAAAGTGTCAATCAATACTACATGAACAACGTAGTGAAGGTCTTATATTACACCACCAGCTCCTGAAACCTCTAAATGGTATAATCGAAGTTCAGGTCTCGGAAGTCACTTCATTGTTAGCCTGGTCCAGGCGCTCAGATAGTAGGGGAGCGAGCCCTCCTCCTTTTTTTTCCTTCGTGAATTTTTTCTCCCGCGCTCTACTATCTTAACGCCTAGAACAGACTACTTCAGTCTGGTTTAATGGGACAATGTGTCTTTCATCTCCAAGAAAATTAAAGTTGAAATGTTCAAACGGTATTCACGAAGGAAAGTACTGACATCGGATACGCATTAACATAAGTCGCGAGAGACAAAAGATTTGTCGAATTGTTGCAATAAAGATCGGCGAAAAGATTCTTTGCTCAGGAGAACTTGGCGGCCTGTGTTGTCGATGGAAGGCATACCATCAAAACTTGGATATGATTGATGAAATGAAACACTTAAAAGGGACATGAATTTGAAAACCTTTCACAATATTTGTTCGGAGGCGACCTGAGGTCTGTTGTCTATGTCTCGTTACTGCACCAGAAAACGTCTCCGTACAGTTTAGGTCCGCTTAGCAAGACATGTCTACATGCTCCAAAAACGGCTGCCACTTGGCATTTTCAACGTACGGTGTGATCGTTGTGTGTCTGTACAGTTGTGACAAAGTAAGCTCAGAGGACAATATTTAATATCTTTTTATAATTATACACAGCATGCATTCCTTAAAAGATACCTATTTTTGACTTTGTTCTTTCATATTTATTGTGCCAGTCGTTAAAAACGATTTAAGCTGTGTGTTAACCATCAGTTTATTGCTCAATCGCTCTATAATCAGATAACCCAGCTGATCTTTATAACAGATATATTTAGACCGAGGATAAAATGTACCACGCTTTTTGGCGGCACGCTTTTTTTGTAGCGAGGTCAGTCGTTTTCTGTTAAAACGTTTGACAGATCACGCAGCGGCTGCGAGGTAATTAGATTGGGGGCGGGAGACAATTTTCGTGGGCCTTCCGGGCAGGCGCTCCTTCACCCCTCGCGTGACGTCTCCCTCTCGCGGGCTCGTTCTTTCTTGCAGCCACTACTTCCAAGCGCCTGCTACGCAGGCTACCGAAGAAGCTTCCTAAAAAGCAAAAGCAAAGTATCGAATGTGGCATACTAGCGTTCCCTCGTATATTAATATTTATTATATGGCTGAGTCTGTTTTCGTCATGTGATTGGTCAATTTGCTGTCCGTAACTTGCTATACGGACCAAAATTTCAAAGAAAAAGCTCATTTCGGAGCTCTAAATCTCTTTACCTCGGAAAAAAGGTTAAAATTAAGTTACAAGACGTCTATCAACCTTGAGGACTTAGATTTTGACTTTGTCCGTCAACATTTTAAATTGTGTTTATTTGTGAAGAAGGCAATGAAGAAAGTAACTCGTAATCTTATCGAAGAGGATTCTGGACAGTGTTTGAAAATTTTATCGTAGTACACAGTTAAGAAGACGAAAATCGACTGGCAGAGATTCGAGATGTTTTGCCTAAGAGAAAATGAGTAATTCCTTCGACAAATACGATAACAAACATGCCTGCATCTGATAATCTTGACGAGCTTCTTTGTCATTTGCAGTGTTTTTCCAAAGACCAACGAAAAAAGATAGAAGCGACTCCAAGCTAGACACAATGTCCAGTTTTCAAAAGACTCCAGCGTCACATTGGCGAGTGAATACTTACAGTGCTCTTAGTTTTGACCGAATATACTTAAAAATATGTCTGTAAACCCTGAATACTGGAATGTTGATTTTGCCTTTCCAGATTTTAACCTAGCTTTGTTTGAATGAGAATGAAGCTGATGTAGAAAATGAATCTTAACCTTTCCGTGGAAGAAAATATGGTTCGTGTTTGAAAATTTCAACGCAGATCACGGTTGAAGAAGAGAATTCGAGAGGTTTTCCCAAAAAAATTAACGAGCGAATCCCTCGACAATGACAACAAACTTGAAAAGCTTTTTTGCCTTTTGCAGTGTTTTTTGTTTACAAGGACCAAGGGAGGAAAGATGGAAACGACTTCGAGAAAGACACACTGCCCGGTTTCCAAAATACTCCAGCGTTACATTAAAGAGCTAAAACTTATAGCGCTCTTAGTTTTGACTAAATAAACTTTTTCAACATGACGAATCTGTTTTCACTTTCTCGGAAACCCTTTGTTGTGTGCTATTGTTTCCGTGAGCCAATAAAAACTTTCTTTCTTGACGCCTGTCAAAGGATTGTCAAATCGCGCGTCCTGCACTTGTTCCCGGTCCCCCAAACTGGAAGATTATTAGCCATATAATAAACATCTTATTAGCCGAGTTTTTTCGGTCCGTACTGTAAATTACGGATCCTCGTTTTTTTCCATCGATTTATGGCGCTTGGGCCATAAATCGATGGAAAAAACCTCGGTCCGTAATTTACTGTACGGACCGAAAACTCGGCTAATAAGAGATATGTATTTGTGCCCAGGAAGGACGTCACCCCCTAAGCAAAATTTTAGTAATATGTGTTCCTATATACTAATTAAGTGCCTAGTCAGTTCTTTTTCTTTAACAAATTACCTTGGTAAGAGTGCCTAATCCTGCATATCTGTTAAGTGGATAGCCATTTCTATTTATAAATTAAACTTATTTGCACACTTTTTTTCGAACTTTGATTTGCTATTACAAAAGCGTTTTCTCCGATCTATCTCGATGAAATGGCTAAATCGTGATGCTAACGGAAGCCTCCAGTTTTGTTGAGCCTTTTGTCTCGTTTTACGCTCTGTTAACCACTATGGTATGCCCATTTATCCATTACCTGCGATTTTCATACAAGGACTTTGAGGAGTTCGAAAATGGCATGTTCGTGAAATTGCCCTTTTCTTCACCGGCGAAAAATGTCTGATTGGTCGTCGCGCGACCACGTGACATTGCCAAATTCAAAATGGCGGCAATACCTCCATACTTTGTTTATTCCAGTGGGAAGAAGGTTAATTGCGGCTTAATATGAGTTGCAAATGCACATCGGATATTTTTAGAATAGCCTAGACTTTTTATTATCCTTTTTCATCTATTCCTATGGGATTCGTTTCCTGCGATGCTCGCGATTTGGCCGGTTTTCGGGATTCAAATTCGGATAACGAAGGACAACAATGTTTCCGAAAAAAGCAGGGTCACCAGAAAGAACGGCGTTTGTTCACAGCTCAATGCAGCAGATAAATAAGACACTATGGGTCCTTTGAAATTGCTTAGACACCTGGTAGTTATTTTATTATTATTTTTTTCCCTGAAAGGTAAAGCAAAAATACTTTTTCTCCAGCAACACTTTCCAATTTTACAAAAAAAACTTGAACACGAGCTAAAGGAACTTTAGTGTCTGCATTCAGTTTTTTCATTGAGAACGGGTGCAATTTTAATATCAAAACTTTAAAGCCGTCTTTAAAGAGAACTTTGATTCAAGTGTTAGTTGAAAAAATACTGATTATATGTTTTCAGTATATGAAGGTTAAAAAAATGATGCATATAATCTAAAGTGCTACAAAGGAGTAAAAACCCAGATATCTCCATAAATAAATTTTATTGACACTGTGAGGGACATGTGCTTTCCTTGAGTACACACTTTTTCGTTAAAAAATCTTGTTTGTGACGCTGCACTTTGTTTGATGCAGGATCAATCAATCTTTTCTGAAGAGAAATGAAAAGTAAAGTATGTTAACATGTCAGATACTTCAACACTGCCTTAGCCAACAACTAAGAAGAACTGAACTTCAAATCAAAAAACAAAGTGAAAGCTACTTCACTGTGAAACAACAACCACTTCAAATATATATCCCATTAAATTCATGCAAAATGTAGACCTGATGAGAAGTTTATAGGAATAGAAACAAACGATAATTACAATGAAACTATAATTTTTGAATGAGATCTGTGAGTGTCCTCTCATAATTCTGACAGAAGATCAAAATTGGAAACTGCACATCCTGCACAACTGCATTCATCAACATGATCCAACGAAAATTTCATTAAAACTCAAAGTTTACTCCAAGCTTTACACTCCTGTAAGTTTAATTTGTGATGATTTTTTTTTCTTGGAAAGAGCTTTTGAATACTTAGTAGCATGTTAACTCTGTCATTCATTTTATCACTTGGCTCCCAAAAAAATTAAGCCAAAAACAATGCATATAAAAACAAAAGCATTCACAGAAAAATTACCCTGTTCTTCTCCTTCCAGGATCCAATTTTCAAGCAAAGAAGCACCCCCCACTTAAAGCCTTGTGTGTAAAAAATTTTAGTAATCCCAAGTCAAATTTATGAGCAAAATTATCAAAACTTAGATCCCTCAATTATAAAATTGCAAGCAGTTGTGCACATTGTAAACAGAATTTTTTTTACAGTTCAAAATGTTGCTGGACCTATCGAACTGTAGCTCCAAGACTGTCTAAGCATTTTAATGAAAACACTCTCACATTTTCTCATTCGACAGTTCGGATAAAACTCAAATTTCTGTAACATACAAAGCTGTAATAATGTGCAACAACAACGAAATGTGCACCGATCGACAAAAAGACGTTACGAACTACGCACTTTAGAAAACTGCTGCAACCCGGCCGCTTTCGATCCACTAGCCACAAGCCAATTTACACAGCAAGACAATGGCTAAGAATATTTCTTTTGTACCGAGTGACACAAGATTAAGTTGAACCAAGAGTAAGCTTATTTTTCTGCCATAAACAATGTAAACACACGGAGATTTAGCATCTAAATATAGTTTTTCGAGCAACAAAGTACAAGCTAAGTCATATTAACAAAACAAAGCCCAAAAATGTCTGTCCCTCTACTTTTTTTGTTGAATCCGTGATAGGAAACTCGAACTAAACAACAAAAACATTTTGGGTAGCGTTGTAATACGCTCTTCGATCAACAGTCGAATGTTGTAGAATGTTAAAGTCGAATTTTGACACAAAAACGGGATACACATTTAACAAAACTGTCGCTTCCGAGCCACTCGGTACAAGCTTATTTATATACCAAAACAAAGCCCAATAATTTTTCTTCCACTACTTTATAATTTCTTTTTGTCCCGAGTGGCACGGAACATGCAGTAAACAAAGAGAGTAAAAATTACCCACCTTTTCGGCCTGTCTTTCACATGCAAACCAGCGATCTCAACGTCAACAAAACTGAATCAGACCACGCCACTGCGATTTTTCGCCAGTTCCAGGACGCTATATTCTCTAGAGAACACGTCGCCAAAACTTCGACCAAAATAATTTTTGATCTCTTACAGTGGCAAGAAATTGCAACGTCGTCACTGCCAAAAAAAGCTGCCATCGCTTCTTTCATCTCAACAACATTTCGCGGGCATTTTTGCCTTGGAGCCAATGACATTGCCCAAAATCGATCACGTGTCATTTTTTGCAGAGCATGCGTAGACATTTTTCGCCGGTGAAGCCCTTTTCAATGGTTGCCATTTGCTCATGCGCAGTAAAGGACGCGTGGAGCCATTCTCGAACCAAGAAATCGTCTCTCTTGTTCATGACTACGGACAAAAGGAGCTCTGGGAAGCCCTGCAGCAAGGATTTTTTCTAGTTTTAGCTAGTTGTTGACGTTTGTAAGCGTTTAAGAGTCTTTCACACGAAAAAAAACATTTTCTTAAAAATTTGTAGCTTTTTTCCTTCAATTTTTAATTGATTAACTGACTACCCGAATTCTGAATTTCATGATCATTGAGAAAACTGTGACATTATCTTCTATGGAAGTCAGCCAAGCGCGGTCATTGCACGCGTGCTGAACAAGAATGCTGTATTATGACAGACTAGAAACAATAGAAAACTCCCAAAGCACAAACTCAGCAAAAACGCTAAAAATCTTCAATGTTTACTCAAGTTTGGGCTTATAGAAGATAATGTCACAGTTTTTCAATGATTATGAAATTCAGAATCCGGGTAGTCAGTTAATCAATTGTGGCCCTGAAAAAAAATTTGAAGAAAAAAAAGCTACGAATTTTTAAGAAAATGCTTTTTTCATGAGAAGGGCTCTTAAACGCTGACAAACATCAACAACTAGCTAAAACTATAATTTGTATATGTTTGCATTGCTCGAAATCGCGCGCACTTACAAGGCCCTTAGGTTTTTTGCTGGCCATGACTAACAAGGACCCAACTGTTATAAACATCCCCAAAGTAAAGAGATAAATCTCATAGTTTATTAGATATAATAGTGTAAAGTTGGCTTTTCATTTTCGCATAAATTATGACGTAAATTTGGAAACCGCTGAATTTCTCGTATTGGGTCTTTGCGATTTTGATGAAAGTCTGTTCAACGCAGGGCACTTATACCAACTATTTGTAGCCGAGAGATTTTCACGAGAAAATGCCGGCAACAGCAGAATTTCGACTCAGACCCCAAAGAGGCGTGACACTATAACCACGTGACATTTACTCCGATCGCCAAAAATTTTATGCTATATTGTAGATTGATTTATATGTTATCCATGCTATGTGTTAGACTTAGGATCAAAGTAAAGGTGGGGATGCCAGAGAGCTTCAAAGTAGGATGGTATCCTCACAAAATAACTGGGTCGAGTCACCTTAAGTGCTTATTATTGGTCCATTCATGTTTGTGTGAGAGCGGGTATACTTGCTACCCCACCGTGGTGATCCAGTTAACTTCAACGTTGCCTGTTTTGGAGGAAGGGGAAAGTACTTGTAAGAGAGCGCTTTAATTTGAAAATAGATATGAAAACATCAAAATATTTTTATTAACATTTTATTCCAAGATTGTTGTTAATTTAGCAGCAGATATTTTTAGGTTTCCTCTAATTTTAAGATTATTTTAAGAAACGGTTCAATCTTCGTAAGCCTTGGTTTACTAAAGGTCTTGCTAAATCCATAAGGAAGAAAAGTAAGTTATATCAGTCTTTCCTTAATAACCCTAACTCGTCCAATGAAAATGTATATAAGTCGTACAAAAACAAACTTACTCGTTCTCTTCCAGTTGCTAAGCGTTTATATTATGAAAAACAAATTGAAAAACTAAAATCAAATGGCAAGGTCACTTGGAAAGTTCTAAATGAAATCCTTAATAGAAATAAAAGAAAGCGTGGTTTGCCATCTATATTTAGGGCAGATTCTCGAGAAATTTCCAATCCAAAGGAAATAGCCCCAATTTAGCTAGCAAAATTCCTGTATCAGAAAAGTCGCATAATTCTTTTTTACCCCCCAAACCAGTCAATTCAATATTTCTAGATGCTGTAAATGAGCAAGAAATTATTGAAATATGTAGTACTTGTCGTTCAGGTACTGCTGTAGGTTATGACAACATTTCTATGAACTTAATTAAAGAATCTATTGATATAATTATTTCACCTCTTACATGCATAATTAACTTATCCATCATCTCTGGCATTGTACCAAAACAATTAAAAATTGCTCAGCTCGAGTTATTCTTTTATTTGAATCTGGTGGGCAGGATATATTTACGAACTACCGACCAGTGTCTGTTTGACCAGCATTCTCTAAAATCCTAGAGAGAGAGTAATGTACAATCGTCTTTTAAGGTTTCTTAATAATCAGTACAATAATCAGTACAGTACAATCAGTACCGTTTTCGCAAGCATCACTCCACTGCTTACGCTCTTGCTTGTTTGTATGACAAATTAAAATCTCTTCCGCTATTGAAAATAAGGAATGCACAGTTGGTATTTTTATAGACTTGTCTAAAGCCTTTGACACCGTTGATCATAACATTTTAATTTCAAAATTAGAGCATTATGGTGTTCGTGGCACTGCACTTAGATGGTTCAAAAGCTATCTAAGCAATAGACAACAATATGTGGAATTTAATGGTATCAGTTCAGAGTCTTGCGAAATAAAGTGCGGGGTGCCTCAGAGCTCTATACTAGAACCCCTGCTCTTTTTACTCTATATAAATGATCTGTGTAACGTGTCAAAGGTCGTGAACTTTGTTCTTTTTACTGATGACACAAACATATTTTTCTACCACAAAGATTTTTACTTGCTTCCTGAAATCTTGAATTCTGAAATGCTTAAATTAACCCAATGGAGCAAACAAACTGTCCATTAACTTTAAAAAATCAAATTTTATGGTCTTTAGACCACGCCAAGGGAGGCAAACACTTGATATATCTATTCAAATTGACAACAATGTTATTGAACGTGTGAAAGAAGCATTATTTTTAGGTGTTATCCTCGATGAGCATTTGTCATGGAAGCCTCACATTCTTAGCGTTTCTAGGAAAATATCAAAATCGATAGGTATTATTTATAAGTCTAGTTTCTGCCTTCCCAAAACTTCCTTGCGCTCCTTGTATTATAGTCTAGTTTACCCTTACTTAACTTATTGTGTTTCAGTGTGGGGATCGACATATCAGTCTAATTTAAATCAGATTATTATTTTGCAAAAGAAGATAATCAGAACAATATCTAAAGTTTCTTTTGATGCTCATACCGGTGTTCTTTTTAAAGAGCAGGAGATTTAAAATTCTCAGACATCTATTTATACCAAATAGGTAAATTTATGTATCTTTTTAAAAGAGGCTTACTTCCAAATTATTTTCGTGATATGTTTAGTCTTGCAAACCAGATACATTCTTATAATACAAGAAATTCCAGCCTTTTCTATATACCTCATTGTCGAACTAATTTTCGAAAATTCTCAATTCTGTTTCAAGGTCCTACGTTTTTCAACTCGCTAAGTCGGCAAATTCAAAACGGTGAAAGTATCAGTTTGTTTGGCAAAAGACTTAAAAAAATTCCTACTTTCTTAGTTATACTGAATCTTTGTTGAGCGACACACTTATTCTTTTTCTTTTTTCTCTTCTTTCTTTCTTCTTCTTATTTTCTTTAAAAAATTAATCGAAATTTTCATTCAGTACCCTTAACTTGTATGGTTTACCCTATAGTTCCAGGAAGCCTATAGTTTATAAGCCCCCGGCTTCTATAGAGGCTTCCTTGACTTTACCACATTTGATCTTTAAATAATTTAGTTGGAGTATTGTATATTATCTTTAATGTATTTCTGTATACTGTTGTTGTATTTCTTGTTAAAGGCAAAATAAAATCAATGAATGAAAATCAAAACTTAGGACTCCAAGTATCGTAAGGCGTCAACAAAATAAAAAAACAACAACAACAGACAAGCAGTATAGCATATTGTAAATCTGAATTTACACTATACTAATTATGATTAAATTTCATTAAAGATGTGAATATTGTTCATCGTGGTGTCAGATAGGAAAGAACGTTTATTCGTTTGTCTCACGATAGAATCGCTTTGAGATATTGATCGCGACGTTTCGACTGCAATACTGCTAGTCTTCATCAGGCGATGAGGTCGATTGTTTACGTGTAGCTATTTATGCACGTTGGTTCGCTGTGATTGGTGCATTTCGATCCTTATTATTCCGATTAGCAGATGATGTTCCCTCAAGGGTCCGCTTTGTAGTTGAACGGCTGTTATGCTTTCTGATAGTAGGCATCCATGCTTCAGGAATTTCGATTCCGTTGTCTCTATTGATTTTATTAGAATGAAGTCTTATTTGGATAGCCTCTTTGACCCTACGTATGTAAATCTGACACAACTCTTCGTTCTTACTTAGTACGACCGAAAGACGCCCTAGAACCAGGCAAACAAGAAGGTGTTGTATACAGAATTCCATGTGAATGCGGCAAAGTATATATAGGCGAAACAGGGAGAGCAGTGCAAGACAGGATAAAAGAACATGACAGATATATATACGGCTTGCTCATACACAAACCTCCGCAGTTTAGGAGCACGCAAACGAAACGGGGCATCTTCCTTTATGGAATCAAGTCAAGTTTATCGATCGTGACCCTCACCGATACACACGTAGGGTCAAAGAGGCTATCCAAATAAGACTTCATTCTAATAAAATCAATAGAGACAACGGAATCGAAATTCCTGAAGCATGGATGCCTACGATCAGAAAGCATAACAGCCGTTCAACTACAAAGCGGACCCGTGAGGGAACATCATCTGCTAATCGGAATAATAAGGATCGAAATACACCAATCACAGCGAACCAACGTGCATAAATAGCTACACTTAAACAATCGACCTCATCGCCTGTTGAAGACTAGCAGTATTGCATTCGAAACGTCGCGATCAATATCTCAAAGCGATTCTATCGTGAGACAAACGAATAAACGTTCATTCCTATGATTAAATTCTTGTCAATCCTTAAGGTGGTGTTTACATGACACCGGAGCGAGTTCACTCCGGTTCCCTCTCATGGCTCTATATTTGTTTACATGATAACACCACAAATTTCATGCTGGCGCGAGACACCCCGGCGCGAGCTCACCCCGGTTCTTGTACCGGGGCGAGAATTTCACTCCGGTACGAAATCTCGCAACGGTGTCATGTAAACACGAAACACATGCTTTAATCCAATTATATGATCCAGTTATATAATTGTAAACACGCACATGCTTTAATCCAATTATATGACAAGATCTCAAATGCACTTGATAATAAAAGGGTAACTCTAGACCTATTCATTGACCTATCTAAGGCCTTTGATACAGTAAATCGTGAAATTTTGCTCGACAAATTGGAACATTATGGAGTAAGTGGTATTGCTTTACAATGGTTTGAAAGTTACCTTTCTTGTCGAAAACAATTTGTGCAATATAATTGTTACAACTCTTCATCATTAGATATCACTTGCGGAGTTCATCAGAGATCTATCTTAGGTCCCTTGTTATTCTTAGTATATATAAATGATCTATGTAATGTGTCAAAGGTCTTAGAGATGATACTATTTGCTGATGACCCAAATATCTTCTATTGGCATACTGATGTTTCCTGTCTTATGGAAGTTGTAAATTTAGAATTGAAAAAGATAACGTGTTGGTTTTGTACATATAAGCTTTCTATTAATGTTAAGAAATCTAATTTTATCATATTCAGACCGAAGTTTCTTGGTGTAATTTTGGATGAACACTTAACATAGGCCTACCCTGGGGCCTTAACTCGCCTTAACTCGCCTTAACTCGCCTTAACTCGCCCTAACTCGCAGCTTGAGATTATGTTCAAATTTCCTTATCTCGCCTAAACTCGCATTATCTCGCACAAACTCGCCAACTCTCGCCACTGCAAAGTGGACGCCAATTTTAATACCTCATCCTAGCTACTCTCAGGGTAATTTCATAATTAATCCACAAAGGGACGACACCAAAAAATGGGGATTTCAAAAATTTTAAACAATAGTGATTTGTAAGTCCCATCCTTCTGGAATTTCCAATAGCCTCTGTGGTGAGGGTATTTCACCACTAACATTTGATGAAGTTTTTGTTAGTACTTAATGGACAGTCAATGGAACTACCAGGAACAACCTGAACATGCAACAACTAGTTACCTAACAAAAGGCTACAATGCTAAGCATTGCAGAAATTCCAGAGGCATGGGGTCACAGGGTCTAGAGAAACCCACATTGATTGCTAGTATTTTGGGCCAGCTTGGGCCACAAAGTAAGTGACATTAAGTAAAAGTAGAAACAGTGAATGCACGGAAAAGTTTTCATGAAATAATAAATTTACTTATAGTTCTAAGAAATACAAAAACATAACAGAATGTTAATTTTTTTTTCTTTTAAGCTAGCTAACGATTTACAATAAAGTTTGATTGTGTGGAAAATTTCAAAATGCAATGCAATGCATGCAAGCTGTTTTTGATAATGAAAAGCAGCAGCATAATTATCATCTTATAATCTGATGAAGCTTAATCAGGATTATAGCTCAAAATATAAGTCTGGGATGTAGCCAGAATCCTTTAAATACTCCACATACTGATTGCAGTAAAAATACCTGGTGCTAGACGATCTGTACATTGGTTCAACGTGACATCCTGTTTGGCTTACATTGTAGTGAAGCTGGCAACCAGAAGCCATGATTCATAAAGACTTGTTACATTTAGCCCTTAACTGAATAAACGTTTTTACATTGTTAGCCAACTTCGTTCGCCATTTTGTAAATTACCCAGAAGATACTGGTAACTCGTGTCAATATTGATTCCAGTCCACTAGCAAGTTTTGGGTGGGAAGCTTCAACGTGGCGTACATGACATCAAAACACGTTACAACACACCTGAGCCGGTGGCCATTTTTGTAAGAATTTCTTAAGAGTTTGCTAGACAAAGCCGATAATGGAGAGTATTCTTGTTCATCAACTTAAATAAGGTATAGCTCTCTGCACAACTGTGAACACTTTGTAAAATGCAAGCAAGCCTGAACAGGAAACGGAAAGAGTGAAAAGGCAATTGGTGTTTTCGTTTCTGGCAGTGAAACCATCAGTGAAGTAGCTTGAAGTGGAGAGAATGGGTCGAATGGAGGACTTAGAGATAAGTCTTATAACTTTCAAGGAGAAAGAAATTTCATTTCAGTTTAGTAAAATTGATTGTGTCATAAAAATTTCCTCATCTGAGATGTAGCTCGTCAGCTTCCCCGTTTTTCTATACTAGTTCTTTGAAGAACATTGACGCTGAGACTGTAAAAACATTTTTTTAATTCTGGAGTTAGTGATAACAAGTCATGCCATGTAATGTGATACCTATTATGCTCACCTTTCTAATATCTCAACCATAGTGTTAGTGAATTAAAAACATAAGTACAATTAAATATCCTAGCTGTGTTTATACTACAATTTCATTTTCGTATCTATTCATGATTGTTTTGTTTACATTAGTTTCTTTTTTCACTAATTTATTATTCTGCCAAATATTTATGCACCTACAATAAAATAATAATATATGATGATGACTATTTTTATTAGTAGTAGTATCATACAGCCACCAAATCGTATAGTTTGGTGTCTGAATGCTATATAACAAAATTATTAATAAAGAACAGGCCTAGGTTATTCAAAGGCTGGATAGTGCCATCCACTGGATCAATCTCTATCGAGTTGATAGTGCAATTAGTTTTCCCAATACTTATCCGCTGTATATAGTGATTTATCCATTGAGTAGCACTATCCAATGTTTGAACAACTGGGGCCAGAACTCTATACTCAACTTGTCCAATTAGGAAAAAATATTACTAAATTTAAATACGATTTTGCTTCAGTCAGCTTTGGAGTTCATCTGAAATTTTTCGTTTTATTTTTTTTTGTAATTGGGCGACATGGAGACTATTAGGTATATATATATACATAAGACATACAAAGATTGCAAGGCATCTTTATATGTATGTTACTAAAACATATTATATGTTTTAACCCTTATCACGTCAACATTAGGTTGATCATTTTCCCTTAACTCGCCTTAACTCGCCTTAACTCGCACAAACTCGCAACTGATAGGCAAGCTCAATTTTTCCTTATCTCGCCTAAACTCGCATTAGCTCGCGCAATCTCGCGGCGAGTTAAGGTCCCAGAGTAGGCCTTAACATGGAAATCACATATTCATAATGTTGCTCGGAAAGTGTCTAAAGCCATAGGTATAACTTATAAATCAAGTTTTCGCCTTAATAATCCCTCCTTACGGATGCTTTATTTTAGCCTTATCTACCCTTACTTATTCTACTGCGTGAGTGTCTGGGCATACAGACCTACCCATCAAAACTCAGAAGATTAATCACGCTTCAAAAACGGTCGTAAGAATAATTTCGAGGAGTGCTTTCGATGCTCACACTGACACCTTATTTAAATATTTAAAAATTCTGAATTTTGGGGATATCTACAAACTTCAAATAGGAAAATTTATATATCAATACAAATCTGGCTTACTTCCTCATAGCTTCAATAACATGTTTTTGATGGCACACCAGGTCCATTCTTATGGCACTAGAAGTTCGGAACTTTTTTATTTACCTCAATGTAGGACTAATATAAGAAAGTTCTCAATCAGTTTCCAAGGTCTTAAATTTTTTAACTCTCTTAATTTTGAAATTCGAAATGCAATAAGTACCGCTTCCTTTTGCTGTAAGCTGAAAGCATTCCTCTTATCATAAATAGTAATATTTTTTTCTCTTTTTTGCCACTTTCGCTTCTTAGCCTAGAACTATAATTAGTACGACTATCTAATGTATTTATTATAAGATTTACTGTAGCTCTGCCATTGATTTGTAATTATGATAATATTTTGTTCTAACTATTTAACTGAGGGAGCCCATTCCTTATAAGCCCGGTGGCTTCTCCTGGGCTTCCTCGCCATGACAACTTAAATAATTTGTTTTTCTTTTGCTTTGTACATTTTATGGCAAACAAACCAATAAACTAATAAACCAGTATGTATAGTGTGCACTATTTTGGAAAAATTAGCATAACGTCACGAGCATAACGTCAAAACAGTCAATGTTGGAACGTTGATTTTTGGCAGGTTCGTTGTATAGGTTTGGCTTGAAATTTCAAGGTATTGCAGCAAATCAATCTTAATAAAAGTTTCAGACATTAGTATGTGTAATCAAATGGTGACGAGTGAAATTAGGGAATAATTTCACTTGCGTTTTGTCCAAATCCTTATAATTTCCCGAGCCTTTAGGCGAGGGAAATTATAAGGATTTGGACAAAACGCAAGTGAAATTATTCCCTAATTTCACGAGTATACCATTTGATTACCTATTAATATCATGGGTGACGAATTACGTTAGCAATCGAGGATTTTTGACTTGTTTATCATTGATCGTATCGATCGATCGTGAACTCCACTCTCTCAAACGTTTAGAGCTGAAATTTGGCTTAAGTTTTTGGAATTTTTCGACAACATACCTCTAAGAACCCTTCTTGATGTGCTCTTTCGTGTGTTCAGGTTTTCTAGCGTCTTTTTATGCCCTGACATCTTCATTGACGACATTTTAAAACTTCGTCGCCATCTTGAAACGGAGACGTACGACAGGTTGCCATGGCAATTTTGTAATTTTACATGTGAAATTACAATTAACGCTGAAATTTCGCGCCAAAATTAAGAAGTAATTCGTCACCTATGATATTATTATATATATTATGAAGATTATGTGAAGAGATTTTTAAAAAATTATTTCGAGTCGTTTCAGAGATATACAAAAAAGGGCTAAAAATCCAAATTTTCAATAAAGTTGCACTTTTAAGACAAGTGGTGAGAAAATGGGTTAGTTCAGTTAACATCGCAAGAACGCGAAATACAGCAAAATTTCCTCGCATCGAAATATGATATTAAGCAGCATTCTGAAGCTACTAAAAAACTATTTGAGTCATTTACAACGTTTTAATTAAAACAATCTATCACAGCTATTGAAAATTTCAGGTTCGACATATATTTTCGTTTTAGTCGAGTTCAAACAGACAGAATTTCTAACTTCTTACGAAGGTTATTTGCTTAACACCAAACTTTAAGTTCCTAGTGTTGGATTTTCAGTAGCTGGTCTAGATCGCGCAAAATTAGGCGTTTATCAATTTCAAAGTTTTTTGTTTGTTATTGTCACATAAACATACATACCTCCACGACTAGTACATTTTAGTTTGAATTTATCACATCTTTTGACTGTAGAACATTGATAATACTCACACTGATGTACTAGTCATGGATATATGTATTGCCCGCATTAATTTGGAAAAATTAGCATAACGTCAAAACAGTGAATGCAGTAGTGCGGATTTTTGATCAGTTCGTAGGATAGGTTTGTCTTGAAATTTCAAGGTGTTGCAGTAAATCAATCTTAATGAAAGTTTCAGACATTATTATGTAAATTATTAAGTAATTATAAAAGTAATTATTGAAGTAATTATATTAGTTATAAAAGTGTTTTGTTTATTGTTGCAATAGTAATATCGATTTTACTTAAAACTACTTTTTCACAAATTTCAATCCGTAGCCAATCACTGGTGAAAATGTTATAGCGATCGGACAAGGAAAAAATCACTTTTTAGGCGATTGAAAAATATCAGTATGGCCTCTAAAAGACTGTATCGAAACACCTCCTAAAAGGAGAACTCAACTACAAATCTTGCGTTTTCTGTGGTCCTTGGGTATTCTGTGGTACTAAAGAGTGACCTTGCACAAGTTGCGTTTTCGTCGCTCGTCTGCCTTTTCATCGCCAGCTAGGCAAAAACGACAACTTTTCCATGCTACCCAAGACATCGCATAGATTTTTGATGAATGCTGACAAATAAAAACACAGTTCTGGACTGTTTGCCAACGTGTTACAACTCTACCCAGCTTTGCAAACTATCTAGCTATTTGAAGCAAGAATGGTGCGGCTTGTTTCCTGTTATTTGAGGTGACACCCTTCTGTTCCTATGTTTATACAATATGGAATTTCTTTCTCAATATTTCTTGATATCAGAACATGGAACCTCCTTTGCCCAGCAACGAGTTATTTTCCGTTCGCTTAAAGTTTTAGAACATGTATCATCGAGTATTAATTTCCTTTTGGGGTAGCCTGCAAAGCATGCAGTTTTTTGGTGTGTTATTCTTTTGTGGTTCGCAGGGTAAGAGACAATCACACGTACGAAAGCTAAACAGAGGTCAAACGAGGAAATGATTAGGGAGGGGGCGAGGGAACAAGGCAGAGAGAATTTTCGAATAGGATACGTCAAAAAAGACTTAAGGGCCATTTGACACCACAAATCATAAATAGAGTACTAAAAAGTATAATATAGACGAAAACCGCACAGAAACTATATTATTAAAAGCGATAAAATTAGTTCAAAGATCAAAAAGAAGAAACTGAAAATCACAACGAATAATTAATGCAAAGACAACCTCATAAATGATGCTTTTTTACATGTCACACTAACCGCGACTACAATTACTAAGGACAACAGAAGGGAAAAACAAAGTTAGAGCAAAAAGGCCCTGAAAAAGACGAAAAAAACGTACAAAACCGTCAGAACATATTTAAACTCGAGGAAAATCGAAACAAAAAATAGGATTACTAGAATAGGCAGTGAACCAAAAATCAACCATGCGAAAAACCGAAAAAACAGAGCACAAAATAAACTAACTTCAGCCACATGCCCGGACATTCATTTGTTTACTTTAATTTGCCATATCTGTCAACGGGTTAAGGTGGCTGAACACAGTTTTTTGGGCGGTCAGCGGTAACTTGCGTGACGGAGCTTCTTTTAAATTAGACAAACAAACATGGCGGCGAAAAAGCAAGGATACACAGAAGCCGATTTCTCAAAATCTACTCATTAAAATTTTGTGATATTTGGCAGAATTTTTACTTTTATCGTACTTTCAATAATAAGAACTGTAAAATGGAAGTTGAACAGACGAATTTTGTGACACATCAAATAGTAACAGTACAATCATAATATTGATTATCTAAAAACCCGTCTGTTAAAATTTGGTCAAATAAGTTTCAAATGGTAATGATTAATCATAGTACGCTGTGTGCAAGTTTATAGGAAAATCTAATGAGCGAATTTTATGTAAACTGAGCAAAAGTGAAATTTTAAGGTTGTATTCAATCGTTCATGTTGCCATGGAAACTACGTAAACGTCACATTTTACCTGCCAGTCAAAATCTTTTATCAGTATATTTTTCACTTGCCAAGTTTCAGCTTGTGAGCTGTAACCTTTCTCTTTCCATGATTTGGCAAAGGACATATACTCACGAACTGCCAAAACTGTGTTCAGGCACCTTAATAAAGGGTGCTAGTTTCTGCTCTCAGCTTGTGACTACGCAAACAAACTGGTCGTTTCCGCCTGCCGGCATTGAAGGTTGAAATTGTTTATTGTACTCGAAATTCTGCTGACAGAACTTATTCAAGCCTAGGTAATTAAAAAATTAAGAATAAAGAAGAGTGAAACTCATTACGAAAATATTATGGTTCCTTCGCTAAGGTATTGAATAACGTTCTTAAATAAAAGTCCAATTTTGTTTTCTTTTTATTCTATTTCTCTAACTCCAAAATTCTATTACTGTTCGATGTCTTTGCATGATCAACAACCCAAACTAATCAATACCTGTGTAGGCTATACTAGATACCTACATGAGCTTTCTAGTTATAGAAGACTAGCAAAATGTTTCTCGGAAAGTATCTTGAAACCAAGCAAATTGATCATCACTTGCTTCTATTCCTTCACTTTGTTTACTACAAAAACAAAAAAAAAGTAATAAAAAATGGTTATAAGTGAGCTGTTCTCGATCTATATTTCATCTGTAGTACTACTGTAGTTCACTGTCAATTAATCCCATTACTTACAATGTATGAGGACATTATTAGGCTACCTCTAATAAAAGTTGCAAAGTACAGCGAACACCTTTCCAACAAGGACCAATTAAATTTATGGGAATAAAGTTCAGTAAAGTAGAACCTTGAATATTACATCTAGAAAATGGCATCTCTTTCCTTTCTTCAAAGCTCGATCACTTATATTTTCTTCAATGGAGATTTGTGAAAATATTATGCGTGAGTAACATACTTCATTTTTAACCATACGACGCATAAAGGAAGGAGGGTGTGGGTACCAAGAGTTGTCTCCGATTCTCTCTCTCTCTCTCTCTCTCTCTCTTGTTCCAGATAAGGAATAAAAACCGCACATCATGCTGCTATCAAAATCGTGACAAAATTAAGTAAGGAGATCGCCGGAGATTTTGACTTTTGCATTAGGGATTAAATACTACTCAAAAATCTTCAGTGTTTTCTTTTAACTTTTTAGGCTGGCTTTTAAAATAGTGTATTTTTTTTTTTTTTTCATCTATACTGTTTTTAAATAAAAGGGTAGTTGGTCGTGATGACTCAAACTTGGGAGCGGAGAGCTTTTCATCGATGACGAAGCTCAAGTTCAGATCTTAAATCACCAGGAACTAACGACAGAGACGCTGAACGAAACATGAGTCCTAAAATATTCCCTCCTGTTTTGCCATGCAGGTTGAACATTGTCCCTTAGCGATTTATTTACACTTCATATCATTAAAATTTCAAATTCTTTGTGTTATTAGCAATAAATAGCTGTTAACTTTCTGTCAGCTGGCATTATTAAAATAGCAGCTCAGGGAACAAGTAATTTGCCTAGAAAAAAGTCACAAAACCAAATCAAGTCCTTTGACTATTCTCAGTGTACATGTAAGTTCATTTGCGATAATTTGATTGTTAAACTAATTGAAATCCTCTTGTCATGTTTATTCTTTTTCATCATATAGTCCTGTTTCCCGGAGGTCAAAATTATATTCCTTTTGACCTTTTTATTTTCCATCCACTGAAAGCAAATTCAAATTTGGAGAACCGGGATTGTTCAGTTTCTAAAACTAGAAGACTGGTCAAAACAAATCTAGTAGTTGATTCAGCTCGAGAAGTGTAGGGGCCGCTTATCCAAGCCCTAAGATAAGAGGGGACCGTTCTCGACAATATTTTTCCCTTGCGGGCCTCAGTTTGGTCTAAAATAAGGCGGGGAACATAGTCCCCCGAACCCCTCCCCTAGATCTGCCACTGAGTTTTGTGAGTGCAATTTATTCTCATCATAATGAATACACTTGGGAGCATTCTTTACAATGGAAAAAAAGAAATGTAAAGCTTAAAGGGACAATGGTTTTTCGGTTTTGTGTTGTAACACTCAGTTTTTTGGTTTTTGATCGAAACATTTGCGACGCAACGTCGCATCTTCCTAGCTACCTAACCTAGTTAACCAATCAGAGTGCCAGTTTTCATTTACCTTTGCGAGTTTATGAATTTTTCTGGTTAACAACGCGGAAAATTCATCCATAAAGACGAAAAATTGAGGTGATATTATAACAGTTGCCCGAAAGATCATTTTAAATCGGATGGTTGCCTCAGAGAACAATCAAATTAAGCAGACGGCCAGTCGGAAACAACCCTTGACAAATTAAGTTAGTTAGACATGTAATATCCATATCCCAGGAAAGCCTTCCATATAATTACTTAATGTATAAACACTTTTTCGCTCAGGTAGCATTGTCGCGGAATGTGCGTTATTTAAATCATCTTCGAGGTTTGCTTCGTCCTTTTTTTTTGACCTGACAGTGATTTCGAACTTAGCACTCCCTTTTTGCCTAAATGACGGTTTAAACTGTACTTTCAAATCCCTTTCAAACCCCTGGCAAAAAAATTTACGATCAACTGATACGATTCAAACGTGGATGACGGTAACGTGTTCGATTACCAAGCCATTGGGAGCTGGTCGCTTACTCAAATTATCTCCAACAGTAGATGTATGAATTATTTATTTGAACTACGGATACTGGATTACACCTTATCCTCTTTTGATTATAATACATGAAAGATCAGTCAACGTAGCAATTATAAAGCCCGAAGAAAATATTTTAAAATCGTGACAATAGCAACGTAACCTTACTTACCCAATTTGTGGATGTCTCTTTTTCACAGGACAGAGATGAATACTGTCTGCTCTATTTTTGTTGGATGGATAGTGCTTCTAATGGCTTTTGGTAATCTGAATGTTGTTGTTGTTTTTTTGTTTGTTTGTATTTTGTTTGTTTATTTGTCTGTATTTTTTAAAGGTTTCAGGCAACCCAGCAAAAAATAATAATGAATATTAATCAGAAAGCCCCTCAGATTAAAACGAATATGAATTTGTTAGTTTGTTTAATCATGTTCTAATACAAATCTTATTTTTTAACTTACATTGACAGAAAACTTGGGAACTACTTTTTTTTAGTTTACAATTTTTTTAATCTGGTAAATTAATCTCTGTGTTTAAGTCTGACGGGAGTAGTCAGAATTTCCACGATGAAGCACCTGTGGAAAGATCTATTCATGCTGAATTTGTTGTTTACCTGCTTAATAGCTTGAAAACGAAGGAAGGAAAATATGCATCCTGTATACCGAAAATTACTGAAACATTTTTTTTTTTTTTTAATTGTCGCCATTTTTTATCATTTTTATTATTACTTACCCGGAGAAGAAACGAAAGGTTTCTTTGTCCCCATAACTGGCCGAATCGGTCTGGTGCAAAAATTGGTTAAAGAAGAGATTGGTCTTAATGGGAACGACCGACGACGCCTTTACAACTACGGATGCTGGTGTGGACTACGAGGACAAGGGATAGTTTTGGACAACATTGATTAGTAAGTCAAATCTCCCATAAATAAATGAATACTAAATAAAGAAAGAGACAAATGATTGTTAAAGTTGATGGCAGCGAACACATTTCTCTATTGAGTCTGGCTATAATTCATTGGCTACCATCGCAACCAGAAATTTTCCTTTGCGAAAAGGATTGGAATGCGGTGCACCTAGTTAAAAATACAAACTACAGTGTATTTCGCATTGAATTCTATATCTTGTCCTCCCGAATTATCTGGTAGCAAACGCGTGAAAATTTTCCTTGATACAACCCCGGACAAAACTGTTGGGATAGTTCAATCTATGTTCTAACTTTTGCGCCATACATCTCCTCTAAACAGAAGAAAGTAAGTGCCCTCCTCAACCCATATTCAAAGTTGTTTTGGTCTAAAACTGACCAACCTGTATAACTGCCATGCTGTCCTAAACAGTTTTGGATAAGGAGAGGGGGAAAATCAAGCATTCACTTGGCGATGGTTTCCATTTCTGCCAGGTTGACGGGAAAAATAGATATTTTTGCGATGTTTTTGCGATATTTCTGCCAGGATGACGGGAAAAAAATAGATATTTTTGCGATGTGTCTCAATAGGGTTTGTCCGAGGCTGTAGCTTCTTTCTCTTTTTCTAGTGTTTCATAATTTGTTCTTGTTTAATTTGTTCCTTCGTTGTCAACATTTCAATAGCAGCTGCATGGTAATCGAACCTTTTGTCAGCTTAATTCGGTCTCTACATCTATGGGCAAACTGTAAGGCGGCCAAAGAATCCATCACTCTTTGCTCGATGAAAGCTACAACTTGAAATTAATATCAATCCACAGGTTATGGTGTTACTGAGTCGACTAGTTCTGATACATTATGAGTACGAGTAAAAATACAACAGTACGTAGAGGGGAAACGAAGCGCTTGTAAGGCAACTGCGGTTGCTTTGAGTGTTGTATGACCATCTGTGGAACTGGAGCTTAGAACGCTTTAGATATTTATTCATTTATTTATTTAAATAAATTTATCCTCAAGCTCTTACTTTTTGCTCCATCTGTTTTAAAACTTTGCACCTATTTATACTTGTGCACAAGCTTATGTAGACAACTTTTCCAACGGAACTTCTTTATTCCATTAACTCGCGTAAAGCAAACTATTCTGCTTTGAAACTTGCCAGAGACTTATTCTGGCCACATTTATGGTCATTGTGGTGTTGTTACTATACTGCTCTCTCCTCCGCAGACGTTCTCGCTGGGTACCCCAACAAAAATAGCAAATAATCGAAAAATAGAAAGCGCGCGGGGGACAATGGGAAGAAGGAACATCGTGCCTCGCGCGCTTTCTTTTTCTTTCGCCCAGCCTCTTTACAACACAAAAAGGCCTCTGCGGAGGAGAGAGACTATACTCTGTTTGTGTAAACTTACTAGATTCACGGGTGATAAAGACAGATTGTATCAATTTAATAGGTTTCTGGGAAACTGCCCACCTACCCCTCCCCTATTCCATCATTTCGCCCAAAGTGAAAAGCAAGTGTTAATGTTAGCTTAGGGGAGGGGTAGGTGGGTAGTTTCCCAGAAATTTAAATTGATCCGACAGATTTAGGTTTCCGGAAAAAAACATGTCTCGGGTACTAGGGTCACCTACACGACCTACCCTGGGGAGCCAGCTGTTCCTACATTTCCTTACAAAATGTGGCAAACTGTTTACAAGAGAAACAAAAGTTGGCTCGGTCACCCTCCTAGCCGAGCCAGCTTTTCTCCATATAAACTTTGGCTCACCATAGCCATCACAGTCACCATCACTATCATTAACGTCATCATCGTTGTCTTCGTTGTCGTCGTCGTCGTCATCATCATCCTCAGTTTCTTTCTCAAGTTTTTCTACTATTTTCTTTTTTAGCTGTTGCAAAGTTCATGATTTTTGTGAGACGGCATACCTAAGAGACAGAGACAAATGTGGAGTAAAGTTATCAAACAACAACTTGGCCTTCCAGTACAACAAAGCCACCAAAAAATGTAGTAAGTGTATTTTGTGATTGATGTTTCAATAATGACAGATCAGATTTAAAACACTTTGAAGGTGCGTTTCTTTACTAAAATCCAAGATCAGATAATATATAGATTTAGCCAGGGCTAAAAGCGAAGCTCCTATTAACTCGAATTAATAATTTAAATCAAACAATAAACTTGTATTCCGCAAATCAGTTAACTTTAGAGCACATTCATGTGACTTTTGAGGGAAAGGCTAAGTGATTTTAGAGAAAAATAATTTGCAAACAGTTCATCTAAGAGTGAACTTAATCTTACATCGAGTTGATAGCCTTATATGTACACCTAAAAAATAGCAATCATCTTCGACCACATTTAAGAGCCATAATGGCTCTTGATCACAGTAGATTAGGCCTGGAAAACAAATCAGGCCGAATTTTTTGCAATACGAATTGCACTCATTCAATATTCAGGACGATCGAAGCACGCGTAGGCTCTTAACGAAACCATTAAAAAAATGCCCAAAATCACCTATACCGCGGGGGCTAGCCGGTTCTCAATTTTGACAAACACCAAAGTCGACTTTTTAAATTAAGATTAATAGAGTTATACGCTTCAACATAATAAAGAATTTATTGCTATTTTTTAAATTATTATTTAATGGTTTTATAACGATGTTTAATCTTCAAAAGCGTTTGATACGCGCGGCATTTTGACTACTCCTGCAAGCGATGTTCATGAGCGACTGAAAACAAACAGCACAGCGATTAAAATTGCAAAAGAGACTACTAACAATCAATAAAAGGAAACTAATTCGGTGAAACATATACGGAGACAACAATTTTCATTCACGAAGACAAGTATTAAAGCGTTTCTTAAAATCCTTGTTTATGTTTTAAGTCGACTTCCCGGTGTTTTGTTTTTTCAAAGATGAACTCGAGGCAAGAAAATCGATCAAAGCTTTCTGAGGGGGACATGGGGGTTTACGGTATTACGGTATTGGACTTTTTTTCATGCGGTATTTCGGTAATTTTAATTTTAACGTGCGGTATTGCGGTATCATCTAGCTCTGCGGTATTCGTTTTTCATCATTTTGGCTGACGGTATTCGGTGAAATATTATACCGGTACCGTTTATTTGCGCTTCCCTTTCGATACAATACGCAAAACAAAACACAGTAGGACATAAAGGTCAATAAAAGTTAATATTTAGAAGTCTTGAGACATAAAGGTGAATGATTACACCATTTGTGGGTCATTTTGTGACAGTTAATGGTCGATAATATACAATGTGATTGCTGTTGCATCCAATGACAATGAGTAGTCTCAAGTTACCTTACCAGACTTTTCGATCTGTGTACCTGTGCCGGTATTTCGACGTCTTACACTTTTTCTTACAGTGGCTGAGGTCGCAGAGGTTGAACACTGCGTGGTTATCATTGACTGTGTGGCAATTTTTATGAAGAGGGCGAAGGAGGCGAACATTATCGCAACAAGAATAACTTTAGATGCCAGGTTTCGGGAATTGAAAAACGCCTTGTAAAGTTAAAAGAGAAAATCTGATAAGTTTTCCTCTTACCGGCGCGGCATGAGACAGTCGAGATGTTGACCCCTGAGATACTGACGTGCTAGACTAGACTCACTTATCACAATCTCGACCCAGAGCTCTTCTTCGCATGTAGAGGAGAGAGATCAAGACCTCTGGGGAACCCTGGAGCAAGATTGTCTCTGATTGGTTTTAGCAAAAAACAATAAAAGTGTTTTGGTCCATTCAAGTTTGCACGAGAGCGGTTGAACGGGCGGCGTGTCTGGCGCGTGAACGGCTTAAAAGCATGCGCTGTGAGGCCCAAACGGCCAAAATTTGGCTACTCCGTCGCAGAGTTTCCCAGAGCTTACGTGCGCATTCCCAAACCCGTAAGCACTGGGGTCGAGAATGCACTTATCGAAAACTTGCGTGGAAAGGGTTTTGGTTGGTTTTTTTTGTTTTTGTTTTCGCGCTTTCAAGATGTATTTTCATTGGAGCTAATTAGCTGTGGGTCGACCTACCAAAGGTTTGAACGAATGCAGTTTACTTTTCAGTGAAACTTTGCGAAAAAATTGCGAAATACCAAAATATTTAAAAAAACATGGACATCTGGTGCAAGAAAGCTTGAGATTAAACGCGCTAGATGGAAGCAACCATAAGTATGCGGAACCGATTATAAACGTGATTAAAAGATGGGGTATCGGTATTTGGACGATTATCTACGCGGTATTTCGGTATTTGCCATTTTTTCTTACGGTATTGCGGTATTAGGTACCCCCCAATGTCCCCCTTCTTTCTTTTACAGCCAGAAGTATAACTAAATATTCTTTGGAACGTTTTCTTTCTATTTGCGGTGATAAAATGTCTAAAGACTTTTTAAAGTTCTATAAGCTTATAATCAAACCTGACACTCGGTCAGATCATTGTCTCAAATCTCAAACGTGCAAAAAACCAAATAGCCGCATAAGCTACGCTCGACTTCAAGTAAGGCCAGAATCGCTTCAGACTTCAACAACCGTCTTACGCATCATGTCAACCATTGTGAAAAACGAAAACCTTGCCATCGGAGATCGGATTTCCGACTTTGCCAAAGCGACGTATTTCTCAACCAAAAACCCAATAAACAAACTAGCCATGAATAACAGAAGACTCTTCATAGCAGCTGAATTTCACTTTGTACATTCAGTAGAAAACGACAGTTAAAAACATCACAAGTTGACACAAAACTGTGCATAACTCTGTCAGCTTTAACTGTCAAAGTAAACAAGATTTAAGGTGATGCATAAATTTTCCCATGAACTCACCTGTCAAATTTTGACCAATCAGAGTATTTAAATTGGACGTAGAGCGTGACCAACGCGTGACCTTGGTGGAAAAAGTCAAAAGCAACTGGCATGTCTTCCCTGCCAATAAAAACTGGCTAAATTTTAGCTTCCGAGGTCAGTTTGAAATTAAAATTTTAATTGTGCGGCACATATAAAACAACATATTTCATATGAATTAAAAAAAATTAAACTTGAGCCTGCGTAACTCAGCGGATAACTTCAAAAAGATACTCGACCTCAAGGGGTCGACATCTGAGCCCGCGATACGGTCAGGTGATACTGGTCAGCGGATACCCTTTTTAACAGCTGTCAATTGATCATTGATGTACAATATGTGAGCAATATCAGTCTTCCTGTGCTCCCAAACTAGCTAGAAAGTGTGAGATTGAACATTGGTTAACCTATGGTGGAGACTGGCGGACGGGCGGTGTACGGTCACGTGGTTACCAAATTTTCTCGGATGGGTAGATTTACTTACCCATGGTGCTCCGCAGGCGCGCTTCGCGCGCCAGAACTGCGCTAAAAAAACCGGATCATTTCGATTTTTGTTTAAGAAAAGAAAAAAAAGGGATTAGTTTTGAATAGAACGACCCACAATAACGACAGTATCCCGGAGAAGGAATAACACGGCTGCTGACAAGGTTGCAAGTCTGCTGATCTTTCATTGTATTCTGGACGGTTAGCTTTAGGATAACGCTTTAAATAGGCCAAATGAAGACGAGTCTTGAAATAAGATATGTATTGGAAAAGTAAAGTCTTGCAAGACGCGAAGGCGAAGTTGTGTAGAAGTTTTTCCCTTGTAACTAGAACAATAAAGGTCCTGTTTGTATTGCGATTTTACCACCCCGATAAAACGGATAAAACCGATCGCTTAATCCATGACTCCAGTTAAAAAATGGCCATAAAGATAAGTAGTCTTGTCAAAAAGTTTATGTATGTATTAAAATTGTTTCGAGTTACTGCTGGCAATATTCACTCTTTTCGGATCCGTAGTAAAGAGACGCCAAGGATCATATATCCAAAGTATCTGGTACTGGATATCATTCAAATAATACACCTCCGTTGTGGATCATTTGGGTCAATAATTCGTTTTTGGATTTTAGTAAAAAAACGAAATATCCGTAACCGGATTAAAAATCCGGATTAGGATTTTAGTAAAGAAACGCACCCTGAATTGTTATATGGTTTGATTTTTTTCCCAACAGCGCGCGCTTATACATATACAGGCCTAATCGGAATCCGATTTCAATCATGATTAATTTATTTCAAGTGGAGGGCGGTTGGCGGATCGTAAAAACAATTGTTAAAGGCGTTCTTTATCTCTCTCTCTCTCTCTCTCTTTCTCTCTCTCTGTACTATAGAAAGGGGAAAATAAAAAAACAAAAAAATGAAAGAAGTACAAGAAAAAAAACTGAAAACGAAATAGGTTTACAGGGACGTATGCGATTACGCGTGCTTTGATCGACACACGTCACATGTGGATCTTATAAGCAAGGGAAGGGGGCCCTCCCTTAATTCGCCTAGACGGGTATTTGCCGCTGAGCGACGAAACGATTTTTGGTTCTTGGGGTCTTGAGTCTCAACGAGAGTATAAAATTTCGCCATTCAGCGTCTTGAACAGGAAAGACTTTAAATGAGTGTAAAGGCTAGAGGTGAGCGCTCTACGTTTGTGGAATGCACACTTTTTTTTTTTTTTCAAAAATCTAATTCTATGATGTCAGTTTGAAACATTAGTTTGTTCTGTGCTCAAAACGAAAGGAACCAGGTTCATAAAATAAGGCTTTTTGTCTTAAAGGGGTTATGTCACGAGGATATTTCTGGTTTAGGTTAATTCTGTGCTTAAGTCATTGCTTAGTGCCTTACCAACACACAAAATGCTCATGTAGTGTTATGAAGAATAAATCAAACAAATTTCATCAGGGAACAATAACATAATAATTTTTTGGTGATTTGTGCAGGCATAGCAATAAATTTTTAAAAAGTTGGCCCAATGTTTTCAAGTTTTAATTCATGCGTATCCTTGCCATCCGTAGAAACAGACGACAGGCCGAACAGTTTCAGAGCCCAAATGTAGTCTTACATAACAAACCACGACCTTTTGGGGGGAAATTAAATGATGCGAAGACATGTTTTAGCTTTTAAAAAAGAAAGTAACTAGTGTGACCAAGTCTCTTAAAACAGGGTAGCAAAATGATGAACAATAATTGTCTTAAACTCTGTCTTGATTTGAAGGGCTCGGCGGCACATTTCGACCCAAACTCCCCTTGAATGTCCCCTCCCCCGGGGTCATAGGTGACCTTGATGCTCTTTACAAAACTCTATGTAAGTTAGTGGTTACTTTTGGTAGTCTCCCATGCAGACGTTTCTTGAGAAGTCGTATTTCCTCGGTCCCCTCTCATGCACATTCTGCGTTTGTTAGGAGAAAGGAATTATGCTCTGAAAACTTTGAGTGGGAGAGACTCGTAGTTAGAGCGTCCGCACGATTTGAATCCTACCAGGGACTCAATAACAAGGCTTCCTTGTTTCGCACTCGGCGATCATAACATATTTCCCGACATTTTCTTAGAATTCAAGATTTTTAAGCTTACCATAGGAGAACAATTCTACAAAAAATATAATAGTAAGAGTAGAGAGACATGCTGCTAAAGGTCTGTAGTCTAGAAGTGGCTATACCCTATACTGAGAGTAAATGGAATTATCATTCGTTGCAAATTTTTCTTCCTTTTCATTGGACGAGAGTCCACCACATGACTTCCAAAAAATGCCTACAAATAATGGTCTGCTCATGCGCAATGTCGTCCAGCTTTGCTTGGCTGTTAAATGTTTGGCTGCAAATAATATTCTGCTCATGCGTAAATGACACCACTCTTTTCTCCTTCTTGCGGTCGCTTGGCAGATGGCCTCGCTTCCCGAAGATATTCCTTTAAATAAAACTCAGTGATCGAATGATAAAATAGCTATTGTACTCGGTTATCGCAAAATATCGTGATTTGTCAGTGGCGAGCAGATCAATTATTTGCCGAAGCCGAAGGCTGAGGCAATAACTGATCTGCGAGACACTGTCAAATCACGATATTTTGCGATAACCGAGTACAATAATAATTTGTTAATTACCTAAACTAACCCGAGCCTGCTGACAAAAGTAATAATATTAAGTAGGGTGTATTTATACTTGCTATTATAGCTCCAGTGAGTGGATATGGTACAGATGACATAGAAAAGGCAAAGTGTGGATATGCTACATGTCTCTGCGACATGGAGATGATTCGATGTTTTAAACACTATAAGGAAGACCTGGACTTGGATAGGTACCACGGATGGGAAATAATTCAAAAGAAATCATGTGCTTTCAAAGGTAACATTTTCTCCGGGATAATTCTCCAAACCAAGTTAGCGCTATCCAAATGTGGAAGACGGTGGTAAAAGGGCAATATGCAATTATTACCATGGTATATTGCCCCAATATACAATCGCGTGAATCTCTTTTCCAGACAGCAGTGTGGCGGCGGCCTAGCATTTTTGATGTTTAGGTTTAAAAAAAAGAGAGATAATAGCCATCCCATGACGAAATTGGAGGGATAACTGACTAAAATAAACGGAATAAAATTAATGCAAAACAATTAAACGTTGTTGTTCGAGCCATGGTTGTGTGCCGACTGAAAACTTTCAGTAGCCTTAAACTTTCACGTGATCCTATTCAGACAGGGCTCATCATTTCCAGTATCCAGGCATTACTGGATGACACAATGACGTAATATGCTTTTATTATGACGTCATATATGTATTTTTAAATTTTTCTTGATGCTACTGTAAGACAGGAACCTTGCTACTGTGTAAGAGCATTGAGACTTTGTATAATAATCTAAATATGTTATTACTATTACTATTACTATTATTATTAACTAATTAATTAATTAATCTACATCAAATTTTGCCCTCAAAGGGAATAACACTTAAACAGAAACAAACCCTTTTTTAGGGAAAAAAGCAAATTTTAAAACTCAGTTGCAGTTATTCAACTTTTTCGTGAGGGGGGAGGGGGGAGTTCGAAAGCCCCCCACCGGTCTGAATAGGGTTATGGCGTTTTTATGTTCTTATTTACAGCACGCAGAGACATATGCTTTAAAGATTCTTGCTACACATTTGCTCAAAGGGGAAATTCATGGCCAGAGAACCGAAAAACCTGTCAGGACAAAGGGGGCGACTTGGTCGCTATGGAAGACGAAGAAGAGTGGCAGTTCGTTAATACAGAAATTCAAAAACGCACCATTCCGAAGCCCAATGAATATCACATTGGTTTGTTAAAAGAGGAAGGGGTTTGGAAGTGGGTAAATGGACGACCACTGACAATTAGCAAGTGGCAAAAAAGAGATCCAGATTATCGGCAGCCGTCTGGTGATGGAGATGTGGCGGTAATGGCGAAGGATTACCCTGAGCCCACGCAAGGATTGTTTAATGACCTCGCAAAAGTTCATAAGAGACCCTTTATATGTGAAATACCAAAAGGTAAGAGGAGTGAGCCAAATTTTTTGAGTAAGAAGTTTATTGAGTAGTTGACCTTCTGTATCTTAATCTAATGTAATATTCACAGATTTCAGATTTTTTTCAACACAAAAACCTGCGAGGACAAAACATCGTTTTTGGCTATAGGTCCCCGCCACACGTATCCGGATGTTTTCGGAAACATCTTCTTTTTACTCTTCTTTTTACCCTTCAACCCACGCAAACCGGCTGCTTTCAGTCTGGTACCAAAAACGCAAGTTTCCAAAAACGTTCCCCAGAGTGAAAATTTTTGAAAAGGCCACCCTCTCGTTTACTTGTGGACGGACAAATACAGAGGTTTTTCAACACCTCGTTCCCAGGGTCTTCTCGTTTTCAAATATGGCGGTTACGAGAAGGCCCAGATACATGTCACGCATCATATACTTACTACTAGCATTACACAACATCTGGAAGGGATGCTATCATACTTCGTTCCACTGTTTCAGTGCTGTCAAGCCGGGAATTAAAAAGGGCGAAAACGACTCAAACACGCTACGTGTCGGCGCGTACTTTGTTGAAAACGGAGAAATTTTTCCAAAAATATCCGATCAGATTGAGAAAGGTCAAAGTTAAACTTACTATTAATTTAAAGTGACAGGCCGGACAATCGAGATCTAAAAAGCCTGAAGTATAAGAGATTGCGTATTTCCTATTTTACTGTATAATGATTATTTATAATTATGCTGATAATCACAGGAGATTATTGTACAATCAAGGCGGATGTGGCCGTTCTGGTTCAAGACAGTTTGCGTATTTCCGATGCGACCATTCAAAACATACAATTCGCGGTAAAAAGATTATTTTCTACCCTGGAAGCTAGCGATCCAAGTGCGATTTACAACTTTGCATTTGCAATGTACGCTGTGCGGCGGAAAATGAGTCCCTTTGGTAGCAAGAAAGACACACTCACGTCCATGGACAAAGAAATAAAAAGAGGCAAATCTGATCGAGATCTTGGTGACAAAAACTTGTTGAATCGTACCCTCAATAAAATGATCACTGATAGGTTTATGAGACGCCCAAAAAATACAAAAAAGGTAAGTGTCAATTACGAATTTTTTGGTCAATTTTTTTTTTTTTTTTTTTTTCAGGTGGCGTGACTTGGCCAATTTGATTTATCTTAAAATTAATGAATGAAACTAGAAATACGTATCTCGCAACCCCTCGGGAAACTCGTTATTGCACACAAGTTAAGCCCTGACGATGATCTCGGTTAGAAACTGGTTGGGTGACAATCCGCGAATTATCCTGTCAAGAAGACTCCTTCTTATTTCTCTCTTGTAATCTTAGTTCGTTTTTTGTTTCAAATTGTTGTTAAATTCGTATTAGAAAATTAATGAATAAAATAAATAATAACTAACAATTTAAAACAGCACATCCCTGGTCGAAGTGGAATTTGGAAATGTTGGTTTTTATGTCACCGATTTTCTCGGATGCAGTTAAGTAAGTAAGTAAGTGGTCTTTTAGGAGGGGGAAAATCGAAGTACCCAGCGGGAGAAACCTTCTTAGAGCGAGGGAGGGAACCAACACATAAGGCGTCAATAACAGGATTTGAACCCGGGCCACATTGGTTCTACCCTGCGCCACCTTTCCTCCTCCTGTAAGTAGTAGTCAAAAGTTAACACTATTGCGAGGTTTTAAATTGCAATGAAACTTACAAAACGAATCAAAACGCCTCGATCGGAAAATGACTTATTGACCATGAATTAACACTATTTCTAACTAATAGCCATACAAAACAAAGCGAGAAAAGAAGGTCGAAAATTGCACAACTACTGATGTTGACTGTAACTTCAGCATAGACGACTGAACTAAATCGAAATTTAGCACACATAACTTATTCGTTTTAAAGTAACATAGGGGATTTCACATGACCTCATCGCGACCGTATTGGTGTTCCATAACAATGAAACGGCGGCCATGTTGGAGTTCCGAAACAATCCTGTGGGAGTTGCAATCTTTTCTTACGTAAACGCTTTCTTTTGTTCCAATAAATTTGCATAGGTGCTGGCCACGTGATAGACTTGCCTACAAGTGGAGCTCAAATTTTTCCACGAGCGCGAAGCGCGAGCGGTAGAGTTTTTATGTTTCCTGCGGCAAAAGCGAGCGAGAGCTCGACCTGTTTCCCCTGCAACAATCGCATCAAGTGACGTTATTTTGGCGCGAACTATTTGCGTCCCTGTCGCGTGTGTCGTCGCGAGCTGTCAAAGTATGTCAAAACAAACAAATAACGGAAAAATTCAGATAAGAGAAAGTAAATAAAGGAATGTTTAATACAAATAACGGGTCATGAACAAAAGTGCCGTCTTGTGATATTTGTAAGTTCAGTCTCCTGACGTTTCGGTCTCGTTGCAAAGTTTGCAAGCGCCATGAAAGAAAACATAAAAAAAAATAAAAACTTTGTAGTGCACGCGCTCAAAACAAAACAAGTCGGTGATGTTTTTTCGCTCCGTGGCTGCAGGGGAAAATCTGACTTTGGTAAAGTACTCAAATGGAGGAAGATAAAACGCCTACTAAAGCTTTGTATTTGAATACAGGCGATAAAACGAAATCGAAATCGAAATACAGCCCGCAAAAAATACACAGTTCAATTGAATTTGGATCAAAACAGTTCAAGTCACGTTTCATGTGGCGTGATCGGGTTTGATTGACGGCGCATCTGTAAAACCGTTCGTGATTGGATAAAACCTACAGGAGGAAAATTCCTCCTGTAATTTCGGCGCGCTGCAGGGGATAAAAGTCCTTTGCCCGGGGACCAACTACCTGAACCGGAAATGGGAAAAGAAGGACTTTGAGAAAGTCCAGCCAAGTGATTGAAAACGCTCTATACTGTGTTGTTAGGTCACGTGACATGTCCCAGAACATTTTTTTTCTGACAAGCTTAAATGATTAACAAATCAACGTTTTTAAGAATATACATCAAGTTATAACATTTTTCTCATTCATAGCGAATATTTCTAACATTTTACGTTTGGAATGACTGTTTATGAAGGCAAACATCATTTTAAATGCCCAAACTTACAAACTTGAATTATTCAAAACTTAAATTCGGTTAAACTTCGGGTCCAAACGAGGAAACAAGGAAAGCTTATCCTAAAATTCGCACAAATTCGCCAATTTCCTTCATTTTAAATTTTTGGCCACGTGAAATGACACGTGACCAGAACTTAATATACAACTGCCCCCCGAAGGGGAGGTGAATAGTAGAGAGATTAAGATTCACGTTTACGCCAAACGGCAAACGTGAATTTGTACCACTTGACCAAGTTTTCCCCTTATTTTTCGTTTACTGTTTATTGCTTCTACACACAAATAAGTAGTTTTATGCCAGTTTTGTCCACAAGAATCGTTCTGGACTGTTTTTATCTGCTTATTTTCTATTCTGAGAAATTTTCAACTGACGTTTGCCGTTTGCCGTATGCCGTAAACGTGAATCTTAATCTCTCTAGTGGTAAGATATACCGAGACGCGAAGCGTCGAGGTATATATCTAGCGCTGTTCACCGACCCTGAGGGGGATAATTGTTTTAGTGTTTATATAATCAGTTGTATAAAAGTGAAAAAAATAACTTAGCTTTTTGTAAATTAAAAACGTCACTTAGTAGGAACTTTATTTACAATGTACAAACATTTCGGGGATTTTGTCAAGTGCATTTTTACGATTTTATTGCAAATTCAGCATGGAAATAATTTTCTATCAGTAAACACCAAGAAGCCAAAGCTGGTCGCTTTTTGGGTATTTGTTTGTACGACTGCTTCATTTATCGCTTGTATTTCGTGTTCCGAGAATGTCTCGACGCGAGACGCCATCTTAGCTCCGGTCGCAAAACAGTGAATAGCCAAGGATATTCCGAGCTATGGGAGCCAATTAAAACGCACAAAAAAGTGCTATTCACTGATTTTGTAAATACTAACGAGAGATATTGCCAATCATAGATATTTTCCGAACGCACCTTTGACCCAGACCTTACACTCCTTCAGTTATTTTATGTCCGTAGACCAAGGCTAGTTATGTCCCGAATAACCTTCTCATGTTCACCAGCCGGCCTCAGTTGTAAATCAGTTTGCGAATCAGTTCTTTTTCTTTTTTTTCCTTCCCTCTCACATTCATAAATTCTTTAGATTCTAGTTCTATTCTCAGACGGGAACACAGAGAATGAAGATGGGAAGATTTTGGACACCTTCAAGCTTCGAAATACAGACAACCTGTTGAAAGTCACAAACAAGATCAAAGTCATTGGTGCTCTTATTCCCAACAGCGACAATACACAACGAATACAGGAGCTAAAAAGTATCGCCTCTGAACCAGATGACGCCATTTATGCTGATTTTTGCGCTCCAAGCCGTGAAAAAATCGCAGATCGTCTGGCGGCTCGAATTAGACGATATTTGGTCTGCAAAGGTATTTAATTCAGTTAGAATTTTAATACTACTGAACGATATAACTCGCGCGAAGAAAATCTTTGCTTACCCTTTTTTTAATCTGTTGTAGCAACGCCCGAACTTTAATTTGCATGTTTCTGTAAAACAAATCTGTTTTAAGGAAGCACATTAAGGTGCGCTCGATTGACCTTATCCTGAAAAAGGAAGACATTCTAGATTTTTTCGGAATAGTCTTAATTATCAATAAAATGAACTTTTGTTTTTTTATTACCTTTATTTTTAGAATGTTTTAGGGTAGTTTGTTTATTTTGTATAACAAAGTCTCGGTTCGTGTGTTACAACAAACCACATTGTAGAAGGGGAATGTATTTTTTTTTTCTTCTTCATATTTTGTTTTTTTGTTTTTGAAGAAGAATAACTGGAGGAAAAATCAAGGGAGGAAATGGTCGGATAAGTTTGTTTTCCTCATTTCCCTCGTGTACACTTATTGTCACCGACGACCTCCGTCATAATTTTCCTACTAGCTGCGACGCAAGAAAAATGACATCATTATTTCATTTTATTCCAGAACTTGAATAGCAGGTCAATCGAACGAATATTCCGGTGTTATTCTATGTCTTCCATATCCTGGTATATTCCTGAATATGGTCAATCGAACGCACCCTCATTTTACCAAATGGGAAAAAATAGGAGGGAGCCTTAGGGGTTCTGTGTATGACGTCATTCAAAATGACCGCCATCTTGGTCGCCATTTTGGGCTTTACTCAGATAACGGTGACTAGGACGCAGGCATTTAGAACTCATAAAAAAATGACAGTGCAAACTTTCTAAAAGGGTTGGTTTATTAAATTTAGCCTAAAATTCAATAACCTTTCATTTGATCTGAGTTTCCGGATCTGCTGTTTAACCGGGACTCGCTACATCATGACTTGCACCTCATGATACACCCCTGAAAGTATCTGGTAACTCGATCGTTGTCCATGTCTTCGTTCATCCCTCACTAATTACTATGTTCTTTATAACTTTCAACAGTATTGTACAAAGTCGAAGTTTACACTCCAGATGATTACGTAAATAGAGAATTCGAACTGACTATTAGGATTAAAGGAAAAGGGGGAGAAAAAACGGAAGATCAAAAGTTGGTGCCAACAGAAGGCAAACAGGGGTATGGTAGTAGTTTTGGTTTGTTAACAAAATACATATTCGGCCCGGCCCATGTAAGGTAACCCAAGACAGTCTTGCATTCTGGATTTCACGCTGTGGATTCCGGATTTAATACTGGAACTGGATCCCCGTCTTTGTCAGTGGAACTTGGATTCCGGATTCCAAAGCCCTGGGCCCAGTTATTTGAAGGCCGATTAGTGCTTAACCCAGGGTTAAATTTAACCCAGGTTTCTTTTTCTTTTGTATAAAAGCATTTTTTCGGATAATTTTCTCCGTTATTTTTAAGAGCATCCAATCATCAACTTGTTGGCAAAAATAATTAAACTGAATTTACTTTTTAAGCTTCTATATCTGAATTCAAATTTCACACTAACCCTGGGTTATCTTAACCCAGCTTTAAAGAACCTGGCCCGGGATTCCAGATTCCACAAGCAAAAACTTCCCAAACTCCGGAATCTGCAGTCTCTTGCATTGGTTTGTTAACTTAGGAAACTTTATCAAAGGGTTAAAACAATAGATGGCATTGCTTCTATAGAGCGTTTTCACTCATATGGCAAGTATGAATGCACATTTATTGGAACGAAAGAAAGCGTTGACATAAGAAAAAGAGTTCAACTCTTTTAGCCGGGATCGGTTAACGTTTAGAACACCAACGTGGGCGCCGTTTCATTGTTTTGGACGCCGCGACGTCATGTAAAAGCGCTCTATATGAAAGACTTCCCCAAGCGGTCTTCACTTTCAAGGGGTTTCTTATCTTGGAAGAAGATTACTATTTAGTTGCGGAAAAGCTAATGTCATGATTTGAAATTCACACTGTTTTAGATCAGTTTTAATTTTCCTGATTATGTCTTTATCGGTTGTCGATTTGTTTGTCCCTAGGAACTTGCTCGTGATAAAAGCCGAGTTCTCCGATATTGATGTGGGCACCATGAAGACGGTTGAGGTACTACCACGTAGAAAAATTCAAGGAAATCGTGGATGGACACTTAAAAAGGTACTATGTGATATCAGATCCCGGCTATCAGATTGTTTGCGGTAAAAGTACAATGTAGTTTAATATGAGGTGGGTAGCCGTCGCTGTAGAAAAAGATGGTTTCTTTAGATCTCTTTCTGAAAATACATGTCTTGGCCACTTTATAAAAGTAATATTAGCAGCACTTAATGAATGATTTTCCAGTAATGTGAGACTTAGTTAAGCGCACAGGATTATGGGATCGCCAGGGGGCAAACATTGCAAGTCGCTACAAAGAAATGTATGGCTTGGAGCTGTTTCTCCGTTAAAAGCAGTGTCTTTGGAAAGAGAATACCGCATTTTGCCATGATTTTATGAGAAGCAGAGGTGGCTAATGTTGGTGCTTTGAAATTGTAAGTTTTTGTGGGATCAATGCTATGAAATATATCGATAAACACTCCTTGCGTAAGGTCGACTGTGAAATTTACTGAATGGTCTCGAAATATATAGTACTAACTTAGGTATAAATGAGCGGGGAATGCGGACTCATTCAAGCCTTTCCAGTTGTACTCGCATGTGCTCAATGTGCTCATATTTACGAGTGTAATTACGCTCCGCTCGGCGGCGATCACAATGCTGTTCCCGTTTGTGACAACGATCGAAGGTAAGCTTATGTAATGTCGAATTTGATTACTATGTATTAACTTTAAAAACAAAAACACTTAACAACTTTTCCACATTATATTGATGTCTTCTCGCCACACACACAAGCGAAATGCTTTGTTATGATCCAGAGCACCAATGAGTTCTAATGCCTTTTCCAATCTTTTTTTGGGAAGATATAGAATCTCTGAATTTCGTGACTGCTTTTGTATCGGAAATCTTACTCGTTCGTACGATTTCTGCCTCATCTACTAATGGTTAAATACCATGTACTTTCCATGAAATATTTCGTAGATGTCACTTTGTTTACACCAAAGTAAAGCAGGATTTTTTATTTTTATGGCTACGTACATACCTATGATTGTTGTCTTGTCATAACCCGCACAGCGCCGCACAGCGCTCATCGCGGCCGAGCGAAGTTATTACACTCGTCGTAAATATCACCACACGTAATTATAACTTAAACGCTTAAATGACCCCCTATATGTATACCTAAATTTGCACTATATATTTCGAGACCTTTTCTTCATGTAGATCACTGTGTAAATTCGGTAAACAAGAATTTCACCCACAACCTCACGCAAGGAGTGCTTATCGATAGAATTTATCGCATTAATCACACAGAAACTTGAAATTTCAACGCCCCAACTTTAGTTACATCCGTTTCTCATAAAATCACGGCAAAATGCGGCATTCTCTGTCCAAAGACACCGCTTTTAACGGAGAAACAACTCCACGCCATATATTTCTTTGTAGCGACTCGCAATGTTTGCCCCCTGGCGATCCCAGAATCCTGTGCGCAAAACATGGGTCTCCGATTACTGGAAAATCATTCATTAAGTTACTTTGCTTGTATACCGTAAGGCTTCCCCTTTCCCCTTCCCCTTGAATGAGTTGTTGTTGTTTTTTTAAAAGTCAAAAGTCCTGCAACGGGGATGCCACCACAGAAGAAAAGAAAACGTCCTACAATACATGAAACTGACTAAAAAATATGTGCACCACTGATTATTGTTCTTTACCAGCTAAAATATTCAATATTAATATTCATTACTGACTAAAATACTCAAATAAGACTTTATTGAATCGATCAGCCGACGTAATGTTAACAATTTCGCTTGGCAACGCGTTCAAGTCCTTGACAGTTCTACAAAAATAGTAGCTTTACACGTCTCAGTATTTGGTTGCAGTTCAGTAAACTTGATCTGGCTAGAGTTCTTCAGGTGGCTCGATACAGTTTTTCAGGGTCAATACCTCCCTAGATTGAGCGGAAACTACGTCACCATAAACGAAGATTTGGAAAAATTAACACCACAGTTGTATTAGATAAAGATGAAAAATTGTTATGATCAGGGTTGCAATGACATCGGAGTTGTCATAGCAACGAAATGACGCCATTACCTATTTTACTTGCAGCAGTATTTCTCGGCACTGGGAACTGTTCTTCCAAAATCGTTTACTGGAGCTTTTTCCTCCAATAGCCGCCTCGATGTTCGTGAAGTTTAAGCGAAATCTGTAAGAGCGTTATCGAGATATTTTGGGAAGAAGTTTTTATGGTTAGAAATACGGTAAAAAATAGACAATCTTGATGTTCGACTGTTATCTGTACTAAACGAAGCGCTTTTGAAATGCACTTTCATCTTATAGTAGTTTTAATCTTTTTAAAAACGTGTGTGAAAGATCATGGAGATACCTCTAGCAGATTGGTAGAAAGAAGGATTTGATTAGTATGCATCGGGAAGCTCTCCTTAGCAGTAATGTAAACATTTCGGCCTACTTTAACAAATTAGCGAATAATTTTTAAACCGCTCGATACATTTTTTAGAAAATTTAAGAATCTTGAGATTAACCGTCCATTTATATGACCTCTTAGTTTCAAGATTATTGATATATTGTGAGCCAGTAAAATATAAGGGCTACAATTCGCTAATATTTTGTCAGAAATTTTGTGTTTACAATTAACTGAGAGCCACTCATTATTCAGGGGGTATTGACACCAAGTTTCATATTTTCGTGCACAACAATAGCTAGACGGAACTTGCGATAAAAAATTAGGGTCGGTCGGTCGGATTAAAAAGAAAAACGTACCCCATCGGCATCATTGCCGTGGTGTGTGCAATCTCGTACCCAGAGTCTCCTGGCTTTTTGGTCCGCGGGGCAACGCCAACAACACAACAACACATGTACATGGTTACAAAATCAATATGCGTACCGTTGTCTCTGTTAATACGTCAAAACTAGAAGTTGGTGCTAAGTAATGCTATTACAATGCTCATACTTTTGATTAAAAGATTTAATCAGAGTGAAAAAGGGTTAACTACGTCTTTAATCATTTTAGAAAATGCAATTATAAAAAATTAGGTTGGTCGGACGATGCTAAAACGGGGTAAAAGGAAGGTTTAACTACCAAGTAAAAATAACTGTCTTTGGTTGGTTATCAGATAAAAATTACAAAGGAAGACCAAACAATTACTGCAGTGTTTGATGAAGACATTCCTACCTGGCCGTTCAATTGGTATTCTGGTAAGTTTTCCTTATAGTAAAAATTTAGAAGCAATCTAAAAAAAGCATAAAGAGGTTTAATTGTCTTAACTACAGAAATCATTTTGGCTTAGCTTTTAAGGGGTGGCAAGAGGCTGATTTACGTTGTAGACTGCCTGATTTGTATTAAGTTCGTGACGCAAGGGCTTAGAAAAACAGCTGCAAATTGTGAACAAATAAGAGCAGAATTCGTTAGCTACAACGTTTTATTTATACTATATCATATTTCAATTTTGGAACTTCTCTCTTTTAATAATTTGGATATCACTAAATTTATTTTCAACTCACAGCTTTGTTGTAAATAATTGTCAAATTCAGATATTATCATTAGTATTATTATTGTTGTTATCATAATGACGATCAGTATTGTTTTTTCTTTCAGAGAGCCCAGATGTTTGAACGGTTCACTTAATTGAAATAGCCATGATTATGGAATTGTATCATCACTAAAAAGAAACTGTCAATAAAGGTTCATTAAAGTTCAGATTTCCCAGCTAAAATATTGTGAGTTTGTTTGTGCCTTTTCTGGGCGGTTTCTTGGTGTTGCGAAAATAATGGTTCGTACAACTTTAGGCAAACAAATTTCAAGGACAGTTTTCGAGGACTACGATTTATTCAATAAATCGGCATTCTTTAACTCGTTTTTGAACACCTTATTGGCTAAAACACGTCATGGAGTAATTTACGATTTTTACTTCTTCAGTCAATCGATTTTTTACTATTCTCCGCAACAACGCTTTCAAAAATGACTGGGTATGACTTGCAATTGCATCTGAGGTATAGAAGCAGAGATAAGACACTGCTCATACACAAAAATGCTTTTAGACAAGATAGTGAATTTCAAGGATTTTTCAAGACCCAGTAAAACGGAGAAGTCGTTAAGTCACGTTCCCATGGTAGCAGAATTTCTGGATGACAACAAACCGAAAATTCGGCTAAAAAGTGAATTCGCACTCTTTCAAACTTAATCGATCTTATTCAATTTTATTCAATTTGTGAAATGTTGGTGAAATTTTCTGGGGTTGAATCCGAAAGGACCGTATTTAAGTTTAGAAAAGAAAAAGAACATTTCTGTGTTATGTTTACCTGCGCGTGAAATTTGTAAGTTTCGTGTTGAAGTCGTGCAACGACGGCTAAGAAATGTACAAAAAAACGTGATGCACGTGTAAAGTTGTTGGTTTGCTTAAAAAAAAACAATTGTTTTTTAACTGTTCTCTTTGCCGTCGGATCCCTATTAGGGACCGTCCGTAAGGCTTACGATCGGACAACGGCGACGTCCATGAAAACGTTGCTGAAAAATAGACTTCGCATCTGTTAACTTTTTTTCGCTATTATTTCAAGGGGCCCGGTTACTTAAAAGAAAAGAAGTTGGGTTGGAGCTCTGGCAGAGATGGTAGAATTTATCGCCTTGGCGTTCCCGTTCCCAACTAAACTTAAAATTTGGTCATTTCATGTCGTAGTTATACAAGGACGGCAAAAAAAATGCACAAAAAAGCGTGATGCACGTGCAGAGTTGTTGTTTTGCTCATTAAACCTATTGCCTTCTGACGTTGCCGTCGTCGTCGTAGGTTCGTAAAGCATCGGGAACCTAAAAAAGCATAGGTTTAATGAAAAGAACAACAACTTTGCACCTGCATCACGCTTTTTTGTCAATTTCTTTGCCGTCCCTGCACAACTACGACGTGAAATGGCCAAAGTTTAAGTTTACTGGTGAAAGGGAGCGGCAAGGCGATGAATTCTACCGTCTCCGTCTGAACTCGGGCGCGGTCCCCTCTCTTCACTTCCAACTTAAATTCCCTTCTTTTAAGTAACAGGGCGACTTCAGACAATCGCGAAAATAGTTTCAAAGGATGCGAAGTCTATTTTTCAGCGACGTTTTCATGGACGTCGCCGTTGTCGGATCGCAAGGTCCCTGATTTATCGCTGTGATTCAGACATTTTGCTACCATGGTAACGTGACGTCACACTTCTCCTCTCTATAAAGAAATCGAGTACTTTTCAAGGACATTAACCGAATTCAAGCACTTTTCACGACGACTGCTAAAATTTAACACCTTTCATGATTGTATGAGCTATGGCCGAAACTGTTGTTGGTTCGATTCCAGTCGCTCTCGCTTTCTGGTGTGCATGGTTATTGTTCAGTGTCTTTTCAATCTAGTTTAGTATATATTACGTCAGTTGGTGTACCTGTCTTCAACACAAAGAAACTACCATTTTCTGTCTTAAATCGTTCATGTCTGTGACAACCGCGATCTAACCAGTTCTGAAATTCCAATGTTTCTTTAAATTAAAGAACTCGAGTAGGGTCAATTCCAACCAATGCTCCATTGACCAAAACGTTATTAATTGTACTTTGCGACATATAGAAAGTCATTAAGTTAGGACGATTTTCTTACTAGTGTAGAGAAAAACGGTCCCATCCAGGACAGCGGAATTTCTTTGAAACCACAGGAATCCTTCTCTAGATCGTCCCATTCAGTACCATGCATTTTTCCCACCGAGCAATCTACACATATGCATCAAGGAAACTCACTAGGCATGTCCCAGTTCTTAATAAGTTTTCGCGTCGTAACAGGTCCCCTTTTGTTACGACCTTTGTTAGCACGGCTCCGCACACAACGACACAGAAAAGCTCCTGCAGCGATGTGGATCCTCAGTGACAAAAAAAACTCAACCCTGTTCAATCTTCATCTGTCGTTCACGCGCGCGGACAAGCGACTCAAGAGCTCGCGCGCGGAATTCCAGCTCTTTTAGCTCTGCTTCTTCGTCCGCGGTTGGTCCATCAAATTGGACTGTGTCACCTTTATTGTTTTCCTGTATGGCACTTCTTCCTGTAAACGAAGACATGTGAACAGAAGTATAGCCTATTAAAGGAGCCGTATTACGAAATTTACCAAACTTCAGACAGTGGGAACTGTCACTAAATTGAGTGAAACAAAAAACTAACATCTTAAAACATTCAAGGAAATCATAAATAACGCAACAAAATGCAAAATAAGGGAGATATGGAAGAACTTGAGGTGATATTGAACCGGACTGCAATTGTGGTTTTTGAAAACTTGGTAGCCTAACAGCTTTTTAAAGTTCATTTTTGTTGTTTGTTACGTTTATTAATCATTGTAACACTAAATTCTGACAGTTGATGATGTGCACTGCGGTAACACAATATAAATGAAGTTATGACCATAGCAGTCCTAATCGCAATTCACGGGTTAATATGAACTCCGCAATATGTTTTCGGGATTCATTTGTAGTAGACTGTAGCTCTGGCCTGCTACTTATATGTGGATCCTCTACCTCAATTGGTAGAAAACTACGCCGCTAACGCAGAGGCCATGCATGGGTTCGAATCCTGTTGAAGCCTTGTGAAGCCTTGGAATGTATTTTTATTTTCGGGATTAATTTGCAATCGCTGAAATTGCACTTACGACTGCGAGGGCCATATGTTCAGTTAGTTTTCTATCTAGGAGGCAATTCAAGCATGACTAACCACTGATCATACATTTAGAATTCAGTGGTTTAAAGGAGCCTGAGTTTTTTTAATTTTGTAAAATTTAGCCAACAAGTTTTCAAATTTGTCGTGTTCACTATTACCTGTTTGGAGTTTTTCTCCTTTTCCAAACGTACATTTAGAAGTTTACTTCAAAGATAGTTTCACATAGACGGCAAAATATTGACTAAAAACGACAAGACAATTGTCTACCATAAAGGCAGTCGAAAGCAGAAAAGTTCAAGCGCTAGCTCTTCGAATTCGTCAGAGCATTCGTATTGGCCGCAGATTGTCAAAAATTCTAATTGAAAACGGCATCTGTACTCTCCATAACTATCTGTACTTGACACAAGCCTTCCTTGACATGTGGACGCCTCTGCCGCTCTCTGCCCCGTGTCGACTATCACTTCGACGGAGGGGATTATTTTATTCATACATGCAAGAAAAAAGATTCACACAAAATATGACACAGAAACAAATCCGCAAAAAAAAAAGAAAAGAAAAGATTTACTGCACGAAAGCACGTACGTAAGCACGAAAGAAAGCTTAGAACACTAAACCTAATTTTGTACCGCCTGTTTTTATTATTATTTCATTTTATTCTATAATTATTTTTTATACACATGGATAGTGAAGGAGCAAGCGAAAAGCAAATGGAGAGGTAATTTAAATAAGGTCTTCAGGCTACAGAAACGTGCCGCACGCGTTATTCTCAATGCTGATACTAGAGCAAATAGTGTAGATCTGTTTAGAGAACTTAATTGGCTACCTTTTTTTCATGAAGCTAAGATTAATCAGTGCGCATTAGTTTATAAACGTTTGCACGGGGTGTGTCACGATTATATGCTAGAATTACTGAAACGAAACATCGACACACGTTCTATTTAAAGACAAAGTGGATATGGGTTTTTGAATTTAATTTGTCCAAAGTATAAAAGAGAATCAGAAGGTGCTACGACTTTTCAAGTATCACCCACTAGGTTTTGGAATTCGCTTCCCAATGAAATTAAGTGTAGCTCTAGTTTAGAAATTTTAAAGAAGTCTTTATATAAGTATTTTTTGGAGTCCTATAAAGATGTTCATCACTTTACTATAGCTTACGTTATATTAATTCTTAGGTAATTCATATTTTAATTGTTAAATCTCCTAGTTTTAATTACTTCATTATTAATAATTATGCATTTTCTGTTTATTTTTAATTTGTTTTGAGGGCCACGAGTTTATCAGTATTTTATACTGTCAAGTGCTACCGTCGAAAAATAAAGTTGATTATTATTATTATTATGATAATAATAATAATTATTATTATTATATATTATTATAGGTTTTAATGGTTTATTTCTTTTCTTTTACTTACTTTTACTTACTTTTCTTTTACTTTCTTTTACTTACTTACTTTTTTTACTTACTTTTACCTTTTACCTTTTACCTTACCTTTTACCTTCTTTTACTTACTTTTACCTTGTATATACCAATTTGTATGGAATATGTTAATTAATGTTAGGATGAGGATAGTAGTATTAGTATTCGTTGTAGTAACCATGATATCATGACATATATGATATGACGATGATGATAATGATGATAATAATAACTTTTTGTGCCTTGGATATTTTAATATTGGAATTTTTAACTTGTGAATGGCAACTTGTCTGGAATATGTTAATAAAGTTTCACATTATTATCATTATTATTATTATTATGATGATGATGATGATGATGATGATGGTGATGTCCATTCCTTGTAGACTCAGGCAAGATGTTCAGACTGAGTCCTTAGGAGCGGGTTACAACAAGTCACCAAGGGTCCCAGGTCTCTCTTTTCCTTCCTCTTACATGGACAGTACTTTCCTTAGTATCTTTGCTGTCCCCAACAATGCTGTTTTCTGGACAACTTCCAACTTCACGTTCACGCCGATTCGCTTCATGTACTCCTTAAAGTTACCTGAGACGGCTCCAAGGGCTCCAATAACAACAGGAATTACAATGACTTTTCGAATGCGCCAGACCTTTGCAATTTCATCCTTCAATAACTGGTATTTCTCTACCTTCTCAAGTTCCTTATCTTTCACCCTGTCATCTCCTGGGATGGCAACATCAATTATGACAACCTCTCTCTCCTTCTTATCAATAAAGACAATGTCTGGTCTTCTTGCCTCGATTTTTCGATCACACTGGATTGTGAAATCCCACAGTATCTTGGAGTTTTCACTTTCCACCACTCTCTCCGGCTTCTGTTCATACCAGTTATTAGCTCTTTCCAATCCACATTCACCACAAAGTTGCCAATGGATATACCGCGCCACGCTATCGTGCCTTCCTTTATATTCTGTCTGCGCCAGCTTACCGCACTCACTCACCAAATGGGCCACCTTTTCTCCCTTACTTCCGCACATTCTGCACAGAGGGGATTCTGCTGTGCGATCAATGTGAAACCTCGTATAATTCGTTCTCAAAGCTTGTTCCTGGGCGCTACATATCAGGGCCTCAGTACATCCTTTCAAATCTCCCTTTGCAATCCACTGCCAAGTTTTATCCCAGCCAATACCTTCCTTTTCTCTCACATACTGCCCATGCATTCTTTTCTGCTTCCATTCATTCTCCATCCCCTTTGGGTCCACAGCCTCTGAGATGTTAACTACATTGCTATCTCCAACTTTCCTGAGTAATGCCTTATTATTATTATTATTATTATTATTATTATTATTATTATAAAAAATAACACAAGATCTTTTATTGATAACGAAGCTAACTAAAGAATCTTATTTACATTAAAAAAAAAACTATTCAAGTCAAAGCACTATTTACATAATTTCTTTCGATTAAAAAAGAGGCACTTAATTTCGATTGAAAAAATTCATTCCAAAAAAGAAAAAAATTTACAATAGTAAATTTAAAAATTTATTATTATTATGAGGGCTCATCTGATGCTGTTTTGATTTGCCATTTTCGCGACTGTACTGTTACTTGCATCGTGGTATTGCAAACCTACAATTTTTTTGTACACCTACCTCCAACAAGTTCATCAATTTCTTCTTGGTTTGGAATTGTAATCATTTCCTGGAAAATGAACATATCATTTTCTTTCTTCTCCTCTTCTCTTCCCGTTTTGATTATCTCTTCTTTCTTTTCACTGTCGGAATCCTGCATTTCATCGAGAAACAAAGCCATTAAGATTGTGGACAATAAAATTACGGTATTCCCCTTTTCAGAACCTCAAGTGACAATGGATATAAGCTTTGCAGGACAGTGATTTCTGGGATTGTTTCAGTTACCAATCATAAGCAACGCTTGTCCACAATCCCAGAAACCGTTGCGCTAAAAGCTTGTACCCATTCCCCTCACAGTTTCTGCAGCGGGAAGTTTATAAGCTTCTTTACAGGTACTTAACCTTCTTGTTTACATTGTTAGTTATGGTGTGGTCGTTTGAATTAAGCCACTTTAATAGATCTTTTATTAATCTGTTATATTCAAGAACTACTTGATTAACCTCCCAATCACTTTTTAAACATTTGTTGATCAAACTCAAGAAAACATGTTCTCTTGCCCAACTTCATTGTATTCCATACCACATGCATGCTTTTTTCAGTTGGCACCTCTAACTTTAAAGCGATTAATCTGAGTATATCAAGACTACAAGACATAAGAGCCCAGGCTCACTGTGCAGTTCAGTTAATAGTTGGGGCCGTGAATCACAATTTAAGTACTATTCGCTCATCAATAATTATGTCAGAAAATGAAATTTTGATTATGCTCAGGAAACAACTTTTAGTTGTGATTATAATTGTAATCATATCAACATACATTTGACTCTTGAGCCCTTGGGCTAATCCCTAAGCTTCATTAATAGAAAAATTTAAATTGTAAATTACTACCTTTCTTATTTTATCCTCCTTTTTATGTTGTTCCTGTGCCACTTGTAGTTTTTCACTATTTTCTGGTTCTTCACTGCTCTCATCTTCAGATGAATCCAATTCTTTGCCAGTGATGATACTTTCAAGCTGCCTTTTTGAAAGTAACTGCAGCTGTTCTGAGCAAAGATTCTTTACTTCCTTGAAGCTCAGCTTCTGAGGGCAATAAAAAAGAATGCATACAACAAGGATTTAACATGGAAAAAATGGAACTTCTCTGGCCACCATGTTAGGCTTTAAAATGCCGTTATTAACCTATTGGCTCCTGAAAAGAGAAAAAAAGAAGGCAAGAAAAGTGAAAGAAGAGTAGAGGCAGCAAATCAAGCATGCCCAAACATCAGAAACTGATATTTTGCATCTGGAAGTGAATGAGCCATGCTGTCAATGGCTTGTGTTAGTTTTAGCCAGACAGTCACGTGAACAGAAAAACTGCTTGACTAGCTTCAAAACATG
>JBBMOI010000012.1:9472500-9600000 GCA_038088405.1 Porites divaricata | reverse complement strand
CTGGGGATACCAACATTTATCTATCCGAGGATTTCACACAAGTAAACCAAGATTTGCTGCCCCATTGGCACCACTTGCTGCTTTTCTTGTTAAATTAGCTGGTCCACTATCCAAAGGGATGAAACTGGCTGCTATTGTAGGTGGAAGGTAGGGTTTTACTTTTGATGAACAGTCTTTTCCCCCATCCATACAGCTGCCTGACTATTATGAACATTATGACCCAGCCGGCAAAACAAATACTTTTACGTGTACATTTTCTTATAAAAAAAAAACCACTGAATGAGGACATTCATCTTGTTGATACAGGCAATCAATTCATGGTCATAGAGCACATTTTTCTTTTTAAAGGGCAGACAAAATAATGATAATAATAATAATTATTTTTTTTTTAGACTGGGAGTGTCTGTAAAGAGTTTTTGTGTTCAATTCTCACTTCTAAAAAATGTTATAATTTCCTTGGCAAACAACATTAGCAATGTAATAGCCCCCTACAATAAAAGAATCCAGCTATGAAATAAATTTAGGTACAACTGTACAATGTGCCCTGCTAACATGACTACCAAAGTCAATCCACCTATTTCATAGTCCTTCAAGTATTATTTATAGGTGTGATTGCCAGCCAAAATTTATTCTTCTACATTCCTATGGGGGAAAGGGAAACTAGGGGGTCCATTAATTGCCACCTCCCATACTTTGCGTTGCTGGGTTCTGCCCATTTTGTCTTGGCTTTTTCCCTTAAGGCCTCCTCTAACTGCAAAATATTGAGCATTGCTGGATAATTTCCCTATATTTTTCCTTATTCCAACTTTTGAAGAACTCCCACCTCTTACCTTTTCCTCTCCAGCCTTCCTTACCTCTCCTACCCTTGGGTCTGAATTTTCCTAGTTATCATCCCTTTGCAAATCTGGACTCTCTCTAATACCTGTGTGGTATGTGCAGTTAGTAGTAATGATGTTCAAAATACTGGGATTGTACAAACAAATACATAATTCCACATGAAAACACTTAAAATATTGATTTTCCATTTTTCAGGACTTTTCGCAAAAATTGGAAAAACTTATCAGCCAAAAACCGTTTGCAATTGTCTAAGGGAGTCACAGTTTTCATCGGAGGTTTTGGAGGAGCCTGTGTTGGATTTTACTTCTTTCACTTAGAAGAATCACCTGTGACACACAGGACAAGATTCATGCCAATCTCTCACAAGCAAATGGTAGAACTGACAGAAAAGGAGTATAAGAATGTGTTGGAAGCATTTGCTGAACACATTCTGCCACCAAACCATCCTGATCATGTGAGAGTTTTCAGGGTTGCTACAAGATTATTGTTGGCTAATCTTGGTCAGGAGATGAACAATTTATCTTGGCAAGTCAATGTGGTGGAAAGTGATGAAATTAATGCATTTGTTTTACCAGTAAGTAGCTACAATATTGCTTTTTGCTTTTTGTTTTTGTTTGTCTGAAATCTGGTCCAAAACTCATCAAGACTTCTTTCAAAATTCCTAAACATTATTAGGGGATTCTTGTGAAGTTATAGTGTGAAGTACCCCCTGATGTATTGTATAAAATTGTAAAAAATTGTTAAGATCAAGAAAGGGAAACAAAAGAGCTGTCAAGAACAGGTATTTTCATAATATTTTAGTCTAGCAAGAGTGGCACAGTATGATTGTATGATTATAGTAATCAGGTTAATAAGTCAGTGAAAGTTCTAAGTTGACTTTTAAAATGTTGTATCTGCAGAATGGCCAGATTTTTATGTTCACTGGAATGCTGAAGCTTTTACATAATGATGATTCTCTAGCAACTGTACTTGGACACGAGATATCACATGCTATTTTGCAACACGCTGTAAGTGTTAACTTAAAATGATGTCAGGGGATGAAGTTTAGACTTAGTGTTAATGATTTAGACTTAGTGTTATTTAATATAGTGTTCTTTAATAAAGATAATGATATTATCACCACATAACCCTACAGAATTTTCACTGGCAATTTTCTGTATAGACCAGTTGGCATGGTCTGCTAATATTCGAAATGAACAGTATACATGTACAAGCAAAGCTACCACCTCCCTTAAGTTACCACTGATCCAAAACACCAAACTTTTCCCAGTCAAATCACTACAGTAAGACCCTTTCATAAATGGCCATCTCTTTCATGCGACCACGTGTACATGTAGCACATCTGCTACCACCCACATTTTACAATTGTAGTTTTAGATTTTTCTATTGTTTTTATCCTCCTGTAAGTGACCACTTGAAGTATCGTTTGGTCTCTATGTTCACTGTATTTACTAGACCTCAAGGAGGTGGGTGGTGGTGGGGCGGGGGGGGGGGGGGGGGTTAAAGAACTTTTATAAGTGACAACATGGACATATACACACTGCAACTTAGTAACTACATGCATTAAGTTCTCATCCAAAATTTCGATGAGCCCAGACCTCTTCTAAAATAGCTCCCCCTGTGGGTTGATTCTTGTAAGCAACCACCTATTAAATCTTTGCATTTTGGTTGGTCAACCATGCGGGAGGTTCGACTGTAATTTCATATTGTGCAAGAATCCTGAGAGACTTCTAACAGTCAATGTTGAAGGTTTAACAGCAAGGGTTTGCTATGTCATTGTAATACAAAATCAGGGGCTTATTTTGGAAGGCCTGGTTTAGAAAAGAGGAATTAGCTTTGCAGGCTATGGGAATATGTATAACCTGTGATCAGGTGTCCCTCTTCCCTTTTTGTTTCCCAAGGGAGATGAAACCTAAAAAAAAAACTACTTGATCGCAGGCTAATTATTATTAATAGAATATGAAGCATGCTCATGCTATTGAAGTTGATGAGGTGAATTTTCCAGCTATGTTATACATGTAAGTATTCAGCCTCGTTCCCAGTTGTCCTCTGTGATTTTGGATGTGCCATCACCTGTCAAGCCATCCTTGGAGACCCAGGGCAACTTTTATGTCGGGAAATCTTGTGTTTGGTTCTAAGTAGCCTCCACGCAGACGTCCCATGGGGTTCGTTTGTCACACATTCATTGATCCGTGGGGGAGAAACAAGTGCGGGGAGGCTAGGTTCTAAGCCTCCTCTGGTCACACAGATAATATTATGGTCAAAACCCTTCCCTAAAATCTAATTTGGAATTCATTTTGCACCAATGAAAACCGAAAATCAAAGTTTTAGCTCTGTACTACAGCCCGAAGTAAGGGATAAACTACGTGTAGGGATCTTGACGACAATATTCATGGTGGGTTACCCATCCAGTTCCTAACCCCACGCGACAGGGCTTAACTTGAGTGGCACTACTAAAACCTGAGTTTTACGAGGGTTATTGCAGTATATGTATTTTTAGTAATACTTGTTGTTATTTCAGGCAGAGCAAGTAAGCCTTCATGGCTTTATCAACATGTTTCTTATCATATCATTGGCAATGCTCTGGGCTCTGTTACCTACTGATTTGATTGCTTTTGGTGCTCAGTGGTTACAGGACAGAATTCTTGTGGTAAGACAGTTTCTGTAGTAGCCTGCATACATGTAGCTGGTGGCTACTTTTTTTTTAAGGAGCATGTAGAAGTCTGCAAAATTGCACAACAGCACCAACTTCTATGCAGGCTATTGTTGCATTGTACAGTGTGGCCGTTTGATATCACGCAGTCTTATTATTTTATAACAATTATAATAATAAGACTATAATAAGAAGACTTATTATTATAATCATTTATTATAATAATAAGACTGATATCCTTAATTATGAAGGAAACTTATAAAATCCCAGTTTTGCCACTCAAGATATGATGTTTTCAACTTGTTTAACCTCAATGGCTAGCTCATTATGACCTCTTGGGAAGTGGTCAGAAGTTACATTTTTTAGCTAGGGTCAAAATGCATGAACTGTCTTTTGACTTTTGGCTGCAGAAAATGGAATAAATGGAATGGAATAATGACACATTTACAAGAAAATTCGTTTTAGTTTGATTTATGGTTGCAGTACTGGTAATTTGTTTTGTACACTGATCAGCATGATTTAATTGTCCTCAGATTCTCTTGCACCTCCCGTACTCAAGAAAACTGGAAGAAGAAGCAGATGATGTTGGCATGACGATGGCTGCTAAGGTAAGAAGAAATCATGTAGTTACACTTCTAGTAATCAATGTTGATTTTCTGGAGAAGACTTTTTCTACTGCTGTTCTGCTCATATATAGATTAAGCAAGGTTGGGGAAAAATTCACAGTTTAGCATAGAGTGGCATGATCTGTCCTTGAATCATGCATGCAAATGGTGAAAAGGCTAAACAAGGTTTAGTATTTTCGATTATCCCCATTCATACCTCAACCTTCTAAGCTGCCTGTGGGAAAACTAGTCTCATGTACCACTGGTGTTATCATCAGTTCTAATGTGCAAAGATATCTTTGTCGAGATGGTATTTTAAAATTTTCCGTGTACTGATGCTATAAGAAATCACCATGTTCAACATTTGTAGCTTTAAATTTAGCGTGCAAAACAGCTGTTTCTCCTCGCTCCTTTCCGTGTAGGACTTTTCGTCCCAAGGGGCGAGGAGTGACGAAAAATGGCTGTTTACACAGGCTACTTAAAATTGCGATTAATTATTACTCAAGATACTGCAATGAAATTAGTGTCTTAATTGTCCCTAATTGTCTTACTGGTATTTTGAAGCGACTGTACCTTAAAATTAATTTGATGAAAAATATCTTGATATATGCGGAAATTTTCTCCCAACACTTAAGTCTAATGAAAAATAAAAGTCAGTATTTCAAGGAATTAAACAACTCCAGCAAAAATTCCCTGCCACATAGTATTGAAGAGTAGCTTACTGTATTGATGTACGCATACTCGTATGTTATAACAAACAGGCATGCTTTGACGTTCGTGAAAGTCCCAGATTTTGGTGGCGACTCGCAGCTGCACAGGATCAAATGGCCCAACCTGAGGCACTTAAATGGTTATCCACTCATCCTTCCCACAGTGACAGAGCTCAAAAACTTGAAACTTTACTGCCAAAGGTAAAAGTCATTAGTGTAGGGATGTGTAAACTTGTGAAATAGTCAAGTGATGTCCCTTAAGTGCTCGAATTAGCACAAATTAATGGAGGGCTTATTAAGTCATGGTGGGATGCTTATTTGAAGTGTCATAATTGTGTCAGTGCCATAATTCTGACTGGGACATCCATTGTTCAAACTAAATAATTTCTATTTTACATGAAATTGTCATTTGTCAATGTCCCGCTTTCAAGATTTTTTTAATTATTTATTATTCCTTTGTTTTTAAACATGTTTTTTTCCTTCAGGCTCTAGAGGCCAGGACGAAATGCAGATGTCCACCTCTCCCAGGTAAATTAATGGACGTCTTGTTTCAATCGTATGCGATCTGTATCGTAAATATATATCGTATACACTATCAGAATGTATCACGCTCTATCTAAGTCGGCACGCTGCACTGCTGTTGGTTCCCAAACTATTTATTTCGGCACATTCTAGGAAGACCGTACCTCTCAAGTTAGCATAAATTAATCATTAGTTAGCCTCTCCGCGGACGTCCTGTGGGGAGAAATGAATGCATGACAAACAAAAACAAACCCCACAGGACCTCTGCGGGGAGGCTAATCATTAGTGAGCTTAAGGTGGCTCGACTGGATTTTTTGGGGGGGATACCTCCCAACTTTGAGCATTAACTACGTCGCCATGAGTAAAGATAGGGAGAAAAGGTTACCACAACTGTATGATATAAAGATGAAAATTTCTTATGATTTGGGTTTTATCGCAATCGGAGTTGCCATGGCAACGTAACGACGCCATTACGTTTTTTATTTATCTTTGTGTTTCTCTGTACCAGGAGTTTTTTTTAAAAAATCGCTTAAGGGAGTATGTACCTGCCATAATTGCCTCAATTATGGCAAGGTTTGAACAAATTCTATGAGAGCGTTTTCGAAATATTTTGAGACAAAGTTTTAAGCATCATAAAAACAGTAAAATAGCATGCTATCCATACAATTAGCTAATTTTTAAAGAAAATGATAAGCTTTGGAAACGCGGCTTCATCTCATAGTGGTTTGATTCCATTGTAAACTGTGTACAAAAAAAAGAGGGGAATTGCTCTGCGCGATCGCGAATAAGAAGAATTTTATTAACATGCATTCAGCTGCTTTTGTGCACGTAATTTGGTCGGCACCTACAAATTTCGCATTTTTCAAAAAACCGCTCGATAAATTTTTTTATAAATTTGAGAATCCCGAGATCAATTGTCAATAAATATACCCTGCAAGTTTCATGAACATTGAAAACAAGGAAGGCTTTCAAATAGGACCTCAAATATGAGCAGTTTTTCCCTCAGATGTTGTGTTTACAAGTGAGCGTCCTCATTTTTCACTGGCATTGTTTTTGACTTTTAAGTCTTTTTTTGAATTTTAAGTGCAGATGGGCTTTCTTCATTCCAAGAGTTTTTCAAGTTGCCCCTATTTTTAACCCAGGTCTTGGTGTCTGGATAGAACACTCCGAGGTTTTTATAATTATAGCTTTCAAATGAATCCTTGAATTGAATTATCCTTGAAGAAAAAAACCGGCTATTTTTTAGTAATTTAACTAGTATACGTTCAAACGTCCTTCGCAGTAGTTTCTTAGTTTTCTCGAGAGAATAATGGGTCAGAGATTGAAACGCCGTGTCTACTGTAGCCTTTAGGATACGTGAATTTCACCCATTAAACACTTGAAATTAATTGGAAGATGGATGTCTGAGAGGTCCGCAAACTTTTATTCAATGTTGTCAACAGAGAATTATTATTACTAATAGGACATCATGCTCTCTAGGTGTGTCACCATTTGCATCATGAGGACTTGGTGGCGTTTCAAACAATTGATTAAATTGTGCGGACGTCCCTGGAATTAGGCTTCTGTTTAATTACAACTTCTAAAAATAACTTTAATAGAATTGACATACCCCTTCACCTCCCTTGACTTCCTCTCTATCTCATGATTCTCTTTTGCTTTTGATGAATTGCTTAATAATGAGTTCAAGTTCAAGCAGTGATGTATGAATCCAGCAATTTATCGCCTTACATTTTCCTTTCTTTAGGTGAAGAAACGTTTATATTCCGGGAAGATCAACTTCCGTTAAGAAGACCATCGCCACCTTCCTAATGATCAAGAAATTTAGATAATGGTTTATATAATTATACTAGTAAGTTTGTAATAGGGTGCATGTGGGAAGTCTTTCACTTCAATATATTTTTGGTTCAAAATCCACCTACATACATTTAATTTAATTTACATTTAATTTTATTTTGCACTGTGGTGTTATTCGGTTCACAGGCATGGTCATCATTGTCGTTCGTCCCCCCCCCCCCCCCCGGGTGAGGTGCGAATTCCTCGCAGAACTGCCGCTCGTGCTCGTTTTGTAGTCATAAGCAAAGGCGCTGGACAGTTCTATCTGAGCTCTGGTACGAGGTAGCGTCCAATCTCAATACTATTTTTTTACTAGACGCGATTTTCTTTGAACAGTAGGGACCTTTTAAGCGCTAATTTAGCAAAATATATTTACCATGATCAATGAAATCGGAATATTTCGTACTATTGCCGAATGATATCTGTTGTTCTTTGCAAAGTTTCTCAGCCATCGCGTTAAAAACGAAAAAGTTATGACGAAAACTTCGTCACAGCTAAATGCGCCTGTGTTAATAATGACGGAGCCATCTTAAACAGGTCGTGAATGTAATATTAGTCGTCTTGAAAAGTCCTTCAATTAGGTTAAGGTCCTTGAAAAGTACTTTTTTTTCTTTCTTTGAAATTTGCTACTTTGTTGCTCCAAACCATTCATTTTTATTTCGCGGACGAAAATCTGGCTCATCTTCGGTGTAAGAAGCTGTAAAACTCACCGGTAACGTAAAGTCCTTTTTTTTGCGTGGACAATATTTTATCTTTTTCCCTTTTTTTTTTCACTTAAGAAAAAAGATAAGCGAAAAAAGTTTAACAAGACGTTTCGATGTCGCCATGACATCATTGTCAAGTTACAAAGATAAAACTAAAACTGTAAAAAAGTAACACGTTTTCACGTGTAAACAAAAAATTAATGTGTTAGACAAACAGTTCTGCCCGGATGGAATGTGATTGTGTGTGTGGACTTGATTGCTTCTTCTAAAACAAGAACTTTTTTTTCTTTATTTCAAATGTTAATTCTGTGCCTCCAATGAGACTGCAAGTCCCACCTAGTAACTGTTGCCACATTTTTGCAAAGGTGGCATAAAGTACTGAAAATCTGTTATGACTCCATTGTGCGTTACAGCCAATGTGTGAATTTAATGATCAAGCAACTTAGGATCACAAGTAAATCTATCAATGTAGTGATTACATACATTTTATTTGGTTTGTAGATTGAGAACAATTTTAACATGCTCGCGGGTATAGCTATGCTACTCTAGCGGGACATGTTTTCAGGAAATAAAAACAACTAAAAGTGACTTCAGACCTACTAAACTAAAACTGACATAATGACTAGAGACTACTGATAATTAAAATTGAACGAAGGCCTTAAAACCTTTACAACGTATGGAAGTTTTTGTCTTATGGAGGACAGTTTCACAGTGAAAATGACCGACTGACTGTCGTCAGCAATGATAAGGCGAACAGTAAGCAATTCCTTTCTTTCCTGTCGCATAAAGTCTACCCGCAACATAAGCATTGTTATCCAGAACCTGAAAAGAAAAAAGGAAACAGAGACTTCAGAATCAAAATCAGAATGTTTGAACAAAAACGCTATTGTGAATAAATGTAATATGTTTGTTTATGTGCGGTAATTAATCTTCTTGCGAGCTATTAGAGAGATTAAGGGTCACGTTTACATCGCACAGCAAACGTCAGATTCAAGTTGGATAACACTAGCGTGAAACTTCTTATTTTTGTGTTGAAGTAGCAAACAGTAAGCGTAATTTAAAGGGAAAACTTGGTCACGTGGTACAAATTCACGTTTGTCATTTGACGTAAACATGACAAAAGAGAGATTAAAATTCACGTTTACCGCAAACGGCAAACATCAGGCTCAAGTTGAAAATTTCTCAGAATAGAAAATAAGCAGATAGAAACAGGCCCGAACGATTCCTGTGGTTTAAACTGGCACAAAATTACTTATTTTTGGGTAGAAGCAATAAAGAGTGGGGAAACGGAAATAAGGGGTCACGTGGTACAAATTCACAGCTGCTGTTTGGCGTCAACGCGAATCTTAATCTCGCCAAAGACTTTTAACGTGAAAAAAGCGGAAAGGCTCAACAGCAAAAGGAGTACAAACTTAGAGAAAACGAACAAACTTAACTCCTTTACCTTAAACCCTCGCCTTTAAAAGAAAAGAGATCTGCTTTATTTAGGTTCTACTGTAGCGGTAGCGTTTACTGATAAAATGCTCATTACATTATAAGTTAGCTGGATTCCTCTTTCCCGGTAAACAATTTCATGAAGGCTTGTGGCCTTCGTCGAGAAGGGAAGAAAAAGTTGGAAGATCGTGCAATATATGAGCGAGGACCCAGGAAGCTAATGAAAAGATCCTAACAGATTAAATCATCTAAGCTAATTGTAACCCTCCATACATCTTATTGAAGTCAGTCTACTCTGTCGATTGACGGTAACGATTCTGTAGAACATGTTGTAGACTGGGAAGAAGTAGAGCAGCTGGCCTGAAATAAGAGAAAAAGGTCAGTGATTAATTATCTTCATTAAAAAGACCGCTGGAGGAAGGGAGACTTATGGTGATTAGAATAAGGAAAATATACCCTACCACAACAGCAATTTATTACTACTACTACCTCGGCACTACCAAGACCACTACAACTACCACTGCCACTGCCACTACAACTACCTCTACCTCTACCTCTACCACTGCCACTACCACTACCACTACCACCACCAGTACCACTACCACTTCCCACACCACTACAACTACCACTACTACTTCCACTACCACCACTACTACCACTGCCACTATTATTACTACTACCACAACCACCACCACTAACACTACCACTTCCCACACCGGCCACTAAAACTGCTACTACTACTTCCACGTGACCACTGCCACTGCCACTACCATCACTACTACCACTACTACTACCACTACCACTGCCGTTACCACTGCCACGACCACTTCTTTTCTACTTCTTCGTCTGCTGATGATTACGCTTACATTAACAATAACGATAATGACGATGATAACAGTTATGACAATTGATAATCATGATGATGTCGACGACGATGATAATGATGATGACATTTTTACTAGTTAATAATGCTTAAGTAACAAGAGGAGTTGGTTCGAAATTGAAATTATAATAAAAATGACGATGATGAATATTGTTTTTTGTCTTTACAGTACTGCAATGGCCGTAGCTTACACTGCTTACTTGCACTAGCTGATAAGGGGACTTCATCCTCCTTTGCTCCACTTCTTCCCATGGGGTATTAACCAAAAATGAACTGTTCCTGATGCAAGGGAAATATCCCTTCTTGTATCCCAGTCTATATTGCGGTGTACGTTCCAATAGCTGTAGCAAATGACGAAAAATATATAGATATAATATAGATATCAGGAGCCTTAAATAAAACTCTTTTAGGTCGACTGTGTTGTTACTTAAACAAAGGAAAGAGTAGGTTTAAATTATCAAGCCTCGAAATCGTCAACTCTTACAGTGAACTCTTTTGGTTGTCTTTGAACTCCTTGAAATATATTTGATACAATTACAGTTAGATGAATTCCATTAATTTAAGCAGGTACCAACTTAAGGTAAGGTTGTTCCTCTCGAAGCGAGGTTATAATTTTGCTGCTCGCGCATCGCGCAGCTTAAGCGTGGGTCATAGCGACCTGCAAACCAGTTTGGCCCATATTTCCATGTTTTACTGTACATATTTTTGGCTACCCGCAATGTATTAACGTCATCAAACAAGAAACTTGGTCGGCGTTGTTTTGACTATCTTAGCGGCCGTTTTGGCGGTCATGAAATGCTTTTGTCAATTAATTTGGACGATAAAAGTAAATTACAGAGAACATTGAAGCAATTTGGACCAGTAGCTACAAAGAAATAAGTGCAAGATTTTTGCGACAACGTATTTCTAGTTAACTTTGTTACTAACCTGAGTTATGCAGTCCTCTGCCTCAGTAGAGAGATGGTCGGGGTAATAAACAGGACTGTGCAATATCTCAGCCAAAATTTGTTTTTCTTCTTCGTACGAGTCTAAGTCATCCTCATCGTCACAATCAAAGGGATACTAATGTATCAAAACAAAAACACAGATTGTTTTAAATCTACTGTATTATCAGCCTGTGCTATAAACAGCTTACTTATATAGAAAGACTATTTTTAAAAGTAACTTACAACGAAGACATCATCATTGCGATTTGTTACATTGCATTGTTGTTATTAAAATTATTATTATTATTATCATTATTATTATTATAGACTTATGCTTATAACTTTTTACTATAACTTTAAATCACAACTTTGATGTAAACAAGAGTGAGTTTCAAGATGTTGTGAAACTAAGGTACGAGTGGGAAGTTCCTGATACTCCCTCTCGTTTTTGTTTGCGGGGACATTTTCAATGTGGATCACGCTATAATATGTAAATATGGCTGATTTGCCATCCAACGCCATGGCCATGATAAGTTCAGGGACCTGCTGGCGGAACTGCTTAGCATGATGTGTAAAGACGTTGAAGTCGAACCAGTTATTCAAGACATCACAGGAGAAGAGTTGAATAGGGGAGCCGAGACCACCCCTGATGCGCTGCTGGATATAGCTGCTAACTGATCCAGACCAGATATTTAGGCAACAAAAAAAAACAGAAAAGAAGCGCCAGTAGGCTAGCTGAGTGTTAGAATAGATTAGAAGTAGAGCAAGCTACATTCACAGGTGGAATGGTAGTGGAATGTAAACGATACCATGGTAGGCTTAACGAGCTAGTTGCCACAAAGAAGGGGGAAAGCTATATGATTACCATGTCATGGATCAGGGCTGAAGTGTCATTTGCCCTGCTAAGACCAGCTTTACTTTGCTTAAGAGGATCAGGAGTACTAGAAGAGTCTATTTAGAACTGTCAGACATGGATTTATAATAGGTATTGAAAATTGACTCTCGAATATTCGAAAAGACAATTGAGAACGTTATTATATTTTCCTTTTTTAGTTAGAATACGTTTACGTTTACGTTAGAAAATAGGTTTTATAAAAAAAAATTGAAGTGAATTTTTTTTAATTCAAACGAAATGAAATGAAATGTTTTTTTTAATTCAAATAACTTTTTTTTTAATTGAAACGGAATTTTTTAATCGAAATTTGTCGTTTTTTATAGAAATAAATTGTAAATTGTACTACAAATATTATTATAAGCAGCAGTAGCAGTAGCAGCAGCAGCAGCAGTAGTAGTAATAGAAGTAGTACATGTAGTAGTAGTAGTAGTAGTAGTAGTAGTAGCAGTAGTAGTAATAGAAGTAGTACATGTAGTAGTAGTAGCAGTAGCAGCAGCAGCAGTAATAGAAGTAGTACATGTAGTAGTAGTAGTAGTAGCAGTAGCAGTAGTAGTAATAGAAGTAGTACATGTAGTAGTAGTAGTAGTAGCTGTAGCAGTAGCAGCAGCAGTAGCATTAGTAGTAATAGAAGTAGTACATGTAGTAGTAGTAGTAGCAGTAGTAGCAGCAGCAGTAGCAGTAGTAGTAATAAAAGTAGTACATGTAGTAGTAGCAGTGGCAGTGGCAGTGGTAGTGGTAGTGGTAGTGGTAGTGGTAGTGGTAGTAGTAGTAGTAGTAGTAGTAGTAGTAGTAGTAGTTGTAGTAGAAAATTGGCTTACAAACCTCGCCAACCAGCATTCTATATAGTATTACACCCACTGACCACCAGTCAACAGAGGTGTCGTACGGTTTGCTCTCAAGCATCTGTAATGTAATGCAATAAAGCAGGTTAACTGAAGTATAACTCAACATTTAAATATAAAGGAAACTAAAATTGTATGACGAGTGAAATTATTTATATTACTGGAGAATGACCATTTGTCAACTGGGTGAATTTTTGTGTCAAAAAGAAGTTTCTTGTTGAATGCTTTCATGGTGCGGACCGGTTGCTAATTAAATACTAATTATTTATTAATTAATGGTCATAACCACTAATCTTAACTAGTAAGCTGCTGATCAAATAAAATGTAAATTCAAAAACTTTGTTTTCTCTTTTATAAAAAATCCAGTAATCAAAACGCGATAAAAACTTATCACAGTCTTAGAAATGTCTAGTGTCATTCAGTCATGACTCAAATCGATGCATTCTAAACTCTTTCCTTCTTGTTTGATATGTAATTGAACACTGCTCCTTGTGCTTGATATGCGCTTCAATTTTTTTATCGTGTTTGTTATGTTATCAAACACTATTTAAGTTCGCGTGTTTGATTTGCAGTTAACCATTGCTCAATATTACTTCGGCGGAGTGCGGTTTTTATCTAAGAGCTGATGCAGTTTTGTTTTGAAGTGATATTGAACGTCGTATATCTCGTATTTGATGGCTCGATCTCTAATCGGAATTATAAAAAATTGGGCCTACCTCAGGTGCCATGTAATATAGCGTTCCACAGATGCCTGTGGTTGTTTCTTCGCTTACTGCTGTCGCGAGCCCGAAGTCGCCAATTTTTAGGTGGCCATCTTCCTCCATCAGTAGATTCTCCAGCTTTAAATCCCTAGTCAATTAGACAAAGAACAATAAAAATATTCTAGTTTTGTTGTTGTTATTATTATTTTTGTAGTACGTTGTTGTTGTTTCACAAACTTTAGATTGACTTCTGCAAAAAGTCCAAAAATAACTTTTCACGTTGTAGAAAATGCCAAACCGGTACATTTTAAAAGTATTATTGGATCGTGGTCTTGCAAAATAGGCTTTCCCGGCCGTGCAAAGCCCAGTTTTCAATCATCAGCGCTTATAAACATATTTGAATTATAAATTAGTATTACGTATGTTGATGTCAGTAATCTCCGTTTATTTATTTATTTATTTTGTTCTTTTAAAATTCCCTTTTAGTGCGTTTCTGTTTTTTTTGTATTTGAATTGTCATTATTGGAAATAAAAATAAATAAATACTTGAATAGAGCTAAGCACAATAACTGCAGCATAACTGAGGAGTAGTTGTATACATGTATATGATGCAAATGGGTGTTCGTTATTTCATTTATTTGTTTTTTGCTTCTTGTAAAAAAAGTGACTACCTCAAAATGCCCAAGAGGTAACTTTCCACTATACGGAAATTGAGAAACAGATTGCCTTTGGTAATAATAACATAGCCTCCTTTAGGAAGAAATGAGCTAGTTTCAAACAATGTCCCTCAGAATATAATTTGACCAATACAGTTAACTAAAGTGCATGCAAGTGACAAACGGGCAGGTGGGGGATGGAGGGCCATAAGGCAGGCAGCCTTCTCTTAATTGTTACATAAACTATTAACAGTACTTTTGTGGACTTTGTCTTCTTTTTCTTTTGATTTAGAGTGATTTTCGTATGACCTTGAAATGAAAACGCGCGAACAAAACAGAAACGACAAACGAACGGAAATAGAGCGATTTGACTGGTTTATCGAACGGATACAAACGCGCGTGGCATTTGGTTGGTTAAGCGAACGCTCAGGTGAAAAAACTTCATGCCCGAGAACTTTCTAGAAATCAACCGATACTTCGCTTTGACGTCATACTACAACACGATGGGCCAATCGAACAATGCCCTCTCCATATTAGGGTTTCTTTGGCGGGAAAACGCAGAGGCCATGTTTTGATCTTTTCATCCATTGGCTGATGAAACAAATAGCGAACACTTACCGAAACCTTTTTTCAAGGTCATACGAAAATCGCTCTATTTCTTTCTTTTTTTTTCCGTTCTGTAAACGATAACAGTTACCTATTTCAATGTAAGGTAAAATTTAGTAACCAATAATGAGAAATTATTGTAATGAATTGCAAATGTAATATATTGTAAGTGTTTGTGTGTCCGAAATAAAAAAATAAAAATAAAATTACAGGGTGTCCCAAAAATTCGTTCCTCTACTTCGTAAGTCTGTATTTCAGTACGATTGGACTTGGTAAGCAAATAATTACAACAAAAATTGTGTCTTTCAATATAATTCACTATTTTCATACTTGTTGTGCCATCTTTTGACTCAAATATTCGATCTGTGTACTTCCGCGCTAAAGGTGTGCCTGTGCGATTGTAGTTCAAGCCACATATTTTTTGTATTTCATAGCCCGAATTGCTCGAACTCCTTCCTTGTGTTTTTGTGAATATCACGAAAGATAAACCCCCTTAACGCAAAAACGTTCAACTGCGTGAGAGCATAAGCCTGTATACTTCGATTTACTGGCTTATCTGTAACAGTTGTAGAAATTGGTAAAAACTGGAAAAATCAGAATGTTGGGTGGTAGAATGATCATGGAGAAATGAAGGTTTTGAAGGCAAGAAACTAAGGGGAAGACCAAAAAGCCCTGAATAAAGTAGTTAAAATAGTTTTAAAGAAGGCTAGATACAAAATAAGAGACTCGATAAGGAAGGTCAGTCTCACATAGTTAGCAAGCCAAATAAAAGGGTCATGAAAAGCTGTTTAAAATGCTTAAAATTAAAGGCCCAGTGAGATGGCAGAAAGACCTCTGCTTATTCTGCCAATTAACGCCCAGCTCGTTTCAAATTTGTAAAGAAGTGCAAAAGCCTTACTGTGGAAGGGAGCCAGGATTATTATCTTTTTTGGATGAATGCCCAAAATATATTTTTTCAGCTGCCTAAACTAAGCAAATGTTGTTTGGGGGTTGAACTGGATCCTGCGCACCAGGTGATAAAAAAGCTCAAAATGGATCATTTGTGGGTCTACACGCTGTATCCCACTTCATACCGCAACGGCTACAGAATGTGATAAAAAAACAAAAAGGGCATGCCCGTTACTGAAATTCTGAATACATGTTCTTTTTTTTTAATTTTGTTTTTGTTTTTGTTTTTTTTTTATTCAAGACATTTATTACTGTAATTACAAAGAACTAATTAAAAAGAAACTAATAACAATGTTCTAAACAACCGCAATGACAGACATACTTACAATTATCTACATTTCACAATTATATACATTACAGCCACAAACAGCCGCGCAATTGCAACGGCTACAGAATGTGATAAAAAAACAAAAAGGGCATGCCCGTTACTGAAATTCTGAATACATGTTCTTGATAGAGAAATAAACATCATCTGGAAATTTCATGTAAAAATAAAGTTTTGATCAAAAGTTATAGTGCATGAAATTAGAGGAACGAACTTTTGGGACACCCTGTAAACTTTCCACGATATGGAAAATTCCAAACCGTTATATTGAGTAGGGGAGAGTGGGGGTGTGAGGGGCGGAGTGAAAGAGAGAGGTGTTCGGTAAATGAAGTAAGAAGTCATTTAATCAAAATCGTTGATCTACTTATAAAATTCATCCTTTACACACATAGAACTTTAATTCACGTGATGCTGTTTGTTTCCAAATTAATCATTAATTGATTACTATTTTTCAATGATTAAGTACAACCTTAGAATGTAGTCTCAGTATTTATTTTTAGATTAAATATAACACCCTGCCTGATTTACCTGTGAACAATTCCTTTTTCGTGTATAAACTCTAAACCGCAGATTATTTCTGCTGCAAAAAATCTAAAATCAAGCATTTTGTTATTGACATCATTTTAATGATAATAATAATAATATTGATAATTATAATACTAGTAAACAACAAAAACAAATTATACAGCAACAACAACCAGGGGGGTACCCCTCCTCCCATCCAGAGTATTGTAGGTGAAACTATTTCATTACCTGCAAACCTTCTCCGAAAATTTCTTTACAGCCGACAGCTGCGTCTCAAGATTGCCTTTACTACAAAGTCCATTATAATGGCAAGGAATCCCTATCAAAAAAAGGAAGAAAAACAATACACGATTTTCAGTACACAAACATGTATACTACTTTTCCACACGTCATTTTCATTGTGTAAAAAAAAAATCTTTTCTATCACTGCCCCTTTTATATCAAGTCAATCAGTCAATGTGTGTTTAGCTAGGATAATTGTGTTTAAATTTTTGAGTACTTGCTGACTAGTGTCATTTGACTATATCGCAGGCTCAGGTATAAAATATATTATTGGTTTGGCCTGTTTTTTATTAGTTCTGGTTCTCCGCTGAACAGTTGTTGGTTTTCTGGAGGAATTTAGTTTCCTTCTTGCGTAAAAGGAAAGTTTTATTACTGCCGATAGATCCAACCAGCTTTTGAGCTTGACGTAACCTATGTAGTATATCGAAAATGGTCTGTTGCGCCATTCTTCCAAGCACACAGCAGGCCACGATGATTAAGCCAAAATGAAGCTTTTTTTAGAAGAAAAGATGACAAGCGTTGCATAATAAGCATCGTGAGTCATCGTGCTGTCCAAGTAATAGTCACGCTTCTTCGCCTACGGTAATGATTAGATTTAGCGCCTCCTTTCGAAAAAGCGCCCCCATTCTGCTTAGGGCCCCTATCCTATTAGAGTACGGGTACGTATCAACTGAGGTTTATATATTCCTTTAATTAATTGCTCACAAACGAACGGTAATGCCACCTTACAAAACAGTGGTCTTCGCCTGAGTTTTTCACGTTAACTGAACATTCACAATATATATTTTTGTTACTGGTACAGTTTCTGTTATTGCCCCTTTTAATAAAAATAATATTTAAGTTTTGTTTGAGCAGTCGGTTGTTTCTCAAAAGGAAAGAAGCATCCTGATCCGATTAAGCGCCCTGTCTCGAATAAGCGCCCCCCCCCCCCCCCTCGAGGTACCAAAAGTAAATAAGCGCCCGGGCGCTAAATCGAATCATTACCGTTCGGTAATTTTGTAAATAAGAGGCAGGTGAGGGGATAGAGAAACATAAAAACTTGAGGACTAGAATAGAACTGTTTTGGTTGTTTTGGTAAAGATATTACAACCAAAATGCAGAATTTACCCCAGGATTAGTGCTTAGGCAGACTTCGAACATATATCTAGCTAGGTGTCATTGTTTTAATCGTATCATAAAAATTCATCCATACCTTTACGCAAATCAAACCACAGATGTTTGTCACGAATCCTGTTCCTCGGCATTGGGCAAGCATTGCTACTTCTTTTTTTCCCTCCTTTCTGTTTATTAGTTTCATGGCGTAATCTTGAGAAGAGTTACGGTTGGCAACCTGGAAAACCTAAGCAATGATACATATCTTTTAAGATTGCCTGCGTCACAGACGCTCTAAACCTTCTGTATAGAGCGTCTGCGAATTAGTGCACAATATCGTGTTCGAATCCCGCAGAGTCGCAAGGACATATGTCGGCGTTTTTGATTAGCTAGTTTCTTACGCGGTTTGTGATTAGTCCGATTTCAATTAAGTGTTGACAGGCCAAACACTGCCAATAGCTCGTGATAAGTGTCGGACCGAGCTTGTGATATTGTGGAACGTGACCTTAGAGTCAGCTTGAACAATAGAGGTTTTTCTTGCTCTCTTTTTGCGTAGTTTACGTAGAGCATGGAGTATTCTACACTTTGACTGAGCAAAATTTTTTGCCGCTTTGAGCCTCACATTTAGATGTTATAAAGCTGGTCTGTTCCCATGCATATTGAATTATTAGTTACTGTTGTTTCGGCAAATGTTTTCAGACAGGATGTGATCACGGATGCAGTTCCTTTTACCTCTGTTCAAGCCTTAAGCTTCCTAAATGCCTGGACCTGAATAGCTAAATGTGTGTATTTTTGTTTTGGCCGTGAATATCATGATTTCCTACTTTGTTTTGACGCTAGAACTGCTCTTTCATTGTTTACTGTAAACGATCCTTGCCAACTCCCTTCTGTGAATTTTGACATGTCACTGCGCTGAACCGTCACGCACACGTACGAATTAGGCCAATCGTGAGGCGTATAAGAAACCCGCAAGAAACCCGCCTATCAGGAACGCTCACATATGTCCTTGCGACTCTGCAGGATATTAGAACGAGTTTTGGTGCACTAATTCTCAGACGGACTATATTTACGAATACGTGGGCCGGCTGCAACGCAGGCTACTTTTAAGAGTGAGTGATACTAAAATAGCTTTTGTTCAATTCCACAAGGGTACGTGGAGAGTCCCGCTTGAAATGTTTTGAGATTAACAATCGGTAAACAACCTTATGTGAGAAAAAACTGACTCAGAAAATAAAAATAACTCCGAGTAGATAAATTTTGCTGGCTAGCCTTAGCAAGCCATCTAACATCTTAAAAAGGTTTTTGTTTTGATGTAGCATATAAGCGGTGAAATTCTCTCGATTTTTCAATGTCCGGTCTCAGGTGTGCGCATGGATATTAGGGACCATAAGTAACGACGATGACGGCACAATGAACTAGAAAGCGTAAATTAAAAAAGAAATAGGATTGGACAAGAGAGTATGGATCAATTTTACGTTTCCCAGAAACTGCCCACCTACCCCTCCCCAAAGCCAACATGAACACTTACTTCTCGTTTGAGGCAAAATGTTGTTTTAGGGGACGGGCAGGTGGACAGTTTCCCACAAACCTAAATTGATCGTATAATGAGATAGAGAGGGAATCTTAGAGCGTTGGCCACGATATATGAATTTCATTAAAGTTATTTTTAGAAGCTGTAATTAAATGTAAGTATAATTCCTGAGGCGTCCGCACATTTTAATCAAGTTCAGATATCAAGTCCTGCTTGGTTCAGATTCACTTAGCAAAACAAAACTTAACTCATTTCTTTTAAGTCGTTGCACGAACACGACGCGAAACTGATACCTGATTTCACGTTTTGGTAAAGACGTTAACTTTAAGATAACTATTTGCTAATTCTTACACTTACACGATACCCATACGGCCGTGAACGTCGTGTGTAATCACTGGGCAAACATTGCTACTTCTTGTAGCAACGACTAGTATTTGAAATGTATTTATTAACTTCTTTTCGTTCTTTTAGTTGTCAAATAAGGTTACAATATTGCAACTTTCTTACCTGGCCAAAACCGACTTGACCTAGAAACTTGATATTGAAAAATTCATCAATTCCGTTTGCCCACCAGACATTATCTGCGTGCAGGCGTTTAGCGGGAAGCTCAGCCTTCTTATCTCCCGGAATTTTCCTCTTCCTTCCGGTCTGTAAAATTCAAAGTTCATGATGTTACGTTTATTTAGTTTATTGAGAGTTTTATGTTACTGACTTTTAGAATTTGATATTTAAATGAAGGCGGGAAATTAAAGGAAATCTTGGATTCCGGAATCCACGTCTTGGATTCAGCTGTGGATTCCGGATTCCTTGAGCTGTATTCTGGATTCCAAATCCCAGCATACCGAAAAAAGCTCAAAGGAAAATTCCAGCAGTTTAAGGATGTACGTATTACATCCATTCGTCGGATTTCTCTCATTCGCAATTCAAAATCTCTCCACGTCCGCTGGATGAGACTTGCCGCACTCAGTTTAGATGGAAAACATATTTCCTTTCTTTTTTTTTTTTAGCTTTCATGGTTTTTTGGATATATGACTTTTTTGGTGGATGGTTTGTCATTACCTTACATTACCTTATAAATGTGAAATGAAGGCAAGGAACACGCAGTTTTCACATTAAAAACGTAAGTAAACGTAATAAAGATGCATTATTCAGCCTATTGTATTCCTCCACCAATCACATTTTATTTTTATATTTGCATTATTTTAAATACTGTGACCGTTTATTGTATTCTCATAGCGGTTTGTCTAGTCGAAATATTGGACAAATAAATTTGTAACCTGTAGCTTTCCAATCAGCCTTGCCTTCAATTTTCAGTGAATGAAAAGATTATTTCAAATACCTCATTTCGTTGGATGTCCCTTCGTTGAAGGAACGTCCTCCATGCATGCTGGATTAGTCCCGCTGCTTGCTGTTCAAAGAGAACACATATTTCAATAAAAATTGATAACAGCATACGCAAAGTCACTAATAGCTTTATTTTAAAAAACTATCATGGATAATTATATTATCTCTCTTCGTCTAATAATTCTCAGTTGCGATGCCATGTGCGCTCGATACACATGGAAACGTCATTACCCGCTTTATGTGAAATAATGGAGGGAAAACAGAAATTTTGGGCGAGAAGAAGATTAAACTTGAGGAATGCATTACTCAGCTTCTATCTCCAAAACAAAATACAAAGGCAAAATTTTAACTATCAAAAAAGACAACGAATGAATAAATAGACAAAGGCATGGTTTCTTCCGGTACTTTTACTTCTACTACTACTTAATTCTACTGAAGATAACAATAATAACAATAATGGTAATAACGATGATGATAATGGTGACGATTATTCATATCTCACATCACTAGTTTTATCAGTGGTCAGGTATCCCTAGGTCATCAAGCTATTTCTTGTAGCCATATAATGGATGATTTGTCATTTCTTTCTTGTGAAATGAAGGCAAGTAACGAATACACAAATTTGGGAGGAAGAAGGCTAGTAATAAGCGTATTACGGACGCACTTATCAGATTCCATTTCTAAAACAAAATTTAGTATGAAATACTTCTAAAACACAAATTCCGGTCGGAGGGAGAAGATTTAGTAAACTTTAGGGATGCATTACTTATAATTTATATTTCCAATAAAGTAAGGGAAAAAATGCAAAATAAAAAAATTGAATTAATAAAAGAAAAGATCACTTTCAATACCTGAATTCGTTGGGTCTCCTTTCGGCGAAGGAACGTCTTCCAAACGAGTTGAATGATGCCTACCGCTTTCTGTTTAAAGAGAAAACCATTATTTAGTCTGAAATGAGAATTGTGTATGAAACATCACTTTTCTCTTCACTGCAATTAATTTTTTTTTCATTCGTTACCTTTCGCCACATTTGCTGTATCACACTAACCGCGCTCTGGGCTTATGTATATGTTGGAAATTTAAGTTTGGAAAGTCACTTTTTTATTTTCATATTTGTTGGTAGGTTATTTGTGTTACCTTCCTATAAAAAGAAGGCCAACGAAAATACAAATTTTGCAGGAAGACGGTTAGGAAACGTTTTATGGATACACTCCTTGTGTTCTAAAATAATACAAATATGAAATACAAACTATGAAATATTTCCAAAACACAAATTTCGGCGGGAGGAAGAAGATAAGTAAACTATAGGAATGTATTACTCATGCTCTATTTCTATTTCAAAAAAAGTGAAAAATAAATGAAAATAAAAAAAATTAATAAATGAACAAATCATTTCAAATACCTCCTTTCGTTGGATGTCCCTTCGTTGAATGAACGTCCTCCAAGCACGTTGGATTATACCCGCCGCTTGCTGTTAAAAGAAAAAACATATTTCAATCAAAATTGTTAACAGTCTAAAAAAACTCACCATTATTTTTATTTTTTTTATTATATTACCTCTCTTCGTGTTATGTTTCTCAGTTGCGATATAAATTTTCGCCATGTGCGCTGTATAACACTGGCCGCCCTCTGTTGAGAGAGAAAACATACTTTAATTTAAAAAAAAAAATAGTACAATGCAAATGGAAAGTTATTACCCGCTTTCTGTGAAATGATGGAAAGAAAAACAAAAAAATGTGAGGGAAGAAGGTTAAACTAGAGGGATGCATTACTCAGCTTCTATCACAAAATCAAAGTGAAGGAATATAAAAATAAATGAATAAATAAAAAAGTATCATTTCTTCAGGTACTTTTACTTCTACTGCTACTTCGACTGAAGATAATAATAATAATAATAATAATAATAACAATAATGACAAAGACGATGATGAGATTGATGATGATGATGATTATGTACATACTCTTAGTGTTCAACTGGTAACCAGTTCACGGTACAAATCACATCCTGTAACCTTGAGAACCCGTCAGAAGATTCGTTCTGTTGCTAAGGAAGTCTTTTGAATCCGAGCCACATCAAGATTCACCCCTATGCTTTCAAGATGGCCAAATAATCCTTTTGGGATTGTCTTAAGTGCCCCGACAACAACAGTGCTGCACAACCCTTGTTTGCACAGTTTCCTCAATTCTATTGCTCGGTCTTGAAATTTACGAAATTACTCTTTCTCCTCTTTCTCCTAGCATCCCCTGGAACAGCTACGTACTATTATTATTATTACTATCATTATTATTATTATTATTATTATTATTATTATTATGCGAATTGTTTTAATAGTTAGTTTTGTTATCAATAAAAGGTTATATTATTCTTTTTTTATGAATATTTTACTGAAGTTTTGGGTGCAGCTTTTTAAAGATTATAATAAAGCCGATTTTTCCTTTTGACATTGTCATTATTAAGATCTTATCATTAAGATCTGTACACAGATGCGTCAGAGGTTCTAGATATCCATTCAAATCACGTGAGGTCTCAGAAGACTTCACTCTCGCTGTAGCTGGTCTACAACTATATTCATGATTTTAGGCCTAGATTTTTATAGTTTTTCTTTTTTCTTTTTTTTTGTAATACTTGATTTTTTAATTTATTATTGTAAATTTTTTTCTTTTTTGAAATGAATTTTTTCAATCGAAATTAAGTGCCTCTTTTTTAATCGAAAGGAATTATGTAAATAGTGCTTTGACTTGAATAGGTTTTTCTTTTTAAGTGAAATTGATTGTAAATAAGATTCTTTAGTTAGCTATGTTATCAATAAAAGATCTGATGCAAGTTTATCATTATTATTATTACTATTATTTATTATTATTATTATTATTATTCAGTTTCTTTTACTTAGCATATTGCTATATTAAAGCTGCGTTAGTAACGACGGAATAATTGAGACAGTGAGGAAAGAGTATTTAAATATTCATATGTAGCTCGAAATAGTCATCATTTGTGCGGCTAACAACAGTGAAATGAATATAATGAAGTAAGAAATCACTATTTGGAAGGTCCTCAGTTTAATTTCTTTAATCGCCATTGCAGGAGCTTTTACGGAGACAAGTTTCAAAAACAACTGCAAATACTATTCTTACTTGGGCCTTTTGATCTTCAGCTACACATGATTTCTTGTTATCTAGCTCTGTGCTACAAAGCAAAAATAATATTGCATTAGTTGCGGTTGGGAATTTTCAAGTTTTTCTTGTTTCTAACGTTGCAGTTTGAAGCCTTTTCTCTTTTCTTCTTATTGCTTGTTTGTTTGTATTTTTGTCGCTACGATTTTCTCTTGCAAACAATGTTATTTGAACTCGTTTTTTTTAGTGGCGTGGCAAAAGAAGCACGCCACTCACCACCACGCCAGTGATAGGCAATTTGGTTTTGTATCATTTTTGTTTGTGTGTTTGTTGCATTGTTGCCTACCTCTCACAGTCTCTATATCCAAAAATATTTCTTGCAACGTTTTGTATAGCTATAAAAGCTAACCAAAAGGTAGGTACACCCATTTATACCTACGGCTGAAAATCAACTAACAATAACGTCACAAACGCTACACTTGAAGTATTCTAATTCCGCGCGCGCTAGCTGAAAGCGAGATTAACAAACCCAATTTGGAGATAAAGCATTGCAACTGTCCTAATTACCTTGTAATCAGATAGGCCAATTCAAACAGTAAAGAAAGACATTTAAAAGTTGGACTATAAATCAGCAATAGATGTTGGAGTCGGAAAGTCCCTTAGAAGAGAAAGTGACCGCTGAGTGCATGCAGGAACGGGTAAACAGCATGCTTTTTAACCACAGGCTAATCGATATAATTTATCTAACCTGGTTTTTAAACTTGAACTCTGTTTTAGTTCTGCAAATAAATTGGTTTCTGCAAAGGGAGGACATTACAACAATCATTTATAATGACGCATCCAAAATGAACACGTTACCGACATAAGGAACAGTAAGGCTCGGCATTTTTCCTCGGCGGTAGTACGCCTACATTTCTGTGCTTTCCTTCATACTTTACTCTTTCTTAGATATTTTTGAGGTACCCAACATGCCTAATTAGCAAAATTAATAAGATTTTGGACCACAATTAGAAAGACGGACTGAATAAGAAATGGCCATTCTCGTTCATTTATCGCTAATGGTATCTTGTACCTTAATTACTGGTCTCCCTCACAGGCGGCTCTCTCACATATAACTGAGTAGCTGACACAAAAGAAGTTTGTATTAGTTTGGTAACAGTTGTTAGTAAAATCCAACTAGTGGTCTATTATCAATGCTGCGTTCTGATTGGTTGAGCTACTACTAGGCTATATGTTATAGCCCACTAGTAGCGAAAAGCGCGGGCTTTTTGGCGGCAAAAAAGGATTGAAGACTAGCTTTAACTAGCTAAACTTGTTTTATTCTCGATATTTTTGACCAAATAGTTGGATTTTACTAAAACAATTATTCCTCTCGCCCTCATGGCCTCTGAGTCAATAGCCCATTCGGCCTTCGGCCTCATGGGCTATTGACTCAGAGCCCATTCGGGCTCAAGGAATAATTGTTAACTATCCGTTGAGGTAAGCAATATCCTCGTGGCTTGTACTCGTTTTGGCCTCAGTATCCTTGTCTCAGCGCCATCAAATTGTTAGTTTTACAAGGGCGATACCTCTACGGTTATGTGATATAAGAAATAGATGTGGCCACAGACCCTGCTTGTGGCTTTGCTTGTAACAATGAAGTGAACTTCCTTTCTTACAACTCTGAAATCGCACCTGACCAAACAGGCAGATTCAGGTGTCAATTGAGTGATTCCGACAGACTTGCTGGTTTTGATAACTTTACAGTAGATACCGTTTTCAAGTACACAGGAATACATGTAACAAATATCGAGCTACTGAACCTGAGATCAAGCCCAATTTTAGCAGTGGTCGCGCTAAAATTAGCCCTGATGCAAAGTCTGAGACGCTTGATTTGACCGCAGTGCTGATTGGCTGTTAGAACAATGTCATAAGATCAGATAGGCTGTTGGAATCACTGGAAGTTGAAAGCTGTCATTCCTTGCCTGGCTGAATTGTGTGGCTGTAGAGCTCGAAAATCTCCGCGACTGATACGCCGTGAGAGAATAAACAAACCAGAAAAACTGTTGTCCTCACTCGTTGCCTGTTTGCTGTTTGTTAATTTCGCTTGTAAAAATTAAGCGACCTTTTCAGACCTGCAATAAAACAACAACACAACAGAACTACAAAGTGTGTTTGTAATATTGTTTTACGTTTTATTTATAGGTCACTTGAACACGGTAGTTTTAGTATTGTCGTTTCGTCTACCCAATATTTACATGGATTTATTTTTATAGTAAATTCTTTGTTTAATTGTTTTGGTTTTTATAGTAAATTCAAAAAAATGGAAAGTGTACTCACGGGACTAAATATTAAATGCACTTGACTAGTGAAGCTGAAGGAAGAACTGAAGAAGTGCCTGGGGCAATTTTACTCGAGAGAAAACAGACGAATGCACTGTGAAACAGCTTCAGAGATGGCTCCTTCGCAGTGGGGCTAAAACAACCAGAAAGAAAACGCAGCTCGTACAAAGGTAAGTACACGCGGACCGGGAAGTTTCTGAAGTTATTTGTGCATAAAAAACACAACTAGTAGGATGTAAAAAAAAACAACAACAACAACAACAACAAAAACACTGGCAAGTTTCGTACTCCCCGACGGCCCTGGTAGGAGCGCGATTGCGAGGCTACTGCAAGTCAACTTCTTTGCCAAAACACTGAAAACAAACAATTGGAAAACGATAGAAATCTCAAAAATAGTAAGATTTCAAAGCTTAAACTTTACCAGTAAGCCAAAGGGATATCTGTTGAAAACAACAATATGTGGGAAAAGCTGATCGTACTTAACAGAAGAAAGTAAAAAAGCGACGAAGCTTAACTTAAGAAGTAAAGTTTTTAAGCTTGAAAAGTGCCAAGTTTTTTAAAATGACAATATTTTATTCCCTTAAATTATCCTTCTTCTTAGTTTTCTATTTTGCACTTGTGTTTAGTGTAAAATGGAGTTTAAACTGCTCAGTATATCTTCTGTATAAAATTCTGTGTTAGAGTTCTTGAAGAGTGAAATGTGCGTACTGAAATTTTGATAAATAATGTAGCTTAATGTAAGCTAAAAATGTAAGCTTATGTATAAATAAACTTATAGTATTTTAGTCATCTTCGTTTAAACCGATTTTACTTCCTTGCAGTGCAAGGAATTTATGCAGAACGTCTGTTTTCAAATACACAAGATTTCGCATTCACTCCGTTACAAAACATGTCAACTAAAAGAAGCCGGTTTCAGTTTAATTTGCAGGCTTTCGACAAGTACGTACACTCCAATTAACAGAAGGTATGGCTTAAAGAAGTCTTAACCATCACTGAAATAACATTAAAATGGGTTTAGGGTATTACCTTCTTTGGAATCTTGAAACCATCTTCTCATTTTCATTGAAATTACTCCGGCACTGACCACTATTTGGTCAATTTCTGGTTAGGCTCGTTGTTTTTCTTAGTGGCGACGAGCTGATTTTCCTCTTGCTGTTTGAAACAATGATGTCCCAAGCCTGTCAGTAAGTTTTGAGACCTCCAAAACCTTTCAACTTTTCTTTTTTTCCTGCAACTCAGCCGCAGTTTTCTCATGTTTGATAAGGGACCTTAAGGTACCCTGGAGGCGGCGGTAAAGAGAAGGTGGACTTGCCGGAGAAAGCCTGGAGCTAGGACGCCGCCAACTTGGCGGGAAAAACAAATTAAGATTGAGCAGGTTGCGTTGAGTGCTCGCCTGACAATTAAGAGAGGATAAAGTAATGCTTTCGTGTTTTAATTCCATGACGTCTTTTAGAACTCGTGAAGTCCTGCTTGATTGATACCTTAACGATCTTTTATTGGAAAAAAAATTTGTGCTGCCGGCTATAACTCCAGTTTCACTAAAAACTCCCGAATTTCTTCGAGGGAAACTTGAGGGTATGATCGGCGCGTAGTTGAGGTTATCAGCTATTTGTTGCCAGACTTTCCTCCCTTCCGTTGTTCATGCTTTGAAACGATATGGTTCTGTTATGTTACTTCCAGTACTAAAGCGAGATTTTGATCTTCAGACCACTCCATCGCTGAACTGAACAAAATAAAATTATGAAAACCATAAATGAACCATGGCGTCTTGTTCAAGATCTCAATTTTCTCCGACATGTTCAAGTTTATTACAAGCCTAGATTTTTGTTTTCCAACAATTATTACTCTTCTCGTCTCTTAAATTTTTCAAATACTATCCTAAAGCGAGAACCTTGTCCCCGCTTAAAAATAAGCAGTTATAGTGTTACATTTGGGTCGAAAGACTGCGCGTTCATTCATTCATTTCATGCCAAAACACTGAACCGAAAAGGCTTGATAGCAAAAACAAAAGAGTCAATCTTCAGAGAACACCTCACTAAAACACTTAAATGTGTCTCTTGAAGTAAAATGGATCGAAAATCCTGTACGAAAAACAATTTCTGCACTGAAAACAAGAAACCCAACTCACCGTTTAATGAGGCGGCCAAACTTCTAGTTGTCACCGTCGCGACTCCAGGTCGACGCCGTGGCATTATGCTAATTAGTTCCAAGAATTAAACATTTCACTTCCGGATGACGCGCAAAAATTTGTCCCCCCAAACAATCCCATAAATGATTTCGCGCTTAGTTGGAGGCCCATGCTATCACTCTTTTCCGGCAAATGTCAATCAATCAAAAAAGTGGACAGCTGGCGTTTCGTAGAAGGTTTGTATCAGGCTCTCTTTTCGTTTCGCCTTTCCCACCGGAATGTTATTTACAGATCTAGATCGAAACGAAAATAGAGCCTGATCTCGGTTCACTATCGCTCAAAAATGTATTATTTACCCAGGAGCCCATGGGTATTTTGAGTTCTCATGAACAGCTTTTCCCATTGCTGTTATCAGTATGAGACTCCTTACAGCTACAATGGGGAAAAAAAAAAACAAGTTTCCAATGCCTCATTTTCGGAGCCAGTTCTGGAATAACTTTTTGGCATGACAAAAAAGATCAGGGAAGATACACAACCTTGCTTTGCTGGTAAAACAGACATCCACTTGAAAAACGAACGAAAAAAGGTTTTTTTAATAAGAGCAGTTAATATAATCCGGGCTTAGGGGAATTCAGTCCCTGTTCATATTTAAATAAAAAATTAACCCTATTGTAAGCTGAAGTTAAGACTTTGGGTTTAAATCAACAGAGCGTCTGCGAGTCCAGCAACTATGCGGTAACAAAGGAATCTGCATTCGGGACATGATACCTTTTCAAGCAAGTGCCAAAAAGGTTACGGAGGAATACCATGCGTGTAAGTTATGTAAACATCTTTACCCTCCCAACCCTGAGAAAAACAAAACATCCCATCCAGCGACAGACAATTCAAGGGAGTCACGTTAAGTTTCTTTTGTCTTTCTTAAGCCAATCAGAGCACGTTTATAATTACTTGACGTATTACATATTTGCACTCGAGTTTAAAAGAAAAGTTCACTACTTTTTGAGTCAATCAGAATCGAGTATTTCATTTTTTTCATGTACAGGTTTATATCCTTATGAGGGAAACCAATTATTCCAGGTCCTTTTTGGCCCATGATTAAGATGTAGAAAATGCCTTTTATTGGTTTCCACATGACGTCACTGAAATTCAAACTTCAAAACTATCAATTCTACTGAGATGCTACTTTCATGATGTGTTCATAGAGCAGCTGAAAACTTATTTGCATACAATTTTTTGTTTCGAAAGGGTTATTGGTTTTGTGATAGGGTAAGCCTGAATTTCTGAGCTTTTGCGGGATGCGGCATTTACATGACGGCCGAGATAGCAGTCATGTAGATTTAAATAGAGACTTATTTTCGAGAACTTTTGGTAACTATAACAATTCATGTACTAGAAAACGTATTACTTTGATGTTTACGAGTTCCTCTACGAATAAATTCACACTTTTATCATGTCTATAGCAAAACTCGGTCACAGATGGTTCTGTTGTGGTTTCTGTTGCCTAAGGCCCGGTTCAGACGCCGAACTTTTCATGAGCCGAACCTAATTCGAATTAAGGCCGAACCAAATTATTTAGACCGGCTGAATTGATTCAGACGCAGAACTTAATTCCAGCCGAACTAAATTCAAAAGGAGAAAAATGCTCATTTCGGTCAAACTATTTACAAAATACGTTGTAATAATTTATGCATTTGGTTCGGTACATGAAAAGTTCGGCGTCTGAATCAAAGCCGTTCCAAAGTCGCTCCAACGACGAAATTCCCGGCTGGGCTAGGCGAAAAGAACGGCTGAGCCGTTCCAAATTGAAACAGGCGTTCCTAATTGATTCAGACGCCGAACTTTTCATGTACTTAATTCAATGTATTAGGTTCGGCTCATGAAAAGTTCGGCGTCTGAACCGGGCCTAAGTGTTGGTCCGGCCGGGATTTGAACCCGCGACCTCCTGTTCGGTAGACAGGCGCTTATCCAATTGAGCTATAACCGGGCGGCGGTTTAGCCTGTGTACAGACGTCCCCTCCTCCCTCAGGAAAAAATCGGGAGGAGGAGACGTCTGTACAAAGGCTAGCGGCGGTTACGATCTTGAGAAAAACCAGATTGTCGGAGTCGGAAGCAGAAGCGGAAGGATAAACCAATCACAATGCACGTTCCCACGCTTTGTGATTGCTTTAGTTATTCCGCTTCTGCTTGCGACTTCGACAATCTGGTTTTCACTACATCGTAAACGAGTAAGTCATAAGCGGAATCAGAACGCTGTTTTCACTAGATCGTTAAGTCCTGAGCTTCTTCCAGTATATAATGTTCCACGTATCCTTATAGTCTCTTTCCAAAATGAAGTAGCAAAAAGCTTGATTGTTTCACTCGGATTATCTCAAAATTGCGTGTAAACATGTATCGAGCGTGTGCGCAAAGAAATATACACATTCACGGCAAGTAATTGGCTGGTAACCGTTTTGAAAAACTTTTATTTCTCATCGTAAAATATACTTGAAAAAGACTCTTCAAGAAAATCACGTCTACGGCAAATGGCAATTTGTCAATTGCACGTGACCAAGTTTTCTCTTCACTTGTCTCTTAGTTTTCATACAACTTTAAAGATCTACACAAAACTTATCAGTCATCCGTCGCTTCACCCAAACCCACAGCCAGCGGCAAGGCGAGAGAGACGATGACATTCCAGACTATATAGCTATATAATTAGTTCCATGGGAGTTCCATGTTAGTTTTCGCAAAAGATTTGCTTAGGACTTCTTTTACCTGCTTTTTTCTAAATAAGCTTATTGCTTATTGCAGTAAACGTGATTATCTCGCCCTTATATCGCTGGAGTACACAGCAAGGTTATAAAGAGCCTACACCGCAGGCAAACACCAGCGGTGCATATGGGCGACTTTGGAATATTAGTAAATATTATTGCAAGCAGATTTCCCTATAGTGACTTAAAAAACCCGATAAATCAACCCTTTTCATAAAAAGTTCAACTTTCCATGTCTGAAAAACATATCTCCAAAAGGAATAAAATAGTAAATCTCCTATGAATCGGCCACGCCCTTTGCACGTTACACAACACTCCAACCTGAAATAACATTGCCTGACACCCTAAATAACGTCTAAACTGTTTCTCTAATCTTGAAAAGGTTTTGCAAGCATGATCTGTGTCAACCCTGTGCAATGCCATGTATATTACTAAATAATTATGAAGATAAAATTTCCAAAAAATTTCTAAAAAGTGAAAAAGTACATTGCAAATTGCGACATCAGCTAATGACAGCTTTTCTAATCGCCAAGGCTTGTAAGGGCATTTCGAACTTCTTCAAATACCTGATAAAATAAATAGAACCAGAAGATGAGTAGTCTGCCAGTAATCACAACAAAAGGTGGTACATCACATTACATCGTGGGTACAATACACAACAAGAAAGTTGAATGGACCTTTTTACGGATACCGCGGCCATATTGAATTAAACGGATTTTACGAGTATTATGGGATGCCCAGGGAGCATAAGCACGATCCGTTATAATAGCGTCAGTATTTACGCGCACTTTTCCGGACCATTTTTCTTTAAGTTTTCTAGAAAAAGATTGTAATGGGAAAAAAAAAATCGTATGTAATAATGAATTTATTAGATTTAAGGAGTATTATGGGATGCCCACGGGGCACTCGCTCAGTATTTACGCGCGCTTTTCGAACAAAAAGAGAACTCTAATGTATATTTCTCGGCAAAAAGGCGATCATTATTTCTAGGAAAACTTAAAGAAAAATTGCAAATTCAAATGCACCATAACCATACTTGCGAAGCTACAGGTGTAACACCTTACCTGTTCTGGTGATTTAATTGCCTGGATCTTTTTCACAAGTCCTAGTTTCTCATAATGTTGGATAATTGGCATAGTTTGTGTTTCATATGTATGAAACCTACGAAAGAAGGGTATATTGATCGGCCAGTTAAAATTAATGTTGGGTAAAATCAAGTTTTATTTCTACTCAATAAGGAGAGGATAACTCTTGAATAAGTCCCCTGTGAAGTGGAAACAAATCGTTTTGCACCTATTGCAGCAGTAGTCACCATCCGCCAAGTTAAATCCCCATAAAAAAGTATAGTCATGCCGCAATAAGATAAGGCATGCAGTCCAAATCAACAAACAACAAGACGGCTTAGTAAGGGGGGCACAGCCCTGTGGCAGGTAATTAGCAACTTTGGGTTACACGCACAAAATACACACAGCCTCACTTATCCCCCCACTACCGTGGGGTAGGACAATAATAATTATTGCTTTGGCAGATCAAGTCTTTCTTCTCTCCCTAGCACTGCATGCGCTTGATCAGATAAGATGAAGACAATGGAATAACATAGCAAGGCACACACAATGCCAACAGCTCAGGGGAAGCTGCAAAGCATGCCATAGAAGCATGAAATGCATTCCCCTAAGCAACACACAAAACACGAAATAAAGTTCCCTGACACGCGAGCCATTTTTGAAACCAAAGAAAGCACACTGTCTAAGGAATACAAATTAATATAAAGTTGGTAACAAGTCTGAGCACCGACAACCTAGAACTTTGCATGTCATGTGGGGCAGTCATACTCAGTCTGCCTCTTTCTTAGGTGTTTTGCTCCATTAACTGCATTTAACATGTGTTTAATGTCTTTTAAAAATTAATGCGATGTCAAAATACATTTATCAGAGATAGGAAACAAGCCAAAGTTGATCAAATAAGTGTTCCTGAGACTGCCAATTCATTAATACTGTGAACAACTACGTTGCTACTGTTAGCATATTTTGTGTCCAATGACCATTGTGCCTTCTAACCAATGATCATTTGTTTTGTTAGGGCTGTATTATGATAGTTTTGGCTGAGCATGAGTAGGCTGGAGACATCCACTACCAACAGGAAAATTTTTGTATCAATGACTGAATTAAGGAAATAATATTGTGGTTTACAGGCAACATAATGAATGTTCACAAACTGATTAATAAATCATTAAGAAAAGGAAAATGAAATACAATTCACAAGCAACACTTCATTAAAATTAAGTGAATAACAAGGGGAAATGTATTTTACATTTGTAAAATTCTGTGGATAGATACCTCTTTTTAAGACTCTCAATGTTATCATCAGGCCTCCCACTTGACTCTCCTCTAACCATTATTCTCTTCACACATTCCTGTTTTCAGGGAGATGTTTAATGATGTATTAACCTTAAAGATAAACATGATTATATATATATATATACATTTTTACTGCTGGTAACTAGGACACCCTGATGGCAATAACACAGGGTTGTCAAAAGTAGCCGGCTGCCAGCAAAAATCGCCACCTACTTGGTTAATAACAGCCGGCTACTCTGCTTGGCATTTCTTTACAGATGGCATTTTTTGAATAAAATATCCCTGGACTGGCCGCTTACTTTGACAACTAGCCGTCTATTTCAAAACTTTCTGACAACCCTGATAGCAAACACTGTCTTCACATTTTTCATGGTTAATCACTATGAAAAAAATGGATTGGGTTCCGTAGCAGCAGAATTAAGGCATTACAAGGTTCATAACCTTTTCTGAACAAAAAATTCAAGGACTTTTTGAGGACTTTTAAGGACACATTTCCCATTTTCAAGGACTCCATTCAGTGCAAAAAAAGAGCATAGAGTCTATGACTTTGTCTTTGTTAGTTCTTCCACAAAATGAGCAATTTTATCCTGGAAGTCTTTCTGTGTTTGCTCCTTTTAGACACTTGAGAATCTGGGTTGGATAAAGTTAGCACCCGAATTCAAGGAAATTCCAGCACTGACTGCAATTTTCAAGGACTTTCAAGGTGCGTGTGACCCCTGGCATTATGACAAAGTATTCAGAGGGTGAGATTGCAATCCTGAGATCACAAAAGGTTAATGAACATTTTGGCCTAACCACTTGCAACAGTTGTTTCTTGGTACAGGTCTATGCTTACAGTATGTCATCAAAATTAATGTTCCACTATTATGTGAAAGCAGTCTTTCAACCTTATAGCAAAGGGTTCCGCTCAGGCTAGATGACTATTAAATAATACATAAAATAAGTTACACATAATTATTCATTCTATCTTTGGAAAGTGTGGTATTGTAATCAAAGTGAAAAAATAATCATGAAACGGGGTGTCCAAGTTTAATTTTCAGTTTGTTACCTTGACAAAATCATGCTGAAAAGTTTGGGGTGAGTACTATGCCTTGCTGAACAAATGTGGTTAAAGTTTCTAGCACATCAAACCAGTAAATGATGGCAGGCATGTCAACCACTGGAAATCTAAAACCTTGAGACTCTCTCTTTTGGATTACCCCATAAAATATCAATGACCAACCCCCCAATGCTCCCCACCCCTCCTTTCCCCAATAAATAATAATTGACTCAGTCTCCAAATTATAACATGGGTGTGGCTTATGCTTCTGATTGTAACATCAACACACATTCATTTAATGTAATCTTAAACTGTAAATTCATCAGTGAAGAAATACGTGCAAAAATGAGCCAGAAATTGTACTATGAATAATAATAATAAAAAGAACTTGAATTTGGCGGGGGAGGGGGGGGGGGGGGCTAAATTGTCAACTAAAGCACAGAAAAGCTTAAAATTTATTTTAAATTTATGCAGGAGATTTGGTGACCCATACATGGAAGACCGGGAGATTGGTGCAGTATCTGGGAGACTCACAGATAATCTGGGAGAGTTGGCATAAAAATTATAATGTATGTGATGGTATGGATTGATACTCGTGGCAGACTTGCATGACATAATAACAGATAACTACATTAATTTTTCAACAAAATGCAAATTGATTGTACTGTCAATAAGTACGTACCTCTTCTGGGCACTCCAAAAATAAAACACACTTTAGATCCACTTTTCCATCCATAACTTTATGCCAACCTTGAAGATTATTTTCATTCCTTGGAAACCCATCTATGAGAAATTTCTTTATGCTATTTTTGTTCATTGCCTGGCAAAATAACAAAGACCTGATCACCTTAAAAATAGTAAGTTTATATGACTATCAACTTTGATGAAGGCAAATTAATGCAGAGGTTGTTAAAAAGTCAATCACTCTCCAGCAAAGTATTGAGGAAGTACATGTACATAACTCACCAAGATGAACTTTGGGTTCAAACCACTTACAATTATTAAAAATGTTTACTGCAAGGTTTTACACTGTGGTAATAATAAATTGAAGAGTTACTTATTATAAATTATCGGTAATTATAAACAGTTCCCACTCATCAAATCTTAGGGCAACAACAAAACCTTCAGATCAGATCTTCTGCCACATCAAAAAACATATAATATTTGATTTGTCAGTAACCATTTCAAAAAGCTATTAAAGATAAAAAAACGTACATGCAGGCAAATAATAAGCAAAAATCCAAGATTTAATAAGTAAATTATAAGAGTTCAAAATATGGGAAGAATTACAATTTAAAGATTATGATTGTGTAGTTTGCCACTAAGAAGTCAATTTTTAAATGTGCTTCTGTAGTCATTAGTACTGTTATATTTGTCATGTCACAATAAGAAAGCCTACATGCAATGACATACATGTACTCTGAAAAAGAAACTTGCTCAAATTCAATTTTTTCATAGAAGAAAAAAACACCAAGTACAACAACAAAGAGTGAAAACAAACATGATACCAAAACAAACATTCAAAATAAAATGTACTAAGTACCTTTTCAATCAAGCTTATTGTGATTTCTACAGGAACAATCTTTCCTTCCTTCATACAAGTTTCAATAAGGTCTCCATATTCTGAGCCACTGGCCCTTTCCTCTCTTAATAATTCCCCTGCTGATAAATGAATGTATCCAAGTTCCTACAATAAAATATTGTGACCACTGCATTTAGAATGAGAATTAAGTAGCCCTGACATATGGACAGCTACATTAGACAAGAAACTGAGATAATAATGAAAAACTACAAATTACAGTGGAACCCTGTGCCAAGAAACAGACCTGCCAACCCCCAAAAGGCCAAAAATGTGAGATTCTGAACTTAGAGATGGAAAAAGTAGTGAGAAACGGGTAAAAATTAGTGAGATGTCCCAAATTTCCATGTGGAAGGACTTCCAGTAGAGATTATGGGCATTGGAAGACACATATCACTTTAAAGCTAGGGCTGTACACATCACGATCCATTTTACGAATTAGGTTTTGTAATTTCTATGTTTTGTTGCTGGCCATCTTGAAACAAGAGCAACAGTAAGTCTGCTTAAGGTTTTCCTTGTACTGGGCTGGCTATCTATCGACATCTAACTTGGAAACGAATACATTTATCATTATTTGGAGTCTGAGTTTTTGAGAAAACGCGAGAAATCAGTTGCCAACTCGTGAGAGTGTAAGACTTGGTTAAGTCTGCATGAAAATTTGGTCAAATTACCGTCAAACCAAGCCAAATACACAGTGTACTTCATTACATAAATCTAGATTCCATTAAATTAATGAACTGATTATTTGAAAACTGAATCTGTTACTGGTAAAACAAGTTAACTTAGATACATGTATCAGATTCATTGAGTGCCAAAATAAGTCCATACTGGTTTTTCCTCGAAGAAAACTGTATTAAATTTTACTTGAATAAGCACTGTCCCCAATTAAGCGCTGCCCTGAAATAAGTGCCACATTCAGGAAAAAAAAGGTTAACAAGCAAAGTCTCCAAACAAGCGCCCTGGCCCTGATACAATCAAACATTAATTCTGTTACTTTAATAGGGAAAATAAAAACACCATTAATACTGCAGTTGACACAATTCTTTGTTGCATCCAACTTTGAAATCAACACTGCCATCAAATAAGTGCTGCCCTTGAAAAAGTGCCCAGTTGAGGAAATGAAATACTAAGCACTGCAGCACTTATTGAAGTAAACACTGCATCTATAATTTTTCCATTTAGGCGAGCATCTTCTTAATTCGAGGGATTAAATATGCAACTTACTATAGAGCTTTGGTCCAGTAGTATAAGGTTATCATTGGTTAGTAGTTTTTCTAGAATGTGCATGTTGTGGAATGGCGGTTCAATTTTATGCTTGGTTTAAATTTTATTTCCCTTTGTTTTAAATCATTAAATCATACATTACCATTCTCCAAAACAAAGGAAAATAAAATTTAAACTAAGGATAAAATTGAACCACAACACATACATTTCTGATTTTCAATCAAATAGTTTAGTTAGTCGAGCGTGCTTTAGCAACGCGAGACTCTTAAAATGCAGTCGGTTTTTTTTTTTTTTTTGTCGGACCTAGTTTTTAGGCCCCGCGTTCCTAGCGAAGACCGTGGAAACTGGGGATAAGAATCGTGACGACTTTCATTGTATGGAAATGATCTCGTGATGAGAATGCGGTTTATTTTCGGCGATGACTGAAATGACGCGTACAAGTTTGGCAATGATGTAATTATCCTCGAATGGAGGTCCTTGATTTTCGTGTAATTATGCACGACATGCAGGCACTTTAAAAAGGAAATATCCCCAAGCATGATGAGAAAATATTATAGCTGGGAAATCCTCAGGATTTTGTGGCTTTTTAAGGTGTTACGTTTCTCAGAATATTGTCGCAATTACAGGAAATGTACAGTTAAATAGATTCACTTTGTTTTATGTATTTAATTGATAGATTATCGCAGTTGTTAAGATGTTAAGTCGCGCTGCACTTCATAAATACTTGAGATATCAAGTATCCACTGTTACGTAATTTTTACGTGCGCACGTGCGTAGTGCGTTCGCAAATAAATAAAGGCAATGTATGACAGGCCGCACGTACAATTATGTAAGCGTAAAAGTAGAATCTCGCTTAATTTGACGTTTAATCTCAGTACTTTATGTCATACCTCTATTTGATTTACGTGATTAAAATTAACGTGCGTTAACGTGCGGAGCCAAAAACGCATCAGTGGAAATCACCCTAACGTGTCATGGATGTGTTTATACGGGTCTTGCAGCACTTCATGTCCACAGAATAGAAATCCCATATCGAGCTTTTCCGGAACGGGTTGGTCCAAGAATTCTATAGCTTGAAAGTGTTGATTATCTTGGAACAACTGATCACTTCAGTGGTCGAAAAAAAAAGAATAATCTTAATGAGCAAAACTTTAAGGTTTACTGGAAAATCAGGATCGAGGATCGAGAAATCAGGGATCAAGGATTGGTTAAAAAGAACTTGAAAATAAAATAAATAAATAAATTGTGGATCAGTGGTGATGTGGGCCACAGACTGTAGATAAATTTCACAGAACATAACCTCGTTCTCTGTACTGAACACTAAATTCAAGTAAACTAATCCGAGTCTGTCTGAGTCAGTGATTGTTTTGACGAGAAAGAGAAGTTTTCCTGGAAAATGAAATGCTTTATCCCGGTGATACTGTAATACAAGAAAAAACTTTAAAAGTTTTTAATTTTTAAGTGTACATTTGCTTTCAGTACTCCTTATTTTTCTTGTAATTGTTGTATGCATGACCCCACCAGCAATGCTGATCTTTTTATCGTGCCGTAAACTACGGTTTTTAGCTACCCACCTACCTATCTATCCATCTGTCTATCTATCTATCTATCTATCTGTCTGTCTGTCTGTCTATCTGTCTATCTGCCTATCTATCTATCTATCTATCTGTCTGTCTGTCTATCTATCTATCTATCTAAAATGAATGCTGTGTACAACTCTAAACAATGTACTCTGAGACTGTACGGAGACATTAAAAGTAGATACTAAGCAGCTATGGAAAATGTCATTAATTACTTTCTTGCGGAATTGATATTTTATAAAACGGACAACAAATTCAGCAGGAATACGCGCAAACTGAATTAACTGTGTGTTGTATAAGGTTCTGTTAAACTTACACTTTTTTCCTGTGCTGAACATATACTGTACCGAGCCGTTTCTTGGTCCGGTACAAAGAAGCTATGTATATTTATACTAACAGAATCATGGGCCCCTGATACCGATAAAAATCATCGTTCACTTTTTCGAGTGTAAAATCCCTGAAAGAGTACTCCTCAATGGAGCAATATCAATATGTAGAAGGTTTTCAAAGGCTTCACACCGGTTTGAGGCTAAGATGTGCGGCCTGTCTCTCCTTGCAATTTTTTCTACTTTTTGAGTATATACATTATGACATACAACACTCGTTTTGTATCCCAAACGAAAAAGTAGTATAACAGCCCCGGTTGCTTTACTCCAAGCACGCGAGACTCAACGCTACTAAGAGCGTTCTTGTTTTATTTAATCTTCAAAGGGTAAGAAGAAAAGCTAAGACCTGAACCGGCGTGTGTACGGATGTAATAGCCCACTAACTGACAGAAGTTCTACTTTTCGGCAGAAGTAGTGCATATAAAATTGCATCATAAGGCCTTGGATAATATTATAGATACCACTAAGTGTAAATTTTTCAAAAGTGCGGACTGTTTTTAAAGTAAAATATTCAAAATATTGAATATTGACAGTGTGGTTTGAAATAAAGAACTTTCAATTATCAGCAACAAAGTTATTTGTTTATAAAGGTATGCTTTAACGATATTGCAGCCAGTTTCAAAATCAAACTACGCATTATATCAAAGACTGAAAACTGTGACGAGATCGAGCGTAATTCGATTGCCACGTTTGCATTGTCAGTTGTTAAGCTTCAAATTAAATATTTGCTTGAATTCTAGAAAGAATGTGTTTTTACCGCTACCTTTACGATCTTCTCGCATTGCGTGCCTTTCCCAGCTCCAGGTCCACCCAAAACAAAGATAACAATTGGCTTGACTACTGAAGACATGACTCTTTGCGCTGGATAATTGATCCTTCCGAAAACAAATGATAGGTGAAACATGTAATGGCCAAAGCGCGAGTGAAATATAATTTAAACGCCTCGAAAGCGCGAAGATTTTTACCTCGATGAGTAGAGTCCGCTGTTCATTCGAATCGTAAAGCTTTTATTACTCATTACGGAGGACTAGGAAGGTAAGTTTTGTTCTTGGAAGAAGGACAACTTTTTCGAATGAACAAGGACTAGAACTTTTCCACTATAAGAAAATTTTCCTTTAAAGATGATTTTTATAGTGATTTGAGGATATTATTTGTGCTTCGCTTCTGTTTAATGCTTTGGAAACAAGGCACCCTCTCCTCCCTGTTCAGTATCTTAGTTTTGCCATTCGAAAACGAGGCTACATCAACAACATGGCAGTTCGGCGGTATTCTCTGTGAAACCTCTGCTGAAATATTAAATTGCATCAATTGGTTGACATGTACTTTCCAATCGGCTGGCCAAAGTATTTCAGCTCAAAAGATGTCCACTGTGGAGAGTTAAAATCGCTAAAATACAACAGAGATCGTTCGCTATTGGCCGTTGTTTCTGATCACAGTGTCTGCATATGGAATAACCGGGTAAACATTTAAAGCTTATCTTTCTTTGATATCAAAGTATTGTAGTAGTATCTTTTGCCCACCGTCCATTTAAACATTCCTATTAGTTAAATTCTGGCTTTAGTCTTTATTACACATACAAATTCCAAGCCAAACAACCTGCCTTATATATATATGCCTTTAGTATAATTAGTATAATTACATCGATGACTATCGAAAATAGAGCGCTGTGATTGGCTAGGAGCTTCGCACTATCCCGCTATAATCACCGCGCGGTGATTATAGCATTGAAGGCTATCAGTTTTCAAAATGGCAGCCAGATTTTTTGATGTTTCGGGGTCGGAAATTGATCAATAATTTTATTTTCTAGAATAATCATCAATGTAATTGTACTAAAACAATTAGTCGCCTCAGGCGACGTGAATATTGGCGAATAGTCACCTCGACTTCGTCTCGGTGACTGTTCGCCGATATTCACGTCGCCTTCGGCGACTAATTGTTAATTACATCGATGACTATCGAAAATAGAGCGCTGTGATTGGCTAGGAGCTTCAATTTATCCCGCTATAATCACCGCGCAGTGATTATAACATCGAAGGCTAGCAGTTTTCAAAATGGCAGCCAGATTTTTTGATGTTTCGGGGTCGGAAATTGATCAATAATTTTATTTTCTCGAATAATCATCTATGTAATTATACTAAAACAATTAGTCGCCTCAGGCGACGTGAATATTGGCGAATAGTCACCTCGACTTCGTCTCGGTGACTATTCACCGATATTCATGTCGCCTTCGGCGACTAATTGTTAAATAACTCAGAGCTGGGGTACCTACAGAAATAACTTGTGTTGTCAGAATCATAGTCTTTTATAATTTTATCAAACCTTATCTTTGAAATACTACAAAAACCGGCAGTCAATTTTATGACATTTTATCTGCTTTTTTGTCGCATAGCTTTATGTTGACAAACACGAGACATATAGTGTGTATTAGATACTTTAAGTTTATATTAAAAATTTCAAAATGCCTTACCGGTAATTAGCGTTTTGCTTGGAATGAAAAATCCTGATTAACGTTGTGCTTCTGTTGATCCCTATAAAGACTATCATTCATTCTACTTTAAGTTTGCTAGTCTCACCTTGCAGATTCAGCTGTGTAACTTGCCTCATTAATCTTGGGCCAGGCCTTACTCAAATGTCTGACACTATTCCCATCTCAGATGCTTTTCAAAGTCACCATTATTTTGGCAACATAAACTTATAAAATGGCTGCCAGACACCTGACTAGTGCAATCCATAAAAATCTACATTGTATCAGTCAATTGATAGAAACTGATTAATTTGGAACAACTTTTTTCCTTGTCGCAGCACTATCGATTTTAATGATATTATCGATTTATGCAGACGTTTTCTGTTTGAAATTATGAATTTCTCTCACATTTTTTATCAGGTTTTATGGTTATATCATGTCTCTGTTTTAATGATGCTTTGCAATACAATTTTTGAAGAAGCAAGGGTTTTGCTGACAAACTGTACACTGAACAGTATCCTCACCATGCACTTGAAATAAATAGTGTAGGGTTCAACTTGAAGTTTCCAATGCAAGCGAGCTGAATCAGTTGTTTATTTTAAGTTTATTCTCATTTATAACTCTTTTTTATTTTGTTGATTGGCCAAAAATGTTTCGTTAAAATATTGAGTGTAATTTTTAAGATAAATTTTGATACAAATTTATCTGTCCAAAGCCACTTAAATAATGCACTTATGTTCCAGAAACAAAAAACTTCGGCAATGTTAACTGTAAAAACACATTGAAATTTAAGTGCTGATTAAAAATGATAACTTGGATAGAAATCAATATTGATAGTTATTGATTAGCAACAGCTTTTTCCTTTGTTGTTTTTTATCGATTTTCAATTTAATCAATGATTGATTTTATCAATAGTTATTGATTATTGTCAATTGTCAACTTTATTAATTGCACTAAGCAAGGAGACGTGAAATAGGAGACGAGTCATCTCGATACTAAGCGGTGAAACTGCCCAACAATTTAGCTTGATCACTTAAAGTATACATGTAGTTTAATAGCACATGAACAATTTCAAGAAAAACATATGGTGTGAATATTCCTGTATTAAGCCAAATATGTGAAATGACTTGGATTGAAACTACGTTTTAATTAATATTGTTATCAAAGCATCAAGTAAGCATAAAATATGGTTTCCCAGAAAGTAAATAAATAAAGACACTCTTACAATGTAACAATTATATTACTTTGCAATATTAGATGACAGGTAAAGCAGAAATTATCCCAATATGGCTGCCCAACTATCCCTATTAAATTTGGAGGCACATGCAACATCTCATGGCTTCTTGAATAGTTTAAGGTTGATTTTTCCTCTCCTCAAAATTGCCTTAACCTTTTAAGTCGCTAGAGTGACCAAAATCAGTTTTTTTCTATAACAATATCAAAATAAGCTATGGAAGTACACCTGTATGTTGTGGTTCAATTTTATCATTCATTAAAATTTTATTTTCCTTTGTTTTGGGGTATGGTAATGTACGTTGTATGATAATGAGTATAAAACAAAGGAAAATAAAACCTAAACCAACAATGAAATTAAACAAAACATACATTAAACCTTCAATTTCATGGAATAAGTTCTGATCTGTTGTTTATATGGTGCATGTACTCTTCATTCTCATGATGTCCTGTTATGTGCTTTCACATTTCTAGCCAAGAGTATTGATAGTAGCTTATCGTCGCTCGTATGATGCCATTAAAGATGTTGGAAGAAATGTTACTGTTGCTTGGAAACCAGACTCAGCTGCTTTAGCAGTGACTGTAAGTACCTGATTATAAAACAAACTACCAGGAGTTGATTTTGAAGGAGTATTGACAAAGGCTTGAATGTGAATTTTTTTAGTAATCAAAAATCAATAAAGAACTCAATGACAAAAACAAATCAAGCTTGACTGTGGATTAGGAAAAGGTGGATTTACCCATGGAGGTTTTGATATTATAATGTGTACAGAATGTATATTATGCATAAAACAACATTATGGTTTTCACAATAGACCTACATGTAGGTACTGGTAATTCAGGCAGAATTAGTAGACTCTCAACTCGTCTCAACCGACGCAACAAAAATAATCATAGTGGGTGGATCAAATAGATCAAATAATACATTAAGTCATGTACAGCTGTACTTTTGTTGCACACTTAAACCCAAAATGAGCTCAGTCGTGAACAAGTAGTGTCGCAGTCTGCTTGTAGTAATGACTGCCTGTCAGAATAATATTGAAATCTTATAACTTGATGAGGCATTGAAATCAGGTCATAATAATAATTACAATTTTTTAATTATACAAATTTTTTTTCAGACATCAGAGGGTAAAATTGTGTTTTTAGAGTTGCAAAGAAGCAATGGAGTACAACTATATGTGCCACGATTCTCCAGGTGATGTTTCACTAATTATGAAGTTATTGTCAAATATTGCACGAAAAGTGTTATCTGAAAAATTGTACAGATCAAAGAATTATATAAATATTCAAATACTTTCTTTAAAAAAAATTAATGCTTACCTCAATCAATGTCAATTTCTGACCATCCTTTTCCTGTACCATCAAAATGTAAAGGGATGTTTAGTCTTGCTTATATTCTTTATTTTGATTTATAGCATTTGTCACCCATTGAGTTGCACTTTTGCTGTTCATTTTTAGACAGTAGCTTGGCTTTGAGCCAGTTTTTTCCCAGCTGTACCAATACAGGCTGAGCTAGCTTACGATATAATCCAGTGCTATTGATGTCATTTTATTGGATAAACAAATGTGATATCACAAATATCTTCAAACTTGGTAAATGCTAGCTGGTTATTAGCCCAGGGGATTCATGCCAATCAAAAACAGAAACATTTTGACTAAATATGAATAATTTTTTAAATTATCTCACAAATAATTTATTTGAGCACTTTTTGTGTATTTTAAACTTTAAAGTCAGAATTCGAATGTTCCACTCCATCAAACAATTCCCTGCTATATAGTACCATAAAAGCTCTATTGTACAGTTGTAAGCTCACCACCCTAAAATCCCTGTCACTTGATTTAATAGTCTCATTCTTGTTTCCTCTGATCAACATGACTGCATTGTACAAAGTCATACACTGTACGTATTTACATGTACATGCAGTGTAAAGCAATATTCTATACAATGTAAAACCTTTTTTTTAACAAAATCAGCCCAGTGACTGAAGTAGTTATAATCAACAAAGTCAGCTTTGGATGTTTCAAACGTAAGCCTCCAGTCTCCTGCTGAAAACAGGGTGATTTTTTGTTTTTCAATGCTTATTTTTATTATAGTTACTCCCAGAGAAACTCGTCTCACTCTTCTCAAGCTGGGGTACCTGCTTTGAAACTTGTAGAAATTGGTATTGTTCCTATCTCAGGAGGCATAACAAGGTAATAATTTCATTAATTATTAGCCATCATAAAACTACAGGATACGTGTATTAAGCATCACTTACTATGCCTCCGTTCTACATCTACAACATAGTTCAAACTTATCTTCCTGTTGCAATGGTTTCAGTCTAGTTAGATTCTTTCTTTCTCTGCTAAACCCCAATACTATTATTTATAATTTTGAATAAATCTTGTCTTGTCTCCCAACCCTAGTTACATTTTCCATAGCCATGAATAATGTAGGGTTAGAAGGTGTAAAGAAAGCACAAAAATAATTAAGAATCATCACCTTCACCTTCAACTAATCCTCCCCAATAAATTCTATACTTAAGGATATAATACATTAATTTTATATTTTATTACTTTCTTCATCAATCTTTGTTTTTTTATTTCTTCTTAATTTCCTAGTGTCGCACCAAGACATAATGAATTATTTGTCTCAACTGGAAGTGGTTTACTTCAGCGTATCAACTGGCATGGATTATTAGAGGGACATATGACAATGTCCATACACTCAATACCATTTACAACTGACTTGGAAAATGCCAGAGGTATTTCTTACTTATTAATGCATCCTGCCTCCTTCATCAGGAGCCATTTGTATAAACCTTAGGCAGTGATGCCAACTCTCCCGCTTTTGGCGGGAGACTTGCGCTTTTTTGCCTTGTCTCCCGCTCTCCCGCTTTGGTACCGTATTTACCCGTGTATAATGCGCGCCCGTGTATAATACGCACCCTAATTTTTGACCACTTTATTCTAAAAAGAAAGATTTGAAGATAAACACCAAGAATTAAAACTTCCATTTTTCCATTTCATTAACAAGAGCTGGGAATTCATTAATGACATGTTTACAACAAACTACAAATATCGCACGCACCGAGCACTTATTTACACGCCTTTCTATTCAATAAAAAACAATGAAACCTTCAAATTCTGTTCAAATCCTTCAAGTCCATGAGTGTTCTCGGTTGAATTGTAAACCAGTTCATCTTCTGATCCATCCAAATTGTTTGTGATGCCACACTTCAGAAAGAGGCAGCAATCATTTCTGATGGAATGGCATTCCATGCTTGCAAAATCTACGAACGGTAAATTCATGAATTCCGTCAGCCATCCACTGCTTTCGGACTCCATCTTTAAACAGTTTGTTTAAAGATACATCGAGCGGTTGGAGAAGGAAATTAAACCGCCAGGAATAACAGCAAGTTCAGTGTTCTCGTGTTTGAAGGACGCTTTCACAGTATCTGTCACGTGAGCTTCGAATGAGTCGTAAACAGGCAAGCTCTTTCTTCTCCCCAGGCCACCAATCCATGCACGCCATACTTTTTCGATCCACACTTTCATCTGCTCTGAATCCATCCATCCTTTCTCTTGGGCTGAAACAACGACTCCATGCTTGTTGTTGATCTTAGGGATGGTTTTCCTCTTGAAGATTAACATCGGTTTCAGTTTTAATCCATTGCCGCAGCCCGCCAAAACAACTGTTACTCGATTCTTCTCATTCCCCATGGTACGTATTTTGATGGTTCTCTTGCAAACAGTTCATTGGTAGTTTACTTTACTGAGTTTATTAAACACCAATTACTACAAAGCTTTTGTCTTCTTTTGTTTTCTTGGCCAAACAATGGAATCCGTGTATAATACGCATCGTAAATTTGAAGGTCGATTTCAGGGGAAAAAAGTGTGCATTATACACGGGTAAATACGGTAATGAAAAGATGAAAAGATCTGCTTATTGATATTAAGGCCACCATAAAATTCGATACAAATGTTTGTAATGCATATATTAAAGGGGACCTCCCTGGAAAAGCTCAGCTGAGTTTGCAGAGACCTCCTGGTAATAGATTAATATGATGCATGTAATACATGTACATTAGTAATTAAGTCGCAAATAAATAAAAAATATGGAATTGATTGATTGTCTACTATTGTAACTATGTCGACTCTGTATTTCCTTTCAGCTTTTCCTTTAAAAACAGAAGGTGTAAGTTTCCGTGCAATGGATTACAGTCCCTTGTTAGGAGGATTTGCTGTAGTGTTGGCTGATGGCAGAGGAGGATTTTTGTCTGCTGAAACAGCCATCTTTGACTGCTCTGTAAGTTAAATTGTCATGAATTTTGTGTACTATAACATACAAGTGAACTTCCATGAAGTCACATGTGGGCCACCTATTAAGCCATCACCCTCTGTTAAGGTGCCATGGCTGCCTTTATTGTCACCTAAGCAACCATTAAGCTCTTGATACACTTAGTTGGGCTTAATTTTAAAAATATGATGGAGGAAAATACAGCTGTACAGTCCGAGAAAGAAGGTGGCAACTTATTGTGGACCAGTAATGCTACTCCTGCAGCGTGTTTGTTTCTAAATTAAGTGATATTTCTGCTAAAGATTATGCTAATTTATGACAAACTTCCATTCAGCTGCCAATCTGCATTAGGTGACAAGTTGCCAATACCCCTTGGGTGGCTGCTTAATAAAGGATCAACCCCGAAAAATGAACCTTAACCTTTTAAGCCCTAAGAGTGATCAACATCAAATTTCTCCTTGTAATATCGATGATTTGTAAAACAGAGTGGTCATGAGAATTATGGACGTGATCACACAAGATGAATTTGCTTGATATTTATCAACTCCTCCCCACTGCTTCTGTTGGAAATAAATAGGAGCAACAAATGAGAATTCAAATTTTGATCTTAGGGTTTAAAGGGTTAATTGTTACATGGACAGTGAAACCCCGCCTTATGGCCACCACGCTATACAGCCATCTCGTTATTACAGCCACTTTTTTTTGGCTGCTTGGCAAAAAGTACGCGCCACATTTTCTTGTAAAAAAAAACCCTCATTAACACAGCCACCCCGTTAATACGTCCAATTTTTTTTGGCCCATTGGTGACTGTATTAATGGGTTCCACTGTGTCATTTTCCCTTTTTATAAACCTTTAGTTCATTAGCATTAATTTTGCCTTTTTGTGGTTCATTGTTCTCAATCTTAATACTGTGGTCAATTCTTCTGTCAGCAACGATGTAAAATCTAGAGTTTTAGTGATTGCTTACAGGAAGTGATCGCCCAAAAGCGGTCTTTTCTGTGAAGAAGTCCCAAAACGTCTACCTTTTGCTTGCACAGGGTGTTTCAAAAGTTTGTGCCCTTGAATTTAACAGAAAGAATAATCTTTCTGAACTGAACAGGACAGGAAAGCTTTTAGTCTCAAGTAACTTAAACTGTATAATGAAATGATCACAGCTGTTAAAATTTTCTATATTTTACTGTGCAGTCTTGAAGGTGTAAAGATGGGGAACTCTTTAAGTTCTTTGCTCTACAACTTGGTCATTTTTTGTTATTGTTTATTTGAAGGAGATTATTGGTTTGTGGGCCAGAGATTTAAGCTCAGCAACCTGTGTCACAATCAACCACAGATACAGGCTAATTGCATTTGGATGCACAAAGTAAGTTAATTAAATAGAGCGCCCCAGAAAGCTTGCATGCAGGTTATGGCTAATGGCTGTGTGACGAAACCAATAGGCCAATGAACAATTCTGACTACAACTACCAGAATTCAATTACCCAAGTAATTAAACAGACTACAAGGATAACAGAGATATCAGAGACTTTAATCGACGTTATCCTTGCCTCAAGCACAAGTCTCCTAAGAGAAGCAAAGGTTGTACCTTCTCCATTTAGAAAAAATCTTAGACTTGTATTTTAGACAATATTTTTATTTCATCGAACAGAGTGCTAAATATTTAGGTAGACTGAATAAATTTTTGTAAGTTCAAGTTCAATAATCCCGCCCTCTTTTGATTTACTGTACAAGTGTATGCACCTTCTTAACATAAACATCTCTATCGAAGTTGTAAAGTACAAAAATTTCAATCTACCTTCATACACGATGTGCTTACTTGTATCAATCCTTGAATAACAAAGAACAATCGTGTAATAATATTATAATATTGACAGCGCGCTTGGTTTGTTTGGCCCCGTTCTTAAAGGAACTGAATGGCACCTAATTTTCACCTTCTGTATCCTGAAACTCTCTGTATTCAGTACAGTTTATAAATATCTTTGTCTTAAAGTTAATCCCTTAGCTCTGTATTTTGCACTGCGATTGGTTTCGAGTTCTTCTGCTTTGGCTTGGTATTCAGACTTTCTGATTTTTACTAATCCTAAGTGATGGACTATAGTTGTAGTAAGCGGAATTGAAATGCTGTTTACACCAGGTCATTTATAACGCCTTGCACCTCTAATTTATACTTTGAAGGTTATTTTAAAGGTCGTGCAACTGCTGTGATAAGCTGGCTCGAATGTAGCACGACTTAGTTAGCTTTAGTTTCAAAATTCGACTTCAGTTCAGTTGAACAAAATAGCTGTTGTCGAATACATGTACAATGCCGGTTAAGTCAGTTGAGTTTTGCACGGCGGTAGCACGACTGCTGAAACCATATCGTGCTTAAGTGGAATTAAATAGGATCAACTGAGTTCGCCACGGAAGTAGCAGGACTTTTGAAACCAAATCACGATTAAGTCATATTAAATTGGATCAACTGAGTTCAGCACGGCGGTAGCACGACGTTTGAAACGGACCTACGTCCGATTCCGCTACCGGTGACAACTAGCCTTAATTAGGAGCGCATATTTAACATGATCATCGCCTTGTTCGGTTTGTCCTCTTTAAAGAAGTTGGGTTGTATTTGTGAGACATTTGCTCGTGCGCCTTTTTTACCATTCAATGTAATATCATATTTACTTGGCCTTCTGTTTTCTTGCAGTGGTGAATGTCTAGTATATGGTTTTGACGATTTGACAGGAGCTTTGCAGCTGTCTCATAAGCTTGTCTTATCGAGCAAAGACTACCCTGGTATCCTTTACACAACAATGAATTGTCACGTATCTGCTATTGTTTGTTCTCAGACAATCATGGCTTAAAATAACTAACCACTATCGGCTTGCGGAATCCGGAATCCTGGGCGTTGGGATCCGGAATTCAGCTCAAGGATTCCTGAATCCCGCTAATGATTGTAATCCAGAATCCACGTTCCACTGATAAGGAATCCAGAATCCAGTAACTTAAGTCCAGAATCCACAGTGTGGAATCCAGAACCTAATACTGTCATGGCATTGGGCGACCGGTTGGCGCCGGAGTTGTCCCTTTCGTAAACGGTCGCTGCCATTTGTAAGACACTTAGAAAATTCTTGACCTGCTATTAAGAGTGTTTCTATTAAAAAGACAGAAAATCGCAACCCAGGGTCGAATCCGGACATCGAACCAAGACCTTTCGTATCCTTATCTCTCTCCCTTACCACTACATTACCACACCGACCCGCCAAAATTCCGAAAAACGTCAGTACATAAAACATTTTTTTTCTCAACTGATACATAAATAACAGGTGACCCTAGCCGTTTCCATAACATTGAGGAATGAATTTTTTAAACAACAGCAGAATCTTGATCATTTTTCTATTTAAGTTACTTGATGAATTGTGAGATGATTATAATGATATATTTTATCTTTTAAATAATTTAGTAGATTCTATAGTATCTGTATTCTTTGGTTTTTACCTTGTATTTTTAAAGCTTAGTATACTCATTTATTATTTTATTATTTATTTACTTATTATTTAGAGGGCCACAAGTTTATTAGCCCCGGCTATTTCGTGCTAACCCTCATAAAATAAAGTCTTTACTTACTATAAAGTCTTTACTAACGTAAATTCTACTTCGGCGTAGCCTGCTTAACTGGCGGGATTGTTGTATCCGGATGTATTTTTCCCGCCAGCTACGCAGGCTAACTTGGACATCGTTTTTTTCTTAGACTATTTAAAAACTTATTGTTTTCCTTATGACTAAAAACTTGGTTACTAATGGTGGCATCGGCTGATAAAAATAGCAAAGACCGTTCACAAAAGGGAAATAGGCAGAAGCGTCGGTCGCGTTGTCCAGTCAACTTATCTTAGCTCGGACAACACACACGTTGTTAGTCGGTCAAACATTCTTAAGTACTGACTTAAAAACTGAACATACTTTACGAACGTACAATGCAAAAAAATGCTTAAGGATTATCCTTACATGTATATGCACATGAATTATCATTATCACTCAGCAAGAAAGAAATAACTTTGTAGGAGACAATATGCAACACACTAACTAGCCCGCGGAAAAGCGGTAAGAAGACAAACGTGTTACCGTCGAGCGGACTATAAGTTAATGGAAAAGTACTAAGAAAATAAGGTTCAAGAAATGGCGAAGCAACATTTCAATCAAGTTGATAGGTGCTGCGGCGCTTTTTCGAAGAAAGACACTAAACATTGCAGTTGCCAAAGTAGCAGTTTCATTTATTGTGTCTCCACGAGCTATAATTTAAGAATTATTGTTATTAATTGTTATCATTGTTATGTTGTCCACTAAATTTTTTTCATGAAGGAACTGCTTTTCCTTAACAAGATTTAATGATGACAGATACCATTCAGACCACAGGTGGCGTCCAGTGCCTCTCGTGGACTCCTGACGGCTGTGCTATTGCAGTGGCCTGGTCCTGGGCGTGTCATGGTGGACTTGCTGTATGGAGTGTTTTTGGATCCCTTCTGATGTGTACTCTGGGAGGAGACTATGGGTACCTGAGTTCTAAATCATGATTATTTGATTTTGCTGTTTTACTCAATTTGTTCAATTGAAAAAAGCTTGGATTCTTATTGTTGGTGTTACTTTCTAACTCTCGCAGGACTTCTCAGGAAGCAGTTCTCCACAATCCACTTCACATTAAATCAATGGTAAGGTTTACACTTAAAACCGCAAAATGGAGCTTTCGTGTTTTGTGTACATGTACTACTGCTCTCAGTTATTTCAAAACAAAAGACAGTTATATGTTTAAAGTACTAGCAATAACCAAAGGTTACGGAGTGCGGTCGACAACGATCGAAGGTCAAAACGCTTTTGCTCCAGTGTGCTTTGCGTACGTTTTACGTGACAGATGATCAAAACACGCGTGATCAGATTTCGAGTGATAGAAGGTCCAAACGCGCGTGGTCAAAGTGCGTTCTGTGCATTCCATTCATTCTTAGTGGAAGTCCAAACAAATGCTGGCTACATACGTGCGACGCATGCGTAATACCAACCTGGAGATTAGGATTGTGGGTTCCTCTTGTTGCCGGCAAAATTTTACAATTGTGATAAGATTTAAAAATCCACCTCAGCACCTTCCCGACTGTGTTTTAATAAAAAAAATCCCGTAAAATTCAATTCAATGATCGTTTGTGTGTGGGTTTTGGATGTTTATCGTAACCAAATTTAAGGGAAAAAAACATGAGCATGTAGGATTGATAACACAGTTGATACGGCGTAGTCTCCCTCAGAGCCGCAAATCGATAAATTCCCTCTCTTATAAGCATATTTTATGTGCGGCTAATTCACCATTCTTATCGGACTAAACGAAGATGTCATCGGACTCGATCAACGACGCATTACTCGTCTTTAACGAAGATTGTGCATGGTAGGCGCGGAATTGGACTGATCACGTTTGGATCATGTCTAACCACAGTTAAGATTTCGTCTGATATGAGCCTAGTTTAGGCGGACATTTTCCGAATATTGGCTGATTTTTTGCAGCTTTTATAACAGTTTTTACAGTTAAACTGTGGTTATATTTCTTTGTAAGGGGTGGGGCCCTGAAGGCTATAACTTGGCGATGGTGTCTGCAGAGGAAGAAAGTGGTTCCGCAGGTAATGTAGTGGTTGTTTTAATATCTACTGATAATTCATCCCTTTTACCCTATTTAGAGAATAAAATGAAATGAAAACAAGGGGATCCTCTTTTTTGGCCGCGCAATCTTTGATTCTCGTCCCTTGTTCTTTGCTCCTAAACCGCACGAAAACGCTTGCTACCCAGGCTACTACACGTATTGACGTTTTTCTGATAATAGGGCCATTTATACGAAGAAAAACAAGACACTTCCTACACAAGGCGCTTGTCAAATAAGACACGTACTGTGCCATTCATACGAGCATACCCTTTGCGTCTCGGCGAAGTCGCTTCCTATTAAAGACGGGAAGACATTTTTGGTGGCATTGATAGAGGAAGTTTGCGTCTTGCTTAAGAGGCGTCTTCTCAACCCCGGGTCCTATTTTTCTGATATAAATGGTCTTAATGTGGCTATCTAATCAAAGATAAGGTAACGAGATAAAGGTATGATAATCAAACGTCCTTGATGCTGGCATTTATTCTAGGATAAACGAGACACATCTTGCATAAATGGGTCCCAAGAACAACACCCGAATTTCTAGTATAAATGTCTCGTAAAACGTCTTCGCGTCTTAAAGAAGATGCGACTAATTCTACACGTCTTAAATGCTCGTGTGAATAGTTAATCTAACGAAAGTCGCGTCTTTGTAGTCTTGTATTCCTCGTATTGATTGGCACAAAAAAGAAACAGGAGCAAATGACGCAATTATTACAGAAATGATTTGAGATATTTTTAGACGGGCATTTTTTTTTTTTTTCAGGTAAAAGTATGCCAAAAGGAGTAGAAATGACCGATTAAACTGTTTTGCTTTTTTTTATGTAGTGATATCAATCATTCCATTTCTCATTATTGTCAGGTATAAAGTTTCATTGAATGAATTGTTTCAGGTGATATAATGCAGCTTCAGTTCGTGAAAAGTGCACTAACAGTTAATCCATGCATGGTAAGTGCGCCTGTGACAGGGCGCTGTGGAGTTTGCCTGCAAGCAACTGTCCTTTGAAAGGATCGCGGTGTACCCGCTCATAAGATCGCGGCTCGCTTTGCTCGCCCTTCGAAATGGAGAGCTTGCTCGCAGGCAAGTGTTTAGCCTTGGGGATCTACTCCTCATTGTCTATGTCCACCGATGCCATTTAGGTTATTTAACATGTTTGTTCGGCTGTTTAAGTCTCAAAGGTCAAATTTTTTTTCGCCTTATTGCCTAGGGTTCTCTAGCAGCACCCCGTGGCCCCTGGCGCCTTACTTTTGCCCTCAGACGACTAGGAAATCCTAGGGGATTTTTTTTATATCATATTCTGGGCGACCTGTGTTTCAAAGCACTGGGCTGTCTTTACCTTTGTTTTAGATGGTAGCATTGGGGCGGGAGGACGTTTGGTACTTAGAGTAACCCTCGCTATACTTGGCTTCGTGTTTATATGCGAGTCATGTATATCTAGAATTGATGTTTTTTTCTTTTTTTAACACGAAATAAATGAAATAGAGGCCTAGGATTCTATATGGCCACTTGGAGATAAGAAATTTCTCTTCCAGTGTTCAAATATTTCTCAACACGAGAATGGAGATTTCTGGTATCTCCAAGCGGCTGTGTAATGTTGTAAATTTCGGCTCCACTGCGCAGTACAGCATGAATCACAAAACTATTAGGCTTATTTTGGCTGTTTCGGCCGACCACCGAGAGATAACAATACGTTATTCTACAACTTTTAATACTTTCAAACATGTGGTCGATAAACTAAAACAGAGCTGAGCGACAGTTTACAAAGAATACTCTCAGAACAGAGGCCAGAAAAAACCTGCCAGAAAAAAAGCCCAGTAGGGAAACAAACTCGGCTGGAAATCGTGGGTAGGATCCATGGCTCACACTCTGAAAAGCCAATGCTACAAAGGCTAGACGGCTCAAAGGTCTCTGCCCACATTTACAAAGCAAGTATTCCAACAAAGCACGGTTACTTCAAAATAATTATTCGAAAAATAGCGAAAACATACTAAAACCCTCGCGAACTCCATCTGCCACATACTAAATCAAATATATAATAAATAAACAAAGAAACAAATAAAATAACGTGAGCTAAACGAGGTGTCGGCCTAGAAAGCTTTCCTACGTGATAAGCATCTCTTTTAAAGCTCTCTATTCTACCCATACTTCACCTCAAATGAAACCGCCCTGTCCCCACCTGCTCCCGTGCCGCCAATCTCGTTCCCAGGGTTCTCTCCTACCTGTCCCTAAGAGAGAGCCTGGGAACGAGGTTGCCGCGCGTGGCATAAATATTTCATTTCTGGCTAATTCGTATCCACTCAAACGCCAGAAAATTCCATTACTTTCTTAGCTGCGAAAGGCGCGATTAATCACTTGTTGTTTTCACGTGTGACGATGTGGCATGTTTTGGCGGGAAGGCTCACCTGGTAGTTCATTGGTGTTTATGTAATAAGTAGTGGAAACACTATCAAGTTTAAATGAAGTTTCTACTTCATTTGCAGAGCAACCATGAGCATTTATTCCTCCAAGGCGAGGAGTGCTTGTACCTGAACACTGGAGACATGGTGTCCGACACACAAGATTTAATCGAGAACACTGGCACTACCCCTGTGATTGGTGGACCAGTCGGTCATAGTACTCTGGTCAGTAACAAGCAGTGGATTGTTATACAGGTGAGAGCTGCAAAGTTAGACTAAGCCAAGGAAATCGGGTCCCAGGACGCGTAGAATGAAGCTAACACACCTCATCACGATAATAATTATGCAATAAGACAATATTAGTAGCGCCAGTAGTGTACGTTCGCAATAGCGTGGCTATGGTTTTGGTTAGGGTCATGCAGAGCCAAATTTTGCGATTGCGGTCAGTCGTCGGCGTGTTTTCTTATTTTCCAAACTTTGCTGCCGATTCAAACTATTTTACGAAATTCAAATTGATTTGCCAATGGTTTTAATCTTGTGTGTGTGTTCATCTCCTTTCCAGGCTCCTTTAAATTATTTGGACAGCAACTGGCCTATCAGGGTAAGTAAGTACAGTTGAACCAGCCACTTATTTTGTCTCGAGGGACAGTGCATACACTATTATATGAAAGGAGATCATCGCAGTTATAGACTCAGCTTTTGCAGTTGCGAAAAGAAGGATTGAAAAAAATTCAGGCTTGTACGGGATTACCGTTTCAGGCTTGAATCCCGTACAAGCTTGATTTTTTTTTCAGGCTTTCTTTTCGCAACTGCGAAAGTTTCGTCTATAACTGAGATGATCTTCTTTCATATAATTCTTCACCTCGCAGTTCTCATTTATGATTTTCATATATTCATGACTTCAGAGCATACACTTTTTTTACCCCCTTAACAACAGCCAACCCTTCACATTGGCAACGCTCACTAAATTCTGTCCAGCTGAGCTGCAAAATAAACTCTACACAACGGCCTTTTAGAACCGGACGATGAGCAAACTGAGGGCCTGTTTACATGAATGTGGGGCACACCAGATAGGTGAGGTAACATGTGGCGGGTCACCCCACCTATCATGTAAACGTGATCAAATTTAAATGGGAGATTATATGGACAGGCGGGTTACCCCACCTAAGCGGGTTGCCTGAGCTACCTGGGGTCCCCCACCTCCATATAAACAGGCCCTGACTTAACGTAATTGATCCAATAGATACCAGGGGCGTCTATTACATGGGGCGGCGTTTATTAGAGAGGCGCAATCTTAAAGGCGTAGGGAGCGTTTATTTGAGAGAAGGTGTCTGTTAGATCATTTTCGGTTTTCAGTGTACCTTACTTGCAGTGAATTTCAAAAGTCTTCAGCATGCTGCTTAGTAACAGTAGAAGATACTGATGTCTCAAATTTTGTGTAACAACACGCGAAACAAACAGCTGGACGCGATAAGGTTTAGTTTTTGTTGTTTGTTTGCGGCGTTCCACGAAGATAGCAGCATCTTATAAAACACCACTGTGTATTGATTTTCCGCCACCTTGGAGAGTAGGTTTACCCAAAGTCATTGTTTTAATTCAATCTTTTTGTTTTTAACGCTTAAGTATGCGGCTGTGGACAAGAGTGGTCGTTGCGTTGCAATAGCTGGAAGAACAGGGATCGCTCATTATTCACTTAACAGCAGAAAGTGGAAACTGTTTGGCAACGTGTCACAGGTACGAGTAATTTCCCTCTGAACCTTGTACCGCACCTAAACAATGAAACATCCGCTAACTTTTTCGGCTTAAAGTTTTGAGTCAAGTTGATTTGATTGTGAAGGCAATGCATATTTCTTTTCACCTGATCTTCAATTGGCCGCCACAGGATTCTCATGGTTGAAAGAACGCTGAACAGAAAAGCGTCAATGTTGCGGGCTCGATTCCTGGAGCCAGACAAATACTCAGGGTCTTAAGTCGGTTAAGGAGGAATAAGGTTTCTGCCTTTCCCCTGCAAACGGCTTGTCACCTTTTTTTGTCAAGCAACGATTGATTTCTCTGCTGAGATTTTCGTCTTTGAATTTAACAAAAATGCTGTGATATTGCTTTTCGCTACATTAATCTGCAACATTTTTCTTTTTCTTTTTTTTTTTCAACAAAGGAGCAAGGTTTCTCATGCCGTGGTGGTCTGTCTTGGTGGAGAGAATTTCTTATTGTTCCCTGCTACAACTTTACATCCTCGGCGGACGAGGTAAGTTTACATTACCGACACAGGGTGCCCAGGCTCTTAAGCATTCCTTTCCTTCAAATTATGCTACAATTGTAGATCCTCAACAGACGGGTAAGGTGTAGTTTTGTGTACTTTCCTAGGAAGACCAGTGGAACAGTCCATCCAGTGGCTAAATTACTAAAAAATGGGCGGCAATGTTGCCTGATGACCCCAAAAACGGCTTAGCTTCTAGTACACAGAAGACAAATGGACTTTTCGAGATCGATGTCATTTAGATTCATGTGTTGTAACTTTTACCCATTATTAATTTCGAGTTATGTTTGTATCTTTCTTACAGGTTCGTTTCTACCCCAGAACTTGCAATTTAGACAATGCATTTGCGGTAAATGTCAAGTTACCGGCTCCAGCTTTCCTTGTGAATGTTTTTCGATGCTTGTTGTTGGTGTACTGCGCTGATTCCAGAGTGGTTTTCTTTTCGCTGGAGAGGACAGATGTCAATCCAAGTAAGTCGTAGTGCTTAGCATGGGACCCGGATCCTTGGTGGGGGAAAGAAGGAAAAATTTTACAACACTGTTTTCTTTTAGATGTTCCGGAAGTGCAAGTTTCACGCGTGCAAGAAGTATCACTAGTCAATCACGTGCCACATCCCCTAGCAGTTGTTCATGTCACGCTTACATCTTTATATGCAGGTAAGTCACACGAATCGTGAATCGAATCGAACCTAGCAAAATAAAAGCCTCCTTACAGAATTAAAAGTTTACGTTTTAAGAACTTTCGACGCCCTTACGGTGTCCTTGTCCAGTCTTATTCGGATCAAAATTTCTTCATTGGTTCCCTTTTTTGCCCAAATCTACTATGAAGTCATGGAAAACCTTTGAAGAAATGTCAAGGCACGCGAACGACTTCGTAAACGCTAGAAGCCCTGCAACAGAGAAACCTCTGCTCGTAGGGTAGAACAAATGTTACGCCCTCTCCTTTTTTCTCCTTGAAATTATGAAATGGCAGCTTATTAGTTAATGTATAGAGACCTTTAGATTCGAGTAAGAGAATGACAACGAGGACAAGATTTGACTTACGTATTTTTCTCTTTTTTTTCCTCGCGTATTCTCACAAAAAGAGATACATGTACACCCCAGAAAGTTTCATTTTCCTTTTTTTGAGCAGAAAGGTTAACACGGCTATTTTTATTGAAGGAATTGAAATATCGAAATGATAAAACCTTTAAAATTTGATAACTTGTTTTCGTTATTGTGAAAGTTTTGTTAAAACTTGTAGTAGAATGATATCGGCTATCGCGTTTCCAGCCAAAATGACGTTGGTTCACGCGCGCGCACTACTTATGGCGGTTACCAAAAGTCAGAAATGGCAGGCCGGCTCGGTCATTTTGAAACTAACATGTTAGCGTTTTCTCGAAATTTTCCATAAAACCCACCTCTGCCGAGCATACCATTTAAAAATAGACCAATCTGACTGGAGAGTCCTGGTCTGAACGGCCTGACTTCTAACAAATGGAAAATGTATCGAGAAAAATCTCGTTTTCGTACTCACCCTCGTCTTAGAATCTTAAGGGTTTTTTTTAACATACTCTATAGACTACCAAGGCTTGGAGGGACTGGACGGAGTGGAGTCGCTTATTACTAATGTCGGTGGTCGGCTGCTTATGCTTCAGAGGGATAAGAACTATCCTGAGAGAAAAACGAAAAAGGTATCTAGGAATGGTAAAGCTTCAAACCTCCCCTGACGGCCGCTAAACTGCATCCCCAACAGCCAAAATATAACCTCACGACAACGGCCGTTTTCTTTCTCTTTTTTTCTGTCCTTTTTTTTTTTTTTTTTCATGAGTGACTGACGAAGTCAAGAATAGTCACGAGATTTGATCCCTATGGCGCTTCCATCTTTAATTAATGGTGGAAATCCTGACAGTTAAATCCATCGACAGTAGATGGGTGTGAGAATAAGGTGCCTGGTGACACCGAAGGGAGCCGCAAGTGAGCCTAGAAGGTAACCATGACAACCCTGTGAGCGGCACCCACCAGGCACCATCATACTGGGAACTCTCGATTTTAACCTCCCCTAAATTATATTTAACCACATATAATTTATGATTAAATGTTGGTACAGTATTTTTTGTGTGTGTGCAAGAACCGTGACATCTCCCTCTAGCTGACATTCCTGGACAACTTTATTTCACTTATCGCCACTTAAAAGAAAAGAAAATATCGGCAATTTTAAACGCTTATTTACGTTTCTGTATGTCCTTTTACATGCCGCAGTAAGCATAAATTGTCTACAATACTTCTAGCGGATGTCGCGAATCTTGCTGGTTTTGTCTTGTTAACATTTTGATTGAAAAAGTTATTTGTTATTAGTTATTAGTTATTTGTTAGTTGTTTGTCTATCTATACATATGCGCCACAGATCAAGTCTAAAGATGAATTCTGTTATTTTAATCCTTTCTGTGGTAATTATAAACTGTCCTTGTTATCGCCTAGTCTTCGTTTTCTTCGCCCGTTGTTCTGGCGTCGTGTGTGGAGAATGTGTGGACTTCATCAACATCCAACCAGAAAAAAAGGCATCTGATGGAGGCTTTGTGGCTGGGATGTGGAGCTAATGGAATGAAGGTACAACTGCTTAAAGAGTAGACTGTAATGATTTTTCCGTAGACCATGCATGTTATCTTCCCTCCTAGATTTCTTGGTAAGACTGGTTTTCGTTCACCCATGAATGGGTGAAAAAAAGTGCTATCTTTTCTCTGACATCTGCAAACCGTAGGCTCGTCCCACTGTGCCTTGTGTTTATCTTACTCTGTGGAACTTCTCTCCTCCCCATAAGCCCCCCAGAAGCTTTTTTGTGTCGTAGGGAGGCTGGGGAGAGGGGAAAATGAAAGCGCGCGGGGAAGGATGGGAGGGGGAAAGAGGCTGCCTTTTCCCTCTTCCCATCGTCCACTGCTCGCTTACTATTTTTAATTTTATAGGTCTGGCTTCCTTTATTTCCTGGAGATGATGATAATCCACCAAACTTTCTCTCCAAGAGAATTATGCTGCCATTTCATTTGAACATCTATCCACTAGGTATACTATTCATTACTTTTTAACTTCTCGTCTTATAAAGAATTTTAGGTTACGAAGGAGGGGTAGGGTAGGAAAGGCGGGGCTTAAGAATTTGCAGAAAATTGACCTTTCAACATCGAAGCTTTTTTACGCGGTGTTAGCTCTTAACGTGCTTTTCTAGAAAGATGAGTCAGCTCTGATCTCATGTACCCCAAAAAGTTGTGTGGGTGAAAGGACTCAAGTTGGAGCCTTGTGCGAGCGTTGATGTCCAAGTGAAATCTTCCTAATCATTTCCACCCGATGACTTTTGATTAATCGCCTCGCCGTAGGCTCATTATGGATTAGTTAATTGAACGTTGCAATGGAAACACTGAGGTAACTACTTAACAGGAATTAAAACTAGTATTGAGTCTTAATCAACTTTATTTCGTCCATAGCTGTTTTATTTCAAGATGCTGTTATTCTTGGTGCTGCTAATGAACCTATGCCTTTGGAATGTACATCACCTGCCCCAACGTCTCTTTCACCTCAAGCCTTTCCTTTCTGCACGTTAGAAAGAACAGTGAGTGATGAGAGTACTATTCCTCCTTTTTTGTTTACTGTAAATTGCGTGTGATCATTGCTGGACTTGAGAGTTGATTATATACTTCCAAAGTCAGTGAGTGTAAAATCTAAGTGGCTGAAGCCTTGGAATGCAGCTGCCTCTCATCGCTCCCTAGTCTCCTTGGCAACCGTTCTTGTGTCGTCACGCAACGTTCCTTCTCAAAAACTTACACAGAAGAGCGTTGTGTGACAGTCAAAGGACGGCTGTGTAGAAGACAAGTCGCTTCCCGCCGCTGTGGCGTTTCGCGAGAGAGACGCCTGTGTTTTGGCCAAAAAGCAGTTGCTTACAAATGACAGACAAAAGACAACAGGCCACAAATATCAATACAAAGTGCTGAATCTACCAAGAAACATTCATTTCCTAGGAATATAGATATTCGTAGTAGAATTCAAAACTTAACGATAATCGATCGCGACCAGGAGAAACAGAAACTCGAACAAAGTTACCTCTGGAACCCTAAGACTATCAGATTAATAAGGTATTTAGCATTGATTTACGCCAGTTTGGAATTTTGAGGCCAAAAAGACGACTTCTCTTCTTACATGTTCCAGTGACGGGTGAGATAAGAGGCGGCTAAGAGGCTAAAGTGCCTGATAATTACTTTGTTTTCTCTATTTCCTCTTGAGCACAATGTAAATTATATCTCTTTGACACCACAGGAAAGTTTAGTTAAACTATCTAACTGAACCGCATTATTTATCGACTCCATTATGACTGTCAGCATGCGTATTTTACTCTATTAATTTTTTTCTACTGTCTGTTTTTCACGATGTATCTCACGTGACTTAAAGATTTGCTTGATCTATTGCTTGTTTTGTAGACACAAATATACCTGCACCACATTTTGAGGCAGCTTTTGCGACGAAAGTAAGTATTTACCGTTGCATTGCGTGAATAAGCGGCCCTGAAAAGGAGGCACTGTTATCGTTATATCTCACCACAGTGCTTTCTCTTTCGTACTTAGTTTGGGCCAACAAGCTCTGAAGATTGCCAACATGTGTTGCGATTTGCCGTATTTTCCTCACGTACTCGAACTCATGTTGCACGAAGTCTTGGAAGAAGAAGCAACTGCTTCTGAGCCTATTCCAGGTGACCTCTTCAACTCAGTTGCATCTTATTGTTCATTGAAACTCAAAAAGGGCTTGTCGCAAGACGCGTGTGGTCAAAAGCAAACGTACCACCTTCCTTGAGCAAAGTACTGATGATCTAGGTCTTTATGAGCAAACTTCGTTGTCATTGTTAAATCGTCTGTTTGCGCCGATCTGCTCAGATTAAAGCCCTCTACAGGTTAAATAAAATAGCTCTTGTACAGAATGCGCGTAATTCCGCTTCAGGCACCTACTGAAATGAAATGAATCTTGAGCCAACGTGGACTTATGATATTCAGATCAAAGAATATGGCCAAATGTGAGGACGAATAATCGGTAAACCGCCGCCCGGTTAGCCCAATTGAATAAGCGCCAGCCTGCTGAGCGGGAGGCCGTTGGTTCGAACCCCAGCCAGACCAACACTCAGGGTCTTTAAATAACTGAGGAGAAAGCGCTGCCTTTGTAAAGACATCTGCAAACGGTTAGACTTTTCAGTCTTCTCGGATAAGGATGATGAACCGTAGGCCCCATCTCAAAACCCTTGCACATATAAATTCATAAATTCGGTGGGACGTTAAAGAGCCCACACACTGTTCGTAAAGAGTAGGGGACGTAGTCCCCGCTGTGGTGGTCTATAGGGAGCTTTAGCAACGACGACGGCGACGGCGACGGCAACGCGGAGGACGTCAAAAAAGCAATAGGTTTATTACGCAAAACAACAACTATGGAGGACGTAAACAAGCGACGACAAATTTCTTTTTCGCTCTCTAAAGTTGAGTGTGGTCCTCAAGAAATCAACTCCAGGGAAATTCGCCTACATTTGCCATTTTCAGCAAATTGGATACGCGACAGTGTTTGAAAAACTGGAATTCTTGTTAAAAGTGACGTTTTCACTACCGTTGCGGTCGTCGATGCTAAAGCTCCCTTATCTCTCATGGAGGGGCGGGACTGTTACGGGCTCGCTTAGTGGCGCCACGCGCTGTTGCGGTGACCCTGCCAAGAATTGGAGAACCTATGTAAATAAGTGAATGTAAGAAGACCTCCAATTTAGGTGTTGAACCGGATCCGCAAGGAATTACTTGCTGCATTTTATAACCATAACATACTCTTTGCTCCTTTTCTCGCCCCATGTAAGGTAATCCGGATTCCGGAATCCGGGAAATTTTTGTTTATGGAATCTGGAATCCTCAGCTTTGGAATCCGGAAATCCGGAATTCAAGTTCCACTGGCAGGAACCTGGAATCCACCACCTGGTATCCGGAATCCAAAGCGTGAAATCCACGATCCAAGACTGTATCGAAGTACCTTACATGGGACACTCTTCTTCTTCTTCTTCTTTTTTTCAGACGCTCTTCTTCCTCGTATTGTTCGGTTTATCAAGGAATTTCCTCAGTACCTCGAGACAGTCGTTCACTGCGCCAGGAAAACCGAGGTTGCTCTATGGAGTTACCTCTTCATGGCTGTTGGCAATCCTAGAGAACTGTTCACAGTAAGAATACAAAAAAGGAACACTTAATTCAATCTCTTATTCTTGTAAGATGTGTCTTTGAATGGTCACTTTTTGTGATAAAATACACAATTTTCACAGAAACGTACTGCTCAAATGCTTCTATTTTAATGCGTTCACGCGTGTTTTACAGGCGGAAGTCAGTGCTCTTTCTTACCTGTACAGCGTCGTTTAAGAACTGCACCATAGAAAACTACTGCTCAATCGTTTTTAGGCTGCCTGCGAGAAAGCTATCCATTTCGAGAGGCGAGAGAACGTGCGAGCGAGCGGGAAAGCCACTAGGGACGGAGGAAAGGAGAGCTTGCAATGATCACAATTGGGTTTTCATTCCTTCTTCACCTGGGCTAAGAGAAATAATGTTAACTGGAAAATAACTTACCGTGAAATCATTCGGATTGATGAGAGTCTTAGCTAGCGATAAATTTCCGTAATATACGTAGATACATGATGCTTCAAGCAAAGCACTACTGCATATGTCAACAATCACGAAGCTTTCTCCGAAGAAGTTTCCGCCACTCGCTGTCGCGTCTCCTTTTTCGTGCTCTCGTGCGTGATTTCTTACGATGTCCCTCGAATGGGGGCTTGCTTGCTGGATAGTTTTTAGCTTTATTGGTCGACTGTAAGATTTCTTTGGATTTGTCTTTTTTGATTGGTCAGAATAATAATTTCATTCAAGTTAAACCTTTCCTAACAGGAATGTCTTGCCGCTGGTAAACTAGAAACTGCAGCTTCGTACCTCATCATTCTTCAAAACCTGGAACAACCGGCTGTTAGCAAACAGGTTTGTGCAGGAATTTATGCTCCGTTTTACTATAGTTGATCATTACAAAATAAAGATACTATTATCCGGTTTTTCTCTGGAAGGCGGAGCTTGCGAGAATTCTCCAATTTGAAGGTGTTTTCTCGGACCAATAAACGTTCAACAAGCGCAGAATAATTTGTCATGGATGCATCCATTTTGTGTAATTACGTTCCAATGAGACACTGCAATGTATTTTTGGCGTCGACACTGCAATTCTAATGCAAACCCGTGAAGTCATTTTGCCACAATAGGGAGCTTAAGCAACTACGACGACGACCACAACGACGACTTCAAAAAAACAATAGGTTTAATGATCAAAACAACAGCTCTACACGTGCATCACGCTTTTTAGTACATTTCTTTGACGTCCACTGCATGACTACGACGTGAAACCTCCTAATTTGCCGTTTTATGGAGGACGTGAACATACGACGACGAATTTTCCTTCCCCTTTTTGAACCTGAATAAAATCCATAAGAATTCAACTCCATGAAAAGTCGCCTGTATTTGACATATTGAGCGGGTCCAAATAGACGCTATTAAGTTTGAAAGAACACAAATTCATTTTTTTAACAACGTTTTCACTGCCGTCGACGTCGTCCTTGCTTAAGGTCCCTAATACTGAAACAGCCTCCTGCTCAGGGTTTCAAGAACGTGTGAAACGACGCAAGAGACTAAAAAATCTGTATCACGAGGTGTCATGGGAGGGAAACTCAAGAGCTTTTTACCTTCCCGTCGTCCTTTTTGTGCACGGTGTCATTAAGACGGTCAGCACTTTTTAACATCTGTCGAAAGGCCCTTGGACACCTTATGAAGTTTACACAACGTAGTATTCCTTATCGTTTTGGATTAGCCGGTTAAGCACTGCGTTTTACAGATTAGGGCTAAGCACTACCTTAACTGATTAGGGTTAAGCACTGCCTTTACTGATTAGGGTTAAGCACTTCCTTTACTGATTAGGGTTAAGCACTGTTTCGAAACTGGTTAGGTTCCTTTTTTGGGTTGGGGTTGATGCCATGTTCACTTTAATCTACCTTGTGTAAACTTCATAGGGTGTCCAAGGGCCTTTCGACGGATGTTAACGAGTGCTGACCCATTAAGACGAGACATCTTCGTGGAGGTAAACGCGGACTTTGATAACCGGCCGGAGCAGGAAAAATGTTTCAGTTTGAGTGCTATACTGATACGAAAAGCCAGGAAAACAACGTTGTTTAGTGAAAATAACTTAATTTTTTCTGGTCATGTTTTCAGCACGCTACCATCTTACTCGATAAGGCTCTGGATGGCTGTAAGTGGAGTGTAAGTGTAATGTAGTAGTCTTAAGAATCGTATAATTATATTGGAATAATCCATCATTTTGTTTAACACTGGGGTAAATAGATATTCTATTAGAGACCATGTAAGTAAAAGCAAGTGGCTCCTAATCAGAGCGCGCGTAAACAGCTATATCTCAATGCAGGTGTTTTCCTGAAGCACACTATTCGCTACTTTTCTGAGTCTTCCTCTGCCGTTGAACTCAAAAATGGCCGCAACACATATGAAATGTTGCTAACTCACTTGCCCGAAAGTTGCGCCTGTGTTGGAAGCATGTAGATCACATATCAATTGTGTGGTGCATTAGTACTGTATAACTGAAACATTCAAGATTCGGAAACATTTACAGCGTTTTAAATGCGAGTTTTTTAACTCTCAAAACGCCATTTGATGCTAGTCGAGTGTAGCCGATTTGCGCTGAGTATCTGGCCAAACAGAACCAAACGTATTGGCTTGTTGCTTGCAAGTTGAACACCACTAGTACTCAGTCTTTTGTTCTTAGATTGAATTAAAGCTTTCGGAATTCGGGCATGCGCAGAGGATAGAGATTCGAAGTCTCGACCCTCTTGACTTGAACCTTTTACGTTTTCTCCTCCTCGCTGTTAACCTTTTTTTTCCTTTTTCCAACTGCTTTACCTCTGGAAACAAGGTTGATGTCCGGTTAATGGCGTCACAAGTGGTACAATAGACTCGGTTTCGCACCGTGGAGAGGGGGGCGGGAAGTGTACGGACGTTTAAGCTGTGAAAGAGCTGAGTAAGAAGTTTCTTTTTTTCCCTCGGCAGATTGCCCAAGATCTCGTCCGTTTCTTACGTTGCATTGCTGCAGATGAACTCGATTCCCCTCCCCGCTCTCCCACTTTCGTCAAACCGCACCTTCCCCCACCCCTAGGATCAGCTGCGTCAATGGACAGTGACGATATTTCTTACGTGGTCAACCCTCATCCACGTTCCTCGAGTGTCTCGAAGCCTCCATCGCGTGGGACTCTTACGCGTGGGAACTCTTTAGAAAAAGGATACTCGACCAGGACCGCATCGATGGAGAGGAGTTCACGAAAGAGTGTGACATTAAGCTCCCCAATTTCAACAACTCTTCCTAAGTAAGCCTGTTTTTATTTTGCCTATTTTTTGCTTTGTTGATCATGTTTCTCTGGCTTGTGAGAGGAGGAGGTCAGCCTCTTAATTTTTTCATCGCAAACAGTAAAAGAAAGGTGCTCAAAAGAACTTGCGGGGACACTTTGAAACAACCCTTCGAAGTAATTGTTGCATAGGTCTCCTATTGACAATGTTGTGATCGGGTTTTGGGTTCATCCTTTATTGAATAAAAAAGGGAAAAGGCCGTGCTTGTAGTTGACTTGCGTCGATCAAAAACGCCTTCTTTCAAGCTTACTATATAAATTGATTGAAAAGCTAGCCCCACATGGTTTTTGTCTACATACATAAACCACTTGCAGAACTTTCAATACGGCTGACCTAAGATTATATGAACATCCTTTCCAGAGTTTTTGATACGTCACTCTTCCCTTATACTCTTTTGAAACGCTTAAACGGGCGCGTTGAACTCCGGAAGTTAAGAAATGACTGGCACGACTTATTTATTTATTTATTTATTTATTTATTACCAATTAACTCCATTACATTACAAGCAAATAAGCTAACACTACTATGGAGAAGGAGACAACCAAAAGCGCAAATGCGCCATACTAGGGATGCCCCCGACTATCTAAATATAAGAAAAATATATACAAATAGAAATGTAGAAGTTCTAGTTATCCTTAATAAAGCTTAAAACATTTTTTTTTTAAGTTGCAACACTGTTTGATTCTCTAATATGATTGGGTAGACCATTCCATTCATTTACAATCCGGTTAAAAAAACTATATTTAAAACCATCAGTTCTACTAAAATTTCAACAAGGTCCTGTGTGTCATTTTTCCTCAACTTATAACCTGTATTTCTGTCCTTACAAAATATGAGCTTATTTGAAATGTCAATATCATAATGTCCATTAATTACATTAAAAAAAAATGTAATATCTCTAGTGAACCTCCTACTGGATAATGACAACAATCTTAGCTTAGATAGTCTAGTATCATAATCATTATCAGACCCAATGATCCATCTGGTAGCTCTTCGCTGAACAGCCTCCAATTTATCAATGTTACGTTTAGTATGAGGGTTCCAAGTTTCGCATGAATATTCTAATAAAGGTCTCACAAGACTACAATAAAGTGTGTTCATGGTATCAATATCCTTTAAGTCCCTACAAGTCCTCTTAACCAACCCTAAAATCCTATTAGCCTTGGCAGTTATTTTACCTACGTGTTGGTTCCATGAAAGATTACTAGCAGTAAATAATCCTAAATCTTTATACACATTAACACTTTCCAAAGGTTGACCTCCAATATTGTACTCCCCAACTAAGGGTGACTTTTTCCTGGTTATTCGCTTGATCTTACATTTCTTGGTATTAATTCTCATCTTATTCATCTTGCACCAATAACCCTATACATTTTACTGTCATCAGCATACAAAGCAATTGAACTGTCCTTACTAATTACCCCCGGTAAATCGTTGATGTAGACTATGAAGAATAATGGTCCCAACAAAGAACCTTGTGGGACACCAGAGGTTACGGTTAACCAGTCGGAAGCCTCTCCTTTCACTACAACACGCTGTTGACGTTCTGTTAAATAATCTCTACACCAATTTAGCAAGCCTCCATGGACACCATATTTGTAAAGTTTGGTTAATAGAATGTTATGACAGACAAGGTCAAAGGCCTTTGAAAAGTCTATAAATACTACATCAACTTGACCTCTCTTGTCCAAAACTTTGAACCAGTCATGATGTACTAAGAGTAGTTGAGTAGTGCAGGAACGACCAGTGATTATGATTATATTTAAACAATTTAACTTAGCCTTACTTATTAATAACTGATGTTTTTATAGGCGGCCATCAGAACTAGAAACTGCGGACAATTTTTTCATCGACACCATTTTAAACCGACACGCTAGACTGCTACTGACCGCGCATCGGCTCAGGGACCTGGGCAGGTTTGCCGCTTATTTAGATTTTGCCCTTGTGCCGTGGCTTCGTAAAGAAAGGTAAGTAAGCAAGTAACAGACATTTGATCTTATCGCCTGCAAATTTGTGGGTTTAAAGTCGTTTAACTATTTCTTCATCTAAGGAAGTTTGTGGCTGTCACCTAGCATCAATTCGTCTTTCTGAAAAATTACCAGATATTTACCATATTCATTTTGGTTGCCATGGCAGGTGATTCAAACGCCTCCTCTATTTACAACTCCCACGTTGTTCATTAATTAAGGGAGGCTGTGAAATTTTTTCCACGAAACATTTTTTTCAGCTCTGAAGACGTGAGGAGATGCAAAACACCAGAATTTTCCTAGTCAAAGCCCTATAGTTGGAACCTCTCGTAAGCGACCTCAACAACTTTTTGGTTGTCAATGTTTAAATTGTCGTTTGTTTGTGTAAGGTAATGTAATGTAACAGGTTAGCAGTAAGATCGGACTTCAACATACAAGGCGACGCTGGCAACCGCTATCAGTACATTTATGAGCTTCTTGTAACCCACCCATTGTCCGTGATATGAATAATGAGTGAAATGTAGACCACACCACCGGGGGAACTTGCCCTACTCTTTTGAACAGTAGTGTGGGTTCTTTTTGGCCCCCTTCGATTGTGGCTTATGAAAGAAGGGTGATGGAGACAAGACCAGCGGCTTAACGTCACCGCCCAATGACCCGATCACGTTAACAAACTGAGACTAGGTCTCAAATCATAGCCAGCATGATCTCATCATTTTTTTAAGCCACTGATCCGGCCGAGGTTTGAACCCACGACCTCCCGCTCGGCAGACCGGTACTCTCCCAACTGAGCTAACCGGGTGGCGCTGGTAACCTCCTTTAAGCGACCGCTTGACGCATTTTCCGATCTGTTGACTGGATTTATGCACTATGCTACTCAGAATATTCCAAGAACTCTTAACGACAAGATGGAACCACCATATCATATGTTAGAATGCTTGCAGTAGTACATTCTCTTATAAAGAGTAGATGAAAAGACCATTCGGGTTCGATTCTCGGAAGTAACCACCTCCCGTAAGCGACCACTAAGTCTTCACATTTTTGGTGGTTACGTATGGGAGGTTTGACTGTATTTAATAATAATAATAATAATAATAATAATAATAATAATAATAACTACAAAAGATAACCTTACTAGGTACAGCACACATTCTGAGGAGGGTGTTATCAATCTAAAAACTGGCTATCCCCTAGTGCCCCAGGATCATGGTTTGATCCCGGCCCTAGAGACTCTAAGCAAACATTATGTGAGGACAATAATAATAATAATAATAATAATTTAAACATATTTATACAGGATTGCTCCATCAGTTTTAAGAAAAAACTGCTATCAATGCAGGTCCTGTGTTTTCCTTACAGGAATCGTGCGGCCCGTGTAGAAGATTACATTGAAACTTTGAAAAATGTCCACAACACATTTGGTCTCCCGTATCCTGCTGTCAGTCAACAATCTTTATCTGCGCCATTATCACCTAAATCAGACACTAGACATGGTAGGTACAATCTCTCATATTCGATCTTAGTCTCCCACGCAGCCATTTGTGACGAGACAAAAACAGCTGCGTAAGAGACTAAGCCTGTCTTAAATTCCAGTAGCGATTTTTGTTGTCATGAAGCAATGCCTATTTTAAAAAAAATGGAATTTCCGGTGTTTAAGTGGATACGAATTATCCGGAAATGAAATATTTCTGCGGCACAGGAGCAGTGAGGACTGGGGCAGTTGAAGTGCAGTATGGGTAGAATGGAGTGCTATAAAAGGGATGCTTATCACGTGGGAAAGCATTCTAAGCTGACACCTCGTCTAGCCCACGTTATTTTTTATTTTATTTTTATTTTTTTTAGTATATATTTGATTTACTAGTGACAGTTCGAGTTTCGCAGGGATTTCTTAGCTTGTTTGTGTTTCCTTAAACTAATTAGAGTTTGCCGTCCTTTGTTGGAATACATGTTTTGTAAATAAGGGCAAAGACCTTCCAGCCGTGTAGCCTTCGTAGGATGGGCTTTTCAGAGCATGAACCATGGATCCTACCCAGATTTTCTGCCGATTTTTTTTTTTTCGTAACTGGGTTTTTTTCCGGCAGGTTTTTTCTGGCCTCTGTTCTGTTCCTCAGGTTTTTTCTGGCCTCTGTTTTTCTGTAAACTGTCGCTCTGTTCTGTTCTAGTTTTTCCACCACATGTTTGAATGTAATAGAAGATGTTGTATAACGTATTGATATATCTGCGGTGCTCGGCCGAAACAACCAAATAAACCTAATGGTTTTTCTGTTCTACTGCGTAGTGGAGCCGAAGTAGCGCTTTTGTGTGAGAAGTCGCGGGAAGGCTACTTTTGGTGCAAAAGGTCTTATTATTTGGAAGGCCCGTGAAGGTTAGCTCACAAATTTGCAGACAAACAACGTGCAAGTACAACGCTATAATTTTGCCAAGGGTGTTTCCCAAATTGACGTCATCAGACACCAATGCCCTACTGGGCGATTTCCTTAGCGGGCGTGGTTGCAGTTTCCCACCCTCCCCCCCCCCCCCCCCCTGTTTCCGGATAACTAGGAACATTGAACAAAATTTTAACGTGCATTTTTTGAAATTTTTTTGGCAAAAATACAAAGAACCCTGTAGGCTATTTAGCCCTTTTACTTTCAGCTGCGTGCATGGTGGTCCTGTGGCTCACGGTACATGAACATTTGCTCGTTATGTCTTCGATATTGATACCCCTCCCCTTAGCTTATTTTGTTGTCTACTTTTGTTCCGGAAGCGTAGATCTTCTAGAGCCTTTTGGTCTTCCTTTAATTTGAACTACCCTCATTTAGTTTGTTTGTTTGTTTTTTCCCTATTTGTTGTACGCAAAATACGTTTAAAAACTATGCATAATCCTCAGTCACTCCATGATTATCACTGTAACCAAATGTAGTGGTTAAGTTCTTACACTTCTATTTGTTGCGTATATGTTAAAAAACGAGTAGCTCTTGGATATTGACAAAATGATTGATTTCAACCAAGGTCGATTTCCATCAGTGTCCTCGTCGAGTAGCACAGCCGGTGGACGCCAAACCTTGAATGAGCTGGAAGGAAGAATGGAGCTGGGGATCGAACTCGGAGAAGAGATGGAGGAAGAAGCGCACCTGTCTCCAGCCTACAGAAGTGAGTCGAGTACTGAACTATGAATCATGAGTCGGACTACTTTAGCTTCTCAGGTTATCGTAATGAATTGTATGGTGGGTGTGGTCACGAGTGTTGTGACTGTCACAAGTGATGTGAGAGGGACGAGTATTGTGACTGTGACGTGTCATGACGGTGATGATCGCTGGAACCCATGTCTGTTGTTAATAGTCACGTATTTTTAAAGAGGCTGAAATGAGCTTCGCATACTGACCATGGATTAAAGCGATACTCACGCTGACGTCATCTATTGATATTAATATGACACCCAGGAGCGCATTGGTTCGTAAAACAAAGAGATGCAAATTAGAGTCCCAAAAGCAATGTTTGTAAATAGTGATGTCTCCTAAATCCAGCTTGTAAACGACAGAACCATCCCCGCCAGTGTAGCGTTACTTGGATTGAAGGCAGATTTCAGATTTTTTGCACTATTGACAAATTGAACTATATACAGGAGGAGGGGGGAGAACAGCTGAGTTACACAAATGGTGAAAACCAAAGTGTGCCAGCAGTGACCAAAGTAGCTGAGCCTTTCGACTTGATCACTGCCATGCGCAGTTAACTGACGTGGTAATGTTCATAAAATAACGTTCACTCGGCATAATCGCTTTAGATATTGAAGCGTGATTGTCACTTCCTAAATTGTAGATGATGAATTTGGACGTATGAGCGGTGATCCGTCAGAAACAAGTTCATTGGCTTACTCAATGGATGGGGAAGAGGACTGGATTTGGGGAGGAGAGGGACCTGGGTTCGTGGATGTTCAAGAGATTCGTGCTCAGCTTGCTTTCAGTGGCTCACTTCAAGCCCTGAGAGAGATCAGGTCAGTTCAATATAGATCTTTGCCCTTTTTGATTAGATTATAGCCACGCTGTACGTTTTCAGTGTAATAAAAATTTATTGCCATATCACTTTAGACAAAAGCCTGTGTCGCAGCCTTCCAATCAAGGAAAGCCAGTCTCCTACATCTTTTTCGAAAAATTCTAATGTTATCCTAGTGTCCTTTGTTAAAGAATCACAGCTGGCGCTACGAGGTAGCCTGTTCTCGTTGTAAACAAAACTTAGCGTTATGTCCTTGTTCCGAAACAAGGCTAGAGGTAAAGTTGTTTAATAGAAACGTCACTGCTTTTCACATATAAAGCATGTTCTGTTGCATATGAATGGCACTGAGATTTCCGTCAAAACAAAGTCATTGAAGCCTTTCTTCCACTCAAAGACGATTCTACCTAGCGTACAACTATAAATTGGCCCTGAATATCAAACAAAAGCAACTTAAGCCGTTGAATGCAACGAACATAAGAACTGAACTAAATCTTAGCAACTGCCAGCTGATTCTTTCGCAAAACACGTTTTTCTTGGCGTATAATGTCTTATTGGGTGACATTTGCACCGTATATTCACGAAACGCGTTTCTTTCGTTCAGATTCTTGCTGCAGATGTTTATGGAGGCTAGATGTTACGACTGGTGGTTGATACTTTCCTTAGTGTTGCGTGAAAGCACGTGTCTGACAGATTTCATTGACGACGCCATCAAACTTCACGACACAAACGTGGAATCTTTGTCCCGGATGAGGGATGGCATTGAAGCTCTGGAGGCATGGGCTGAGCACAATTGGTAATTTTGATATTTTCGGACCTACAATTATTATATTTATTGTTCTTTTTTTCAGGCCACTAACAAAGAAGTTTTGATTTAATTAAAATCAGTTTCCAGCTCAATTTTGTTGTAAACTGGCCCCTAAATCCAGCTTGAAACACAGTGCCACTTTCCTCCTAAGGTCACTAATTTGGCTGTAACTGAGACTACCTCCATGGGAGTCCATTAGGTTTGTAAATGCACACTGCCAGATATATACAGCTACTTTGACAAAGGTTGTCGGGAAAAATGTGCACGCGACAATCCCGAAAGGTGATATTGGATATGATCAATACGCTGTTACTTACACTGTAGCTGTGAATTCGATGTATTTTTGCTTTCCTTTAGCATTAGCAAACATTCTTCTATGGCCTTTCGTGCCATTCTTTCAATTTTCTTTAAAGAAAAGTGAACTCAAAACTTCCGACAATACCACTCGGGGTTGTCGCGTGCACTTTTACCGACTACCTTTCTCGAAATAGCTGTATATGTTCGCAGTTGTCCACACGGAAACGATATTAATCGTACACCGATTATTCATTCGTTCATCCCCTCTGGATACTTTAATTACGAATGCATTCGTAAACGCATAAGTTTGTTTATTATATCCCCCACTCAGCAGTACGCGAGCTGTGGAAACCGTATTCTACTCCACTATCTGCTAAATTTGAAAATGTCCTTTCCCACGCGCCTAATTAACCTGAGATGTATAATTGTATCTTATTCGCTAACCCCCTTTGCTTTCTTTACTCGCTCCATAATGCAAGTTATGGATCCTCGATTTTTTTTTCCTGTTGAATTATGGCCTCCGGGAAAGAACTTGCTCCGTACCTTACAGTATGGACCTCGAACTCAGTCAGCAAGAGCTACATTGTATAATACACGTTACACGGACTCCTGACTGTGTAGACAAAGACTCATTTACCCTCAAATAATTTCCACCCTTAAGGTTTATTTATTTATTGTTTTAGTCTCACTTGTTTAATGCCGTGTTAATTTTGCGCCGTTGAATAAGACCAAGTGGGATAGTCCACATACATTATACATAGCAGACTCCCTTTATAGGGCTTTTCAGTCATCTTTTAGAAAGGTATATTAGGATTTATAATTGTGTGTCCCTTGTTTTTAGTCATGGCTACTATTTGTTCTTTGGCCTTCATAAGGAACACTGGCTCGCGATTGAGAGAGCGTTGGCGGACGCTAAAACTGCGCCCAAAGAACAGAAGGACAGCATTCCGTCTTCTGAGACCAGCCATCCATCGCCGCGCTGTGGCACAAGTAAAGACGACGATGGACCTGGGAACGAACAAGAATCTTGTGAAGAAACAACCAAAGAAGATGATGACGAGTACGAATGTGTTGTGTCGTGACGTATCTCTGGACTATCACATGACATCGTGAAGAAAAACTTGTAGAGAACGTAAAGTGAGCAAGCAGTTAGCATTTTTAATAGCTTCTTCATTCGGGAATACTGGGGTTGCAGCTCAACACAACAATTTTTGAAAATAAAATGTTTAGACCCATAGTATAATAAACCTGAAACTAAATTAATAGAACAGTTAGACCTTTGTCTTCTTTGTTTTCCTCTCCGTTGTTTTGGATGTTACTAAAACAGGGAACGGCAAGTAGGGAGCGGGGAACGATCACAGGGAACAGAAAATGAAAAATAGAAACAAAGCAGAGAATTGGAAATGAAGTTGCTGCGCCATTGCTCAACTATTCTATTTTCTTAAGACTCCGCCTGCCTACTCTGCTATTAATGAAAATGGCTGATTTACACTTGAGACTGTTTATCCGGTTACTGCGCGGGGGGGGGGGGGGGGGGTGGGGGGCAATTGGCGAATCAAATCAGTGCAGGAGCGGCAACCAATTACAGTGCTTGTTACAATGTTAAATTATTCTTAAATGCTGTATTGGGTAATTCTTGAAACAAGACGCTTCGCATTCAACTTTAGCTCAAGTTTCTACCAAGGAAATGATCTATTTAATCTAAATTATTAAATACTAGAAGACTAATACCTACTATATGCAATAGCTACCTTTACTTTGCGGAAATCGGTTAAGGTACTGATACCATGTGCCAACTTTGTTTGTGGGTTTGGTTTCGTCTAAAACCTAAACTGTGGCACTAATGTGCAAACAAAACAGGGGTTCCATTCACAGAGTCAGAGTCAATAGTGTTCAATAACATCCACTTGGACATTAATACAGCAGCTATTTATACACCAGTAAACTCAAAGGCTTTTTATGCACGATTCTATGGCCCCGATAATTTCCTGAACAGAGTCTTGTAGCTCGGCAAGGCACTGGTAGCTGCACACCGTATCATCATGAAAGCTAAGCAGGTGAGACATTGAGCAGCCTAACGCTTTTTGCAAAGCCCTCAGCGCAGATATGGAATCACCTAACGCAAAATATGCAAATACGAGGGAAAGAAAACTATTAGCGGTATCCGAATGGTTTCCTAACAGTTCCTGCCTTAATTGTAGTGACTTCTGAAAAGACTCGACAGCCTCTTTAAAATCTCCCATTTTCATTTGCACTTCACCACGACAAAAGTAGCTGTGCGCCGTATCTTCATGCTTACGAAGCAGTTTTGACCTCATATTTAGTGCTGTCTGGAACTTCTCAAGAGCCAACTTATTGTCATCCATGGCAAGATAAGCACACCCTAAAACATGGATGCTGGTGGCTGTGTCCGAGTGATCTCCCAAAAGATTCTGCCTTATTTGCAAGGACTTCTGGCCAGACTCGAAGGCTCCATTAAGATCTCCAATTTCCAACTGCACTTCGCCGAGCAACAGATAGCTGGTAGCCGTATCCTCGTGATCACCAAGTATATGTGTTCTCATGTACGCCGCACTTTGCAATGCCTCAAAAGCTAAATTAACGGCACCCATTTTCAAATGCAAAGTACCCAGAGTGTTAAAGGTTCTGGCGGTTTCGGCATGAGCCCCTAATAGTTTTCTTCACATGTCTAAGGTCTTTTGCAGCGAAATCAAAGCCGCATCGTAGTCCCCCATGTAACCCTGTGCTATACCAAGGCAGTGGTAGCTACATGCCGTACCTTCGTGTTCACCAAGTAGTTCTCTTCTCATGGATGTTGCTCTCTGGAGTTGTTCAGCAGCTGCCTTATGATCACCCATTTCGAGATTAGTAACTCCAAGAAAATGAATGCAATTTGCAGTATCGTTGTGAATCCATGAAAGTTCATTTCTTAATCGCAAAGCCATTTGAACAGCGTTCAGTGCGCCACTGAGATCTCCCATTTCACGTCGTAACTTTCCAATTTTATAGTAGCCCCACGCCGTATTTTCGTGGTCATCTACAACAAATACAATATTTTAGTCAGGGGCGCGCAAAGCTGAAAATTTTGCAGAGGTACAAACACTCAGTTCCGTATTAACGACCCTACCCCGTCTCCCAATTCGTTTTCACGTGGGGGAGGTAATTAAATTTCCGTTTTTCTATCAATAAGTGAGGCTATGAATTCTCATGGCTTTGGGATCATGTACATTTAGGCAGCAGTTACGGCTTTCGCCTATTGCAAATACATAACAATCATTTGCTAAAGGTGCTCAGAAGCACCTTTAGCATTTCTAATTTTTTTTTATTTAAAAATATCTTCGTGATTCAAACGGTGAGTACAGTGATGCAGCTATTTAACTGAGGGTTCATATTTTAGTGTGGCTGCTGGTTTAAGACGTCGCGAACGGCAGACGATGTACCTGAATGTTTCACCTGCTTCAATTAAGTGAAGTAGAAAAAATCATAGTCTTCAAAGGTCTACAAATGAAACGTTAATAACTGGCATTTAGATATTGGCTTTAACATGGAAGTATGAGTAATTGCGTTTTTAGAAGCTTGAACAAAAGTTCGTTTTTCTGCTGTACCGAGTAAATATAATTCCGTAAAAATGCTTTATTCTCTCTCGTACAAAGTTCAACAGACCTTTGAATTCACCTTCCGGCAACTTAAGTCCAACCATATCTGATACATGTGTGCTGTCATAAAAGTAATTAAAACATAGTATTTAATTTACCCAGTGGCTAAGTGAAGATGAATAATTTTTGCATTAGCGAATAAAGTTGGAAGTAGCCACAGTGGCACCCAACCAGAATATAGTTCAAAACCACTTAAACGTAGCATTGTTGAACATATTTTAGTATTTAAACGGTAGATATAGGCATATTTTTATCCCCTAAAAATTTTTCATCTGTTCGGATTTCCTAGCTGAAAGTCTAGTGATCCGAAAATTATAGGGATCAAGACTTACTAGGTGACCTTTTTAGGGTAGAAATCCGGGCAAATGGGCAAATGTACCATTTTTTTCAGATGTTCGAAAATCCTAGGAGAGGCAGGCAAGCAAGAAATTTTACAACAAATGTTCCGAAAATTCTAGATCTCAAATCGTGTTCCGAACAGATATTTTGCAAAAATTGACGTTGGGTGCCCCTGGTAGCCAGTTGGCGAAATAATTAGAGATTGTTCCATTGAGTGGAATAACATGAGATGAGTAGAAATCAGTATTTCAGCAGACACTCATTCTGTTAGAAGTAAAGTAATGAATGATCCATAATTTTATTGCAGATGTTAGAAAAGGAGGCGTTTGAGGAAGTAGTCTTGCAAAGAATATGCGTTCTTTCACTTACAAATTTTAAAAGGGACAAAGGCCAACATCTTCACGTGCAAATTGTGTCTATGAGTTATTGTTATCTGTTTACTAGATTACTGTGTGATAACTGTACGCGACCCGAAATGATCCCCGACCCCAAATGATCCCCAATTTTTTTCACACGCGAGCTGAAATGATCCCCGAGGAATTATAGGAATGGAATGGGATGACGTTTAATTCCCGAAGATGCTAGAATTACTAGGATAAAGTAAATTAACGAATTTTGAGTCGAATTGTTTGAAGTGTTGATGTATTTATGAATTTTGGACAATATATTAAATATATTATAACTTCTTTTTAACGAATTTTGCAAGAAACTTTAGAGTTTAAATTGGAGGTTTAAATCGTGCAAATAACATCTCATTAGGCCCAGTTTAAACGTCAAATTTCACATGTGCCGAGTCTGATACCTATTTGGTTCTACTTAAATAAGTAAAGCCATTCCTAATGTAATTGTTATCTTGCAACATATTTAGTTTCCGCGGCGCACATTAAAACTGTAACAAAGTACCTGATGCGGGGTTAGCTTTTGAGCATGCGAAGTGCTTGAAGGGAGCAAAACTAGAGGTTTTTGCACACGTACGGTAATGTTGCGTTCCTTTGACTAAGTTTATAATTCGTATTATTGATGATTTGCATTTCACAACTGTTACGCTGTCACCCATTACAGATTATTCGCTGATTTCTCAAATTAAGGACTGTAATGTTGATAAATTATCTCGGCAACCTTTTGCATGCATGAATTCGCATCTGGAGGTTTGTCTTCGTTTCCCGAATGACGCTCTTCAAAAAGCAGAATAGGTCTAGAATCACAGCATCCTCGGAGACCCAGGGGCAGATAGTGGGACGAGGAAAAGTCTAAACGGGCGGAAAAATATATGGCACGAAGAAAAGTAAAGAACGGCGAGAAGAGCCCCTGGGGACAATGTCTTACCAGACCAGTTCCAAATGGTCGCCGCCGTTCTGGCTTCTGATTGGTGCCAGAAAACTTGTGTTGTTCAGACTGCGACGAGACTGGGACGAAACTGGAAGCATTTTAGCACTACAGTTCTGTCTGTCTGGTATATTACGGAAAAAGTAAACTCCAGGCAATTAATATAACGGAAAATAACTTTGTGCAGTCGATTGGCCATTTTGAGAAGACTTCGTGGTTATAGCCGAAAAACTTCGCATTTCGTATTAACCGAAAAACGGAATTAAAACGCTTTAATCTTATTCCCGAGATAGAAATGTTTTCCCATTCCACTCCTACAATTCCTAAGGGATCATTTCAGGTCGCGTGTGAAAAAATTTGGGGATCATTTGGGGTTGGGGATCATTTCGAGTCGTGTACATAACTCGAAATTCCTTCACGTACGAACCACGAAAGGGGGCAAAGTTCAACCATGCCAGCTGTGTGACTGTACATCTCATGCAGATTGGCTTCTCACAGTAATAATGTTAACTTGAATATATGAAGACCTGTTTCGCTTTGTAACCAATGCCTTAAAAAAGGCTCTTGTCTTTTAAGAAGCTTTTAATATGTGAAGAATTAAGGTGTCAGAGTTAAAGACTGTTTCACTGAGTAGAATCGCACGTGAAAACCTCGTGAATTATGATGATGCAACCATCTACCACAATGATAAAAATCCTGTATTTCGTAACTATTCGGTATTCGATGATATGAGCCACATTTTCTTAAGAAACTCCGAGGAAACCTTAGAGTTTTCCTTCTAATCAATGTTTGGTGAGTCGATATACACCTAATTGCAATAACGTTGTCATAGAAAAAAGCAAAAAGCCAAATAGGAATTAATTAGCCATGTGATTTACATTTGCGTATTTTAAGAATTTAACAATTATTTAAGAAGTCATTCACAATAACAAGAGATAATTCTGTAATTCCGCGCTGTAAGATAGACAGGCGCCAATGTCATTTTAGAGCCAACAATCTCCATCAACAGAAGTCGCACAATTCGAAAAAGAAAGAGGTAAATTGACGCGAGCAATTTTATGTCTGAGTTGTCGCACTTTCAGTCGCCAATCTATGATGTCCTGACAAACGAAGCTTGGTTTGTGGCGCGGGTGAGGAAGTGGCGGAGGACCCCTAACCCTCTCCGCCCCTGATTTGTTGCTTTAGAATTGTGATCAGATGGTGTTGTGCACTGCAAACCATACGCAGGCTGGCTTTTCTATTTAGCACTAAACTAAAAGACGCGTCGCGTTCCTGGAATTTACCACAGGCCATATTTATTGAAAAAAAAATGGAGCCATTATTTCTTTAACAGTTATTCGATGTACGTTTGTAATTCGAGCACTTTTGAAATTCGCTAGATGAATCAGCCTCGAATTGCACCAGAATGACACCAAGAAACTGATGCAAATGATTTCTCTCATATTACGTGATTAATATTCAGCTATATGCGTGTGTGTTGTTGAATGTTGCAAGCTATGATAATTACATGCTAATTTATTCTTATTTGACTTTTTGCTTTTTGCTTTTTTGCTTTTTTCTATGACAACCTTACTGCAATTAGGTGTATATGGTACTTTAACAATTTGTTTAACTTGCACCAGATCTATCAGGGAAAGAAAGAGGAAAGTGAATATATAGCGTTTCGCGTTTTCATGACTCTTGGTAAAGTTAAACTGAAGCATTAAGATTACACTGAAGCATTCAAAATAGCTCATGCACGTTAAACCTGCCTATTTTTTAGCGTAAATTGTAAGCATCTCCTCAAAGTTTATAAAGGGAAGCTTCGCCTTTAGGCTTGGCTAATTAACAATTATTCCTCGAGCCCGAATGGACTAGGGACTCAGGGGCCATAAGGGTGAGAGGAATAATTGTTTTAGTAATATCCAACTAGTTGGTCAAAAATATCGAGACAAAACAACTTTAGCTAGTTAAAGCTAGACTTAAATCCTTTTTTGCCGCCAAAAAACCGGCGCTTTTCGCACTAGTAACATATAGCCTAGTAGCTCAACCAATCAGAACGCAGTATTGATAATAGACCACGAGTTGGATTTTACAAAAACTATACATTAGCTTAAAACTTACCCAAGGCTTTATAGGTGCAAACCAGCAGCTGTAAAGTTGCTGCCGCTTCGGTAACGTCGCCTGAAGCGTGTTGTGAATCACTGAGACATTTCAAGCTTAAGGCCGTCTCCGTATGGTCACCAAGCAACTCTTTCCGTAACTCGACGGCCTTTTAAAATTGCTTGACGGCTTCATCGTACCTGCACATTTCGTAGTAGGCAATTCCTGTTTCATGGAAGCTGGCAGCTGTAAGGTTGTGATTACCTGAATGTTTTTCCCCGAGTCGTAGGCTTAGATCTAATGCACGATGAAATGAATTTTCAGCCTCCTTATATCTTTTCATCTCCAAGTAAGTGGCGCCCTCGTTATGTAGGCTTGGTACGGTCTCCACACTATCTCCTAGGTTTTCTTCCTTTATCCTTATCGCCCACTGTAGTAACTTGAGAGCCCTACCGTAGTCCTTCCTTCTACGATATAGTTCGCCAAAATTGTTTAAAACTCTTCCGAGTCTTACGAAACATGCCTGAGCAAAGTGTTCATCTTTTGACTCAACTAAGATACGTTCAAGTTCTTCACAAGCGGTAACGAAATTGTCTACATCAGCAGTAGTACCATTAATATTTTCAAAGACTTGCGTGAGCAAAATCAATGATTCAATAGTCCCTTCAATTATAGAATTGTCGTGCGCCGTTTCCTTCGTTTCTCGTAGAATACTGGTTCTCATTTCTAAAGCTTTCTTAAAGGAACAATGGGCAGCCTCGTACTCCTTGAAATTTTTTTGCGCCTTACCGAGTGAGTGGTAATTTCGGACCGTGTCCTTGTGGACTCCCAAGACATCTTCCTGTTGACGAGCTATTAACTCAAAGCCTTCTTCTGCCTTCTTATCACAATCTAATCTCTCTAACCCTTTGCAGCAAGTCTCTACCACCCTGGCAAAGACACGACCTTCTTGAAACATCACCAAAAGAACTTTTTGCAGTCTTAGAAGAGAATTGGTGATAACAGGTAGTTCCATTTCAAACTGATCACCGAGAGATTTGTAAAGGGGAGGAAGCAATTCAGCTGTCAAAGCAAAAAAGAACGCATCTCGTTCAGCAACAGATTCTGGAAGACAGCGCACATTTGATTCTCTAGATGAAAGGGTGTTTCTTGAAAATAGACTACAAAATGCAGGGGACAATGATGCAGACTCACTCTCAATGCTGCAGGCATATGACGCAATTTCATCGTTTTGTCGATTCCCGTGGCAAACTGCAAGGACATGGTAGGCTAAGATCATAAACACCTTTTCACCGTAGTCATTATTCAGACGATCTACAGAACGCTTAAGAAGCAATATTCCTTCTTCAAGCTTACCACAAAGAAGTTGATAAATACCACCATAACAGAGTAGTTTTGGTGGACAATCAGCAGCATCAATGAAGCTATGTTGCAAGGGACTGTCAAGGTTTTGTTCATTTGAGAAAAAGAAACCTAAACAACCAAAGGACTTTGCAGTAAGCAGTTTACGTTCGACGTCACATTGCTTCTTCCTCCTTGCCTCTTCAACAGCATTGTCATAGAGCCTGTTAAAAGTCAGTTGCTCGTCATGTAAAACAGAAAAGAGAAAAAGTTCTGCCTTAGACAGTACCTCTGTCGTCTTGGCGTACAGCCCGTCCTTTCTTGTTCCATTAGCTAGCGATTTCATGATGTTTTGTCGGCGACTTACAAACTTTTCAACGGCGTCATTAGAACGGCCCGTAAAAAACATTTTATTAGCATCCTCAAAGCTGCTGATGTAATATCCGTAAAAGCAAAGTTGTGCTCTGTCAAAAGTAGTTTTAGTTGTACTGTCACAAAATTTATTCTCATCAATAAAAGATCGTAGTAACGAATGAATTGTGAAAGAGCAAAAATTTTCGCGGGATTCTATTAATGATTTTGCTTCCAGTGCTCGTAAAATTTTCTTGCTGGTTCGTTCCGGAGCTTTTTCTAAGCCCATTACGGCCCTAGCTTCTTTAGCTTCAAAGTTACCAGGAAAAACGGCCAGAGAAACGAATGCTTCCCTCTCTTTGGGTGACAGTCTTTGAAAAGACGTGTTTATTAAAGACTTTAATCTTGAACAGTGAGATAAACGGTCGTCGTCCAAAACCTCAACAAGAGTTGAAGTCTTCAGCTCCTCTAAGAGTTCATTAAGAGGAACGTTCTCTTCTTTCATGATGCTACACATAAGACGCATGCCCAGAGGAACCTGTCCACACTCTTTTAGTATGCTACTACAGTTGTTCTCTGATACACTTGGCAACAGTGATTTTACTAACTTGGCCGAGGAAATCTCGTCCAGTATTCCAACTTTCTCGAGATGAATGGGAACCTCATGCTTCAAATAGTCTAGAGACTCACGAGTAGTAAAGAGAAGCTTGATATGACAACACTGGGCAAGAATGTCTTTTGATAATCTGAGAACCTCTTCTTTGACCGTAGTGTCTCCAGACTCCAGGAGATCGTCAGCATTATCCAGGATTAACACGAATGGATTCTGAAGCTGTTGCAAGCGCTGAATACGCCAGTGAGACGGGGAGATATGAGGCACTTGTTTGACATCTGCGAAAATACTGAGCAGCTTTGAGACGAGCTTATCTTTGCTTTTCATTCCCCGTAGGGATACAAAATATACTGGAATCTTATTTTCCAGTAACTGATGTGTTACGGTGATTGCCATTGAAGTCTTTCCAAATCCTGCTGAACCCCAAATATCGGCCAGACGAGTACTTTTGCTACTTATCAAATGACCGAGAATTGCCTCGCATTCTTTTTTAAGGCCGTAAAAGTGGGGTATTTTATCAGGCACAGTGAGGCCAGGAACCACGTGACCTAAATGGCAACAACAAATCTATTACAACAGTCATTTTTTACAAAATTACTTATTTTTTATTGATTTGATTGAGGTTCCCATGAGAATACATTTCAACCCCTCTAGGTTAAAACCTGGTTGCGATAAGCTGATGAAATCGAGTGCGCTGAAGGCAGAACGTTTGCATTTATTAATTTTTAATAAAATTTTTTTCAGTTTTATGACAAAGATTTTCAAGGTTTTATACCCAATTATTGAGGGGAAGCTGAACGTTAAAATCATTTGCGATGACTACATGAAGCCACTGAAAACGACTGATTCCGCAGTGAGACGTTTTGAACGAGAAGTCTTTGAAAGGCTGAATTGACACACGCGATAGCCTATAGAAACAGAGACACGGAGAGACAGAGAATTGTTTCTCAACCTGTTCCCCAGAGTTCTCTCTCTTGCTTCGAGAAAGGCAAGAGAGAGAACTCTCAGAACGAGGTCAACAGTTCATTCTATTACTCTGAAAGCCTCCTGTTGTTTTGGGGTCCCTTGAGTGGAACATGGGCTTCCTGTGCAAAAGCCAACCGTGTTTAATATTTATGCATTTTGAAAAAAGAAACACTTCGTTTTTATCAGTGAAAACTAGGTAGCAGTTATTTTTTCTTCTTTCTCTTTTGCATAAAAGTAACAAACACATTTTGTTCACTTTTTATTTAACCGTATAATTTCAACTAACGTGGGTTCCCTGTGTTAAGAGCTCAAAATGTTTAACGCTTAATTTTAGCATGTTCTGCCGAACGGATTTTGGCGGATTTTTAGTATGTTGTTAGATAGGCCACCCTTACTTAAATGACGTTGAAAACAATTCTGTTGCAATTAGTTTGATGTTGAGCCTCAAAAATGCCTAGATTGACTGAAATTATTCATTAACTGTTAATTATTCCTCCAGCCCGAATGGGCTCTGAGTCAATAGCCCATGAAGGCCGAATGGGCTATTGACTCAGAGGCCTTAAGGGCGAGAGGAATAATTGTTTTAGTAAAATCCAACTAGTTGGTCAAAAATATCGCGAATAAAAAAAATTTTGCTAGTTAAAGCTAGACTTTAATCCTTTTTTGCTGCCAAAAAGCCCGCACTTTTCGCTACTAGTGGGCTATAACATATAGCCTAGTTGTAGCTCAACCAATCAGAACGCAGGATTGATAATAGACCACAAGTTGGATTTTGCTAATATATGATATCGTAACCGTCGCCGAAGGATCACGATAAAACTTGGTATTACTGTATAACATTCGCAAGCTACAAAGAAATAGAATTAACTTGCAGAAATTATTAAGCTCCTTTCGCCTACCTTTCGAGCTTACCGCCTCGTTAGCTTGTTTGTTATCCTCGACACTAGCTTTTAATTCGTCCATTTCTGTTCTCACATCTGTCAGTAATGTTTTGACTTCTGTCACCAAAACGTTCATGTTTTTATTAACATTTATTACTCCAGCTTTCATTTCGTTAACGTTTGACCCGACATCTTTCACCGAAGTTGTCACATCTCCTAGTCCAGTTTTAACATCTTTCACGTGTGCCCCGACATCTTCCACCGTGGTCCTCACGTCTTCCATTCCGGTTTTAACATTCTTGACGTCTGATTCGACTTTTTTCACTTTTGTACGCGTATCCAGCACTTCAGTTTTGACATCTTTCATTTGTGAACCAACATCGTTCATTTCTTTCTTTACATCTTCTACCTCACTGCTTACATTCGTCACGTCCGAGGCGACACCTTTGACTTGATCTTCGATACGGTATATGCCATCCTCGATCGCCCTCAATTTCTCCTGTCTTAACTCTAGTTCCAACTTTTGAACCCTGGCAGTGGGGAAGTCTCCTTCCGCCATCTTTCCAACGTCATCGATCCCGGTAGAGCTTTGTCCAAGTGCTGCGAACGCATCTTTAGATAGCTGTATGTACTGATCAAAGGCTTTCTTATCAATAGTTGAGCTGTGGTTAATTGAGACAAAAACTGTTTCGTAACAGACGAAGCTGATCCAAAGCTAAAGCTAAAGCAAAAGTCTCATCGCTGTTGCCCGAAGTGCTTGTAACACTTGCATGGAATACCCCTCTTGGCAAACGATGGGCTTTCACGTAAAGATCGGCCAAGGTCTTTCCTCTCCCGCCTGGAACTGGCACTGCAAAACTTTGAGCACAAAGAGTGGCTTCAAACAAAGCTGTGCAGTCCCACTTCTCAAAGGATTCATTGGTTGGCACATTTTTGGTCTTTCCACCCTCCTTACTAAAGAACATGTTCCGAACATTAGCGAGTCATCCCATACTTTGAAGCTGGGAGTAGGAGCAACTTTGGTGTCCCACAAGCGTACAAATACGTGGCACAATGCGGTTGGAAATTCATCAAGAATAACAGAGGCGAACTTGAGCAAGTTCAGTTGTTCCGAAGAAAATGTACTCATGATCAGCAACAAAGTGATTCAGTGACAGCTCGGGTTGGAAGCTACATCTCACTCAAAGGAACATCTGAAAAAGAAATGAAACGCATTTAAAGTGTTGCTCCTTTTGATATGATTAACCTACCTTGCACGATAAATACGGTAAAGTGATTCTACTTCCCGTGAATTAGGCATAGCAGGCTGTTACTTACTATTATACACTAATTCTACTGTCTCCTTTTTTTACTTGTAACTATTTGTCATAAGTTGTTAGTATCTATTTCAGAGGTTTAATACGAGTAAATCACTCTAATCTCCACGTAATTAGAACTTAGATCATCGCAGTTAATGACTTTCCTTCATTCATTATTTCATAATGTTAATAATTGTTTACAGTATCTTGTTTATTCATTTAAACTATTCACTTTCCAAAATCATAACATATGTACTTCGAGGGTAGAATTTCCGTACAAGCATGCAACATAACCTCTACTACTGAAGTCCTTTCATATACTGCAACTATGCACATCAAAGGCAATAAACCCTTTGACTAGTTTTTGTACCAGTTAGAAAATTCGTCGAAACCACTGAAGAGCACCAAAACTTGCTAAGTTTGAAAAGTGACGTCTGCGTGTGAAGATATAGCTCCAGAAAGTTGTGAAAATATACAGAAGTTTGTATGCTGTGTGGCAAATTTCTGCCCCCCACCATCGCTAAACGTACGTCCGCGCGACTTTGAGATGCTTTATCTCCGTTACTTTTCAACAAATCACTTTCAAACTTCGCAACAATTATTAATTTTAGGGCGGTTTTTCCAGCTAGTCGACGGATTTATTCTCCCTGACGTGTCTATGAACAAAGTTTGAAAAACAAAAAAGTTGGAAACGTCTGTTACACGTCAAGCTATTGCTGCGATGCCTCCGTTTTTTTCTTCTCAATCTGAACGCAAACTTGAGTGCCATTATCATCTCACAGTCACCTCGATCGCTTCGATTTGCATGAGAACCGGGCTTTAAAGTTCGAAAACTTGTATAACTTTTTTGTATTTAGTTCTGAATTCTCATCGCAGGCACCATTTCAACGCGGTTGCGTATTGACCCATTGACGCCCGGGACTATATACGCTTTACCTCAAACACTGCTTCCTCTCCAGGCTGATAGAAGCTGCAGGGCCGTAGGAATAGGGGTGGCCAAATAGGCCCGTGCCCCAACCCCCCCACCCCCCCCCCCCCCCACTTTTTGGGCGAAAATTAAAAAAAAAAAAAGAAGAAGAAGAAGAAGACTACCACTTCACCGTCGAAAATACTGAGTTAATAACACAACGCAATTCCCCTTTTGATTTTAAAAATATGTTGTTAGGACTAATTTTTTAACCTCTCAAGTCCGTTTAATCCCTGTAATGCTAGAAAAGCACATAGATGGAGGACAAACTGACGCACTTTTCCTCGGAACTGAACAAGACTATAACTGATGTATGAACGGGATCACGTTTAGATTGATCAACCAGGTTATGAAATCCAGGGGCGTAGCGTCCACAAACGCACATACGCCCGTGCGTACAGCTGAAATCTGGAAATAGTTTTTGTACATATATACTGATTTCCTGAAAGCATTTTTATCATTAAACAAAGGTAACTGATAAACTTTTTGCCTTGTATTTGTGTCTTTTGCCCGTCTGAAGAGTAAACGTCTCGCCCTTAGCCATCGAATCACTAGAGACGAGGAGAGACGCAGATATGATGGCTTCACTGTTTTACCTTTTTTCCGTGAACACTGTACCTTAACGACAACACTAGAGATGGGTAAAATATGTTCTAACTATTTGCATTTTCTTTCGTATTTATTAAAATGTCCCGTGGATAACGCGGGAAATGGCGTTTCCGATCCCCTAAATTTAAGCATTTTCTGGAGGAGCATGCCCCCAGACGGTGATCCTCCCTACTTCGGATCGCCTTCCGACTTCCAACATTTTTCCTTTGCGTACACCTTCAGACTCTTACGCTACACCCCTGAAATCTATAAGAATCTTGAAAACTTGCTTTTCAAGACAGTTTCAGGAGGACATTTCTCAAGTGAGTTATTATCAACCTAGCTGCCACTTTTATGGTTTAGATGTAAGCTGAAAATGCATGCTCACGAAAGTTCCATTGTCTGCTGTCTAAATGTCATCCATAATAGAATTTCTTGATGCAAATGGCATTGCTTCATTCAATGAGACTGCAACAGTTTTAGTGAAACTTATATTAGTTATGCCTGCCACAAATGCTTTGAGTGAAAGGTCTTACAGTGCCTTAAAGAAGAGTCTAGACTTACCTATGGAGGGGAATACTGGACAAAAATGTTATTGGATCGTACCATAAGGTGCATTATATCGAATTTGCATGTATACTGTCTTACCGTACCCGGTATGCTGTTATGTCGTACTCGGTGATGTTGTGTTGTGACCGGAACACTGTATTATCGTACTCGGTAACCTTACATCGTAACCAGAATAGTATTGTATCGTACTCCGATGCTGATGTATCGTACCCGGTAGTCATATATCGTAACTTGTATGCTGTTGTTTCGTACTCGGTAACCCGATATCGTAACCTGAATGGTATTGTATCGTACCCGATGCTGCTATATCGTACCCGATGCTACTATATCGTAACCTGAATGGTATTGTATCGTACCCGATGCTGCTATATCGTACCCGATGCTACTATGTCGTACCCGAAATGTGGTCGGCGGCTTTCAAAGTACGTCAAATATGATCATTATAGTGTACCGTGTTTCGGTGCTTTACGCGCTTCCGTGCTTCTGGTGCTTTACTTGCTTGACGTGCTTTGCTTGCTTAAGGTGATTTACTTAAGGTTCCCAATAGGTTTAACCGTTAGCCGTCGAATACCCTCGTCAACCGTCAAAAATTGTTGTTTTTTACCGTTACGCGTCAAAAATGCAGATTTATATTTAACCGTCGTTAATTTGTGATTGCCCAATCTCATAATTCCTTTTTTGTGTGTGCAAAAGTTTGATGTGATAAGAGTGCATGATATTACCCAATTAAGGGTTTTGATTGGTTCATCATGCCATTTTATGCCAAAAAGGTCTTGGATTTTACCTTCGGACGAGACGATCCAAATTCCTTTATTTTTAGATGAGTTAATTACCGGGGTCCACGGTTGGGGGAGGGAGGTTCTCCACATAATGGCCTATACGGGCAGGTCACTCAAAAAGGGTACCTTTTTCAGGCTTCAGGAATATGAACGCTGCTGATTCAACAAGTTGAAGTATATGAAAGGGTAGGAAGATCTGTTCTTTCCGTATATAAAATGACCTAATAGGACCGCAGAAGAATTTATATATCGCTGTTGTAAAAAAGTCAATGAAATATTCTGGTTTTGTGATTAGCTCGCATCTAGAAGACAGCGCATTTACAGCAGTTGAAAGGAATGCAAAGTTCTAAACTAGGTTTGTGAAAAGAACAGCATTTGTCAATAAAAGTTTTTAATTTAAAAGTGGCACCTTTATTGTCAAAAATGGTACATAAAGTAAGGGGTTGGACCTCGAGGCAGAACCTCCGTTTGTATCTTCATCACAGCTTGTAATACCGTTTATAATAAATTGTATTTTGGCAAACTGCTAGAGCAAAAGTTTCAACTGCAGTCATAAAGAAATATGGAGAAAAGGGGGTAGCCTTACTTCACCACCCCTATACAGATAAAAACAGTCTGTTGTGAGACAATAATTGAAAAAAGAATCTATGATATTGTTAATATATTGGCGCTCCTTCATATATACCGTAAAATTCCCAAAAATGAGCCCCTTCAAAAATAAGCCCCCCAAAACGGTAACGCAAAAAACCCTCCGTTAAATCGCCCCTCCAAATATAAGCCTCCCGGGGGCTTGTACTTCCAACTATAAGGCTAGCCCAATCGCAAATTTCCCTCCGTAGATAAGCCCCTCCAAATATAAGCCCCTCAAAAAGGGCCTTTGAAAAATATAAGCCCCGGGGCTTATTTTCTGAATTTTACGGTAGCTGAACCACTTGATTATAATGAATAAATGCTTAGCTGGACGTTTTTTATCCCAGTGGCTGAGACCAGGATAACCTTAACATGAATGTTGATAAAAGAAAAAGGTCTCCAATTTTCTAAAAGTTAACAGTCCTTTCCGTTTTTTTTCAATGAAAGTGATCTTGGCTTGTTTCTTTGCATCTCAAGTAGGCAAAGCACCACAAGCAATGAAGGCAACGCTACATTAAAAGCACCCTATGATAGCAAGCTCAACATACACATACGACGGCTAACGGTTAAACCTAATGGAGACCTAAAGTAAATCACTTTAAGCAAGCAAAGCACGTCAAGCAAGTAAAGCACCAGAAGCACGGAAGCGCGTAAAGCACCGAAACACGGTACATTATAATGATCATATTTGACGTACTTTGAAAGCCGCCGACCACATTTCGGGTACGACATAGCAGCATCGGGTACGATATAGCAGCATCGGGTACGATACAATACCATTCAGGTTACGATATAGTAGCATCGGGTACGATATAGCAGCATCGGGTATGATACAATACCATTCAGGTTACGATATCGGGTTACCGAGTACGAAACAACAGCATACAAGTTACGATATATGACTACCGGGTACGATACATCAGCATCGGAGTACGATACAATACTATTCTGGTTACGATGTAAGGTTACCGAGTACGATAATACAGTGTTCCGGTTACAATACAACATCACCGAGTACGACATAACAGCATACCGGGTACGGTAAGACAGTATACATGCAAATTCGATATAATGCACCTTATGGTACGATCCAATAACATTTTTGTCCAGTATTCCCCTCCATACTTACCTTAGGTCTACCGTGACGCGAAAATGGATGCACAAGAAAGACGCGGACAACTTAAATCTAATTGATGTTGGGACTTTTACACCGGAGGCTCTGACAGGTTTTCAACATTTGGACACTTTTCAGAAGTCGACCTACGTTACACATTTAGCTAATTAATTGGTACTGTTGGAAACCAATATATTTAAAACTGCTGTGGTCAGGCTGGTTAGCCGATAAATTCCATAGCCTCAACTGTCAAGACACTTAGCCTGCGTAGCAAGCGTTTCCGTGCGAGTTCTAACTTTCGCGCAATATAGTTGGTCCTTAACGGGTCCTTAACGGGTAACCAAGACAAACTTTTTAAGTGGGGAGTTACATGATCGTACTTTCTCACGCCACTAACGATTCGACATGCGTAGTTCTGCACAGCCTGCAATTTCCTTATATTTTTCTCTGTGGTATTTGCCCAGACGTTCGAGCAGTAGTACAACTTACTAAAAACCAAGGCATTTATCACGGTTAGCAATGACGTTCTGTCAAGACAGTGTTTGACACGGCTAATTTGCGCGAGGCGTGCTATGCATTCCGATACTGTGGTCTTAATATGATCATCGAATGTCAGGTTCGAATCCAAAATCACCCCTACATGATATTAGATATATAAAAAAAAACAAACATCAAATGCAATCATTACTCAGGCTTACCATTCGAGATGCAGCTCCTGAAAGCTATCAAGTAACGCGAGAATCGCTTGAGAATTTTGAATCCTCTTTAATACGCATCAAGCAAGGTGAAAAACGAAGACGATGCCATTCGAAAGCGGATTTCCAACTTTGACAAGCGACGCATCCCTCAACCAAAAAACCAATGAACAAACTAGCCATGAATAACAGACTTGATAGCAGCTGTATTTCATTTTGTACATCCAGTGGAAAAAGACAGTTAAAAACATCAGAAGTTGACACAAAACTCTGTCAGCTTCAGCTGTCAAAGTAAACAAGTTTGAAGATGCTGCATAAATTTTCCGCATGAACTCACCTGTCAAATTTTGACCAATCAGAGCATAAAAATTGGGCGTAGAGCATGACCAACGCGTGACCTAGGTAAGAAAAGGTCTTCCCCGCCTGTATTTTTATGATAACTTGCTGAATTTTCGCGTCCATGGTTAGTTTGAAATCAAACTCTTAATAGTGCGGGGCCATCATGATATAAACACAGCATATTTCATATAAATTTTAAAAAATAATAAACTTGAGCCTGCGATCATTTGAAAACCAGTAACTTGTCAGCGGATAACTTCAAAAAAGTACTCGACCTCGATGGGTCGACGCCTGAGCCCGCGATACGGTCAGGTGATACTGGTCAGCGGATACCTTGTTTTGACAGCTGTCAATTGATCACAACATTGATGTGCAATCAGTTTCCTCCTGGGCTCCCAGAGTAGTTAGAAAGTGTGAAAGTAAACATTGGTTGTCCTGTGGTGCGGACGGACGGCGGGCGGGCGGTCGGTGTACGGTCACGTGATTACCCAATTTTCTGGGATGAGTAGATTTACTAAGCTCGTCGAGCTCCGCTATTAACTTTGGGAACACTTTGTAACCAAGAGGGTTTTTGTGCACAAACCTCCACTTACTTTTACCAAACCTCGTTAATGTAAATTAATTAACCAGTTTGGAAATAAAGAAAATGTTGAACTTGAAGACTTGAAAGTGAATAAGCTCATAACCTGATTTCGGAGAAAAAGTTATCAATTAAGTAAATTCCTAATCTATTATAACAAGTATGCATTGCGAGATACAAAATAAGGCAGATACAGCCAGTCTTCCCTTGATTGAGCAAATGTCACAACTTGAACTAAGACAAAAAAACCTCTACTTAGGTTTACTATTTAGCGTTTTATATAATTTCCCTGGCCTCAGTTCATTATACTGAGTAAAAACAAGGTTTTCGTCAAAATTGTATTTCTCAAATAAGTTGTAGATATATTTCCTTTGACTAAACAATGAAGATTTTTTTCCACTTTTAGATCTGTGATTTCTCATAGCAACTGTCCACTTATGAAGTGGAGGGCAGTTTATGGTTCCAACTTCCCAAAGGTCTTTCACCTGCTGCAGCTTCTCAATGTTTCTGGGTATGGACAATGAATCCAGCCATTCAAGCAAAGAAACAGATCCTTACTCCCTGAACATTGCTAATGTTGCAGGGTCAGTGGTAGCTATAGAAACAACAGGTTGGTTATCTGTAGGTGGGACAAAGGCAGATGTTGGAATAGACTGGACTTGGCCGACTGATGGAGGGTTAGGGCTGGTTGTAGAGATAGAGACAGTAGGTTGATTGCTTGCTAGATAATGTGCTGATGGAATAGGACAGTTGATTGGCGAGGAGATGAAGGATGTGCTAGGGGTAGCCAAACCAGGTTGGTTGATGCCAGATGGAACAAATGCTGTTGTGGACAGTGGCGTACTAGGTTTCTGGCTCGTAGACTGGATGAAAGCTGCAGGATCTGTGGACAGAGTAGGCTGGTGGGTGCAGATGAGATGAATGATGTTCTTGGGGAGGGAAAAACAGGTTGGTTGGTGCCAGATGTAATGAAAACTAAAGATGGGTAAGGCAAAGTAGCTGGACAGCTTGAAGAGCTGATGCTGGCTGAAGCTGGGGTTGGTAAATTAGCTAGACTGCTTGTAGAAGAAGGGATGGTGCTGGCTGAAGCTGGGGTTGGTAAAGTAGCTAGACAGCTTGTAGAAGAAGGGATGGTGCTGGCTGAAGCTGGGGGTGGTAAAGTAGCTAGACTGCTTGTAGAAGAAGGGATGGTGCTGGCACTGTTGGCCACCATTGAAATGAAAACAGAAGACTAAAACATTGCAAACCTCATCTCGGGATTTCAATGTCTCCAATACCATGCAAAGATCTGTCTCCTAGGAAAGAAAAAAAGAACAAACAAATTTAAATACAGTAAAACTGCTTCACACAAGCAGTTACATGATGTATATGTTGCAGTTTGGCATACAAGCTGAAAAGGTCTATTAAGATCGCATTTGCTTCTTTACATGTTTGGGTAATAAACTGTGTCTCAGACTTTTGTCCAGTGGTAAACAGATCTTTTTCTCTGGAATCAAAACAATGCTGTAGACCTTTTTTGCAGATAACAGTGAATTACAAAATTATAATTTGACTTTCTGCTCTATGCAAATAAGTAAGACTAAGAGTCGAGCTCACGCTGAATGAAGCTGATGAAGTGGTCGGGTTCTCCGAATCCAATGGCTTCGAAATGCGTAGTCCGAGATAAATTCATAGAGTTAGTCCACGAAACTAAACCTTCAATTCAAAAACGTTCCAGGGGATGGAATTGTTACAACCCTGATCAATAGTTTGCCAAGCTAAATTAAAAAGTGAGATGTGATAAGCCATGACAAGTATATTGTGTGGTATTTGATGAGAATTCTGTGAAATGGAGGTTAAAAGGAGAAAAGAATGCCTTACGTTACGATGACTTTCTGACGCATTACTAGTGGATGTGTTGTAGTTCAATTTTTACCTCTGGTTTATCTTTTTCAAACCAGATCAATTTTTTTGAACCAGTTAGTTTTTTTTTTAACCAGTTTAATTTTTGTAAATCAGTTTTCAATCAACTGTCTGAAAAAGGGCCTCTAATTTTTGGGGTGTGGATAAAAAAACAGGGGCTTGGCTTTTTAGGGGGGGGGGGGGGGTTCTAAGAAAAAGAACTAGATGCAAGAAGAATAAACAAGTGAATTTCCGAAACACACTCTCATCCACCAACTCCGTCATCCGTTTCTAACCCGACCGTACTACCCCTCAGTTTCTTATCAACCACCCCTGACATATTAAACTTACCACTCACTTCACTCAGTAACAACTTCCTTCTTTTTGCTAACTCATTCTGTACTCACCAGGATTTGAACCTCCAACCTCCAGATCTGTTGCCATCTGTTCTCACCATTAGGCCATGCTAGATTTCGTTGAACGGATTGCCATATTTGTTGTTATCGGACGTACCGCGAAAAGCGTAACATGACAGAATATTAAAATTTTTTGCGCGCCATATATCGTGGTGGATTGCTACCATATTCCTTCAGATTCCTACAGTGACGTCACATTTTCCTACGAGGACAAAGGCGTGGTTACCAAGTGAATCATTCACTTGTGAACGTTGTTGACAATATGGCAGAAAGCGAGGGAAATTTGGCTTCGGTTGATTCAGCTGGTTTCAACTCATTGGAGGTCGTTGCATCTGTTGTAGTTCAAATTTTTTCTTTGGTTTGATTTTTTTTAAACTGGTTTAAATTTTTCAAACTGGTGTGAAATTTTCAAACTGGTTTAAAATTTTCAACACACCACTCATTCTCATTTATTTGTATCTATACTCTGTGTAAAATAACGTAGCTTGTGATATTAAGGTGCAGTCACACATTTTAGCAAGTGTTCATTTTAGTTATTACCATTAAGCGTTAATTCAAATGATTAGCTTTCATGTAAGGTATGGCCACAGTACAGTTTAAGCTCTCACTTTACTGATTAGGGTTAAGCACTCATTTTACTGATTAGAGTTAGGGATAATACAGGTTAATACTACAGCTTGAACTCTATGCATTGTCATCAATGCAAGTGGCTTAGAGACTATTTTTACTGTGAAACCAGAATGAGAGAGGGAAGGGGTAAATGCAGGGATTATCTTCGTTGTGGCTATCCGTTGCTGTTCAGGATGATGGTTCATGCTTGATATGTCACTGTTTTCTCCTCAAAGCCGAGATTGCAGAATATTACTGATGTTCAGGTTATATTTCCAGGTTTGAGGAAGATATTATAACAAAACTCTTCTTTGAAATGTTTGTATGAGTCTACTCATTTTTTGGAGGGTTTAAAAATACTGAAACATTATTGTTTTTGCAACACATACCATTTTATTGTTCACTCTTAAGTAACAGAAGTAATACAAAAATGGGAGGGAACTGAAGTCACTCGATATAATTATGTTAAATAAGTAGTAATATTGTCATGATGACTGTTCATAATAAACATGCTTCAATGTTCAATTTGAATTGTGTGCCTCTTTACAAGCACTCGAAAATGAAATTTCTTTGTCATAATTTAATTTGACACCAGTTGCTGTACAAGGTTGTAACCTTGATGTTGCAATGTAACCTTGGATTACTCCAAATTGAGTGACGACTTTGGCATAGCCATTTTCTGTAGCAGTAATTTTTCCCATCAGCATATTTGGATGCATGGGTGTTTTTTTATCAACTTTATCAATCTTTATAGAGACCATATCATCAACTTTGAAAGATTTGCTTCTGGAACTCTGCCGTGTTTGTTTTATCATTCTGTTGTTGTAATCTTCCCGATTTTCACTGATAGATTTGTGCTTTTTTGTCCGTTCATCACTTATGGATTGGCTACTTTCACGTGAGTCATTAGTAGTAACTGGAGCTTCAAATTCAGTTTCCTGGTCAAGTAACAATGAAGGGGTAAGCTGCTCTCTGTGTGGCTTTATGCCATATACTGCCTCATAAGGACTCTGCTTGATAGCACGGTGGTAGCCAATATTTCTTACATAAGCAGCTTCCATGGTAGAATGGCACCATTTGTTGGTTTCTTTATTAGTAGAAACTATTAGCGCTCTCATGTCTTCTTTCCATGATCTGTTTGCTCTCTCCACAAGACCTTGCGTTGTAGGAGTACGTGGAGAGTGTTACGAAAAACTCTGTTGCGTGACTAGCGTGACTTTCTAGAAGCTTCGCAAGAGTTCATAGTTTGTTTATTTTAGGATCTTGTGTCAGCGTTTCTAAAACGGTATATTTTGTAATCTTTTTGTAATCTTTCTATAAATAGACTATTTAGAAACTTCTAGAATATTATTGTAAACGTATATAAGTAAGCGATTTCGAGCGAAGTTTTAACTAGTTTACCACAAGCGAAGAGAGTTTGACGATCAGCCGTGTGTAGTCAAGTGTGACTGAAGCAGTGTTTATCAAGTTGGCAGAGGCCGTGTGATTTTATTGAAGTTGGCGGTGGCCGTGTAAGTTTATCGAGTTAAGTGCTGTTGTGGAGTTTTACTTCGTGGAAACTACGTTCATTTTTGGAATAAATCTTCTTGTTGCTGTTCCGACAACCCTGCGTTCAGTTTAGTTTGCAAGCTACTCGTCCTCTAAAAGATTACCCGCGTAACAGAGAGCCATGCCCTTGCTTGATCCCATTTTCGTTGCAGAATGTTTCCATTTTTTTGTTCTTGAATTCCTTTCCATTGTCAGTGAGAATCGTTTTTGGGAAACCATATGTGTAACAGTACGTTTTGATGACTCTCAGTACCTCATCAGCACTTTTGTTTATAAGTGGTGAAACGTAAACATATTTGGTGTGATGATCTATGATGTTAATCGCCCAGGTGTGAGGTCTCTGCAGTCACATGGACAGTTTCTGAAATCCATTAAGTCAATCTCCAGAAGAGAAAGAAACGCGGAGACTGAAGAGGTTTTCCCACTTTTTTGACACGACTGGTAAAAGATTGTTGTTCAGCATGAAAACGACATGAAGCAACGAACAGGCTTATGACTTTACTGTTTACTTCGCTGTAGTTGTTGTTTATCCATTTGCTTGTTATCTGTCTTCCTCGGTGATTAATGCGTCTGTGTGCAAGGCTTAAAATCTCATGAAGCTGTCCTTTGGGTACTACTTTCTTTTTGTCTTCCGTTACTAGGGAATCGTTTTCATACACCGTATTCACAAATTGCGGACACGCGGGAAAAAACTGGTGCCTAGTCATGAAAGCGAAGCGTTGGAGGATAAACAATATTAGTATAATTACATCGATGACTATCGAAAATAGAGCGCTGTGATTGGCTAGGAGCTTCGCTTTATCCCGCTATAATCACCGCGCGGTGATTATAGCATTGAAGGCTAGCAGTTTTCAAAATGGCAGCCAGTTTTTTAGATGTTTCGGGGTCGGAAATTGATCAATAATTTTATTTTCTCGAATAATCATCAATGTAATTATACTAAAACAATTAGTCTCCTCAGGCGACGTGAATATTGGCGAATAGTCACCTCGACTTCGTCTCGGTGACTATTCGCCGATATTCACGTCGCCTTCGGCGACTAATTGTTAAATATTGCAAATGAAGACTTTCAGTGAACTTGCAGAGTGTTTAGCACGGATTCCACCTAAAATAACTTTGTATGGACGTCTTTTTAAATACAATTACGTGGGATGTCTTCAGCTTTGAATGTTTAGTACTGATTTGCTGTTTGCAATCAAAAGGGACGCGTACATCTTCAACGAAACAGGATGATTTTGTACGAACGGTTTCCGAAACATCAGAAGCTTGACAAGTGGGCGATAGCTGCAGAAAAGCGGCAAACATGTTGGCCACTTCACACTGAAACCGAATACGAAAGCCAACTCACTTCCAATTCTGTAAAAAAGAGATAAAAAAAGATATTGGTGGTGAGAAAGAAAGAAATAAGCGACGGATATATGGCCTACTTGTCAACGGAAGAGACCTTCGCAATTACACAAAACAGGTCAAGTCAAGAGCGGGTGAAAGATTCATTCACGAGGCTCATTTATTCATGTCAGTGTCATTTTATACATATCTATGTATATAACTTCCCAGAAGTTCAGGTTTCACGAGTAATCATCGTTTTATTGCTACAGAACTGTTTCGTATGGTGCAAGGACCACACTCATCAGGCAATTTTGACGACTGAACTGTTGGAATTGGAAGGCTGGCAGTTAAATGCGAAAATTTAAATGGTTGCTATGGTAGATGCGTTACATTCAGGTTTTTTCAAACTGTTGAAGGGTTGCTAGGTAACAAAAACATTATATAAGAGGGATTATCTGTCGTTATAAAAATGTGATATAAGCGGGTTTTAAGCTACGTTACTCTAAAGTTTCCAAGTACATATCGGTTTCTGTGGGGGCATGAACTTGCTAATTCGTTTCTTCTGTTGAGGCTACACAGTTCTTTTTTACAGATGATTATGAACTTTTCATTCAGGCAAAGACTACATTTTTTGCTAACGTTGCTGTAGGGTTTACATTTTTTAAGAATTCTCCATTTAATCTGAAACGGTTTCTTTTCGTTTTGTAAGTTCCAAACATATTTGGAGAGTTGTGTTTCATTTCTTCTTTTCGAGTGTCGAAAGGATGTTTTGTGGTTCCTGTAACGTTCCTTAAAGTTTGTGGCTAGTCCAACGTAGGTTTCAGTTGCTGTCTCAGTAGTAACTGTGGCTTGATAAATGACGTTACTTTGAAGGCATTTTCCTTCTAATGGGCAATCATAGCTGATGCTCCTCAATCAATTGAGTCGAGCGCTCTACGAAATACGTTCTACTCAAAAACCGAATTTATCTATGTATATATGTATGTCTGTATTTACAACTTCCTTTGGATCATATTAATTCCGTCGCTTTGGTGTGAATTGTTAGAGGTACGTTGGCAGAGCTTAGCAAAAATCTCATGATTTCTTTGCCATTGCGAAATAAGATAAGTTTGTCAAAATTAGAAGCTGTAGTGTGTGAATCTTATGGCTTGCTGTTTGCCTGGTCCCCTTTTGGGGCATTATCTCAGAGACCTCTTGGTAAAAAAGTGGTATAAAGCTCACATTTTACTAGGTTAAACTTTTAAGGCAATGTTTAAGTCAGGACTGAACACGGTAAGCTTCTGTTTCGAATAATTAAATTCGAGTCTGGATCCGTTTAAGAAGACCATCAATTTATTTTTTTATGTATTCTTCAACTTTAAAATATTATGGAACATGGAGTTAAACTCTTAACAGCCAAAGATAAGAAATACGAAAATTATTTGCAGAAATGATAATTATGTGGCCGGCTTACCGAGTCTGCCGAGTATTAAACAAGTTGAAATTTTGAGCGTACTCCACTCGATCGCTCCTGCATTTATACTAAAAGATAGTTCTAATTGATGTCCTTCATCGCTAAAGACCAGAGAATAACGTCCTGGCAAACAAAAACCAAACATAACTTCATCGAAACCTCAGTCACCTCTTCTTTCCTGTCTCCTTTGTTTCCATCTCGACTTGAACTGTTTTGTTCAATGGCAGACGTCAGTAAGCCATATATCCGTCACTTATTTCTTTTTTTTCTTGCCGCCAAGATTTGTTTATATTTATGTTTTACCGAATTGCAGTCGGAGCTGGCGTTCGTACTCAGTTTCAATGTGAAGTTTGGGCGAAAATGCCGCTTTTCTGCAGCTATCGCCCACTTGCCGTCGAGCTTCTGATGCTTCGGAAACCTACAAAATCAGCCTGTTTCCTTGAAGATATACGCGTCCCTTTTGATTGCAAACAGCAGATCAGTACTAAACATTAAAAGCAGAAGACATCCCACGTAATTGTATTTAAAAAGAAGTCCGTGCAAAGTTATTTTAGGTGAACTAGCAGAGTGTTTAGCACGGATTGCACTGAAAGTCTTTCTTTGTAAGTTTTGTTTATCCTCCAACGCCTCGCTTTCATTACTAGGCACCAGTTTTTTCCCGCGTGTCCGCCATTTGTGAATACGGTGTATAGGACGATTCAGGGGGGCCCCTGGGACGATTATAGGACCAGTTCTTTCGGGATATTGTGTTGATCTCCCATTTGGTCATTTGTAAACAGGTTTCTTCTGTTGAATCTAGTCCGAGGCACTTTTCTGCTTGGTGTTTCAAATTTGTCGAAAAAGTGGTCGTCTATAAACAACGTTATAAGAGATTCATTTTTGGTCTGTTTGGCTTTTAAATCATCCAATTTCTGGTGAAAAATTTCTTTCAAAACGCAGCAGTTCTCTTCTGTTCGTGCTTCTGCCAACTTGTCAAAATTGAAAGTCCAAATTTGCATCAAATGCGGTCTGAGACCAATAAATTATAATAACAGCGTTTCCTTCCTCTCTTCCGCACCCCCTCCCTGCTCTTTTACTTGCGTCATTTGTCGCGCGGTCTTTGACTCTCGTTCCTCGTTCTTTGCTCCTAAACCACACAGAAACGCTTGCTACGCAGGCTACTTTGGCTACTTCACCAGCGAAAAAATGAAGGAAAACTATCATTTTGGGACTGCTAGTTGATATTTAACAATTATTCTTTGAAATCGAGGTGAATAGTGGCCAAATATTTACCGAGCCGCGAAAGCGGCGAGGTAAATATTTCCAAAGCCACTATTCACCGAGATTGAAAAGAATAATTGTTTTAGTATACACACACGAAGTGATCTCAACAAAATCAGAGAGGAAACCATTAAAAAGTACGATTTGATTGACAGATCAAATCACGCGTAAGTTTAAAAATAGATCTTTGCAGAATTTTCAAACATGGAATTCACAAGTTTATCATTTCGCAAACAACAGCGTAATGGCTTAAATGGAACCGCTAAAAGTTTGAACTGTTTCCTTACCTGAGAAGAAAAGTAGAGCCTCGTTGTTTTCTGTTGACTCGCCAAGTTTATAGCCAAAAGGGTTTGTTGTGTCGTTCTTCGCATGAAGTGCTGACAAAAATGGCGGTTCGGTTGCTCGAGGTAAGACGTCTTCTTCCTTTATCATTCTTTTTCCTGTTTACTTGAAACGAAGAATTTCTGCAAACATTTCCTTTTAAATTTGTTTGTCATAAATGAACTTCGATTTTTGAGCCAAAATTTTCCTGTTATAAAACGCTGAGTTCACGAAACGGCTTCTTCTACGCGAATACACGGGAGTTGTAAACAATCCATCGAGCACAAAACTCAGCTACAGTAAATTGAAAAACGCCGTAATGAATCCTTCCAAGTCTTTTCTTGCCTTAAAAAAAGTCAGGCTAGGATTTTGTCGACTTTTAAAAGATCGTTCCCTAAAAAAAATGGGAAAAACACCGAGCTCACACATTATCCACTCGCTAGGAGGTGAATATTGTTGAATAGTCCGAGATAGAGAAACCAATCAGATTGCTTAAATCACCAAGATCACTGATAATAGAATACATAATGTACTCTCGCTGGTCCTCTCGCTGACCACTACAAACTGCTGTCTCTAGACGGCATTGCATTCTGGGACCACACAGCTGGACCACACCGTTTGCGGGAAGGTCACGCCGGGCAGGACAGCTGTGTGTTGGTAGTTTTTCGTCTCCGTTTTCGCCAGTGCGTTTGTTGAGGTATTGTCATATTATAGTTTAATACAGAATTTTTATTTAATTGCCTATACCAGTCTGTTGGGTGTAAGTGTTTCAAGCCAACGGCGAACAGTCTGCTTCGCGAAGTCTGTTCTTGCAACTATAAACATTGTAAGCTGTCCTTTTATTGAACCATGTAACAAACATTCGGTTTTAGGTTATTTCTGTCCAAAAGTTTGATTGTCTTGTGTTCAAATTCACGCCACTGTATGTACGGTTGTTGCTGCGAGGAGTGCAGCTGTACTGTGGTTGTCACTGCGGCCATATTGGTGGTGTGTTAGGGTTAATATATAGATTTAGCCAGGGCTAAAAGCGAAGCTCCTATTAACTCGAATTTATAATTTAAATAAAACAATAAAATTGTTTTCCACAAATCAGTTAACTTTAGAGCACATTTATGTGACATTTTGAGGGAAAGGCTAAGTGATTTTGGAGAAAAATAATTTGCAAACAGTCCAAGCTAAGAGTGAACTTAATCTTACATCTGGAAAAACAAATTCATGGAAAACAAATTAGGCCGAAGTTTTTGCGTTCGACAAGTTTACTTTACAAAATCTTGCCAACAAGTCTGGGGACGTGTAAACCAACCATTTATACTTTTTATACATCACATCTGAGGTGAAACAGTACCATGAGGCGCTGTTTTTATCGTACAGACCTCGGACAGAATGCAGTATTTCACAATTTGCAATACAAATTGCACTCATTCAGTATTCAGGACGATCGAAGCACGCGTGGGGTTTTAGCGAAACCGTTAAAAAAATTTCCAAAATCACCAATACAGCTAGCCGGTTCTCACTTTTGACAAGCGCCAAAGTGGACTGTTTAAATTAACATTAATAGAGTTATAGGCTTCAACATAATAAAGAATTTATTAGGTTTATTTTTTATCTAATGGTTTTATAAAGATGTGCAATCTTCAAAAGCGTTTGATACGCGTGGCATTTTGACTACTCCTGCAAGCGATGTTCATGAGCGGCTGAAAACAAATGGCACAGCGATTAAAATTGCAAAGAGACTACTAACAATCAATAAAAGGAAAATAATTTGGTGAACCATATACAGAGACAACAATTTTCATTCACGAAGGCAAGTATTTCAGAAAAGTGTCTCTCAAAATTCTTGTTTATGTTTTAAGCCGGCTTCCCAGTGTTTGCTTTTTTCAAAGATGAACTCGAGGCAAGAAAATCACTCAAAGCTTTCTTTTACAGCCAGAATCATAACTAAATATTCTTTGGAACGTTTCTTTCTATTTGCGGTGAGAAATTGTCTGAAGGCTTTTTAAAGCTAAGTTCTATGAGATTATAATCAACAACAACAACAACAATACCTTTATTTGCCCTGTACTTAATTACATACATTAAAGAGAGAAAATATATATATATATATATTTATTTGTACTTAATAAGGCCTGGAGCTGAAATAATCCTAAGATTTTCTAGCCAGTTCTCCAGAATTTAAAGTTTTAGAGAATTGAGATAGAATTTATTTCCAAAGAAGCAGTTTTAAAATACAATGTATTAAGAAAGAAAGAGTATATGCTTAAGTTATGTTAGCTATGTTGTTCTGACAACAAATAAGGTTTCAAATGTTTTTGGAATTGGTACGTGTTTAGTTCTTTAAGAGTTAAGGGAATTTTGTCCCAGATGGTACATGCAGCATATCCGATTGTTTGTTTCCCTGTATTAGTTCGCACTTTTTTACGTAAAGATTCTGTTTCGATGCATATCTGGTATTGTATTTGTGGACATTACTAGCATATTGAAAATAGTTTGAGAACAGCTTTGGCAGGAGGCCTTTATGCCACAGGTACGTGAATTTTAGAATCTGAAATCGATAAATATTATGTACCGTAAGAACGTCTAATAAGTTTAGCAGGGAAAGTGCACTTTCTGTGTGTTCACCATAGCTGGTGGCAAAGAAAATAAGCCTAGCAGAATGATTTTGCTTAGCTTGTATCTTATCAATGTGTGTTTTGTATGCACTGCCCCATGCTAATATTGCATAAGAGATATATGGGTGTATTAAGCTGTAGTAGATTTGTTTCATTTGTAAAAGAGTTAGATAATGTCTCAGCTTAGATATAATACCATTGTTTTGCGCAATTCTTGTACAGATGTATGAAATATAGTGATTGAAAGACATCGTTTCATCAAGCAAGACACCTACATATTTTAGTTTTTGCTTCCTTTGCAGCACATTTATTGTACCATCTGCACTTTCAATCTTGATATTTACTTGGTCATCTTTTTTCTTTGATGATTTAATAATCATGAAGTTTGTAATTAGTGAAATTAATTGACAATCAGTTCTATTTACATCACACCATATTTTCACTTTTTTAAGTTCAGAGTTAACTACCGGTACTTCCTCAAGATCTTTCAGGTTGCGGGCTGAGGCAAAAATGTTTGTATCATCTGCAAATATTCTAAATGTTAGAGCATTTGAACAGTTTGGTAAATCGTTTATGTAGATTAAAAATAATACTGGGCCTATAGGGAACTCCCTTGTGGAATACCGCATGTCATTGTTTGCTCTGACGAAACTGTATTTCCCATCTGTACATATTGCTGTCTATTTGTGAGATAGCTTGCAAAAAGTTGGAGAGGCACGCCATGTATCCCATACTATTCCATTTTTTTTAAAGTAGAATTGCGTGGTTCACCGTATCAAACGCCTTAGAAAAGTCCAAAAACACGCCACAGGAATACAAATCGTTATCTATCACAATATTACGTAGATTATCAGCAATTTCTGCAATGGCTTGTGAGGTTGAATGTCCCTTTCTAAAGCCAAATTGGAACTCGTATAGGATTTCATGCTTTTCCAAGTAATCAACAACCTGTTCGCAAATGATTTTTTCGAAAATTTGGGTTAGCGCAGAGAGTGTAGAGATAGGTCGATAATTAAAAGGATCCATCTCCTCACCCCCTTTATCTATTGGCATGACTTTTGAAAGTTTAAAATTTTCCGGAAATATTCCTTGCAATAGAGATTGATTGAAAACCACACTTAATGCCTCAATATATATGGTTTGCTGTGTATTTTATACATCTCCTTGGAATATCTAATGCCGACTTGTCTACTTTCAAACTCATTATTTTGTCATATACTTCAGTCGGGCAAATGCCACGGAACATAAAACCATTTGGTGTCATAGTTCTATTTAAATACACTGAAGGGTCTATGTCATGTTTTGGTAGTTTATCTGCTAGGCCATTTCCATCATTTATAAAATGGCTGTTTAATTGATCACAAATACTCTGCTTGTCTATATAAATTCTATTGTCAAGCAGCAGTTTTCTTGATTGTATGTTCAGTATTTTCTTTTTTTGTTCTTATTACTTTGCTAATTAATTTCCATGTGCATTATTTTATGCTTTCTTTGTTCAGTTCAAGTTGTTTAGAAAAATAATTCCTTTTAGCTGCGTGTATAATTCTATTCAACTTATTACTATATACTTTATACTCTTTTACTTTGCCTGGGTCCGTACTGTATAAATTAGTCTTTACTAATTTGTGTCTTTGTCTGATTGAGTGCATGATTGCTTTCGAAGTCCAAGGCCTTTCTAAACGCTTTTGTTGCCGTTTTGATGCTTTGTGCAAAGGAGCATGACGATCTGTGATAGCGCTCCGATTGTCTGCAATAGTAGTTACACTTTCATTAACATCAGTTGATATCAAACTCTTGAAGTCAACTGCAAGTAAATCTTGGTGAAAGGCATTTTCATTAAAATGTCTAAAGTCTCAAAAAAACCTTGGTTTATTGGCCGTGCTGCTGTTTGTCTGTTGTGAACTTTGTAATTTAAGGAGTAGTGGTAAATTAAGATAACTTAATTTAGCTGTCATTGATCTTATTTTAGTTGTTGTGACATTGATACTTCAAGCTATTTGGTGGATACAGTCTCATATGTGTGTTCAATGACGTTTTGTGAAGTAGCTGTTTTAAAGGTAAGAAAAACTGTAAGTTTCAATTCTGTCTCATCATAAACTACTCTCTCACTACCAAATGGAAAATCTTGTACTTGATCGAAATTTTGGATCTAGAGATGCTCTGTGTATGACTCAAGTTATGTAAGGTGCATAACTATTTAGTCACTCATAGGATAATGGAATTTGTTTGTTTTATTCAAATAACATAAGAGCTTTTCTCTTTGGTTTGCACTTTGTGCAAGCCAAAGAATGAAGTTGACACTGTTTGTACAAACATGTAATGATGCTGGAAAAAAATAAACTCCAGCAAATAATGAAATAAAAACACAAAGTGGCACATACCGTGTAAGTCACTTTAGATTTACTTGACGCTTTCTTGGCAGTTAACCTGGTGTGCCATCAAGTCTACTGATTTTGGCTCTATATGAATGATACCAGAATCTTTGATTTAGCAAAAAAAGCTGGAGATTTACTGTTCTAAGTATTCACAGATCTACAGTCTATTGAATGGTTAATCTGCTGATGCATTGATCTACCGATCTAATGTGTCACTGTTCCATTCCTGAACTTTTGCATCGATGTACATTTTCACTGTCATGACCTACTTGTCCATTGACCTGTCAATCTAACAGTCTACTTTGTCCACCAGGCTATTGATTTATTGCATAATATGCTTCATCAATCCCATGACCCAAGGATCTAAAAATCTACATTTTAATTAAGTTTTCAATACAGTGAAACCTCTGTTAAGTGGACACCTTCCAGACCTTCCCAAGTATCCGCTTAAAGAGGTATCACTGTATTTAACTTTATCAATCAACTACAGTACGTATTTCAAGGATGTAATCCAATACTATGTCTCTCAATTCAGTCCAGTGTCTGTTTAATAGAGGTTTTTAACAATAAGAATTAACCAAATACAATATATGCTTAATCGATCCGGTGCCCACTGAATAGCGGTTTGTCATTAAGGGAAATGTAAGACGTTAATTTTGGGACCTGGCTTTGTGCCAGCTTAATAGAGGGTGTCCACTTAATTAGGGGCCTTCTATTAAAAATTGAGGTTTCACTGTATCATAATCCGTCACAGTGAAAGACTATCTTTGCAATGAAGAACGAAGGAGTTTTAAATAAACTAAAATGCAGAATGGGTTTGCTATAAGATACAATAAGCAAGTCATTTCTACAGGAAATACAGTAACAGAATGAATTTTACATTATCATATAGAAATGGAAAAAGAGAAAGAAAAATTAATAATTGAATGAACAAAATATACAAATAAAAATCTGCAGGTCACGCCAGGAAATTATCGTATCAAATTGGGCCAACTTTCATTTTGGCTGCAGGAGATCTGAGGCTTAGGTAAAATCCAAGATGGCGGATCAATGTGAAGCCAACGAAGGCGAACTAATTTTTTCAATAAAAGAGGCACTGAAGCGCGAGAAATCAAAACTTAAGCGACGAATTTCAAATGCATATAAGCTAAAGGATTTAGACAATACATTTCAAGAACTTAATAAGCTAGCTGAAGCGGTTGTGAAAGGGAAGTTTGGCGGTCTTTGTGAGAGACCCAACCACAGCATTGGTGAGCTATATCCCATGCTACAACGAAGCATGATCCGCGCGAAGACCACAGTTTTTCGCCGTTTAAGTTCAAAGATGAGCAAGGTTCATCCGTGGATGGTTTGCTTCAACCTTCCCATGCCACAGGAGGTCTTCATTCTCTTGCATAAGGAGATTCTTGGTAGAACAAGATATGGGATAGAGGTTGAAGAGAAACCAGGATCAGTGGCTATAATGTTTTCAAGCCTGAGAAGATTATGTAACCTGTTCGACCAATTCGAAGATTGTGGTGAATTCAAAAAGCATTAACTTGGTGAGGGAAAAGGAGAAGCAAAGCTTATTGTAAATGACGAGAAGAAGGGAACAGTGAAGTACATTGCTAAAGAGGAGGTTTTAAGGGCTAAATGCTATTATGGATATTGGAATTGCTATGGCATCAGGCAGCATCGAAAATAAACAATACTAGCCACACTTGGAATTGCTCAGTCATTTCCTTTTTATGATTTGAGAGACAAAGGTCTGAGCAGTCCATTATATTTTAGTTTACAATATACTTGCATCTTGAAATTCATGTTTATAAATAACAATATTGTTTGAACTGACACTACAACTACAAGTTGAGTTAACATGAATACCCAACTGATTTGCATGTTCAGTGTGTATTTGAATAGAGCTGGCATTCATTAGAATAATATATCCAGTAAAAATGATCAAAATGTTATAACTTAAATTAGATATGATAAGGCTGTGCTCCAAGAAAAAAAATAATTGAGAGCCCTTGTCCATTAATATTTAAACTATAGGTCCAATCCCTATTACCCTACATTGCTATACAGTTCAACTTCAGACAAGAGGGCCAGTTTGGGTAACCAGAAATTCTACTTAGTCATCCTACTTTTTAAAATGTTGAGTTTTCTGGGGCAACCAGGTGTCACTAGAGTACAGCCTTGCATCATCAAAAAACATAGAGATAACATTCTACATCCAGCTTGCATACTAAACTCACTAAGATGAGAGTCTTAAACACTCTTGTGTTGGTTTGCCATCATATAGAGATTTCTTGATCTCCTCCATAAGTCTATGTCCACAGAAGAAGCATTGTTCAGTTTCAGCTTCTTTAGACAGGCCACAGTGGCAGTAATGCTGGGGATCCGTACGGATGCAGGTGGGAATAAGAGTGTCATGTGACTGATGATACGCTAATAGTGAGGGTTGCTTGATGGGGAGCCATAGCTTGCTAATGTGGTCATGCCTAAAAACCTGATACCAACGTTGTTTCTACTGGCTGTTTCTGGCAAAGCTTGCAATTTGCACATGTTTAGCTAATCCCTGCCCTGCATTGTATTGATACCCAACCCTGTGCCATATCTGTCAAACATTTGCTTAGAGTGGGCATGGACTAAATGTCCAATGCTCCACACAGTGCCTGAAACTGAAGACCCAAACAAAGCAACTGCAGTAAAATAATCATGGCACAACTGGGGAACTGTGAAAGGTTTGAACCCAGGAGTCATTTCAAAAGTAGGTTGAGTTTGATCGTCCGGGTTAACGTAGTCCTGAATAGGACTGTTGTCGTTGACAGTGACTGACGTTTCGACAACCTGTGCGGTAGTCATCTTCAGAGTCAAAGTGAGTTGTATCACGTCAGTAGATGGTATTATATACTCTGGTTATTGATCTGATTGGTCAATAAAGTCAAGATGTTATTGGTCGTCTGTCAGTGAAGCCGCGATGTCATTGGCTATGAAGACTCGTAATCAGTAATTGGCGCGTTTCGATCCGTCTATTGTCACAGTTAAGCAGTCGTCTATTGTTAGTCAAATTGTCAGTTCTCCAGTCGATCTCTCGTAGTTAGTTTCGCTTCATCCCGTCAATAAGTCGTTTGTACGGCGCTGGTAACTGTTGGCTACGATTCAGTGGCGTCTGTTCTAAGTTAGTGAACCAGCTTTCCAAAGTAAGACGTTGATGGTAGTCTGTAGAATACGTTATACATGTCACAGAGTCCCAGTCAATTTGATGTTTCGTCTGTAAATGATGCTCAGCAATGTGATTGTTGACGTCACCATTCCTCGTTGCTCGTTTGTGTTCGGTCAGTCGCGTGCTAAGGTTTCTGCCGGTCTCACCAATGTAAGAAGCCTGGCAGTCGCAGCATTTGATCTTGTATACTGCTCCCTGTCTGTCCTCCGGTTTGTCTTTGTCCTTGACATTAGTAAGCAGGCGTCGTAAAGTGGTTATGGGTTTGTGTGCAACACGTATATTGTAAGGTTGTAATATACGTGCAATAGTTTCAGAGGTACCTCTGATGTACGGTACAGTAGCTGTCGTAACAGGGCCAGAGTTGACGTTCGTCTGAGTGTCAGTGTTGCTGTGGGTGTTCCGTCTAACAAAGTCCGTGTTGTAATTGTTCTTACTAAAAACGTTGTAAAGATAATCAGTCTCGTCTTGTAGGCTGTTAGGTGAATCGCAAACTAGTTGCGCTCGCCTCGTCAAAGTCCGGATAGTAGTAGCCTTGTGAGAGGTCGGGTTGTACGAAGACTGGTCTAGTAATCGGTCGGTATGTGTCGGTTTTCTGTAAACAGTCGTTTGTAGTTTGTTGTTGTTGCGAGTGACCAAGCAGTCTAGGAAAGGTATCTTACCATTTTCTTCGATCTCCTTGGTGAACTGTATGTCCGCGTTCTGTCTGTTAAGGTGTTCGTGGAAATCGTCGATTCCGTCTTTGTGTACGGCGGTGAATGTGTCGTCAACGTAACGTAACCAGATGGGTATAGTTCGCGTGTAGGTAGCTAGGGCTTGTTCCTTGATGTTTTGCATGACAATTTCTGCTACAACAACAGAAACTGGAGAGCCCATAGCTGTACCGTGTAACTGTTTGTAGTGTTTCCCGTTGTACTGAAAATACGTCGAAGTTAAACAGAGGTTTAGTAGGTCCATGATGTCGTCTGTAGGTAGTGGTAGTACAGCAGTAGAGTTCAACTGGGGAAGTTTTGCAAGATCTTGTTCAGTGAGATGGTACATTGAAAAAATTGCAGCACAGTCCCTGAGTTTAGTACCAATGAAGACAATTGGCAGAAGTTTCACTAGCAGCTTGGGGTCTGTTGAGTCACCCTGAATTGCCCTAACTAAATACATGAACCCATGTAAGATTAGTCGATTGTGAATCTTTACCTGTCAAGCGATAAGTAAAATCCTTGTCTTTACCCCTGTCCTCAAGCAGCCACTTGCCCAATTGCTTTTTCATTCTCCCTGCCTTTACATCATTTTCCATAGCCTTTAAATATCTGGCAATTGCACAGTTTGGGGGAATTTCACTAAGACTGTTTAATTTATTGGGAAGGTTACTCAAAGAAATGGCAGTATTGAGCAGCATTGTAGGCAAATACTGTACTCCATTGTCCTTTAAGTGGAGGGGTTCAACAACCTCTTTGTCACAAATCTTCCCAATAAATGGTTCAAATTCTTGCCTGGATTTTTTCCCAGCAATGAACTGGGTGACTTTAGCCCTCTTTGTTTTCTCAGCTAAGTGACATGGTAGTTTCCTTTTGAAGTCAGCAACCTGCTGAGCAATAGCAATTCTATAGCTATACTGCCATGGTCTACATTTACAATTCTGGGTCTTTCCAAGTTTCCCAGTTAGTGAACTACTCTCATCTTTACAAACATTAGCAAAACTGGAAAAGTATTTTGCTGAATTAGATAACCCACCATTGATATAAGCCAAGAATTTCATGTCCCAGGGAGGAGGTCAAATGAGAAGGTTACATCCTTGCCCATTACAGTGAAGGTTTTCTTCTCAATAACCTCTATGTCTGCAGCTATTTTTTCTGTAAATCTGGTAACCACCTCATGGTCCTCCTTACAGTTGGCTCCGAACAACAAAAAATTGTCATTGGGAGAGGCTACCCTGGGTCCCACGTTTAAAAAGCTTACTAACCAGGACATTGATTGGTCCCACTTTCCAAATGGGGCTCCATCACCCCCAATTGCAACCTTAAATGTTCCCTCCTCACCAAACCAGGTCAGTTTGTTACTTTCGCTCCTACATTCATCAGTTTCTAAATAGAATTTACAAAGCATGAGTAGAAATTCCTCTAAATTTCTATACACCCCATCAACCTGTTGGTCTACTGGTAAGTCATGGCACAAAGTTTCCCTTACTGAGATCACATCTCCCATGTCAAGCTCTTCAATTTTATTCATTAGAACACTTAGTCCATGGGCCAGGACCTCTAATTTCATGATTTGGTACCAAAAAGAGGGACAAAGAGTGGCTTATATTTTTAAAAACTATGACTCCTCTAGTTTATTTTAATGTATGATAACCACGTCAAATGAGTAGTTTTATAGGGTTTATCACGTGATGAAATGATGTCACTCGGCTTTCTACAATGTCAAATAAAATGTACATACATAAGTTTTTCCTTATGTTTTTACTCATGTTTTGGGGACATGTTTAGATGATTAAATGGTACCACTGTTTTGCAAGTGATTTTCGAGACCTTTGTAGCAAAATTAGATGAAATTCTGGTGTTTGTTGCCATGGTAGCATAGAAAAGTAGCCCCAGAGGGTCAATATTAACTAAAGTAATAAAGATGAATTGTTTAAAAAAACTGTTAAATGATAACTCTAGATGACAACTAGATACTAGTTTGACTCAGGTGTTATAGCTACCTATGAGGCTGCTATATTATGACATTACCTTTTTGGCGGCCATATTGGATCCCAATGGATCCACCATCTTTGATTTTCAAACATGCCAATTTTGTCCCCTGAAGTGCCCCAAAACGATCAAAACTGGAAGAACATGCATAATTCAAGCTGTGAAAGAAGCTGCTCTCAAAACTACAAACTAAAAAACCAAAAGCACTAATTGTGGTTTTTCTGCGAAGCCATACTTTTTGGATGTCCGAGGGTGACATGCCAAACGTTATAGTTCCTCTTACAATGACCATTTGTTTTTATGTATTTTGGGTGCACATTTAGCAAGTCAAATGTTTAAATGTAGCAGCGACTAGCAATGACTGTATTCTTCTGTGGGCAATATATCATGTCGACAGCCAAGGCAAATATGCTGAGAAACAGAATCAGACCACATATTCTAGTCCTTGCCACTCTCGTCATCATCAGCATTGACGTCTACTGTGACAGCTTGTTCTTGTCGCCTGTTATCACACTCGGAGAGCCGGCACATGTCTGTGCACTTAAGACCATTCGCTAGGCAGCTGCAGTTCGGGAGCCTACAAGATCTTGTGCAAGAACGAGAGAGTAGCTCTAAAACTGTTGCAGGAGCTGGCTGACCACTCATCCAATCAATCCCTAACTTGTTCTCATCCTGAATCCCGCCATGTCTTAAGGGACTCGGAATTTCGGGGCAGTTCTTAAGACTTCTCCTCCAGATTCCTGTTTGATAGTTTGCTCGACACGCATGTTTATACAGGCAATCAGCGCAAGGTGGCAGTTGGTCAGACTCGATGTTACCTCTCTTTGAACAGAACAATCTATATCTTAGCTTATTGATGCTGTTTGTCCCTGGGTGGGAACTGTACATACGACAGGTGAAATTCTGAAGCACCTGAAATAGGTCATCTGAGAGTTCCCATTCCACTCCTAAACGAGGTCAAACATTTCCTGAAAGGATCTCTGTCCTTTGACGATTTGAAGTGCACCAATCTTACCCCGCCCAGCAAAAGCACTCATGGTGTCGCAACCAGTATAAGTGTGCATGCCAAGGAGACTGCTGCACAGATTTTGACCTAGGGCTTGCACTACACTCGTGATGCTGATGTATCTAACTCTTGTTTGTGTTCCACACTTGAAAAATATTGATGACGGAATTAAATGCTTGAATGACACACAAAGAATGAAGACACCTGTATCTTCTGATGCCACAATCAATGTGCTGTAATCCGATCTGGCTGCATGACAGATGAAGAAGAATCCTTGTATCAGCTTCTTCTTGTGTTGAGTTAAGTTCTTCAAAGGTAAAGGCAGCCTCTGGTGAGATTTGGTGACACTCTTCTTCACAGGCTACAAATAGGACCTTGCCTGTGAGCTTTCTTCTATACTTGTCTTGTTTCCATTCTTTGGTCACAAATATTGTTAAGGCATTCTTATTCTGTGGATTCAGAAGGAACTTTCTCCACTGATCCACCTTATGGTCGGGTTGGAGATTTGTAAATCCATTTCCATACTCAGCCCCTCGATGCTCTCTTTGTGTATTCTTAATTGAATTCTCCCTATACACATCGAAGATAACGTCAATTCTCTTCGAGGACGCACCCTCATGTAGAACCATTCTTTTGTGTAGCTATCTTTTTGATAGAGCTATCTGCACGCATATCTCGGCTTTGTACTAAAGGCTCACGATTCCTTGTACCCTTGAAATATTTTGGCTTTTCACAAAAAATACAAATGCGCTCATATGTTGTGGAAATATTGGAAGATCTGGATCCTCGAATAGAGACTCTCCTAGCCACTTGTTCTGGTTGAGTCTGGCTATTGGATGATTGCTGTGATAATTTATCTAATAACTTCTTCATTGTAAAAATGCTTCGACACTCTCGATGGTAGTAAATGAGCGGGACTTCTCCTTCACTTAAAGACTTCGAAAGTTGTACGATTTCTTTATGATTTCGAATCTGTGTTCAAGTTGCTCGTAGCAAGGTTTTCCATGACTCCTCGTCTTTAGGATTAACTAAATCACTGCTATCGTCGGTGCAGTGAATGATACACTTCTTCTTGCAGAATCGTTTGACTGCACTTGACTCCTCACCATCATCAACACTTCTCTTAGATGAGGACCCTATTTGTATCAGATGAATATTTTTCAGTGTTTAAGTTGCAAGGCAACTGCAACTGAGATGGGGACATAACAGCACATATGGTATGATTATAATTTACAACCATAGCAGTGCACGATTTGGAATGAGTTACCACAAAAAACATACAAAGAACAACATCGCTAAGTCAATTAAAAAGGGAAATAAACCTGTTAGCTCTCTAGTTTTCTAATTCCCAGCACACGGTAATCATGTAAGCCATTCAGGTATATGTAGTCTTTATATCCTTTTTACTTCACTTAACTTTTTTAGACTGATGATTTTAGTGTGTTTAAAGAAACCATATGTATGTATGCATAAAAAATGGCATATCATATGGAATTTTCATTACCGAATAACCGATAATTCAAATAATGTTAAACAGATGTGTATGATCGATATGAGCAAAAATTACCCTTCAATTTCTATCGGATTATCAAAGTAAACATCCTAGAAGATCTGTAAGTATTTCCTAAATTCTGCTTATTAAGTCAAAACTTAAAAGATTTTAACCTCAAAAAGTGTGAGCGCTTTATTAACTAGATGATTTTGCTGTCTTTTCGAGAAATTATTGCGTTTTACACGGTAAAATCGCTATTAATCCGGCAAATCAAGAACCCTCTCACCTTCCATGGCAGCCGCCATTTTGGATTTTGCCCATAATGCTATTCGAAGGCTACCTTTGAGTTTTCTTCGCTCTACTTTGGTTAAATTCAGAACAATTAATATATAGATTTAGCCAGGGCTAAAAGCGAAGCTCCCATTAATAAATTTATTACTTAAATCAAACAATAAACTTGTAATCCACAAATCAGTTAACTTAAGGGGAAATTCATATGGGAAAGGCTAAGTGATTTTAGAGTGAAACATCTTACATTGAGTTGGCCTATAATGTATATAACGTATATAATTAATCTGTCCATCAAGCAAAGAACTTTTCCTGATAATCTAAAAATCGCTAAAGTGATTCCTATCTTTAAACAGGGATCCCGTTCCGTGACTGTGCGATAATTATAGACCAATATCAGTTCTTCCAGTATTAAGTAAAGTTTTTGAAAAATGTATTTATAATCAACTTACCATATTTATTCACTTATAAGGCGCACTCGGTTATAAGACGCACCCTAAACTTTCGAAGACGATTGTGAGAAGTTGGGACAATGAAAATTTCACCTAAATACCCTATTATAAGACGCACCCAGAATTACGGAAAATTTGTTGACCATGTTCGCTGTTCACGTTCACAAGAAGGCCTGGATGGACGAAGAAGGTTAGTTCTTTTTTCGTAATCATTTTCAGAGTAAAGTAATTGCAGCCGTGACAATTTCTTCGAACGATTTGTAGTCAAGTTTGCCTCATTTCGTGGGAGCGAGGTTAGGAATTTGTTTGATTGTTTCTTACGTCAATCATTTAAAGCACGTGCTTGTCAGCACGATCGCTCTTTGCTGAAATTCACGTCGGCTTTGTTTACGAACTTGCTTGCCGTAGCAGCACGGTACCAGTGATTAGAAAGTCTAGTTTTCGCTGTAGTTTTATCGTAGTTATTTTTCTTAGCATTTGCAGTTTGTTAAATTTGTTGTTGAGTCAAATATTTCAAGCGGGTGCTGTTGCTTCGCTTCACCTCGATCGGCTTTGTTTACATTTAATACTCACTATTTGTAACACTCATTAGAAGCAATGTCTTTAACTGAAGTCTAATGAGAGTTTTTTTTCTTCTAACTTATAGGAACCAAGGAGTGGATTCGGAAGAATCTTCGTTTTACACATAAGCATCGAGGACTTCTCGTTTGGGATTCCTTCCGTGCCCATAATTAGCAATAATAAATCGGGAAATTTGGAAAGTTATATTTTGTTGAGCGAAAATACTTGGTTATAAGACGCACCCCGAGTTTTGAGCAGATTTCGATCGAACAAGTATATTTTCTCGTAAAAAATGGTGCGCCTTATAAGTGAATAAATATGGTATATCTTATTTTTTGTCTGAAAATATGATTACTCATACTCAATATGGGTTTAAGCCAGGCAGTACCACTGTGGACTGTCTTGTTGATCTCATTGAAGAGATCTCTACGTGTCTAGATCAAGGAGATTATGCTGTATCAATATTTTTAGATTCGAGTAAAGCATTCGATACCGTCAATCATTCTATTTTATTATCAAAGCTATTGTCCTATGGCATTCAAAAACCTCATATTGACTGGTTCAAATCGTATCTTAATAAAAGAAAGCAGAGAGTTTTTGTAAATGGTAACATTTGTGACACCATGCCAATTACTTCTGGTGTACCCAAAGGATCAATTTTAGGACCATTGTTGTTTTTGATATATATAAACGACTTTACTCAATCTTCTGATTTTTTCTCTATGAGACTATTTGCAGACGATACCTCTTTAACAGCTTCAGCTAAAAATATAGATGAACTCTTATTTGGGATAAATAAAGAACTACCTAATATTTATGGCTGGCTATGTGCAAATAAATTAACCTTAAATCTAAGAAAAACTAAATATCTTATCTTTCAACCTCGTCAGAAAGTAGATTATAATTTATTATTTCTGCCATCGATAGCTGGACAATGCTTAGAGCAAGTATCCAAAATTAAATACTTAGGTATCTATATTGACAGCCACCTATCCTGGCATGATCATATCGACTGTGTGTGATCGAGTCAACAAGAGTATTAAAATTATGAGAAAGATAAAAAGTTATCTAGGTAATCAATGCTTAACTAGTATCTACTATTCTCTTGTTTACCCATATCTCATATATGGTAGCTTATTGAGGGCAAATTATTATGATAATCCATTATCACAGCTCATACGTCTGCAAAATAAAGCAGTTAGAATAATGAATGACATTCCTTTACGAGATCATATCACTCCTCGTTATGTTCATCTAGGTCTATTAAAATTTCGTGATATTGTTAAATTTATGCACAATTGTTTGTTTTTATATGATTATGTCTCTGATAATAAGCCGTGTAATTTTCCATTATTACTTGTATCTGAGCAACATGATTATTTTACACAAAGTGCATCTGCCCAGCAATTACAGATTCCCTACTTAAGAATTAATATTCGAAAGTTCTGCCCCACCGTCATTGGTAAATACTATTGGAATGATCTCCCCCTTCATATTCGCAATAAATCATCAAAAATCCTGTTCAAAACGGCACTTAAAATATATTATCTTGCTCAGTATTGACTTGTGTGTGTGTTTGTGTTTGTGTGTTTTTTTTTTGTGAAAAACAAACTACAAAAGAATAAAGTCAATCTTGTTAGACACTATAATGTGCCCTTCTCCATTCTAATTTTCTAGTTCACTATAATGTGCCCTTCTCCATTCTAATTTTCTTCTTCTTTTATTATTATTATTATTATTATGTGCACGTAGGTTAAGCAACTACTGTATTATTGAATACAATTAATGTTTACTGTACAATTAATGTATTATTATTGTACAACTAATGTATTAAAGGATGGAGTAAAAAAATAAAAACAAAAACAAAACAAAACATAGCAATCATCTTCGATCACATTCAAGAGCCATAATGGTTCTTGATCACAGTGGATTATACCTGGAAAACAAATTCTTGGAAAACAAATCAGGCCGAATTTTTTGCTTTCGACAAGTTTACTTTATAAAATCTTGCCAACAAATCCAGGGATATGTAAACCAACCTTTTATACTTTTTACACATTAGATATAAAAAAAACTTCAAATGCAATCATTACTCAGGCTTACCTTTTGAGATGCGGTTCGTAAAAGCTATCAAGTAATGCGAGAGTCGCTTGAGAATTTTGAATCCTCTTTAATATGCATCACGCAAGGTGAAAAACGAAAACAATGCCATCGCCAAGCGACGCATCTCTCAACCAAAAACCCAATGAACAAACTAGCCATGAATAACAGACTTGATAGCAGCTGTATTTCATTTTGTACATCCAGTGGAAAAAGACAGTTAAAAACATCACAAGTTTACACAAAACTCTGTCAGCTTCAGCTGTCAAAGTAAACAAGTTTCAAGATGCTGCATAAATTTTCTGCATGAACTCACCTGTCAAATTTTGACCAATCAGAGCATAAAAATTGGGCGTGGAGTGTGACCAACGCTTGACCTTGGTGAGAAAAGGTCTTCCTAGCCTGTATTGTTACATAACTTGCTGAATTTTCACGACCATGGTTAGTTTGAAATCAAACTCTTAATAGTGCGGGGGTCATCATGATATAAACACGGCATATTTCATATAAATTTAAAAAAATAATAAACTTGAGCCTGCGATCATCTGAAAACAAGTAACTTGTCAGCGGATAACTTCATCAAAGTACTCGACCTCGATGGGTCGACACCTGAGCCCACGATATGGTCAGGTGATACTGGTCAGCGGATACCTTGTTTTGACAGCTGTCAATTGATCACAATATTGATGTGTAATCAGTTTCCTCCTGGGCTTCCTGGGCTCCCAAAGTAGTTAGAAAGTGTGAAAGTAAACATTGGTTGTCCTGTGGTGCGGACGGACGGCGGGTGGGCGGGCGGGCGGTCGGTGTACGGTCATGTGATTACCAAATTTTCTGGGATGGGTAGATTACGTTAGCTATGGGGCTACGTCCACGCGCGCGCAAAGCGCGTGCGAGGAGCTCCACTAATATTTAGGCGATAAAAAACGCAAAAAAAAAAATTCTCATGTCTCATGATAAATTAAACTACAAAAGATGTAGAACATATTAAGTGCACATTTAGTTGGCTGTTTGGTATCTCAAAGGTCATTTCAGGTACTTTTACATGAAAAAAATACCCTGAAAGCTACTCCTACAGATAGGTTATCATACAAATTTTCAATCTCCACCTTATGTGCTATCAATTCGCAGCAATCATCCTTTGTCCTTCAAGTTGGTACCAAAATCGCGATTGGCCCATGGACTAACTGTATGGAAGTGGTTTAGGAACTGGGACACACCCCATCCATAAGTTATTCTTTCCTTTGACATAAAACCCTTTTTGGTATGCCTCCCTGTATTTTTCATTACCATAGATGATGTGGTCTGCTGATATTTAACTTTACTAATTACCCCACCTGCATAAAGGAGTGAAAGGGAACGAATAAAATTTTCCTCACTTTTCTCATATTCTACACACTGTATTTTTATTAATTTTTGGCCACAGTGGCCTTTCTCATCTTTCGTGATGAGCAAACATATTTAGATATATCTACCATTGTGCCATATTTACAAAGTGTAGAGAACATGCCATCTAGTGCAGGACTTCTGTTCTCTGCAGACCCTCCATTTACCTCTGTTGAAGCAATGAGGGTTTCTAGCTGTCTTCTGTTGGCACTTCTTCTTGGCAAATTTAAACCTCCTTCATTAGTGAGTTGAGTTGGACTTCTCTTTCTGAGGGTGGATGCATTCTTTGTCACCTGGAATGTCGATTTTCTCTGTGGTGGTGACTCTGCTTGCAATTCATCCAAAGTTTGTTGTATGTTCTCTCTCTATGAGATAGAAAAACAAATAAATTAATGTTAAATTAAAGGAACAGTCAGGGCTTTTTTTATGATCTGATTTATATCATTAAGCTTACTGTTTCTTTTTATAATAGGGCTATTACGAATAATAAAGCTTATATAATCTTCAGCTTATCATGACAATGGCTAAGCTCTTTAAATTAGTCAAGCGTTTGATGAAAAATAACAAAGACTTACTTTGTTCTTTAGTCGCTGAATTTGTTTCTGTTGGGCACAAAGCTCCTTGGACTTCGACAAAAACTCAGCTTGAAGTGCAGCCCTTTTTCTAGCTACAATCAGGGACAAAAGTAGTTGACACACTTGTTTAAAATGAGTGCTTTTATCAATCATTTCATTCATTTATAATTTCATTCCTTTTAAACGCCGTAAATCCCCTCACCCCCCGGGTCAATGTTGTCTGAAGTAAAAGAAAGACTTGAGGGTCCAAAATACAACATTGATTTTTGCGGGGGGAGGGGTTGGGGTAGACAGGGGAAGGGGATAGGTATGTCCACTATGTAAAAAGGGGCCATTTTACGGAAGTGTCTCAACACTTTTGTCCCTCATTGTAGTTCCCCAACCGGAAAGCGATCCATCTGTGACCCGTTCAGTGAACGTCTAGGTTTTGTCCTGCTCTTGCTTCCCATGGACTGGCAGAAAAAGAGGGAATACACGCATCCAAACGCTACTGTAATGCCGAATCCAGGGCCTCTGGTAACAAACCGAAACGATAGAAACACAGTTCACATCATGTTCTTCTATTTTTGACAGCGAAAGAAATTGTGATTTACTGTTCTGTCTGCGAAAATTTGCTCCAACAAACTTTCAATTTTGCCCTTTCATCGTTTTGGTAATCTTCTGTAAGCAGTTGAAGATTTAGAAGCTTGGAATGATATTGATAATAAAAGAAACCGCGGCAAGCTGTATATCAAAACAAAGCTCCCAGTCTGAAGAATTTTGTTCTTTAGCGCCAATATCCATTTTCGGTACCAGTCTTCCGAAAATGGAACAGATGTGGCGATGTCTATCCCCCTTGGTTGCATGGCAAACGGCCGAGTGCAATGTCCATCCTAAGGGACTGGAAACTAAGGACATTTCTCTGGCCCAATTCGCATCGAAAATTGCCTGGGGTGGGTGCCATTAGAAAAAAATAACGATTAATACAATACAACACGAAGTTTATTTAAATCTTTCAGTCATAAAAAGCCAATGCTTAATGCCCATAATTAGCTTCTGAACTAGTTGAGATGGGCACAAGAGAAGAGAAAAACATAATGACAGGAAATAAATAAAAAATACAACACCAGATGCAGTCTAGTTTGTATAATATTCAATAACTTTGTTAATTAATTGTGCAGTGAGAAAAACGTGATTTATGCTTGCAAAAAAGAAAGAAAAAAGTGCAAAAAGAACATAGCAAAGGTAAAGAGGAAAACAGAAATGTTAGAGTGGTTCACCTAGGGCGAATATAGCTTTTATTAATGTACACTTACCCTTTATGTTTATTTATATTTTCTTATTCACTTTGCTGAGAAAGAATAGTGGCGATTAAAAAAGAAATGATTAAAAAAGAAATAAAGAAAATAAGCTATAGAGAAACAGAGAGAAAAAAAATGCAGTGATAAAACATAACAGTGCCACACTTAGTTACAAATTTACGTTATTATAAGTCCACTTAATTACAGATCCATGCCATTTACATTAACAACAGTATTGAAGGTATCTAAAAACCAAATTACTTTTATTTTATAATTGTTCTTTGTGGTTTAAAAAAGAAGACTTTCACCAAAGGAACGGCAGTGTGAGAAGTTCCGATTTGAATTAGCTGAAATTTGAGTAGAAAGAGACTTAAAATAAAGACAGTTGAAAACACAGAAAGTAGTACACAGGAAAAAAAAGTAAAATTATGGAAATGAAAAAGAAGAAAAATGAATGCATAAATGATAATCTTTATTGAGGATGCCACCTCCACCTAAACCAGCGACAGTCCTCAGAGACTAAACAGGAGGGTCCTCAGAGACTAAAATCACTATTAAAAATAAAAATTATTTACGAGTTGAAAATTGAAAAAAGTTGCATGATAAAAGTTTTAAAAAATGGTAAGAATTCTAAAAAGTGAGATGTACATCAATAAATTAGAAATAAGAAACGAAAATCATACATTTAATAACATACAAGTTGGTAGTAAGTATTTACTTATTAACAGGTACTTTAAAAGTTAATTTGGAGAGGTTTCGTTTAAAACTGGATAAAGAGGCCGCTTCCTTCAGTGACAGGTCAAGGGAATTCCACTCATTTGCAGAAAAGTTGATACTGGTCCAATTAAATGACGTACCCCACCTTTTTCTGGCTGCGGTTTTCTTAAGATTGTTCTGTGATTGCTGCTTGGGCTTTCTTTAAATCCATTGACATTTCAGTAAACTGAGTGCTGGTGAAATTTGCACCTTGTCTGAAATTTGTCTGAATGTTGCTGTACATCGTTCTAGGCTATTAGTTTTTGTTTTGGTACTTTTGATAGATGTTTCTATCACATCAATGTTCAAAGATTTCATTCAGCTCTCCTGCCAAATTCTGACACATTGCTGTGCTGTCCAGATTTCGTTGTCATCTTCTAGATCAGTCAGGCCAGTTTTCTGTGATTTTTTTACCTCGAGTAAAAACTTGGGGAGCAGGACACGGCAGATACTTTCTACAAGCGTCTTCACGCTGCTACTAGTCATATCAGTCCCCTGGTCACTTTTGCCTGTCTAGGCTCGTATATTAGTTTCAGGGGAACAAAATGCTTGCTGACTTGCTATCCAACTTATGAGAGATGTGCAGCTCGTGGACGTGGCAGAGTGCAAGGTACATGTTCACCCAAAATTGACTACAAAAACACCAATTATGTAACGAGTAGTGACTGCAGAATCGGAAAGAAGAAATCCACCGTGAAAATACATGCAGTTAAAAATCACAGAAGTAATGGTAACATACAACTTTTGACTGTTAAAAACTTGATGTTTTCTTTTGTAAGATGTAGCGCAAATACTTGTGACAAACAAATTAATGTGGTAGAAACAAAGAACATGAAATAAAGAACCAAGTCTCCATAATTATCTCTAAAGAGGAATCCAGACCAGATTAAAAATTTAAAGGGCACTATAACCCAGAAGATAAAATATACAGCTACAAGTGTGGCTTTGGGGAAGTCTTGTATGTTGGGAATCTAACAAGGACATTAGTATCACCATGTCATGTTACCATGCCAGGTGTTGCAGCAGTTGCATACAAAACTTAAACAATTAAATGCTTGAATCAACAGGGGGCATTAAAACAAAAGAAACCCGTGAGTTTCAGTCAAATCCAAAAGAAGTATTGGGTGATAAAAATGTATGGCTGCTGGCCAGCCACCAAAATACCTAGCGCTAAATAGTTTAAAATCACTACCTATAAAAATATCTACATACTACCAAGGATTAACTCAAAACCCAGTGGAGGAAAAATCGGGTTGTGTTAGTTGGTGATGAGGTAGAGGAAAGGGCTAATAATGAAAATTTTTTAAGCCATGTGAATTATAACAGGTGAATTATCAGATGCTCATTACAATAAGATTATACAAAACACAAATTATAAATAAAATGACAATAAAGTGAAAATAATTATGTAAGTAAATAAAATAAAACTATTACACCTACTCAAATTACCAAATTTAAAAGGTAGATCTTGAGATACATTAAAAAGTATTTACGTTTGCGATTGCCCATAGTTCTTCCGGAGAAACAGAACACTGTACACTATAATTACAACTACCTTGATTGGAATGATGCTACAACCACACGGGTGTTTGCTACTGGAAAGCCATACTTAAAAAGTGGTTACTCAAAAATTGATGTTACAACTACCAAAGCACCTGACCACAGGATTGACTATAACCATGACCTCTACGTCACTTTGGCCTTTCATCTGGCCATTGTAGTATTGCTGCCTTTCTCTACCTTGCTTTTCAACCGGTCTTATGTCCTTGGGGCTTTCTGGTGGTGGTGTAAAAGGGTAGCTGCTGAGGCTTTGTTTCAAGGTGTCATCACTTTCCCTGGAGATGGAGGGAAGACACAGATGGTGATTAATAAAATCAACAATGACTTACTGTTTTCAAGAAAAGTTTTAAAAAGTGGTCAAAGAAATTGAATATTCTAACATTTTGTCAGCACGGTTTCTGGATGCTCTTTTTCTATATTTTCTGCGAAAATTCATTGTCAATTGTTTTGATAATGTAAATGTAAGGCTTGTATGGTGTTTGGCTCTTGTGCTTTTCCCCCGCTTTACGATCACTGCATCACCCATTTTCAATGTGTGTTTCTTGGCGTTGTTTGGTGCTCAGATTTGCTCATCTTTGCTATATGGGTCTCGGTGGGAAATTGCTCAAGTCTGGTTCTGACACGCTGATTCATTAGCAGGTAGTATGGAGTCATCTTAGTTGCTGGGTGGTTAGTGCTTCTATATGCTTGGAGCATATTGTAGATTGTCTCGTGGGGTTCTACATCATGGTCTTGTCTTGCGATAATAATAGCTTTGTTAACCATCTTATGGAATCCCTCGGTCAGCATCAGGTAACATAGGGTGAAGTAGACCCCAAGAGTCGGAATTTCTGATCGTCCCAGTGACATCATTTTCCAATCGTGCTGATAAAAAAACAAAGATGGCGGCACAAAATGACATGTGGAATACCCTTTACTCTGCTAACCTTTCTTTATGATAGGACAAGCATTACACATTTTATAATAATATCTCATGTGGGTGAATAACCATCTCTAATCAGCGGGTGAACAAAATGATGTCTCTCCCAAAGGAATACTGTACTACCTCACTCAATGTTACTCTACTCAGCAGTGGACAATACATAACATAGGGTGAGAATAATTACTTTGCGGTAAGATTTCCGCTCAGCCCCTTAGATTTCTTAGGCATATGTGCTTCGGTTATATTCATATAACTATTTGTGTGAAATAGTTTGAGATTGCTGCATGAATAATAGATGTATGGGGTTATGTGGAAATGTTGAATCTTACCACTTCACATGTTGACATTATTAAGTGGAAAGTTACAAGAAGACCTAGCTAGTAAATATTAAAACAGAACAGGGGATGGTATTGTTGTGTAAGGTATAAAACACATGTTGATTATTTGTGAGATGAATAGGATATAGATATAGGCTCAATTGCCAGACGTTGCAGAAGAAATGAGTGCGCACTTAGCTCCTCCCTTGAAAAGCTGGGTACAATTCTACACCAATGGTTGTTTAATAATAGCCACCATGAGAGAGACAATGTTCAAGTCTGTCCCTGTTGTAACTCACCCGTAACTTTGCTAAGTCAGTAGGCATTCTTGCTGACTTTATTGTTATAAACGACCTAAACGGCAAAGTGCAGAAGATTTTACAGTGTGTTCAGTGTCTGATGGCATTTCCCATTTCTTACACAGCCATCACATTATTGGCCAATTGCATTCAGGTGTTGTTTCATAAGGAGGAATAACGGTAGCAATTTAGCCTTGTACATTGTATATAGTGTTAAACTATACTTTGTTACATCACGTTGCCTTAGTATGTCATATAGCAAAATATACAAACAAGTCGTTCCAGTGATTTTGTTGTAGCTGTTGAAAGGGCAATTTCATTCATTATTAGTTTAAGATCAAGTTCTTTTATATTTTTAACATGTCTAAATTCAAATGAAAGTCAGTTTCTTAAAGATCATATTTTCCCTTTTCAATGCAATGCCATTCCTTTTCTGCTGGTCCTCTGCTCCTAAATGTTTTTCAGTCCCTTTTTTATATTTTTGTTGTTTGCATTTTGGGCATTTCCATGGTACCTTTGAGTTGACTGCCGATGTTGGAATTAAGGCACATTCAGGATGATACCAGCTTTTGCATGAGAAACATTCTACATATTCTTTCTTATCATTTGGAAGTCTGCAAAGGCAAAATATTTTTATAGCTGTTTTGTTTTAGGAGAAATGAGTTTGCACTCTTCAGTCAGTTTTAGGAAAGGGGGTCATTTTTCCTGATTCCAGACAATGTATAAAGTGCTGGCATGTCTCATTCTGTTTGTACTTCTGATTATGTGGGTCTAGACCAAAGCACAAATCAGTGGCAAATGCTAACGTGAAGAGGCCACAGTCACTCCCGCCAATTTGGTTCTGCACCTTAACATTAAAGAAAGTGACAGCATCTTGTGGAGATAGTAGCATCCGGCAGCCATGGTCAATTAAAATGTCATTTGGCCTGTTGTTTAGGCTATCAAAGACTTGCATAGTGTCAGCACAGCAGCCAATGGTACTCATACATACCCAATGCCCACCAACATTGAGAATCTGAATAAACTCAGATGAAGCAGGAATAGTCAGGGAGCAAGTGTACTCCCGTGGGAAGTTAGTGTTTAAAGCAAGACACTGGTCTAGATATGTTTAGGGGACCTTAGTGAACATGAAAAATGTTGTCGGCAACTTTGTGACCCGCACCGGCACAATTCACGGCGGATTAAAACACGTCTCATACAATATTAGCATGGAAACGAGGCTACATCTTAAATCGTCTTTATTCCCTCTTATATGTCAATATTTCATCGCCAAATTGTAAGAATAGCTTTACTCTAGCATTACACACACTTTTAGCTGGAAATTGTGATCACGTGAACTAAAGCATGAAGACGAGGCTAAATCCAAAATGTGCCCTTTTTTGTGTCTTGTTTCAAAATATCACTACAAAAGTAAGTTATAAGAAGAAACATTTCATAGACTTTCTCATATCAAAGACTGAAACCTTCTACAACTTTATCACGTGATTAAAGACATGAAAACGAGGCTATATCTTTAAATTACCTTTTTCTCCGTAATGCAAATTAACGTCATTCACATGTATGATCACAGATCATTTCAAGAGACAAGAATAACAA
>JBBMOI010000012.1:9462500-9467500 GCA_038088405.1 Porites divaricata | reverse complement strand
CGTCGGCCAAGAGGGTGCGTGCAGTGGCCTAAGCTCCATTTCTTCTCCCCAGGTAACTTCATGTGAATGGCATCACCTGCCTTTAAGGGGGCAAGGTTCTTGATACCTCTGTTGTACTGGCTGCACTGCAATCTTTTCCTAGCTGCTAGGTTACTCGCCGTGGTCTTAATGTCACCGTTTGGCCTGAGGAGCACTTCAGCTGTTGGTAGCAAAGTACGAGTGCATCGACCCATTAACCTCTGAACTGGTGAGGTACTGAACCCCTCACTCGGGGTGTTGCGCAATCAAGGATTGCTAATAGTGGGTCTTTCTTGTCTTCCTTCGCTTTCACAAGGAGTCCTTTGCAGGTTTTCACAGCATTTTCCACTTTTCCATTTGACTATTCCATTTTCTCGGACTAGAGGGTCGGTGATCGAAATCCCACTCAGAGGAGAAATTCTGGAACTCCCGATTGTAGAATTCTGGACCATTATCAGTAATCAGTACTTCTGGAATACCATGGCGAGCAAATTGCACCTTGAGCTGAGTAATAACAGCTTGTGCTGTCTTCTTGTGGATCTCAACCACTTCAAAGAAATTGGACCAGTAATCCACCATGATCAGGAACGTCTGCTGTCCAAGAACAAACAGATCAGCACCAATTTTCTGCCAAGGGCGTGAAGGTAGCTCATGTGGCTGAAGCTCTTCGCGGGCCTGTTCTGGTCGGTAGGTTTGGCAGATTGTACAACGAGAAACGAAGTCTCTGATTTCTGCACTCATTCGTGGCCAATGCAATATTTCACGGGCACGACGAACACATCCTCCAATGCCGATGTGGCTGCTGTGGAGCTGGTTTAACATTTCCTTTTGAAGTGAAACAGGCACTACAAGCTGTTCTCCACGGAACACGAGACTTTGTGACGGCTGAGCAGCAGGAGGGCAATTTTTCTTTTTGGGCCAGCCTTGCTTGATCACACGGATTAGTTCCTGGATATCAGCATCTTCAGCGACTTGCTGTTAGAAAACATCTCCCTTCGGGGGTTCAACTCGAATATACTCTTCGTGATTTACCATCTCAAGTGCACGAATCTCACAAAACTCGGTCTGGGCCCCATCAGTTGTCTCGAGATTCAGTGTCAGTGAGGGCATGGGAAGCATAACAGACAGGCTGACCATCTTGCAGCAGTACTGCTCCTAAGCCAGACTGGCTTGCGTCAAATTGTACAGTGACCGGCTTGTTTATATCGTAATAACGGAGGACAGGTGCCTCTGTCAGGAACTTCTTGATTGTGTTCATGGCAAGGGAGTGCTGTTCTAACCACTGGAACTCTACATTCTTGTCCTCCAAACGTCTAAGTGGCTCTGTCATCTCTGACAAGTGGGGCATGAACTTAGCAAGATAGGTGACCATCCCCAGGAATCGCTTCAATGCAGTGACATCTTCAGGTTCAGGCATCTGCAATATGGCCTGAATCTTCTCTGGGTCAGGCATTAGCCCCTGAGAAGTGAGTAGATGACCCATGAATTTCACACTTGGCTGGTGCCACTTCACTTTTGCATGATTCAACTTCAAGTTCCACAAACGGCATTTCTCAAGAAAGGCACGCTCATTTCTTTCAAGACTCTGGTTTACTTCATGTTCTGTATTGCCAAATCCGGCAATGAGGAAGTCATCTGCAATCACTTCCACTCCTTCCAGGCCTTCAACAAACTCATGCATTGTACGTTGCCAGACTTCTGGCGCTGACGAGATGCCAAACGGCATCCTATTCCATCTGTAGCGCCCAAACGGTGTGTTAAAGGTGGTCTTGTAGCTAGACTCAGTGTCAAGACGTTTCTGCCAAAAGCCATCCTTGGCATCTACGACAGTGAACTTCTTTGCTTGCGAAAGGCGGGTCGCGACTTCCTCCACTGTTGGCATTTGGTAATGCTCTCGACGGATGGCTTTATTTAAACCGCGTGGATCAAGACATATGCACAGCTTGTTGGGCTTGACAATGACCAACATACTGGAAACCCACTCGGTTGGTTCGGTTACAGGTGCAAGAATACCACTAGCTAGCATCTCATCAAGTTTCTCCTTGATCTGGTTTCGTAAAGCAACTGGTACATGGCGTGGAGGATGTACTACAGGTGGAACTGTGTTATCAGTGACAATGTGGTACTCGCCTGGGAGGTCACCCAAGCCTTCAAAAACATCTTTGTATTCCTCTAGAAGGTTGGCAATCCTCACTGTTACGGCAATCCCAACGTTGGGGTATCCTTGAGACTACTGAAGCTTGATGGGCTGTCACAGTCGTTAATTGTGATGAGCCCCAGCCCAATACATGTGCTGTATGATAACAGTGGGGCAAGGTCATCTTCTGTAATGTTGAATGGCAACACAGTTCTTTTCTCGCGGCACCATGTAGGGAGCTCAGTTGACCCCAATATCTTGTATTGTTCATTGGTGTAAGTTTTAATAAACTTGTGTGAGCAGCACTTGACTTGTGCCAAATCCACATCACCTGTGGCACACCGGTAATCTTTCAATGAAATAAGATTGCACTCTTCACCTGTGTCTAGTTGGAATGTCACTTGACTTTGGTTGCCTTGGATGCCGACTTCCATAGTCATCATAGCACTCGATCCACTTCCAACTTTACTTATACGAAAAAATTCTTCAGGTACTTCTTCTACGGTGTTCACCTTTGGGTTAACTGCTCAGCACCTTAACTGAAAATGGTTCTTTTGCCCACACTTGTGGCAAGTTTGGCCTTTTGCAGGGCACTGGCGATTTCCATGCTGATATCCACAAAATCTAAATTCTGGTCAGATGGGTGGGTCACGTGGCCTTCGTATGTTCTGAGGTGGCTCATTTTTGTGTTGTGCTCTAACTGCACCAACTGACTCCTCTGTTCCACTGGCAATCAGCTTTAATTGCTGACTAGTCTGTTCTGACGCTTTACAAATGTCGATGGCTTCAGACAAGGTCAGGTCGTTTACTCATAGAAGGCGTTCGTGTACTTTCTCATCTTGGACTCCAAGGACCAAGCGGTCGTGTAAAATCTTGTCCGGTGTGATTTCGTCGTGAGCACAGTTCTTCGCAATCACACACAGCTTGGTCACATACGCACTAATGCTTTCGCCTCACTCCTGTTTATGATTATTAAAACGGTAGCGTTCGTAAATGACTTGGGTGCAAGGTTCGCAATATTCATCAAATTTGGCTGACGTCCGAAATACTGTTTTCACTCTGGTCTTCGCCCCAAGTGAACGTATCAAACGCTTTGACAGCTTCTTTGCCGATAACCGAAAGCAATGTTAATTGACACGCGAACAAGATTCTCCTGCTTGTAAATTCCAGTCGCAATTTCGTACCTTTGCCATACTTTTTTCCATTGCTTCCAATTACTAGCCAGATGATCATCTACGACGAGCGGTTTAGGTGGCGGCAGGTTCATCGGAGGCAATATAAACGGAGCTATGGCTGACGTTCCTGCAGCGCCTCCTGCAGCAGTATCAGTCATCTTGCCAAATCCAAGATGGCGGCCACGCAGAACAAGTTTCTTATTTCGGTCGACTGATTATTCACCAGTGTAGTGACGAATACTCATCACATCATCCAGTAACGAAGCATGAGAGCCACTTCTGACACCATGTCAAGTTGCGAAGGGAATAAATCACAGCTCAGGCTCAATAGCGATAAACACTTTTAATACCGAGTTGGCACTCCGACATTAGGAAAGTCTATTTGTTACACACAAGGTTCTGCTCGTCATGTGACTGGCTGATCATATGATTATGGTCACGCTAGTCACGCCACAAGCACTTAATGCACAAAATGATGTGTCACTTGTTATTGACGACCCAATTTCCCTGTTGAAACTCCTTAACTATATCTGGATCAGACTCGTTTAGTGACTCCATTTCAGCTAAATAAATAGGAATCATGCGTGCATAATTAATTATTCATGGGCAAAGAACTATCTTGAGAACTTGGCCTGGGTTTTGGAGATGGAGCTCCCAGTCACCCGTTCTAACAGCTCTGATGAATGTCAGCATCTCTGTTACCATGTGCATGTACGGACGTATCACTTTGAAAATGGGCCTCTTATCACGAGCTTTGTTAAAGGCTGTCATCTTCTCCAGAACATTCAAAGAGCTGATAGTGTCGATCATTCTAGTGTTCTTATCGACTATTTCTTGTTTCTTCCCTTGTGTACATGCTTCGTCAAGCTCCTTTGCTGCTTGGGAAATTGCTTGATAACACTCTCCATCAAACTGGAAAAATGCTTTTGATACATTGAGAAAAGAGCTTGAAGAGTAACTAAGTGCACTGTTTGTCCTCTTCGTACATGCTTGCCTTCTATTATCTGCTTCACTGTGGAGGAGCCAAATATGTCAGACTCAACCCAGCACATATCCACACCACTGTTGTCAATGCCATAACAATATGGAGTTCACCTGAAAATAAGTGCAAAAAATATCAGTTTGAATACAAAGCCAGTAAGTCTAGTAAAATACTAGTTATCGCACCTGGGCGAAGTATTAAATGATCCATATCATTTCTTGCCATCTGAAGTCTTTTTGCTGGTTGATAAAGGCCTAAATCAAGTTTCACCACGGTCCTTCTATCAGCTCCAACCACTAACGTGTTGATGTTTTTGGTCTGCATATAATTCCCTTATATATGACCCTCTGGATACCACAAGAAGTGCAACACCACCTCTCATTGTGTCCCCAGCACATGAATGGAGTAGGTTACTAACAGTGTTAAAGCAGGCACAACAGGAACTTGCATCGCATTACATAACTCCTCAGGTTCTTGTGTTTCCTGATGCGAGAGGCTCTATAACCTGCGCCCTAGCATCCATGGAAACTCTTTTCGTCTAACAACAATAGGTAACTCAACTTTATCATACAGCCTGAAGTTGGGGTAAACTGGATTCTTGGGTGTTTTGGGAGGTTCTTGGCATTCCATTAGCTCAGGAATTGATACGGGAAGGTTGCGTAATGTGCGACCTTGACTTGGTTGACTA
>JBBMOI010000012.1:9457500-9460000 GCA_038088405.1 Porites divaricata | reverse complement strand
GACTATGGTATTTTTTAAGACTTTATTAAAGGCACTTACGGTGTCAGGGGTGTGTCACCCAACAGCTTGCTTAGCTAATGTTCACATGTTTAGCAATAATTGGTCAGGTGGCTAGTCCTGTCCTGGTGTAAATTAAGAAGTTACACCATGCTTAAGCCCCATCTACACGAGCAATTTTTATGTGGCAATTTTTATTTGCCCATGTAGATGATGAGAAATGACCAATTTTTAGGTGACAACTGCATTTGCTGAAAAGCTGGCATGTTAGTTTTAATGTGGCAAATAAAAATTGCCACATAAAAATTGTCCGTCTAGACGAGACGCCACATAAAATGTGACAATTTTTTCAACATCATCTGTGTTACGCGGGTAATCTTTTAGAGGACGGGTAGCTTGCAAACTAAACTGAACGCAGGGTTGTCGGAACAGCAACAAGAAGATTTATTCCAAAAATGAACGTAGTTTCCACAAAGTAAAACTCCACAACAGCACTTAACTCGATAAACTTACACGGCCTCCGCCAACTTCAATAAAATTACACGGCCTCTGCCAACTTGAATAAACACTGCTTCAGTCACACTTGACTAAACACGACTAACGTCGAACTCTCTTCGCTTGTGGTAAACTAGTTAAAACTTCGCTCGAAATCAGTTACTTATATACGTTTACAATAATATTCTAGAAGTTTCTAAATAGTCTAATTATAGAAAGATTACAAAAAGGTTACAAAATATACCGTTTTAGAAACACTTACGCAAGATCCTAAAATAAACAAATTATGAACTTTCGCGAAGCTTCTAGAAAGTCACACTAGTCACGCGATACAGAGTTTTTCGTAACAATCTGTAGAACCCAGTCCCTAAAGTCCCTAACATTTGTGCATCTAGCACATCTGGCACATCTTCTGACTTTCGCCATCTTGCTCTTTGCCTTTCCACGGGCATCTCCTCTGTGCAAAATTATTACTGACACAAATTAACAACAAATATTTGTCAAGTCATCTACACCGGGAAATAAAAATTGCCACATACAGTTGCCACATAAAAATTGCTCGTGTGGACGAGTCTTTAGTTCTTGGAAAAGGAACAACATTTCAAAGCATGCATGTTCACATTTGGAAGAGTGAAATAATACTACATTTAAATAGTATGGACTTCAAAAACCGTCAGTGTTTAACTGTTTTTATTATGTAACTAGCTTTAAATCTCAACCTCCAGAGCTTTGTTTATGATGTCTGAAATATTAAAAGCTGTTCAACAGTATTTCTGGAATCTAAAATGCAAAATGATGGCACACCTGTGCAGTCAGAAGAAAACTAAACAAAGAAATACGGCTAAGCTATTCTAAAAATCATCTGACATAAGGAAGATCATAAGGGAAGGGAAATGCATATGTAGAAGGAAGGAGGCCCACAGCAAAATGCACTTTGATTTGGGAAGGGGGCAGGATAATTCCTGAAATATCCGTGTATAAGAACAGAACAGCAACCAACTTTCTAGACTATAACAACATTTCTCTTAACATTTTTCTGAAAAGATATTTTCTTAGTAAAAAACCTATCTTGGTAAATGGAAACATGTACCTAGTTTACCAGTAATAGTGTCAAGACTTCTGAGCCTAAAATATCAAAACTTCTAAAATACTTGTGTACAATAACAGAACAGCAAACAACTGTTTGGAATGTAACAACAAGAACACTACACGCACATACTTTTCTCTTTACCTTTTTCCGAAAAGGTGAATACCGGTACCTAACTTGGTAATAGAAACATACTTAATCAGTGTTAAGACTTTTTAGCCCAACAATGTCACAGAAGACATTACATTTGTGGCCTGAGACAAACTTGTCAATTGCCATCTGTGACAGGTTACCAGCACAATAAAGTACCTCAGCACTACCATCAAACAGTTCATGAGAAGCAATTTCTGGGTCGAATAATTCATACCCACTTCCTTGTATGTCTAGCAGCATGAGTTTTTTCTCTGACTTTTCATAAGAAAAATGGGTTAGACATTGAGCCTTCTGACCCATAACATCTGTTTCGTCGACACAACAATCACCAGTATTGTTTAAGTACTTGGTAAACTTTCCATCGATAAACTCCTCCACAGTCACACATTCTGCTTTATCATCTTCACCATAGTAGATCTTTCTATACCTTGGGACCTTTCCAAATGCATCAATAGCATGTTTTTCAACGATTTTTTGTTCCAACTGGCAAGCAAAATTCCTTGCAAGAAGATGCATCTGAACGACCTTTTGGGTGTGTTGTTGGACAGTTTGTCCAATGTCATTTATTCCCTTCACAGCATCAGGAAGGTATCTTTTAATGACCCAAGTAGTCCCCTTGAACTGTGGGTGCTTTGTGGTTGCTTTGTATGCATTGCGAAACCCACCGTGAGCAAACGGCTCCTTTTCTTCATTGAATTCCACAGTTATTGGTAACTTGGACCATGACAAGAGATCCATGTCAAATGTGTGCAAATGCACTACTGTAGT
>JBBMOI010000012.1:9407500-9455000 GCA_038088405.1 Porites divaricata | reverse complement strand
ATTTCAAGCTCACCTTCGACGTGCCCGTCTGGTCCCAGGATACTTTGTGTTGCCTCATCAGCTTTCTTCCATATGAGCGCTTGATAATTTTCTCTTCTCACATGCATTTTCGGACTTTCTCGACAAGATGGAAGGCTCATGTCAACACCATTGTAGCTTGTCAGTACCTCTCCTGGCGTTGCACTGAATCTCTCAATAAATTTTTCGTATCTGAGAGAGTTGATGTCACCCAACTTGCTTCCGTACATCAGACATGTGAACTTTTCAAGATCTTTAAATACTGTCTCCTATGTCAACTCTCGATCCTAGAGCATGAAATGTTGGAAGAAACTCAGGATATTTTTTGAGGAGTGTGAGCGGCTTCACTTTCCCTCTTCTCACAAAAGCACTGGTCGTATCGCAACCAATAAATGCGTGCAGAGCTACAAGAGCCAGGTTAATCTCATCTCCGAGATCTTTAGCAACAGTTTGAACATTTACAAGTCGGCACTTGTCACCCGTTCCAGTCTCAAACAGCACTGTCTGGTTTATATGATGTACAAATCTGAGATACTTTTTAAACTGATGCATTTCCTCTCATTAACGAAAACTAAATGCTTTCCCTGCAGCTTTGGAGCATATTTTCCTTTTTTCCACTCATCTAAGAGGAAGGTGCACAAGTGCCTTTTGTTTTCTTCATTACAGAAGAATTTTTTCCAATCACGAGGAACTTTAGTGGAAGGTCCTTTCACTAGATATGGTTGTGAAGAACCTCTTCTTGGTCGTTCTAATCCTTTTATCGAACGGGGGTGATAGGAGTCTGTTACAAAGTCAACATGTTGTGCTCTGGGTAGTTGCTGAAGAACGTGCTTGGAAGAGAAACCATTGCTTACAGCAAAGCTTTTCCGTCCACTATGTAGCATTGAAATCCCACAGTGGGTCTCTGGGCCAGGTGCAATTTGTCCTCCAGGCAATGCATTAATTTAGCTTTGTCAGTTTTTATCATTGCTCCATCTGAAGTTGCCGGAGTCCAAGGAACAGGACCAAGCGGGTAACTTAGCACACGTTCGAGGCTAAGCTCATGCTGCAGTACCAGTATAACAAGTTGCCCAAAAACGTTTCTTTCTGCAGTTATTTCTATGTTCTTTGTGGCCTTTCCTTGGACTAGTGAAGTTTTGGCTTGATTTGCAAACGTTTTTAGATTTTGCTTTTTCACTGGCACGTGAAAGCTGACGGTTTTGTCAATGAGCCTGTCCTGAACAAACTGCTTGTGGGCTTCCTTGCCAATTTCATCAGACATTAGAATGTCATTCTCCACATTCGAGGGCACGGGAGCACCAGATGACAGACAATACAGCGTGTTCTTATCTTCAATTGTGAAAGGATTGATAAAATTATTTATCACTTCCATGACTTATCTTGCACACTCTTCAGTATCTGCGAAGATCTTACCTCCTTGTGCGAGGTAGACTCCAGAGTGTCGATATTCGCTATCTCGTTGGTTGCTTGCAGATAGCTTGCTCTTGCATGTGTAGTGCGGCACTATCTGTAGTAGTCAGAATGGTTCCGGCTGAAACCTACAATTCTGCTGTGAGATTTCGCATGACGGTTAATCGTTTGCTCAATGGTTGTCAACGGCATTTCTAGATGATGGAACATCTGATCTGTTAACACCAAAGCCATTATTCTTCAACAGATCCTCTGGTCAAAATTAATATAATAAAATGGCATCACAAGTGAATTTTTTGGCCAGTGCAGCATTTATTATGGACCCATTGTGTATTTTTGTCATCACTACACAGGCCTTTTTTCAGTTTGTTGTTAATATTTTTTAGCTGGATGAATTATTTTGTATTAAGGCTGGTTACTTTTTTATATAGTTGTATGAATAAATTTTTCATGTGTACCACAAATTATTTTTGTTATGGCACTATGAATTATTTTTAATACAAGTACTGAGAATTATTTTTTCATTGTGCTGATAATTATTTTTTTTTGCTGTATCGCGAATTTATTTTTTGGCCTACAATACACTGTGGGATTGCGATTGATGGGGACTGGATCGAGTGTTTGACTTCCTGGGCGCCCATTTTGAAAACTGTGCAACTGGACGAGTGTTTTTCAAAGAGAATGCTGAGAATGCCAAGGCGAAACATTGTGAGGGAAAGAAACAAAAAAGGTTTTCACCTTTTCTTGCAAAATCTGAAAGGAGTCCTTAGTGTATGCGAAAGTGATGAGGCTTTCTGAACAAGATTTAATAGACGAGACTGTGAAGCGACTTCAAGACTCGTACACAACTCTAACTCTTATTGAACATGACTGGCATGACCTGTCTGCCCAAATGAACAGTCCACTGCCCGAGCATTTGCGACGATTGAAGAGCTTTGTTCAATCTCTTCACAGGGTTCTTGTTTCTTGGGAAACTGTTGCACCAAGTGCAGACAATTCTGTTTCATTTTATCCTCAACCAAGTCCAAGGGCAGAGGGTCAAGGACCTGGAAGACCGGTTTTAAAAACATAATGAAAGAACAAATAGAATATTTACGTTCTTTGCATTTTTCGTGGGAAAAGATAACCCAGTTACTTCACACAAGTGTCTCTACAGTTCAAAGAAGACGAAGGGCGTTTGGAATAAGTGAAGAATTTGAACAATATTCAGTCATATCTGATCATGAGTTAGATCAAATCTACAAAGGAATAACAGCAGCTCATACAAATGTTGGCAGTGGAGGATTTCTCACTCCTAATATTGGTAGGAGAAGGTTTATTGGAGCCTTGAGAAGTAGGGGGCTGCGAGTTCAGTGCTGGAGAGTGAGCAACTGTTTACGACTGTTAGACCCTGTAGGTACTGCTTTAAGGTGGCGGTTAGTCATTTATTGTCGAAAATACAATGTTCCAACACCAAACTCACTGTGGCACTTTGACTCTGCCCACAAGCTAATCTGATGGAAACTCATAGTCCATGTTTGTATAGATGCATTTTCGCATTTGATTACTCATTGTAGGTGCTGTGACAAGAACAAAGCTGAGACTTTTTGAGGAGAGCACAAGAACCTATGGGTTGCCATCAAGAGCAAGATGTGATTATGGGATGGAGAATATTCTTGTTGCACAGTTTATGTTGGAAAGAAGAGGCTTAAACAGGGGTAGTATTATCACAGGGTCCTCTGTTCACAATTGCCGGGTGGAAAGAGCCCACAGGGATGTTTATGCAAGTGTCCTGTGTTTTTATGCAAAGTTGTTTGATGAAATGGAAAAAGGTGGTATTCTTGACCCTTTGAATGAACTGCATCTGTTTTGTCTACATTACATATTCTTGCGTAGAATTAATAAATCTCTCAAAGAATTTGTAGAGCAAATGAATCAAAGGCCAGTATCAAAAGAACATAATATGTCCCCTCTCCAGCTGTGGACAAGTGGCATGCTGCAAAACATCAATTCTCAGCACACTGCTCTAACTGAAGATGAAATGGGAAAGTATGGAATTGACACGGATGAATCAGTCTCAGTGAGCGATGAAGACTACCAGGTACACCTTGATCCACCAACCTTTATGCTCACAGAAGAGCAAAGGATGCAACTACCAGATCCCTTTCAAAATGACCACAATCAAGGTCTAGCCAATTATATTGAGTGTCTTGAATGCATGACAACATTCCTTTTGAGTGAGGAAGAATCTGAAGATTAGAGTCTAGTTGATGGACAAAAAGTTTATCAACCTTTCTTTCATACCTGCTGGCAGTATTTAAATTTCTCTGTGTAGAATAGCTTGAAAAAGTTGAAATTATTATTTTGTATTTTAATGTAGAAACAAGTGGAGCTTTATGTGACAATTCAGTCATGATATAGACTAGACCTTAGAGGCTGAAAAGGAATTAGATAGATATCATTAGCACAGAAGCAATTGTATGGTACATTAAGTCAGGCTATTTAATTCAGGCTATTGTAAAATGGTCATTTTGTCCTTGGGACACTTGGCAAAATTCCATGTAATGGTGACCGAGGGATAAGTCATAATTCAATTTCCTGCACCCCTCAGCTCTCTAGCACCCAAATAATTATGTTTAATTATATGAGGAAGTTATGATCATACTGACGCCAGAACTGTGTGACCACATATGTGACTCTTCCCAACCCTTCTGACCACAATGTTGGTTATTTCTAGTTTTATGCTGATTAATACATGGTGTATCAAAAGTTGTCAGAGACATCCAATCTCTAGCCTAACTCTACTTTTTTAAATCTAAACTGTCCTCTGTCAGTTTGTAAAAGACAGTGTTTTAAAAAACTACAGGTTTAGTTAACCAGCATCAATATTATTATGGCAACTCTCAGGGGATAATTTTAATAATATTGCAAGATACTCCAATGCACCATCTTAAAGATGAATGACAAATAAGTTTACTTTTGTCACAATTTCTTAGAATATATGGACACCCTAAAATAATTGTGGTGTTCGGTAGGTAGTTGTGTGCATACATGATGACAGTGCATCATGTGGCATTGGATGCATAAATTGTGGTCATTTAAAGCCAGTCACTGTTTAAATTAATTATTTTTTTTGTTTTAACAGACAGGCCTTTGGGCTTTAAAAATGCAGAGTGACACCATCGCTTCATCCCTCTCCATTTTTCTACATCTATTTAGGAACACGTCACAAAAACTATCACTGTGTGCTGCCAAACACTTAATTTTAACAAACCACCCTAACCCCCTCACCCCCACTCCCACAAACGCTTCACTTTGTAGCCAGTTTAAATTCAGTTCCTCCTTCCACTTTTCATCAACAATAAGAGTGAATGATCTGCATAAAGTGGTTTAACAACTTCTTTCAAATTCTTTTCATTTTTTAAAACAAAAATGCTCAGAACATTTAGCCAAACCAGTAAAACTCTTGGAATAGAGAAATTGTAACAGCTTAGGAATACATTATACAGTTCATTATCAACAATTCTTGAGCCTGAGTCCTGTGTTGAGAGTGGGTATTAAACTAAAACTTAACCCAACAACCACTTGCAGAAGCTATTGGTAAAATGGAAACCCAGCACAGAACTGAGGTCTTTCTTAAAAATAGTTTCCAAAGGCTGATGATCAGTTTTCACATGCACAATGTCCCAGCCAAACAGGTAGGTATCAAACCTCTCACATGGAAAAACTACTGAGAGAAGTTCCTTCTCAATTTGAGCGTAACGGCCTTCAGCAGGCATTAATGCCCTAGAGGCAAAAGCAACTGGCTGACCCTTTTGAAGCAGGGTGGTGCCAAGTCCAGAAAGTGAAACATCACTGTAACCTCTCGAGTAACATCATAGAACTTCAACACTGGGACTTCACAAACAAGGCCCTTAATTTTATGAATGGGAAGCCAACACCACTCAGCATCTTTAACTTAAAGACGACGCAGCGTGACTTCACATCTGTTGGGGTGGACATGTCCTTGATAGCACGGACTTTGTTTGGATCTGTAATGATGCCATCAGCAGTTAACAAATGTCCCATAAATGGTACTTCAGACATGCGAAGCTTGACCTTTTGAGGATTGAGTGTCAGGTTTAACTTGCGGCACCTTTGGAGAAATGCAGTTAAATTCTGATCATGATCCTTAATTGCCTCAAGGACGGTGTCTCCAAACCCACCCACCAGAAAGTCATCAGCTATGACTTCTACTCCACAAAGATCTTGGATTGCCTCGTTCATTTTGCGCTGCCACACCTCGGGTGTAGAACTAATGCCAAAGGGCATTCGCCACCAGCGAAATCTACCAAATGGGGTATTGAACGTGGTGTAATAACTGGAGCTCTCTGACAGTTTCACTTGCCAGAAACCACTTTTTGCATCCATTACATTTAACACTTTTGCCTTGGTAAGTAGAGACGTAACATCGTCCACAGTAGGTAAGGGATAGTGTGAACGCTTGATTGCAGTGTTCAAATCTTTTGGATCCAGGCAAATGCGGACTGAACCATCTTTTTTGGGCACAGCTAGGACACTAGACACCCAGTCGGTTGGCACAGTAAGTGGTACAATTATCTTGTTAGTCACCATCTTGTCAAGCTCTGCCTTCATTGCTTTCTTCTTAGGTACAGGGACTCTACGTGGGGGATGAACCATGGGATGCCCTTCTTTATCTAGCTGAATATTGTATTCTCCAGGTAGACAACCAACACCTTGAAATACATCAGCAAAGGGGCTAAGAACAGAGTCTGATGAAACATTCTCAGGAACAGCATTAATATTGTTGTCAGTGGTGTCAACACCAGAAACCATGATTTTCACAAGGCCCATACTTTGAGAAGACTTCAAACCAAGCAAACGTGTAACCTTTTGATCAACTATAACAAAGTTATGCTTGCTGCCATTATGCTCTACCCTCAACCTAGCAAAACCCAATTCCTTTCTCCTTGAATGATCATGCATAACCAGAGACTGAATTCTTTGAACAGGGATGAATGTTGCAGGACTGGGAAGTTTAAATACCTTAGCATAGTAAACAGACGATGGGTTCTTAAATAGCGAATTGTTAGGATACTCTTTAAACCACTGCACACAAGCAAAACAATGTCCATACTGTTTCTTATCAAAAACAAATGAATGCCATGATGCCATCACCCTTGCGTGCTTTTAGAGGCGCCTTTCAGTACCAGAGCCAAAGTGCTCCTCGCCTACACACAGAGACGAATACTTCTTGTACGTAGAGTTGAGAAAGGCTGTGGCTAGATCCAAATGTGGATACAATGTGCAGTATGTACTCAGCAACTGGACCAACTCGTCACTATCAAACCAGAGGTGATACCGACTTGGCAGGTTAATTACACTGAGATCCGTCCACGCTTTGGAATTCGGTTCTAATGCTCCACTCATTGCTCTCATCCAAGTCAAAGAATTGGTCGTTTCCATGTGACCCGCAGCAAAGTTGGTGTGTCGGGCATCGCTGCATAATGGATGAAAGGAGTCCTTAAAATCTGAGGGCACAGAGTACTACACATCATCAAGGGCACTCATTGTCAAAAATCGCCACATGAGCTGGCCCTCTACCTCTCGGTTGTTCGTTGAAAAGCTTCCAAGCAAACCATTATACCTTTCAAAACTAAACAACCAAAAGCCGTACACACAACCGTAGTTTTCCACGCACTCCCTTTATATGGAGATGAAGATGCATATTGGGTGTTATTACAGATTTACCGTACAAATTAAATACGCCTTATTAATATTAAAATGACAAACCTCTAAAAAGAGACTACACCTGGCTCTCTGTAAATATGCTCTGGTTTTACCCGTCCCTCATATTGTAAACGGTTTTGGATTTCTAACACTGTAAATTTAGGTAAGCGTTGCCTCCCAGCTTCATCTTTTTCATGTTATTTAAACTGACATCAGAAACCTCCACAAAAAGACATAATATAGTGACCCTAGCTTAAGTACGCTTTTGGTTCCTCCGCCTCTCATATTTTAGCCCTTTCACCACCGGCTGTTCTGAAGAAGAAGTGTCCAGGACACCAGCAACCGATAGTATTTTTGCAGCGTTTCATAAATAATCTGCCTACTGTAAAACTGCGCAGGCCAGTCTCCAGGCTGAATTACAAGAAATTGTTTAAAGTAGTCAGACATTCCTGTATCCAGAACAATGTCATATGCGGCGGAAAAGTTAATACTTACTAGATTCCTCTTATCAACATAACCTTCCCCGAAGAAATTAGCATCGCTGAAAGTTGTTGCCCTCGCAAAATTTTCCAGTCGTACAAAATTTAAACTGACTTTCTGATAATACTCAAACAGCGTTTGCAAAATCCCTTCTTCCTCTCGATTAAGCGAAGCCATTAGGGACCTTAAGATCCGACGGCGGCGGATGTCTGCGACGGCTGTCATGACCGAGGGGGACTGGGAAGATGTTGCCGTCGCAAGGCGCGAAAATTATCCTTAAGAGACCAAGTCGAAGGCGCGGGCGACTTTGTTTACATATTTTCGATTTTTATCATAAAGTACCTCAGTCATGGCTTCCTTCAGAGAGATTCGTAGCATTCTTCTGCAAAGTTTTGATGATGGCGATATATCAGAGGACGAGTTCCTTCTTCTTTATGACGTTAACACATCCAAAAACCCAGATTTTCCTTATGAATGTTATGGAAAATTTAACCTTAATGATGTGGATGACAGTGAGTGTTTATCCGAGTTTCGTTTTCATAAGAGTGACCTCTCCGTTCTTTCTGAGGCCCTACATCTTCCTAACTACTTTATACGTCAACAAGGAACAATATGCGATGGAATTGAAGGGTTGTATATCGCACTTCGAAGGTTTGCGTACCCATGTAGACTCAGTGATTTAATCCCACGATTCGGCCGCCCAGTTCCAGAGCTAAGTATGATTTCCAGCCTTGTTGTGGACACAATTTATCAGGAACATAGTCACAGAATAACTCAGTGGAATGATACACTCCTGAACCCAGTACTTCTCGAAACCTACGCTCGTGCAATTCAGCAAAACGGTAGTCCATTACACAACTGTTTCGGTTTTATAGACGGAACAGTACGGCCAATTTGTCGACCTGACCAAAACCAAAGGATTGTGTACAATGGGCATAAGCGAGTACATGGTCTAAAATTCCAATCTGTGGCACTACCCAATGGTATGATAGCCAACATGTATGGCCCAGTAGGCAAGTTTTATAATTGAAGCTGTTTGGTTGAATTTGAAAATTTCATGCCAACCATAAACTACAATATCACTTATGTTGATCTCATTTTAGAAGGCAGAAGGCATGATTCAGCCATGTTGGCGGATTCTGGTCTTCTACAAGATCTCGAGCAACATGCGTTCTCAACAACAAGAGAACCAATGGCTCTCTATGGCGACCCGGCATATCCTCTGCGTGTTCACCTCCAGGTACCTTACAGAGGTGTGGGACTTACACCGCAAATGGAGCTATACAACAAAGCCATGAGTTCCGTTCGCATGTCTGTAGAGTGGCTTTTCGGGGACATTGTAAATTATTTTAAATTTCTAGACTTTAAGAAAAATTTGAAGATCTCACTTAGTGCAGTTGGCAAAGTGTACATTGTGGCTGCCATTCTGCGAAACGCCTTAACCTGTATGTACGGCAACTTAACTTCGGAGTATTTTGCTTTGGACCCTCCTACTATTCACGATTATTTTGCTTGATCAGGAACACAAAACGTCCAGTGTCTGTAACATTAAGTCTTTAATCAAGTTTATTTGAATCAAAAAGTCTGAACATGAAGCTGAAATAACATGGAAAACCTAACAATTAATAAAAACAAGTGTACAAAACAAAATCACGAAACATATGCCTGAAAACTACATTATTGCACAATGCAAAATCAGGCCCTGACTTAGTTTTGTTTTTCTAGAAGTTTTACGATAATTTGCGACTGCTGCTGCTGCATTAAGGTGAACATCTGCTGAAAATTTTGCATCTGTTCTTGTTGTTTACTTTGCTGCAGCATGACCTGCATCAAATCCTGATGCTGCTTTTTTGATTGCTCCTCCTTCTTACTCTCAGCCTCTAGTCGCTGCTTCTGTAGCTGCATTTCTTCCATTTTCCATTTCTGCATGAGGTCGTTCTTTTCTCGCAAATATGCCACTGTGTCACCTCCACTTCTTCGACGTTTTGCTCTTGCTGCTGTTTCATTCTCTACCTCATCTTTCCTTTGTCTTTTCTGTGTCCCTCCAAGGTTTTCTAGAGCTCTGTTTCTCATTTCCGCTGCTTTGGCACTATTGACTTTCTTTTTCTCATTTTGCGTTGTTTCTTCAACCACAGCTTCTTTTTCTGCTATCTCCTCAAGTGCTTTTTCAACGTCACTCAAATCCGTATCTATTCCACTTGCCTTTTCTTCATCTCGCATCTTTGCTCTAAATTTGTCGCTCAAAAGCGTATATCGTTCTCTGACAGATCACTTCGTCACTCTGAATTGGGGATGTTCAAGGTTGTTCAGATTGTTCGCTATTTTATCCCAAATTTGCCCCCTTGCTATGCTTCCTTTCTTTGCCTTGAATGGTTCAAGAACGAGAATCTCCTGACAAAGACAATTGTCATGTTGTTCAGTCCACTCCATGTTGGTTCTAAAGATAAAACTAAAATGTTATAAACGCTTATTTTCTTTTTGTTATTGTTGCATGTTGCATGTTGTGAAGCAGAACCCTTTTTTGTTTACCGCAAATGCAAGACACTTTCACAAACATAAATAATCGAGAGATGATCATTTACTGAGCGTAAATACATTCATTGTTCAAAACGTGAAGAAAAGAAAATAACAGAACTTACGGAGCAATCTTCTTGGCACTCGTGCGGATTGCAGCCATGACCTGTTCAGTGGAGAAGAAAAATAACGTTTTTTGTCTGAAAAATCAGGTCCTAGAAGAGCAGCAAACGAATTGAAAACATTATTGACTCCATAATGCGCAAAATATTCAAAAATTATAAAAGATATTTTATAAAAACACAGCAATCTACACACGTTTTGTACGAAACGGCAAACTAGTTGTTTTGACGTCTCGGACAACACAGCTACGGCGGGAATTTACGTGGGACGGCTACCGGAAGTAGGTAAACACGCATTCAAACTTCCCCCCGCCGTCGTAGACATCCGCCGTACTCGAATCTTAAGGTCCCTAATCTCGTTCCCAGAGGCCGCGATCCTTTTGGTCAGCGACGGAGATCGGGACCTCTAGCCAGATGGGATTTTGAGTCCGCAAATCGCGGACTTCGGTTACACTGCTCAGAATCAAAAGTAAAACCCAAGATGGCGGAGAGAAGTGGTACGTTTCTGGAAGGCGTGAAATGTGGATTAGAAAAAGTTGGACAAGCAAATATTACACTCAAACCGAAACAAGAAGAGATCCTCAAAATAATCGCTTTGACGCAAAAAGATGTTTTAGCCGTTCTCCCAACTGGTTACGGAAAATCGTTAATATATCAAATAATGCCACCCTTGATGGATTATATGGATTCTGGCCAGAGACCAACCCAAAAGAAGTCTATTGTCTTAGTGGTGTCACCGCTCAATGCCTTGATAAGGGATCAGGTAACGAAGTTAAAGCAGAGTGGTCTGAAAGTGTGTATTTTGAAAGGTGATCGCGTGGAAGGAGAAGAAGAAGAAAGAAAAGAAGAACAAGAAGGATTGGCAGTCAGTGCAATAGAAAACCTGAAGGAGTTTCAAATAATTTTTGCCCACCCGGAAGCCCTTGTAGGCAACAAAAATGTCATTAAGCTCCTGAAGACTGCAGAGTTTAAAAATCGTATGAAAGCCATCGTTGTGGATGAAGCACATCTCGTTGTTGACTGGTGAGTGCTACATGTATATGTTGTGGTTTATTTTTTTATCTCAGGTTATTTTTCTTTTTCTTTTGTTTTTGTGTATAGTATTGTATGCCAGTGTTTTAACTACAACATATATAAAATATATAAGCTTATGATGTTACAGGTCAAATTTGATTTCAGGTTAAATTTTTTCACCTAGGTTGATTCTCAGTTTTCTTTGTCCCCTAGCCCTAATTCAACAACAAAAAGAAAATTGAGAATCGACATAGCTTAAAAAAATTTACCTGAAATCAAATTTGACCTGCAACATATATCCACCCCAGATAGCATAGTTTAAAGCAGAAGTTATAATAAATGCAGCATTTGTGCAATAAAGAAAAAAACCTATTTGGATTATTCTTAAATGTTTCATTGTGTGGTTCTAAGAAATAACACTACCAATCTGAACCCCATGGAGGGAAATAATTTTCCAACGGTTAAGCAGAAGGTCTATACCTGTTCCTGTGTCTCAACCCAAATGAAACCTACAGGCAGAGGGGAATAAAGATATTTTCTTGAAAACACATTACCAGTATATTATTCAAAGGTATCTAGTCTGATAGATATCCAAAAAAGTTATGGCTTATTAAGAGACTGGTACGGGTACTTTTTTTTAGGAAGGATTTTAGACCATCCTATGGGAAGCTGGCAACAATAGGAAGCATTCTTCCACAAGTACCATTGCTTGGTCTCACAGCCACTGCTACCAAAAAGACAAGAACTGACATCATTGAGTCCCTGGGCATGGTTAATCCAGGTGAAATCCTTGGAAACCCTGACAGACCAAATATTTATTTCTCATCATCCTCTAGACCAGACAGAGGAGAGGATAAACTAAATGAAATTTTAGTCCCCTTGGTGGAAAGCTTAAAGAAGGAGAGAACAAAGTTTCCTTTTACTGTTGTTTTTGGCACATTAGAGACCATTTCATCATGTTCTGCCTTTTTTAGCTGAACAATGGGGAAAGAGCAGTATGAACCTCTAGATGCCCTGCCCAAGGCCGAGAATAGGTTATTTACTCAATTTCATGCCCAATACCCACTTCAAGAAAAGGAAAGAATAATTGATGGCCTTACCTTGGGGAAATCTAAACTCAGGATTGTGTTTGCGACAGTCACATTTGGCGTTGGTATGGACTTAAAAGATATTAGACAGATAATTCATATAGGGCTGCCATGTACAATGGAAGAGTACTTTCAGGAGGCTGGTAGGGCCGGTAGAGATGGTCTTCGTTCAAAACCCCACATCTACTACAATTCATACGATACATCAAAGGCAAGAAAGCATTTGTCTTCAGTAATGAGGGATTACGTGCAATCAAAGAAGTGTAAAAGAGAAATTATTATGAGGTATTTTGGGTTTTCCCCTCTGCCACTTGACAGAGCTCATAAATGTTGTGATTATCACGAGAAACTTTGTAACTGTGATGACTGTGTGCTCTCTGATGTTGCATCTTTAGTGGCTCCCACCTTGACAGATGAAGCCCCTCCATTATCTAATGAAGATGTTTATCCCTATTCCAAACTAAACATGGAGCAAATAGCCAAGCTGAATGAAGAACTTGTTAAATTTTGACTCTCATTACCTGGAAATGGTAGGACATCAGTAGGGAGTACAAGCCTAAGCAGTGGTGTTACTTTAAAGTTAATTCGTGAAGTGGCTGAAAATGCACACTCATTCTCTTCAGCAGAAGACATTGAAAAAAGACTTCCTATCTTTAGTCAAAGTCATGCCATTTCAATGTGGAATATTCTTAAACAATTCCTTCAGAAAGTGTGAAAAAGTATATCATTGGTTTAAAATAATCAGATAGCTGAGTGTAGTATTACGTGAGTCAATTTCCCATGCTGTTTTCCATAAAGCGTGGCCTCTATCTGCTGTGTTTATACCCGGTAACAAAAATTTACTGACCATTTAATTTGCAGACAGGTTATGATATGACCAGTAAAATGTGTACTCTAATTAACTTTGTGTAAGTTGAAGCTTATCTGTTCAGTAAGAGAATTGAGAACATTTTTTGTATTTCTTATCACAGATTCATGTGTTTGTACACTTCGTGACGTAAAAGAGTGGTCATGTGATACTGATCAAGTAAGCTTTCAAATATTATTTGGGTTTCATTTCCCACCAACACACTACCATGGTTCTTGTGAAAGTAACCTTTTCATTTGTTTGAAAATGATATTATCCATTAAGCTTATTTTCTATTGTGGTGGAGCAAACCTTTTTTTTTTCTTTCCTTAACTGAGTGTATGTACACTGTTAAGAGAAACAGTGATTGCAGGACAATGACTACCTTTGTTAACCATTTCTGACACAGGATTATGGATTCCAAAGGAAGACCTAAGGTTTTACAATGATTTGAAGTGAAATATTTTTGTGAAATTTTATCCTTAGCAAAGAATTACAATAACTGCGCACACAACTGTTATCTGATGGGTGTTCACTGACTTTTCTTGCTTCTGTCATGTTTCATGGACTCTGCTAGCCAATTATAAATTCAACTGTTGATTGAACAAGAGAAATATATTATTTCATATGTAGCTAAAGGAGACCAGACCTACATTTGTTTACTGTTATGAAAGAGCAACAACTCTAAGCAGATTGTGATTGATCTGAGTTTGTCTCAGCACATTCCTGAGTATAGTGGACAATTTACTAGATTTTGCAAAGTGGTGAAACATGAACCAATAATAAATAAAATAAAAAAAACTTCACCATGATTGTCTTAAACCACCAATAACTTCTTCCTTTCAGTAAGCATCCATTTTCTTATTGGTTGGCTGATTGCCAAGCTAACAGGAAGTAAGGCATATATTGTAATTTCTGTTTGTTGCATACTAATAGCCTGAGCATTGTCACATTTATATTTATGACTATTCACTTAAAAGGGCCACTATTGTCCTTATGAAATAACTGAGGCAAAGCACTTTGATACATTAATCATCCAAATCATCTTCTTCTGGTGTGTTTTCATCACCATTACTCAATTCATTCTCCTCGTCATTGTCTTCCTCACTGCAGTCATGGATACCAGAAAAAAGTTTGCGCTTGTGGTTTGTCAGCCAGGTGTTAAGCAGTGCTACATCCAACTGGTCAAGAGGACACTTTGTTACATTTGGAAATGAATGAAGTTTTCTACCTTCTTGGTACTGAAAAGGTTTAGCCTGTTGCACGATAGTTAACATTGCTTTTACATCTTGCGTGGTACAAGCATGAGTGTGCTTGGTTGAGTCTGGGTGTATGCCACACTCATCGTCATACCGGGTGCAACATTCTTTAAGACCATATGCTGCAACAGAACATCTTTGGACAGCTTTCAGTGTTTTGTTTCCACACAGTCCCCTAAGAGAGACCTTGTTGTCTCCAACCAGGTGTTCCACTTTTAAGTCATTTGCATAATTGGATCCTTCTCCTCCCTTTGGATTTAGAAACTGGCCATGTAACACTCGATGGGCAATCTTCTCTGTGTATAAACCCTTGACACAAGTTATGAATCGCATTGCCTCAAAGGCATATTTTTTCCCTCTTGGCCTACTTCTAAAATACAGCAGAAGCATCTTCCAGTTAATTAGGCTGCGCTCTCCATCTCCCTCGCCTTCTGTATCGTTAAGCTGCATGAGCATCATTCCCAGTTGAATTACCTGCAATGCATAATTGAGATAGCGATCTTCCTCGCTGCCAGAAGGGATGTCAGAAATGTTACTGTTGAGGTTACTATTGGATGTCTTTGATGTTTCTGCAGTTCTCATTGTGGGAGACCTGTACACTGCAAGCAGATCTGTGGGCCAAAACACAACATTGCCAGGTGCAAGTATAGCAGAGGCACATTCCTCAATAGATGCTACAAAGACAGGAACATGCTTCTCTGGCACAGAAATGTTGGCATCAACTTCAACAACTTTTCCAACTGCTAGAACTTTGTAATCTTAAGATTTTTGCAGCAAAATGACAACAGAACCTGCAGAATAATGACCATAAAAATATGAACTTTACTTGACATATAAATAACATTGCAAAACAGTATTTTCACTTGACTAATCCAGTCCAGTGAAGTAGATTTTGAGGTGAGCTGTCCATTTACAAGATCAGAGCTGTATTTTAAGACAGAAAGATAGTCGCAATTATTATTCTTACTAACAGAGCTTAATAATAACTAGGGGTGCCCAACGTTCAGAGAAAGTCGATTTCGATAGCCCATGGCTCGTGGATTTTGCTATCGGGCAAGTGAATTCTTTTCTTAACTTGCCTGATGGGTAATTAAGTGAAATTTTCAAGAGAATTCAAATTACAGAACTGTTATCAATACTGCTCATCAAAATATATTTTTGGGCTATAGTTAAAATGACTCTTGGGCAAGTACATGTTTTATATAACTACAGCTTGCCTGAATGGCAAACCACAAAACTGACTTTCTTTGCACCCTGGTGCCTTAATTATACCAATATTTGAAAATTTTAATAGAAATAATGTAGTTATAATAATACTTCATTTTCACACACACAGCATTGTACTGTATGTTTAAGTATTGTTTATAGACATACCAGAAGAGTATGGTTGCTGAGCAGGGGATGAAATTGCAGTCATCTCATCATCATTGCCTGTAGATCTTAATGTCCTTTGGTTTTCTTTCTGTTGGCATTGTTGTTCTAGCTGCTCCTGCCAGGCTCTTTCAATATCAAACTCTGTCAACACGTACTCATCAACAAACTTGCCAATTTGAATTTGCAGGCTTTCCCACTGGACTGCTGAATTTCACTCCTTTGCAATAGAGCTTATCCATGATGGACAGCTAGCAGTATCTGTTATCCCTGCCCATGCCATGAATGCTGCACAAATGTAAGCCTTTGTTGCTGACAACATCAGTGACTCACAACTTGAGTAGTTGTCTTGAACTCTTGGTGACACATTAACAAGTCCAAAATTTTGCCTGAAGTAATACAAGGTGCCAATGTCTCTTCTACCGCTTGCAGGAGTTGGCTTGTAAAGTTGCTCCCAGATATACTATAAAAAGAATAAGCAATGTTTATTAATTGTCTACTTGATTTATATGTGAACTCTGTCTGACTAATATCTGTTGTTAGTCGAAAGGAAATTCAGGTTGCTTTCGACCTAGACTGCATGTTGAATTTCTTTAGTTTTTAAATTATAGAAATTTTATTTTAGGGTGAAAATGTTTTTTGACCTTAATGACAATTCAATTTTGGACATGGAAAACCTTGGACCTTGCACAGCTGGAAGACTGCCAGCTTGTCAAGTGGGAGGTTGTGAGTTCAAACCTCTGCCAGGCTAATGCTCAGATTCGATATAACTAAGGAAAAAGTGCTGCCTTGGCCTCTGGAAATGAGATCATGTTATAAGCAAATTATTTAAATCTTGAAAGAGTACCACCTGCATGCACTCTGAGCAGATAATTGAAGATAACTTTAAAAGAAATATCTTTTAAATATTTTGAATAGCTGTCCCTTGGACCCATCCTGCTATTTTCATTTTTGATTGGAAATAAAGTTACTTAGTCATTAACTTAAGTATCTTTTTACCAGACATAGGCAAAACCAGAAAAAAAAAAACAAAAGACAATGGTTAAAATAAAGAATACTCAGATTATGTAATAATTAAAAAAACTAACCCCTAGAAAGGATTGTTTTGCATGCCAAAGTGCAGGCGTCTCAACAATACTTTCAAATCTCTCTGCTACACTGTCACACCCAAGTCTAGTATTTTTGGTCCCAGTAATTCTTTCTCGTCCAAGGAGGTCTCCTCCCAGTGGCACTTTAACATTCTTGAGTACTTCATCTGCATTAACTGGCATGTCTTGGTTCTGTTAAAAACAATTCGCGAATCTTTGCTGACATCATTATTTGCATTTTTGCTCATTAGCATAAGAGTTTACCCACAGAAAATGTCAGTGTATGTAAAAGCTATAAGGTTCAGAAGTTAAAAAGCTTGATATTCTGAGCAGTTTGTGCAATTTTCAGCTCTTTGCAATCAGTAACAAAGGAAATAGCAGCAATCAAAAACTGCAAAATTTCTGGGTGGCAAAACACTATGAGCTCATATTCCTTGCAAAATTTCAAGTTTTTCTCCAAAACTATTTGGTACATCAGGTTCAAATGTTCAAAGACAAGTGAAATTGTCATGCTCTTTCAATACTCAGCGATTTTATTTAAATAGCTTGATCAGGGAATGAAAGGCATATGTTTGCCATTAAATATATTTTATTGAATTTTAATGATATATGACCCAGCATTGAAGTCCTTGTGGTGACATTTGATGATTTTCTATCTTGTATCCTGTAATTTATGATTTGACTTTGAAAAAGTTAATAAATAATCATTACCTGTGGCTTGTAGATATCAACCAGTAGCTTTTGAACATATTCAAGATATTGGCAAACATCTGCATGCTTGGATTGATTGTAAGGTACCACTGGCAGTCCAATAATGACAGACTTTTTGTTCATGAATTCAGAGTACCTGAACACAATATACAAAAGCTCTGTTAATTTAAGTTAAATATCATTATCTTCACAGGAAAAAACATAAGGATTCCATGGTTGGTATTTCTATGGTGTTTTGTTGGGGAATGATTGGTAAAACATTGGTAACCAATATTGTATACCAACCTTGGTAATTGGGTTACATTTACCATATTGTTATTCCATTTTTTGGGAATCCAACATTGGAACCTCAACTTTGATATACCAATATGGTGTTCTACTGTGATATCATAGGTATCCTATGGAAAAATACCAACATTGGTATAGTGACACAATTTACCAAACTGGGTTTTTATTGTAGTTTGAATGGTATACTATTTTAGAGGAAATCAATATTGGCATATTAAATTTGGTTTACCAAGGGTTCCTGTATGGCGTTTCATCGTACATTTATTGGTATTCTATTAAGAAATACCAACATTGGTATAGTAGCACATAATTTACCAAACTGGGTTTTTTATTGTAGTTTGAATGGTATACTATCTTGGAGGAAACCAATGTTGGCATATTAAATTTGGTTTACCAAGGTGTCCTGTATGGCTTTTCATTGAAGTTTAGTGGGAGTCAGTAGTAAGATTAATACCAATATTGGTGCAATAGCAAATAGTTACCAAACTGGGTTTTCATTGCAGTCTAAATAGTATTTTTATGATGAAAACCGCAAAATTCGACAATTGAATCAATCGAACTATCTGAGTGGTTATTATCATTACAATGATGGGTATATAATTTCAAAATGCCGGCGTGACTAGCATAATGATAAGAGATTTTAAAAACATTCAAATGCTCTAAGGTTCAATTTGATTTTATTGAGCAAACCAGAAGCTAACAGCCATAGTTAAACAAGCAAAACTGACTTAGGAAAGCTGCCTCAATCATTCTCATCCAACTCTTCATAACTTTCAGGTGTAGTTACATCTCTCGCCACATCTGTAGCTACCACATCGCTGGCTGGTGCTACTGTTTTCAAAACGGTAAATTCCTCCCTTTTCAAACATTTGACATTTGCATCATCAGTAACACTTACGATCCCTTTTTCTAAAAGGGCCTTAGCCAACATGTTTGCTAAATCATACTTGCCCAACCAAGCCCCATGCCTTAAGTTTTAATGTTTTTGCCAAGGAGCAAAGATCGCGTTTGTAGGCCAAATTCCTAAACCTTGGGGCTTTGAAATAAGCTGATAGTAAGAATTGGCAGCTGTAAGGGGTCATTTCTTTCACATCAGTTGATGTTTCATCCCCATTTGGAATCTCTGCATCTGTGCAGCAATCTGCAGTGAAATGATTAGAATCATGAATTAAGATTAGGCCTCTTAAATTTGCTTCATGTTTCTTTTATGAAATTTAATGAAAATAATCTATAACCAACAAGGATTTCTCTAGAAATTAGGGCTGCTCAAAAAGTAGAAGTTGGGAACAATACCACTTAACCAAAATACGACTTTCAGTGACTTGTCTGGATGCAGTCTTGAAGGTCGAATTGAATTCAGTTGAAGCAGATTTTTATGTAATAGATGAAATGTTAAGGGAAAGCTCTACTTACTTCCATTAGTACCACTGAATTTTGTTCTAGAGATACTAAAAATTAATAATACTTAAGATTACATGTCAGCATTCTATATATCGATATATATAAAGTACTATGCCTCATTTTAAGGAAGTTTTTTATAGTTACCAGGGCCAGGTTGTTCAAAGCTGGGTTAAGAAAACCCGGGGTTAGTGCAAAATTTGAATTCCGATATGAAAGCTTAAAAAGTGAATTCGCTCTAATTCTTTTTGTCAACAAGTGGCTACTTTAACCCATTCGCCCCTGAACCGCATGTGCGGATCCACGTCCTTTCTACCCCTCGTGACGTCATCAGTTTTAACGGTCAAGGCCAACTTTGTCCGCTAACTTGTGCAGAGTGAAGAGATCTTTCAAACCATACCAGAATGAGCACAATTCAGTCAAAGACACCGGAAAAAAAGGCAAAAAACCATGCAAGATTGACCATTGCCCACCTACCTTTCCTTTCGCCTAATCCTAAGATCCTAAAAGCTTTCCTAAAACTCTTCCCATAGAAAAAAAGCCTACTAAATGCCCAGCGAGAGAAAAAAAAAAATGAGCAGGAAGAGCGAAAAAAAAAACTTTTGCTTTCTGCGCATGCCCGAACTTCGAAAGCTGATATCAGAAGGCCGTGAAGTGTACGACAGGTAAACAGGTTTGTGGTAAGTTTTAGCTCTTTATAGCCCGACAGTGACTAGAAAACAACTCGACTAGCTTCAAAACGCGTTTTTCAGCAAAATCTCTAGGAGTGAATGGGTTAAAAAAAAACAGAAAATTATTTTTAAAAAAATGCTTTTGAACAAAAGAATAAGAAACCCGGCTGGGTTAAGTGCTAATTGGCGCTCAAACAACTGGGCCCTGGACAATAAGGTTAAGCAACTTACCATCTGAACTTGAGGTACTGATGTCTCCTTTCTGGGCTCTTTTTGTAGGAGGCAAATGGGACTGCTGAAAAAATAAAAGAGTGATTTGTGCAATTCAACTGCAGTCATGTGCTTAAATTGGGTTGACTGGATACTTTTGGACAGATAAGTTCATGTTTTTCTAATGAGTAACTCACCTCAAAATTATATCCATCAGCAATCCGACGGTTTTTTCTGATGCTCATTGTAAAATGTGCGTTCTGATTGCACCTTTAGATAAAATGAGAGAGAAGTAGGGTTAACTTGGTATGTCATAAAATTTTTAGCTGATGAGAGAAGATGTTTAAAAATGCAACAATTTTTTAAGGAAAAAAAATGAATTCAAAGTAACAGGTTTGCAAAAATTTTATAGAAATAATTGACGTACTTCTGCCAAATCCAATTTCCTTTATTGCTGCTTCAGCTTCTAGTAACAATACCAACTCGCGATCGGACAGAATAAGTGTGTTTCTCTCATTGCCTTTGAAATATACCTTTATATTTCCAGGCCACCTTTTCAAAAACACATCTGATAATTTTTACCCTAAAGAAAAAAACAACAGTCATATATATGTTCACTTGTATCACCATTCCTTGTCAGTGTGGTTGTTGGTTGATGCTTACTTTTCATTGTAAAACCTTCTTTGCTGAGGTGTCATTTCTTGTTTATCTTTCAAGGTGATTTTACTTTTCTATTCTGCAGTTTGAGTTTGAGTTTGAGTTTGAGTTTATTGTGGTATAAACAAATAATATTACAGGTTTCCTGGCACCGCAAATAGCAGAGCTAGTCTAGCGTGCCAGGAAATATATAGGAAAAAAAAGAGAAGACTGCTGTATATTCAAATGTTTGTAAAGTGAGAGAAAAAAGAAGAAACATTTGTGGGCTATGATTCTAGGCAAGAGTTAAACAAAAATTAGTTAAATAGCTAAATAACTTGATAAATACAGTCAAAATGTTCTTTTCTTCATTTCAAAAGTTATTTCATCTAAATCATAATAAGTATCACCAGTTTCAAGTATATCAAATAATAGGGAACGAATTTTACTTTTAAATTTTTGTTTCGGAGAAGTGCGTATCTCAGTTGGTAGATGATTCCACAATTTTGCATCAATTCTCGAGAAGGAGTTCTTTTGGATGTCACGATTAGATTTCATTACGTAAAAGTTTTGAGATTTAGACGATCTGGTGTTGTACGAGTGGACCCTAGAAAGTGGGAGAAACAATTCCTGAATGTTAGTGGGTACAACGTTATTACTCACGTCAAACATAGCTTCTGCAAGTAATTGATAATAAAGAAAGTTTACTGGCAATATTTTTGTGTTTATGAAAAGAGGAATAGCATGATCTCGGGGATTGGCAAAGTGTATAAAGTGAAGTACACGTTTCTGGAGAATTAAGAGTTTATTAAGTTGTTTTTTGCTTGTTTGACCCCAAGCAACCAAACCATATCGAATATAGGGTGCTATTAAAGAACGATAGATTGAAACGAGTGTGTTAAGGGGAACAAAATGCCGCAGTTTAGACAAAAGACCGACGGTTCTACTAATTTTTAAAAGAATTGTATTGATGTGGTTATTCCAAGAGAGTTTATGGTCAATTAGAACTCCTAAATATTTTACAAAGTCTTTACATTCTAACTGTGAATTTCTATTTGTACTAGCATTACGGATAAATAGTTTAGGTGTAAAGGAGACTTTCTTTTGATAAGGGCGAAAAATAACATAATTTGATTTTTTAAGATTAAGAGTGAGTTTATTTGAGGTTAGCCAATGATAGACTTGTGTAAGTTCCTCGTTCATAGTTATCTCAAGTACTTTAAGATTTTTATGGGAAAATAGTAAATTTGTATCATCAGCAAATAAATAGAATTTTAGTTTCGAAGAGCAAGAGCAGATATCATTTCATATAGAAGAAAGAGAAGTGGGCCTAGCACAGAGCCCTGGGGACGCCACAAGTAATACTTAAAGAGTCTGAACTAAAGGATTCTATGATAGTTGTTTGAGTTCTTTGCTTGAGATAGGACGAGAACCACTCATTTTCAATTCCACGAAATCCATAATAGTCCAATTTTTTCAATAATATGTCATGATTTACTGTGTCAAAAGCTTTCTTTAAGTCAATGAAGACTCCACAAGAAAAATGTCCCTTGTCCATATTTGACTGTATTTTATTGACGATGTCTAGTATGGCATATTCAGTTGAATGTTTTTGCCTGAACCCATATTGTGATGAGCACAGGATTCCTTATCTATAAATAATTTCATTCTCTTTTGCATAAGTTTTTCGAAGATTCTATTAAAACATGATAATAAGGATATTGGTCTGTAATTATTCGGGTCTAGTTCATCATCGGCTTTAAAAATTGGGATCACTTTTGCCATTTTTAGCTTTGATGGGTAATTTCCAGTCTCCATAGACAAATTGAAAATGTCGGTTAGTATAGCCTTTATAGAGTCACATGCATATTTTAATATAAAGGTTGGGCAAGAGTAAAATCCATGTGATTTATTAGCTGGCTTTGACATTATTTCAAGCTTAACTTCATTAGGAGTTATTGGTTGAAATGGAAAAGAAGATGAAGGTGATATTTCTTTATAAAGAAACTTGGTAAAGTGTTTCTCAGAGCTTGGGAGTTTAGCAGCTAATTTTGAGCCAACAGTTGTGAAATGTTCGTTAAAAATATTGGAGATTGTTGATTTATTGGTAGTAACTATATTATTATTTAAATGTTTAAGCGTATTTATGCTTTTGCGTGCGTTTATTCCTTTTACGATTTAACAAATTATTGATACGTTCTCAGGTCTTTCTCATGTTATTAAAATTTTCGCTGAAGTAACTCGAATAATAATTCTTCTTGCTTATACGTATTAGATTAGTTAACATGTTCCGATAGATTTTATATTTTGAATTATCGCCATTGTAGAAGAGTTGATTTTTTGTTTTTATGGCAGCTCTTATTCCCTTGGTTATCCAAGGTTTAGATAGTTGTTTAATCCTCCTTTTAGATAGGATCTTTATGGGTGCATGCTTGTTCAGAATTTTGTTAAATTTACTATAGAAAGTAGAGAATACATGATCGACATCATCTCCTCTTGATCGGAGTATCTCACTCCATTCTACTAGCGAGAGATCATTAATAAACTGGTCATGAGAGAAATGCGACCAATCGCGCGTTTTTCGATTCGAAGGTTTAGGTGACACGTGGGAGCTTTTTAAACCGCAAAATTGCGAGAAATGGTCGCTAACATCAGAAACTATATTACCGCTCGCAATAACTTGATCAGGATTGTTTACAAAGATATTGTCAATTAGTGTTGCCGAATTTTTCCTAACCCGAGTTGGCTTGTCAATTGTTGGAATCATGTAACAACTTTGTAGGCACATCAGGAAATCGTGGCTATAATTTGAGCATTCTAATTTTAAAAGGTCAAGATTATAATCTCCTAAAATGCAAAGTTGCTTTCCTGTTGCCGAATACCTTTCTACTGACTCTTCAAAATACTTTAAGAAGCGATCTGGATTGTTATGTTGCCTATACATAACAGCGCAGATAATGTTTTTTTTCTTAGAAAAGCATATTTCAATCCACAATGCTTGGAATTTATTGTTTGTAGTTTTTTCTATGACACGATAGTTATATTGTTCATCTATGAAAAGGCCTACGCCTCCAAATGATAGAGGTGTCGGTGCATATTCAAAGTTGTATCCTGGAATGTGAAAAGCAGAAGTTTCCTCATTTGCATTGGTAATTTTAGTCTCCGAAATTCCAATTAAATCAAAATGAAAGTCAATTTGTTATAGAACATGTACTTGTAAATTTTCAAGATTACTATTTAAGCTAACAACATTATTGTGAAAAATAGAGAAACAATTGTTTAACCATTTAGATTTTGTCTGACAAAATCCGTAGGGCGAAAAGTATCTACTTTGAATTTGGTTATTTAAAAGATTTTTAAATGGGCTAAGATCCGAGTCCAGCTTAGTATTGATCGTGTTGATATCAAATAAATTAACGTCATAGAGACTAGGCAGATTTTCCAGCTCATGTTTGGTTGGCTGATGCTTGTCCACTAAACTATTGTTAAATTTGCCGTAAAACATTACAAGACTTCCTCTATAATCATAGAAAGGCAGCTCTTTTAGAAGTTCTTTTCGATTGGCAATTTCAAGTTTGCTAACATTGTTTACCTTGTTTTTCCTTTTAGGTGCCATTTCAATTACTCAAATATACGTAATGTAAAGAATAACGTTAGACTCAGCTGAATTATTCCTGTGTGGAGCTTAAACGTAGTGCTTCTAAATCCTCCAAGTGGCGTAGTTTGTATTCTCGCGACTGGTCTGATTTTCGAAGGAGGATCATAGATTCCTTGGCCCAGCAATATTTGAAGTCATGCGATTGCTGAAAAGACTTCGCGGCATGCAGCAGGTCTTGAAGCCTAGGAGTCAAATGAGTATAAATCCCTATTCTAAACTCACGATCTTCCGGGAGGCCAAAGATCTCGGGTTGTAAGCGTCCAGTTTCCTTTCGTTTAGCCATTACCGCCTCTTTCGCAATGCGTCGTGTAAACTTACATATGATGGGTTGAGACGACCCCGTAGCACCACCTCGGCTATTTTGCCTTCTTGTAGGGACTCGATGTGCTGTATCAATATCGAATTCCTTTACACTTGCTCCAATACCTGAAAAGATATCCAGACATTTTTTGACTGTGTCGCTCGCCTTCTCGTTTACTTCTGACTGAGGAACGCCAACTATTTTGAGATTATACTGAAAGCTATAGAGCTGCAACTCGTCGACCGCTTTAGAGATTTGAGACACTCTATCAGCTAGTTCGTAGAGGCGAAGTTCTATAGCAGTTAACCTTTCCTCGGCTCGGTCATTAGTCTCCTTCAATTCGTCGAAATAATTGACGTAGTTCTGCCAAATCCAATTTCCTTTATTGCTGCTTCAGCTTCTATTAACAATACCAACTCGCGATCGGACAGAATAAGTGTGTTTCTCTCATTGCCTTTGAAATATACCTTAATATTTCCAGGCCACCTTTTCAAACACTCATCTGATAATTTTCACCCTAAAAGAAAAAAACATCAGTCATATATATGTTCACTTGTATCACCATTCCTTGTCAGTGTGGTTGTTGGTTGATGCTTACTTTTCATTGTAAAGCCTTCTTTGCTGAGGTGTCATTTCTTGGTTATCTTTCAAGGTGATTTTACTTTTCTCTTCTGCACCACAAGTACTGTCCGAAGATGAACAGGAAGGTTTGCTGGTCCCTTAGGCAGTGTTCTCATTTCCTTGTAAATCAAATAAAACCATTTTGTCACCTTGGATGTAAACCAAAAACCTACCCAGTCGGCCCTCGTACTCTCCCGAGAGAGAGAGAACTGTTTTCTTTATCCCCTTGAAATTTCATAATTTGATTGCTCTTACACTTTTCGTTACCTTAAAATCTGAAAATCCTTCGGTAGCGTCACAAAAATGTACTTATGTTGTAATAACAAAGTTTTTGTGTTGTAACATAAGGGTGTTAGTTTTAGTTATGGCAAGGCTTTATGATACTACTTACTATTAACTGAGTCATGTAAGGTAAGTATATAAAAAAACTCAATTTCTTCTTGCCTACCTATCAAGTCCTTGACACGACTAAGTATTTGAAGCTGTTTTCCAAGAGACTTTATCCCCATTTCCTTTAAGCATGTCCTGTCCAGCACTTTGAGGGCTATTCCAGAAATGTCTGCATCTTTGTAAAACAAAACGGGGGTAAAGGAAGTTTTAGAATAGCATTAAAAAGTTGATTAGGAAAATTTAGCGCAGCATGTAAAAAAACAGTCATTAGCTTTTTACGTTTAAAGTAATAATTTTTTTTCGTTCAATATCTGATCATTTGCTGCTTTCTGTATAGTCGCGAGGTAGGCTTTAACCTCAATGGAAATTTAGATGTATATAACCTTATAGTTAATCTGAGAAAGACTAGGCAAGACAACTGGTAAATAAAAAGTAAAAATAGAATCAAAATCGTCTACAAACCTTCAAACATGGCTGTTTTTTCGCTGTAGCGCTCCTGCTCATTGAACCACTCTCGAACGTCCATAGCAGTCCAATCTTTTTGTATTCATTTTCAAAAATAAATAATACGATATTTTCAAGAACACAGCCTAATTAACCTATTAGATTAAGCTTAAATAAATGGATTTTCAAACACAAGTCCGTCTATTCACTGCTGTGTAAGTAGCGCACGCAGTGTTTCATTCAACCACAAATTTCTAGTTCTTGGGATATATAACAACTCTTCAGGTCAAAGAAACTCGGTCGACTTGTAAAATGTGTGCCTTAAGAACTTCAACAAATAATGTTTTATTGCAGAAAAATGTGCGAAAACTTAACTAGGTTCGTGAGGCCGGATGGTAAGATCTGCTAGGGTTTGTCGCTTGAAATCACTTTTGCGAGACTGTTGAACAAGGAACTAACTGTCTGGAAATTTTTTTTCCCCAGTGCACTCTGATACTGTTTAAAAAACAAACACGTACTTACCGTCTATTGCCTTCGAATCCGACATAATTATTCTCAATTAATGTCTTCTAGCTTCTTCCTGTGCTTTCCTCGGCAATCTTTTGCAGAATGAATCTTTTTGGTGATGCCACCCTTTTAGCGCTCGATTTTACCGCCCTTTTTTCCCGCTCGTTTTTGGCGCTGTTTTTCGTTCCCGTTCAGGGTTTCCCGCTCTTTTCCCAACAGCGCGGGCGGCCCCATAGCCTTTCCGCTGACCGCAATTATTTTGAACCGGTTTGACGATTGACCCAGATTTTCGCTGATTTTCCCTTGGTTGTCGTTTTGCCTCGTTTTGTCGCCTGCTGTTGACTGTTTTAATTGTTTGTTGCGTCTCGTCTGTAATGGATCATGGCATTGTTTCAGTGTGCTTTTGTACAGATTCTTCTGAAGCCATAAATATTACGCAATACGGTGAGCCTCGTGCATTGTCCGTGCGACAAATGTAAAGGGAGGGCCAACATGGCGAATGACGGCGTGGAGACATATTTTAAGACCAGTGCTGGTATTTCTTGGTATTCATTGTAATAAAGCGTACCAATAATTTCCCATTTTAAGACCAATGCTGGTATTTCTTGGTATTCATTGTAACAAAGCATACCAATAATTTGCCAATTTAAGTCCAATGCTGGTATTTCTTGGTATTCTTTGTGACAACAAGTACCAATGATTTACCAGTTTAAATCCAATGTTGATATTTCTTGGTATTTTTTGTGACAAAGTTTACCAATAATTTGCCACTTTAATTCCAATGTTGGTTATTCTTGGCATATGTAGTGGCAAGTTTACCAAAACTCAACCAATGAATTTCCACAGTTGGAATACGTTTCCTAAATTTACCAATGAATTACCAACTACCTACTAAAAAATACCAACATTTGTTAATTTACCAATGGTTTCTCAATGTTGGAATATCATTTTCTGCTAATTACCAATGTTATACCAACTTGGAATCTTATATTTTTTCCTGTGCTTATCTCAAATAAAGAACAAATAGACCACACCTTTTATACCATCATTAAAGGAGCAAATTAAGTATAGTCTACCAAGAAACTTGATATAAGTAACCAGAGCTTCGCTTTTAGCGCTGGCTAAATCTATATATTAATACTGCAAAGCATTATTGTCTTGACCATTTCCTTTTTATGCTTGAGGAACAAAGGAAATCAAAGATGTCTATGGCCAAGAAGGCAGACCGGTGTGGGATTAATATCGTATAACCTTTTTGGGCTTGTTTTACTTTTTTTAAACTAAATACATGATTGTATAGCATATCATAATTAATTATAGTTATTCCTTCCTGTGTTGGATATGCTTTGGTATGGCAGATTTGAGAGGCTCCATGAATTCAAAGAATTCAGCAAGAATACGGGCCACTAAGACAATGAAATCACTTCGCAACTTCTCAAGTTCACTTTGACACAGGAGGTACTCAATATTCTCAAATCGTGTGGCATCAGATATAGGTTTGGAATCATCGAGGTGATCAGAGGGTACTCTGTTGAATGTTACATAATGGGCAATCCAATGCATATCTGAGTGGCGGTGATTCTGCAGTATGATGTTAACCAATACCTTGAAGTCCAGATTATCAAAGAATAACCTGGGTACACATCCAGCTGACACATGCCTTCTTATAGTGACTGTTAATTTAAAAAATAAAGAACAAAGTGTTTTAATCGAACTTCTTTTAGACAGCTTATGAAGTTCTATGCCTAATTGTATAGACCTAGATTAAAATATTAAAAAGGAAGAAAATAAGTTTTGTATTAACTTTTCTCTAGGACTGATCCTTGCCACTTGACAGATTCTCTCCTTTTTAACACACAATACATTTTAATTACAGATTTTTTTTAATCCATGGTATTGTTCCATAGTTTCCAAAGTAAAGCATGTATTCAAACTGTTTACTAGCATATAGTAAATAATGGAAAACTAGTAACATGTAAATTCAAGAGGGTTAATTATTATGTAACATATTTAATATGTTCATCTACCTGTTAAGTCTGACCCAATGTCATCCATGATGCTCCTGTAGGTTTCCCTAGTCATTGTTACACCTGCTTTGTTAAGCCTCTTCATTGTCTGCAAAATATTAAAATACAAATTACCAGATCTGCATTTGTCTTTGGCAAGATTCACTACGGATAAAATTTCAACCAATCAAAAATAAAGTATAGTGCTCCTTAAAGCCCCGGTATGGCTGCAATAATGCACATGAAAGCAGAGTTAATTGTGATACATTAAATACCCTTTCAGTCGCATGTCCAGTACTGAGCAATATACTGTTCATCTTCTGTATCAAGCTTAGTTCTTTCCATCGGGTAAACATTAGTATGCCATATGCAGTACAAAGTGGGGCAATCTGCTTTGCACTGTCTTCATGAGCTGTGACATTTGGAATTGCTACAGCAGCTAGGACATCCAGTACATCAGGGACACGCTCCTTCATTTCTGTGATTACCTTTTCCCAGGAGAAATTCTTTAACTCCTATTTAGAAATCAATTTGAATTAGATTAACAGTCAGTTTTGTCTAGAACATAAAATTATACATTTGTATGTTATCATGTTATTTCTCTTAATTTAAAAAATGCATCATATCTATTTATTTTTATTTAGGGTTCCAAAAGATTATTTTTATCAAATTCCAATTTCAAGTGAATTTTAAATTTTATTGGTTATAAAAAAAATTACAATATATACCTGAATGCATTTGACTTTCTACGTTTGCTTTAATTTCTCTATTCATGGGGACCAATTGATCATAGTACCATAAACAATGAAGAATTCAGATGAGTGCAACAAGCTCTATCCCCCCAAAAAAAAAACAAAAAAGAAGACTACTGTACTGTGAAACTAATCAAATAAGTTCGTCAAGAATTCACGTTTTTTACTGTAAAAATCGAAACATTTGTGGGTGCCAATCTTTTGCATTTCCTGCGTCTGGCATGTTGGGTGGTGGAATTTAATTACAAGTGTCCGCTTAATACAGGTTGGCACGATGGAAATGACCATTTCAGGTACTTTTAGGTGTCCGCGTCCGCTTAATAGAGGTGTCCGCTTAATAAAGGTTTCATTTAAAGTAAACAAGGGAAATAAAGTTGGGCACTCAGTTACTGTCCGCTTAATAGAGGGTGTCCGTTTAATACGGTGTCTGCTTAAGGTTTCACTGTACAAAACGCCCTATGAAATACACAAAACTCGAAAGAAACTAAGTACGACACCGCCGGATACGAAAACCCAAAACCACTTTGTGGAAAAATGGGAACGTACGCCCCCACCTGCTGTGGTGCCGACAACTCGGGGCTGAGGTACCGTTTAAATTTTGAGGTTTTACGTATTCCTCGCCACGTACCTTTGTTCAAATAGTAGTCATCGTATCTATCTGCCTTGTGTTCTACACTTACCCGACCATTTAGGTTCCCAATCTTGCCTCACACACCGTCACACTTCGTTGTTGCAGCGAGGTGCTCGTTTGGTCGTTCCCAGAGCTTCGATCCTTTTGGTCAGCGGCGGGGATCGAGAGCTCTGTTTGGTTCCAACTCAAGGAAGGGCTTGTTTTGATTGGCTTTGAAACACAAAGGAAACAAACCGGAAATAAAATGTGAGGCGAACATGGCTGATCAAGGCCGATAACCGTCGGATATAGCTGGCGGTATGCGTGGAGAATTCAATTTGAAGAACGTCTAATGGAAATGTCATTTTAAACAAACACCCGCTGTTTCTTATTGAAAAAGTAACCGTTGAAGGAGTAACTGAGGTTGAGATCAGGGAAATTTTGCGGTCTAAAAAAATCTACTTGCTGGGATGAGTGGTGATAGTTTTCTCCGGTGTTTTCTCTCATCTCCGGTTCAGTCATTTGTTTGAGAAGACGACTATAGGGTATAGCCAGCCAGGTTCAAAGTGAAAGACAAAAGCTACAAGAGAACGGTACGTATAATAGATCGATGTTTTCCCTCTGTGTTTGTATTATTTGACATCTTAATACTATAATTGATATCGAAAGCGCAGTCCTTTTACGGTCACTCTCCGAGTTGAATGCTGCTGGTTTTTACCTGGCCTGTACTTTGCTACTTTTTAGTTCGTCAAGAACCAAACCCCTCACTATTCACTTTGTGTATATTTCTGAAATAAAATCATGTAAAAACTGTGTAAACCCATTTCAGTAACTCATCAGTGCAAATGCTTCCCTGCTAGCAGAGGTCTCTCACGACGAGGCAATAATGAGAGACCTCTGCTAGCAAGGTCGGGGGTGGAAGCGGAATCATGAATCATAAATACTTACAAAACATGTAAGAATCTTGAATCTTTGTTTTAAAAACTTGGGAATCATGAATCTTTGCACTTCGGCTGGGGAATGGATATGGCGTTTCTGAGAGTCCAATTTTCCAAAATTTTCCCGGGGGAACATGCCCCCGGACCCACCTATATAATTCGTGGAATCGGAGCTGATAGTCTGTTTGTTTCTCCAGTAACCTGGTGGTTACCTTTCAGTTACAAAAACAACCTCCATACCAACGGCAAACAAATGATGATACCGAGTCTGGATGAAGTAGAAGTTTGAACGCCGAAGAATCGAAACAAAAAGAGACTAAGTTGCCACTGAGAAAATCATTAAGTCAATCAGTGATCAATAGTCTTCGTGCATAATGAATCTGGAAGAAAATTCTTGTAGGAATCATGAATCATCGAGGCAAAAACGGCAGGAATCATGAATATCAAGACTGAAATGATTCCGCTTCTACCCCCGATAGCAGGGAATGCAAATGCAACCCCAATATGACGCCCATCCATTTAGCCCTCTCTGCGTAGGCTACCCCCAGAGAATTAAACCATTTCCTTGAAGCCAGAGTCAAATTCGTCACCTAAAGAAGTTTCCATTTATTTTTTTGTCTTACTTTTGTTCAAAAATATTTAAATACATAATAGCCCAAGTTTGATATATTAAAATCTAACCTGACTCTAAGGCTTTCTTGTCATTTTTCTATATTTGGTTTGGTCTTCTTTGAGCTCGTCTCCAATGGGAATTGCGAGACAATGGAGTTGTGAAAAATTTACAATTTTTGTCCCAAAAGCCTTGGAGTCATGTTAGAATTTTTATATATCGACTGTGGGCCATTAGAACCTTGTATGACAATCTCCTCTGAGTGACCACCTACTTTAAATCCTCTAGTTTACACCCCCCTAATTTATTTCAAGCATGTTTGTGGTCGGGGCGGGGAGTGCAGATAGAGGCAGGAGGTTAGCAATTTGGTTGTGAAGAATAAGGAGAGAGAGACTTATAAAAGATGGGAGGGGCCAGGGCTTGAGGAGAGGATCAACAGCATTCACCAAAATTTCCCTTGTATGAAAAAAAAGCTGCTATGATCGAACATTTTGCACCTTGGGTGATAGTTTTATGGTTTTATATGATTATTTAACCTCTTGTGAGTGACCCCTAAATACATGATTCACAGTGTGTGAATTAACACAGAGGGCACATACTTGAAAAGTACAGTATTTCTTCGCGTTGATAATGTACAGCACAAGGAGAGTATGCGAACTTGGTGAGGGAATTGCGACTGGGAGATCGTGAATTTTATTTTCGGTAGGTGTTGTTCAATGTTCAATGTTCAATGTAAGGTTAATTTCTTAAACGAAGGTACATCAATATAACGTTGTTTAAATTTGCTATAGTTGCATGTATTTTGAGAAGATAGTTACAGTAAATTCCTCACGTTTTAGGTACATACGTATGACGCCTGAACGGTTTGAACACTTGCTCAGCTTAGTGGGACCCTTGATAACCAAAGTCAACACAAAGATGAGACAAGCCATCAGCGCTGCGGAAAGACTGACTTTAACCCTTCGATACTTAGCAAGCGGTGATGATCAGCAGAGTATCAGCTTCTCGTATAGAATTGGCAAAATGACGGTGAGTCACATTATCCAAGAGACACACAACGCCATTTGGAAAGCATTAAAGGATAAATATGTAAGCCCTCCAAAATCCGCCACAGACTGGAAGTAACATTTCAAGAGACTTTGAATCCGTTTGGCATCTGCCTCACTGTATTGGGGCAAATGATGGGAAACACATAGCAATGTAATGTCCCAAAAACAGCGGGTCTTTGTATTTTAATTACAAGGGATGGTTCAGCATTGTGTTAATGGCTGTATGTGATGCAAGTTACAATTTCACCTTGGTCGACAATGGCCAATACGGTAGTACAAATGACATTAGTGTGCTCAATAACTCTGAAATGGGAAAGGCCTTTGAAGATGGATCCATGTCACTACCCCAACCAGAACATCTTCCAGGATGTGGCTTACCTAAACTCCCCTTTTACCTGGTAGGTGATGAGATCTTTGCACTTAAGCCCTGGTTACTGCGTCCCTATCCAGGGAAAAATATTAAAGAGGAAGAGAGCATATTTAATTATCGTTTGTCTAGAGCCAGAAGGGTTGTTGAGAAATGTTTTGGAATTCTTGTTGCAAGATGGAGAATCTTTTGCAGAGCAATTCAAGCAAAAGTTGAAACTGTCCAGTCAATTGTACAAGCAGCTATTTGTTTACACAACTACCTGAGACAGACGGACACTGCTTCTTACTGTCCGGCTGGCTTCGTTGACAGCTTCGATGTTTCAGGAAATATTCTGCCAGGAGAGTGGCGCAGAATAACTTCAGCTGATGAAGATTCCAGTGCTCCTCGCAACCTACCTGCTGCGAGAGGAACCAGATATCGCAATTATGCTTTGGATGTCAGGGAGGCTTTGAAAGCCTATGTTAATTCAGACCAAGGTTCTGTTCCCTGGCAATGGGATTACATTCGTAAACGAGGTCCCATCCGTGAACCCTAGGTTTACTGAAGACATTATATCTTCTATTAGCCTTCATTGTCTGTGACAAACCCGTTTCCTTGTAATCTGCTTCCGACTCTCCCCCCCCCCCCCCCCCCCAATCACACGACCTATAATCGAGATACCAGGTACAAAGCAAGTAAGACCTAAATAGACTCCAGACAAAAATGGCCTCTACTGTTGTCAAGGCATTGTTGGCTATAAATCAGTGTATAAATAAATGCAGAGGCAAAAAAATTAAATAAAACTTATTTTCAGCTGTCATTTTACCATTTAGTTCAATTTAGAACATGTTTTCCAAAGTGTAGGAGTTCAGATCTTTCAGTGGTAATATTATTTATTGTAAGAACAGTTTTCAAGTCAATTTTAACTTAACTGCATGGCCTTGTATGACTGGTAAACTGGAATCTCTGTAAGACTTGCACAATATACACACACAAAAAAGCTGGTGCACTATATACCAAGTAAATAGGAAGTCTCGAGTTACGTCACAAAGAACACAATGACGACACAGTAACACAATAAAATTCACCTAGTGAAATGACACAATAGTGCATAAAATTATATTGACTTTGTATATTGACCATCATCCCAAAAAAGGACTGATGGAATTTCTCATCAACTTTAATATAAATCTTTTTAGAGCGATTTTACTTGACCCGTGAAACAGTTAACAACAACTAGTGCAAAATAGTTACAAATAAACAAAAGAAGACAATAGAATTAGTGCATAATAGTGCATAGTATTCTACTACTTATTTCACGGGTTAAGGAAAATCTCTCTAATGTTGGTATCACCATAATACCAGTACTTGATAATGTTAATACACAATACAACTTGAAGGCATGTTAGAAAACATCCAAAGGGTAAAGGCAGACGCATTTTTTTTGCATTCAAGTTGGTAAATAATAAGAATAATGGTGCTTATCTATTGTTCACTTAAGTGTTTCAGTCTTCCATGTTCATTAGGTCAACTTCAAACTTTATTCAAAGTTTTCAAAATGTTTTCTTAAGTTTCATAATTATTCCATTTACAATATGAACAAACGTTTTTAAATACTCTTGACATGTAGAAGCAATGCTATTAAGTCTTATTCCTGTTGAACATTTTCATTATGCTAGGGCTGTAACAACAATGTTTAGATTTGAAATCACTGTTGTATACTCACTTGTTAAAATTTTACCTGCCTGTACAACGGAGTTAACCCAACAGCATTGTATGGATCATTGCCTATCCCAGTTAAAAGTGCATGTGTTCAGTTACATACCATCTTCCTTTTTATTGTTCAATTCATGAAAAACCATAATACCTTTAAAGGTTAATATGTGGGCACAACATCAATGGGCATAGTTAATACAAAATAGGAGACTGGAATATTATTAAAGTCTTGGTTAGAACAGCACCACTAAGCTCTGAGACAGTACATACAGAACGGTTGAACTAATCCACAGCTTTTTCCTGAGATAAACTGATCTTGAGAGTTAAGTTTTAAAACAAGCAGGGAGTAGGCTTCTGAACTCCAACACAACTACACTATAATGAAGCTGGCATCACTACCTGCTGTCACACTTGTATATGTTTAATGTCAAATTTGATCTTCAATTTATTCTGTCTCCAACTAGGAAACAAAGGAATCAACCCTGGTTAAATCACGGGTTACATCAAGATTTACCTGAAATACCATTTGACCTATGACACACAATTTTTGAGAAGCTAACACAATAGCACAGGGATTTCTTGCCAAGCAAAAAACTGCAATTAAACACCCAGGGTTATCTCATGCACTTACCCAAACCTGCACTTTGAGGAGTATTGTGATATACCATAAGAGGCCAATAGTTTTTAACAGCAACCAACATTGTGAAACTAAGATATATGAAATACATAATTTAACAACTCCAAGAAAACCATGGCAAATCAAACAAAAAGAACAAGCCCATGCTTAAAGTTATTTAAGTACTCTTACTGTAACACTGATCTTCTGTTATATTATCAAGATATCCCATCTGTGACTTATTGTGGTAGAAAAGTTGCCCAGGTTTAAGGACTGTATGTTCCTCTGAAGATTCATAGCTCGGAACATGAAATGGCCTCTTTTGCGTCTGATTCTTATCCTGGAAATTGTGATGATGATGTCCAGGTTGATACTGTTGATGCTGTTGTGGTTGATACATCTCAACCTGAATTTGACTACCTTGAGTGAAAGGTGCTCTTGCTGGTGTAGATGGTGACTGGAATTTGGCTAGCATTTCCTGGTACAAAATATTCGAAACTTGCATTTTGACCACACTTTCGTTTCTGGTAGTAATTGCCTCGTTTGGGAGGCAATCAATTCCCCAAACAGTTCATCTTCATCTTTAGTACTTGCATTTGGCACTTGCATTTGCTTCTGTCCAAGAGCATCACCAAGGGACTGCAGAACTTGCACTTCTGCCATTGTAACATCATCAGAAACTTATGCCACAGTTTTCTTTTTTGATGGTAACTTCACTTTTTTGATCGATCGGAAGTTGTTAGATGCTGAGGAACCATCTGCATCACTTGCTGTTGTCTCAGTGCTGTCGGATTTGTCATCAGCATTTTGGATTTCATCATCTTCTGATGCCTCATTTCCTGAGTCAACAATGGTCACATTTGAACTTGTTTTCCTTAGTTTATAAAATGGATCAAGCCAGGACAGGAACAAAACATATCCTCAACCTCATCTTTCACTTTTGCTACATCATCAGACCCACTGCCACTAACTTTGGCCTTCTGCAATTTCTTCCTGTCACGAGTGTATCTAGTTCTCAGATTAGTAAACTAATTTTGCGCCTCCTCCCCTAAAAAAACGAAAGGTAAGGTAATTGTTGCGTAAAACATCAGTCAATTCCAGCTACACCCCTTTTTCCCCTGCAGGGTAACTGCAAGGTATTTCCAAGTGCTCTCCTTTCATCTCCACCACAGAGTGTTGGTCATTTTTCCAGCCCCTGGGAATTTGTCATTCCAGACACAAAATGCTTATACCTGGGGGTTAACTCAAAAAAGGGAAGGGGGACATGGGCACAGCTGGAATTACTTGTTGCACGAGTTAATGGAATTGACTGCTGCATAACCTTGAATCTGTGCATCATTATTAAAATAATATACTCCAAAAGGCTAAGTACTCTATTTTGAAGAATGAGGATCTTTTAATTTAATGTAGTCCTTGATCACAACTTTCCTTTAAAGGTTTTGTGCTGCAAAAATACTTTTCATTTTTAAAACCTTGCACCTGCGCTATCAATCTTGTTATTTTTGCTGAATTACCTGGATAATTAAACTTCATGTTGTCGAAATATTGAGCATATAAAAAACTAAACAAAATACTCAATTTGGCGAGCATTGACTCGTGAGTTTTGCCTAAACATTAAATAACAACTAATGGTTTTTCTTACTGTCTTGGAATGAACGGATTTTATATATTTTAAATTTACTTCAGCTTAAATTTCTTGGATTCCAACTATTCTCAAGAGGGATCATACAATTCCAAAAAGTTTGAGAAGATATAACCCAAACATTAAAAGACCAGTAAACGATACATTCCCGAATATACCATCAGTGTTTCAACTGATTAAAAGATAAAAAAAGATAACAAAAAAACAAACAATAAAAGCAACAGGATATATGGCGCATGTGTTAAAACACGTCTAGAAAAATGCTTGCGACGATTGAACTACATTGAATTAACTCTGACTAAATACCTGTTGATAAACCAGCTTGCCTAGCAACTTCTGCCCAAGCGTTCTTCTTCTTATTTCTGTCTCTGAAATCTTTCAGAGATTTGTTGTACAAAATCGGAAAACGTTTAACAGCCTCGGCGACTTTCTCGTCCATGGAGTTGGACGCCATGTTTTCTCGTGGCAGGCGGGAGGGTCTGGGACCCTGCATTGTGATTGGTTTATTCTTCCGCTTCTGCTTCCGACTCCGACAATCTGGTTTTCACTAGATCATAAGCGGAACGCAAGCGACGGAGTCGTAAACGGAGTTGGAAGAAAATGGAAACGTTCTAATTCTTCTGACTCCGATTCCGTCGCGCTTATGACTCCGCTTACGACTCCGATTTTTGATTTTCACTAGGTCATAAGCGCTCTTACGACTCCGCTTACGACTCCGACTCCGACTCCGTCGCTACTGAAAACCAGCCTTAAGAGAGCTTCGTCCCAAGGGAATTAGTCCTGATGTTGTGTCTCCCAAGTGTCGATGCTCTAAGAGAGCTTCGTCCCAAGGGAATTAGTCCTGATGTTGTCTCCCAAGTGTCGATGCTCTAAGAGAGCTTCGTCCCAAGGGAATTAGACTTGATGTTGTCTCCAAAGTGTCGATGCTCTAAGAAGAGCTTCGTCCCAAGGGAATTAGTCCTGATGTTGTCTCCCAAGTGTCGATGCTCTAAGAGAGCTTCGTCCCAAGGGAATTAGACTTGATGTTGTCTCCCAAGTGTCGATGCTCTAAGAAGAGCTTCGTCCCAAGGGTATTAGTCCTGATGTTGTCTCCCAAGTGTCGATGCTCTAAGAAGAGCTTCGTCCCAAGGGAATTAGTCCTGATGTTGTCTCCCAAGTGTCGATGCTCTAAGAGAGCTTCGTCCCAAGGGAATTAGACTTGATGTTGTCTCCCAAGTGTCGATGCTCTAAGAAGAGCTTCGTCCCAAGGGTATTAGTCCTGATGTTGTCTCCCAAGTGTCGATGCTCTAAGAAGAGCTTCGTCCCAAGGGAATTAGTCTTAATGTTATGTCTCCTGAAGTATTGATGCTCTGAGAGAGCTTTGTCCTGGGGATGGCATTAGTCCTGCAGTGTCCAAGCTGTTGAGTTTAAGAGAAAAGATATATATTGATACTGAAAAGAAATTGAAAAAAAAATAGCATGCCTGTGCTCAGTTCTTTTCTATGTAGCGTGATGTGTCAGCTTTATAACCAAGCCCTGAGCACATTCAAGGTTTCTTTATTTGGTTAATTAATGACATTATTATGGATCTTCTTGTTTAAGAAATAAAATCAACTTAACTATAACAATCCTTTGTATTTGACCTTCGTGTAACACCCCTCACCTGAGAGTACCGGTCAATAACGTGTAATAAAGCTCCTGAAAATTCAATCCTCCAGTATGCAACAGCAATGCGGTTTTCTGTACATGTTCATCTTTCGTCATCCCTTTTGCCACCAAATACAGATTGAACGAGCGTTTCCACAACTTCCAGCGAACTGCAAGGGTGTTCGGATCTTCCTTTGGATTGAGGGGAGGAAGGCTGGCCACATCAAGAAGAGGAAAAAACGTCGCGGTCAGCGAAGCTTGTGAACTTGAAGTTGTACTCGAAGTGGTTCCACTGTCCATCATCTTCCTGACAAAATACTAAGACTTTCCGCACAAATGACTTCCAAAACATCCACTACCTGACAAAACGAATTGAATCCTCGTCGCCAGTGTAACAATGACGCCCAGATGGCCGTGTGATAAACCAGATTTAACTATGAAAGAAACTACACTTTATTCGGCCGCCATGACACCTGGAAAGCATGGCCCACACAAATATCCATGATCCTTTGCACGTTTACAGTATCCGAGAACTTCCGCTAACACAACTTCCGGTAGACAATACTCTTAAGCGTTTGACGAAAAGCATGAAGCGTTTGTTGCATATTTATATTTATATGGTGTCTCCATGGTATCCTTATAAATAGTCGTTTCCAGTCTCCTTTCTATGTTCAGCGTCAAGTGTTTCGGCAGCATTACGAGCGAATTTTCGAAAATATTAAGAAAGTCGAAAGTATTACGATATTTTCGTAATTATTTCGCAAATCCAAACCATCCGAATTTTGGGAACCATTCCGAACTTTCGGAATCATTGGGAAATTTTCGGAACCATTTCGAGATTTCGGACTTTTTTTTACACATGGCGGGCCATAATGCCCATTTCACTTCCTACAAAAATATGCAGGTCAAAGAAACCATTCGATCTCTTCACTCCACAAGTGGTCGTTACCAGCCTGCTTTGCACTGGTGGGCTGATAAACTCTCCATTTCCTGACTGCGTCAGATCCACCCTCCACTCAAACATTGCACTGTCCACTGATTCACATAAAGGCACTTTCTAAGAATATGAACATCGATAATAAATTAAATTCATTTTTATCTTTCTTTCCTTTTTATATTTTTACACCTCTCAAAAAACAGTTCCAAGAGGAACTGAAGTATACAAATTTACACCCCCACAACTCTACTGTTCCTGTCTATGGATATGGGTAGGTGTCCACATTTATCACCTGGATATATAAAAGGTGACCATGCACAGCTAGGTTATACGGACTGACTTAAGGCACGGGCCGATGGTTAGGCTTATCGCTGTAAATAACATCTACGAATTGCTTGCATCAAATACCTTGCTCTTTATTGTCTGAAGCAGTGTTGCCATGGTTGCATTGAGATGGGGGGAGGTTTCATGTTCAGTGCACGAAAAGTCCCCTGTAGAGCCACATTTTCTCTTTGAACAAGTTTATCAAAAGTCATTTTCAAAAACAACATCGCTAATATCTTCGTAATCGACAGTAACATCTTCATCCTCAGAAGATGGATTCAAAGGGCTGGTTATGATGTCTGCGAGTTCCTGAGGCATGAGATTGCCGTTCGTCCAGCAGATTTCAAGCTCACCTTCGACGTTAGTGTTCCAGCCATGCCCGTCTGGTCCCGGGATACTTGGTGTTGTCTCATCAGCTTTCTTCCATATGAGCGCTTGATAATTTTCTCTTCTCACATGCAGACTTTCTCTAGAAGGTGGAAGAAGGCTCATGTCAACACCATTGTAGCTTGTCAGTACCTCTCCTGGCTTTGCACTGAATCTCTCAATAAATTTTTCGTATCTGAGAGAGTTGATGTCACCCAACTTGCTTCCGTACATCAGACATGTGACTTTTTCAAGATCTTTAAATACTCTGTCTTCTATGTCAACTCTCAATCTTAGAGCATGAAACGTTGGAAGAAACTCAGGATGTTTTTTGAGGAGTGTGAGCGGCTTCACTTTCCCTCTTCTCACAAAAGCACTGGTCATATCGCAACCAATAAATGTGTGCAGAGCTACAAGAGCCAGGTTAATCTCATCTCCGAGATCTTTAGCAATAGCTTGAACATTTACATCTCGGCGCTTGTCACCCGTTCCAGTGTCAAACAGCACTGTCTGGTTTATGTGATGTACAATCTGAGATGCTTTTTAAGCTGATGCATTTCCTCTCATTAACGAAAACTAAATGCTTTCCCTGCAGCTTTGGAGCATATTTTCCCTTTTTCCACTCATCTAAGAGGAAGCTGCACAAGCGCCTTTTGTTTTCTTCGTTACAGAAGAACTTTTTCCAATCACGAGGAACTTTAGTGGAAGTCCTTTCACTAGATATGGTTGTGAAGAACCTCTTCTTGGTCGTTCTAATCCTTTTATCGAACGGGGATGATAGGAGTCTGTTACAAACTCAACGCGTTTTGAACTGGGTAGTTGCTGAAAAACGTACTCAGCTAGCTCTCCGAACGTGCTCGGAAGAGAAACCATTTCTTACAGCAAAGCATTTCCATCCACTATGTAGCATTGAAATCCCACAGTGGGTCTCTGGGCCAGGTGCGATTTGTCCTCCAGGCAATGCATTAATTTAGCTTTGTCAGTTTTTATCATTGCTCCATCTGAAGTTGCCAGAGTCCAAGGAACAGGACCAAGCGGGTAACTTAGCACACGTTCGAGACTAAGCTCATGCTGCAGTGCCAGTATAACAAGTTTCCCAAAAACGTTTTTTAATCTGCAGTTATTTCTATGTTCTTTGTGGCCTTTCCTTGGACTAGTGAAGTTTTGGCTTGATTTGCAAACGTTTTTAGATTTTGCTTTTTGACTGGCGCGTGAAAGCTGACGGTTTTGTCAATGAGCCTGTCCTGAACAAACTGCTTGTGGGCTTTCTTGCCAATTTCATCAGACATTAGAATGTCATTCTCCACATTCGAGGGCACGGGAGCACCAGATGACAGACAATACAGCGTGTCCTTATCTTCAATTGTGAAAGGATTGATAAAATTATTTATCGCTTCCATGACGCAACATGTATCTTGCTCACTCTTCAGTATCTTCGAAGATATTACCTCCTTGTGCGAGGTAGACTCCAGAGTGTTGATATTCGCTATCTCTTTGGTTGCTTGCAGATAGCTTGCTCTTGCATGTCTAGTGCGGCACCATCTGTAGTAGGCAGAATGGTTCCGGCTGAAACCTTCAATTCTGCTGTGAGATTTCGCATGACAGTTAATTGTTTGCTCAGTGGTTATGTCAACGGCATTTCTAGATGATGGAACATCTGATCTGTTAACACTAAAGCCATTATTCTTCAACAGATCCTCTGCTCCTGTATGGAGGCCCGTTCTGGTCAAAATTAATGTAATAAAATGGCATCACAAGTGAATTTTTTGGCCAGTGCAGCATTTATTATGGACCCGTTGTGTATTTTTGTCATCACTACACAGGCCTTTTTTCAGTGTGTTGTTAATTTTTTTTGCTGTATGAATTATTTTGTATTAAGGCTGGTTACTTTTTTATATAGTTGTATGAATAAATTTTTCATGCGTACCACAAATTATTTTTGTTATGGCACCATGAATTATTTTTAATACAAGTACTGAGAATTATTTTTTCATTGTGCTGATAATTATTTTCTTTCGCTGTATCGCGAATTTATTTTTTGGCCTACAATACACTGTGGGATTGCGATTGATGGGGACTGGATCGAGTGTTTGACTTCCTGGGCGCCCATTTTGAAAACTGTGCAACCGGACGAGTGTTTTCAAAGAGAATGCTGAGAATGCCAAGGCGAAACATTGTGAGGGAAAGAAACGAAAGAGGTTTTCACCTTTTCTTGCAAAATCTGAAAGGAGTCCTTAGTATATGCGAAAGTGGTGAGGTTTTCTGGACAGAAGATTTAATAGACGAGACTAGGAAGCGACTTCAAGACTCGTACACAACTCTAACTCTTATTGAACATGACTGGGATGACCTGTCTGCCCAAATGAACAGTCCAATGCCCGAGCATTTGTGGCGATTGAAGAGCTTTGTTCAATCTCTTCACAGGGTTCTTGTTTCTTGCGAAACTGTTGCATCAAGTGCAGACAATTCTGTTTCATTTTATCCTCAACCAAGTCCAAGGGCGGAGGGTCAAGGACCTGGAAGACCGGTTTTAAAAACATAACGAAAGAACAAATAGAATATTTACGTTCTTTGCATTTTTCGTGGGAAAAGATAGCCCAGTTACTTCACACAAGTGTGTCTACAGTTCAAAGAAGACGAAGGGCGTTCGGAATAAGTGAAGAATTTGAACAATATTCAGTCATATCTGATCATGAGTGAGATCAAATCTACAAAGAAATAACAGCAGCTGATACAAATGTCAGCAGTGGAGGATTTCTCACTCCAAATATTGGTAGGAGAAGGTTTATTGGAGCCTTGAGAAGTAGGGGGCTGCGAGTTCAGCGCTGGAGAGTGAGCAACCGTTTACGACTGTTAGACCCTGTAGGTACTGCTTTAAGGTGGCGGTTAGTCATTTATCGTCGAAAATACAATGTTCCAACACCAAACTCACTGTGGCACTTTGACTCTGCCCACAAGCTAATCTGATGGAAACTCATAGTCCATGTTTGTATAGACGAATTCTCGCGTTTGATTACTCATTGTAGGTGCTGTGACAATAACAAAGCTGAGACTGTACTGAGACTTTTTGAGGAGAGCACAAGAACCTATGGGTTGCCATCAAGAGCAAGATGTGATTATGGGATGGAGAATATTCTTGTTGCACAGTTTATGTTGGAAAGAAGAGGCTTAAACAGGGGTAGTATTATCACAGGGTCTTCTGTTCACAATTGCCGGGTGGAAAGAGCTCACAGGGATGTTTATGCAGGTGTCCTGTGTTTTTATGCAAAGTTGTTTGATGAAATGGAATAAGGTGGTATTCTTGACCCTTTGAATGAACTGCATCTGTTTTGTCTACATTACATATTCTTGCGTAGAATTAATAAATCTCTCAAAGAATTTGTAGAGCAAATGAATCAAAGGCCAGTATCAACAGAACATAATATGTCCTCTCTCCAGCTGTGGATAAGTGGCATGCTGCAAAACATCAATTCTCAGCACACTGCTCAAACTGAAGATGAAATGGGAAAGTATGGAATTGACACGGATGAATCGGTCTCAGTGAGCGATGAAGACTACCAGGTACACATTGATCCACCAACCTTTATGCTCACAGAAGAGCAAAGGATGCAACTACCAGATCCCTTTCAAAATGACCACAATCAAGCTCTAGCCAATTATATTGAGTGTCTTGAATGCATGACAACGTTCCTTTTGAGTGAGGAAGAATCTGAAGATTAGAGTCTAGTTGATGGACAAAAAGTTTATCAAGCTTTCTTTCATACCTGCTGGCAGTATTTAAATTTCTCTGTGTAGAATAGCTTGAAAAAGTTGAAATAATTATTTTGTATTTTAATGTAGAAACGGCTGGAGCTTTATGTGACAATTCAGTCATGATATAGACTAGACCTTAGAGGCTGAAAAGGATTAGATACCATTAGCACAGAAGCAATTGTATGGTACATTAAGTCAGGCTATTTAATTCAGGCTATTGTAAAATTAAGAATTTGTTCATGCTTAGCGTGCGTATATCGAGTTATGGATGCACGCGGGAAGTTTGGAGAGCACGAAAGATGCGTAAGAGTTGCACGAGGCGATAGCCGAGTGCAACTCTAGCTTCTTGAGTGCTCTCCAAACTTCCCAAGTGCATCCATAACTCGATATACGCACAGCTAAAAGCATGAGCAAATTCTTTTATAACATAGCTGACAAAAATGCTTGCTCTTTGATTAACTGCAAAATTCTTGTAACGCGCGCCACAGAAAAACAAACGCTTCTACTGGCTGGTTACAAACACGCCACAATCGCCTAGTTTGAAAGAAAATTCTTTCTCAGTGTAAAACTAAAAAAGAAAATTTGCTTATTTATTCGTTAACAATCAATTCAAACTAAGCAGAAACAAAGACGAAAGTGTGACGTCTTAAAGTCCACCTAAAGTTAAAATACTCCCATGTTAGCGTCGTGGAGTATAGTTTGGATCCGGCGCTGAGAAGATGTTTATGTTTTGATCGGCGAAATCCAGAAAACTTGTATTTTTGGCGAAGACGACCGTCATCCTACTTTACATTCATTTACGAACAATGGCTGGTCATTACGGCTACTTGAGAAGACCTGGCAGCAGTTGTTTTTATGAGCAAAAAAATTATTTCTTCTTGTGTAATTTGTCTTGTTATTGCAAGAGAAATTTTCCTGATTTAGTCGGATTGTTCGGCGATAACAAAAGTGCATAACAAATGTAAAAACAACAATAAAAACGGAAATTTACCTTTAATTGTTGTAAATGACCAATTGGTGTCTTTTCTGTTCCCAGTGAATGTCTCTCGGTCAAAATTTTCTGCAGGTGGTCTTCCGACAAATTTGCGAAACGCGCAACTTGCGAGTTTTTTTGAATTCGGCTTTATTTTTGCTTGCTTCTTGGATAAGGACGTAAAAGGACAATGCCGATTGTCTAAAAATAATTAGAATGGAAATCAGATTGTGCCAAGCATACTTAATAGCGGAACTCTTACGCGCGAAGCGCGCAGCGGAGCACCATGCGTAAGAAAATGTGGTAAACTACCCATCCGGGAAAATTTGGTAATCACGTGACCGTACACCGACCGACCGCCCGACCGACCGTCCGTCCGTCCGTACCACAGACATACCAATGTAAAATAATTCAATTAACAGGTATGGCAACCAGGTTTCATTTGGAAAGAATTGCATGGCCGCCCGGAAGTTTAGAATTAAGAAAAAACAGCAACAAAGTCTTGTCTTTTTCGACGTTATTTTTGGTGTTTACACTCACGTGGATAACAGAGAAACTGAGCTAGAGCTAGTGACTGAAAACAAAAGAGAAGAATTTTGTACGGAGAAAAAAATGAAAATTCAAAGCGGCTGCACAGGTAGCCCGAGCTCGAAATATGAGCATCGGCAAATTTCCCCGCGACGATGTCACATGAACAACCATGTGACGTCATACGCATGTTTAATTAAGGAGCCGTTGGACGCACTTTCTGCGGCAATTTGGCCATGTTCGCGTCGGAAAAAAATACCGATAAGATCATTTTTATGCCGTCAAAACCATTTTTCCCAGTTAATTAGACATCAAAGTAATAATTATTGCTATTTTTTGCTAGGCTGATTTTTCGTTTCAGTAGCACTTTAACTAATGTGCTAACTACCATTTCTATAAGAACCTGTTTAGACTAACTGGGAAAAATGCAGGTTCTTAGTCATGGGGGCCGTATACAATTCCTGTTCTTAAAGTTACCATTGTGAACTGTCACGCTGTTCAGCCACCTCCTATATTCCTCGAAGACATGTGATACTCGAGTCACTGTGTATCAGATAAACAAGGGTAAACAAGGTGTATTATGGGCAGCTCGAAAGAGGCAAATAAAAAGGACTTTGGTCTGCTATATAGTTTCAGGTTGATATCAAACAATTGTTATTAAATAATGTGCCAACTGTGCATGCTGAAGACCTTACACAAATGTACTCATACAGTGTACTTGTAGCTAAACTCTACAGTGCTTGGTTTGGTCTGTTTTATGAAGAATAGTGCACTGCCAGAGGACCACGTTACAGCTGAGTTATGCTAAAATGTAGATACCTTGACTTCAACTTTATTCAAAGATTTTTTAATAGGTGAGTGAGATAAATTCCACTCTCCTTCCCTCGTTAATTATCCATTATTAAATACCATACCTTTATTATCCTCAGCTTTTTTCTGCAAAAATTTGTCTCATTTTGTTTCTGTAACCTAGCCTCCCTCACAGTATTTTTAGGGGAGTTGTATATCCTTCCTCCCCCCAAAATGCCTGCTTACCCGACATCGACATTTCTAATTTCCATTTTCCTATTCATGTTGTACATGTAAATGTAACCAATCACCAATGAGAGGTATTATTATGTTTAATTTTTCCAAACTTTTGCCTTAAGAGTTGTGGCCACTGTGTAGTGAGAAAAAAGTAATTACTCTACTGAGTGTGACAAACTCCTTAAAGTTTGTTCAACTTTAATTTTTTATGTTTCCTTCATATAAAGTGGGATTATATTAACAGGAATTCTGCCAAATTTCATCAGATTCTAATGAGTACATGTAGATTTTGATATTCTGCTGTTTGTTAACGTTGCCTATGAAAGCCAACAAGAGTATGTACAGTATGCCCATAACTTGTGCAAGCACTGAGATCACCACATGATATGATAAACCGATGAAAACCAAATAAATTTTGTTCTGACAATTTCTGGGCATTTTTCTCAGCTTGCCCTCAATTTTATTCTTGAAAGTTCCATTTGCTTCAATGTTCTCTTGATAAAGATGTACATAATGTATCAGGGAGTTGTTTAGTGCATGCATCTTTATGTCCTTTCTCCCTCCCCAGATCAGGAATTCATTTGAATATTGGGCTGCATTACTTGAGCTTGTTTACTGGGCAGAGAAAAAGATAGTAATCACGAAGTGGAGTGAAATGGCTCAGGGCGAAGGCCCAAAGCCAGTTTAATCAATAAAGTTATCGAATAAATTACAAAAATATTTGGATCCAAGAAAAATGTCACTGGTAGAAGGCTTTTGTCTACTGAAAGTTGAAATTGCTCAATTTCCTGATGTATTATGTTTTCTTTCAGCTATACATGTCATAAGACTAAACAGTCAAATACACTAATTAATTTTGTTCCAACCTTGAAAATGTATCAACATTCTCAGGAGGGCGAGGTATTCTTGTTGAGCCAGTAGAAT
>JBBMOI010000012.1:9205000-9402500 GCA_038088405.1 Porites divaricata | reverse complement strand
GTGGGTTGCTTGACTTAGCCAAATCCAGAGCTTTCTGTTTGCATTCCAATAAATCATCATTCATTTTATCTGTCCATTGAATCTTGCTATTCATTTTGCGCCGAGTTCCCTTCACGGTTCCCCTCGCGGCCATGTTAGCATGGCCGCCACCACTCATGCCTGTTTAGTATTTTCTAGAACCTTATTTCAAGTTCCAAGCGAGTTCTTTTGACGAACTAAGTTTTTTCTCAAGTGTGACGAAGGTCGATTTTCAAGTTCTGTGTTTACAGGTTGACGGAAGCCGTAAGATATCTAAGTTCAAGTGAGAGTTTGTTATTATTGGCAGAGGCTGTTTAGTTTTACTTAAGTTCAAGTTAAGCTTGTGTTGGCGAATGCTGCGTTTTAAAGCTCTGTAAAGGCTATGTTCCTCTGGTATTAAACTTCCTTGTGTTAATTCGACATCCCTGCGGGCTGAAAGTCATTGAATAATTATCCTGAAAACATTCGAACTCGTAACATTTAGTTTTAGCCAATTCCATGCTCAACGTAATTGACTCCTTACCCATGGCTTACATATCTTTAATCAGTACTCGAGACTGCTATGCCGTTTTCGAAGCCAGATGTGACTAAGAAAAATAGAGAATTCTTTTTTCATTATTTGTTTTGTTAGATAAGACTTGTTATTCACCGCCAGTAACCTCATATTTGATTTAGGTCTAAACGTTTAGACCCAAGTCAAATTTAGAAGGATTTGTATGGAGTCATCAGAGCATAACTAGGCTACTATCGCAGACAATTTGTCCCGAAATGCTAGATTTTGGCAAGTAGGCCTCTTGGATATGGCTCTTTTCAGAATATCCTGACAAATCCCATAATTTCACAAATTAACACCTTACTCTTACCATATTTCATTTCTTACTATTCCTCCGGATTTATACTTAATCAGTTCCAGAACCACGACGCCAAAGTGTACGCTCCGTAGCGTCTTGTCTAATTTATTTTTGAATTGGACTACGACAACCCTACTCCAGTTTATTGCTTGTTTTCAAACGACGATTTCTATTTTTCTGTCATTCACACATGGAACACCGATAAAAGCAAAGCTGTGATTGGAGGAGTCACCTTGGTGCGAACACCTTCCAGAAAATGAGAGCTGAATTCTAATTGGTAAACCGCGGGAAAGGAATGTGGTTCGGTTCTCAGCAGCCGTTTGTGGGGAGGAGCGTTGCGTACGACACTAAAAACGGCTGTGTAACAGACTAAGCGCTACGAGGCAAGTGTGTTGTTTCACATTCCATTATTTAGAACAAATATATTTCAAATATGCATTCACTTATTCGTACCATTACGCTGCCAAAGGATTACGATAAACTTGCTATTACTGTATAACATTTGCCAGCTATGAAAAAATTTCCGTCTACCTTTTGAGCGTACCGCCTCATTCGCTAGTTTCATATCCTTGACACTAGCTTTTAATTCGTCCATTTCTGTTCTCACATCTGTCAGTACAGTTTTGACTTCTGTCACAAAAAGTCCATGTTTTTATTAACATTTACTACTCCAGCTTTCATTTCGTTAACGTTTGACCCGACATCTTTCACCGAAGTTGTGACATCTCCTAGTCCAGTTTTAACATCTTTCACGTGTGCCCCGACATCCTCCACCGTGGTTCTCAAGTCTTCCATTCCGGTGTTAACATTCTTGACGTCTGACTCGACTTTTTCCACTTTTGTACGCGTATCTGCCACTTCAGTTTTGACATCTTTCACTTGCAAACCAACATCATTCACTTCTTTCTTCACATCCTCTACCTCACTGCTTACATTCGTCATGCCCGAGGCAACAACTTTAACTTGATCTACGATACGGTATATGCCATCCTCGATCACCCTCAATTTCTTCTTTCTCAACTCTAGTTCCAACTGTTGAACCCTGGCAGTGGGAAAGTCTCCTTCCGCCAGCTTTCCAATGTCATCGATCCTGGTAGAGCTTTGTCCAAGTGCTGCGAACGCATCTTTAGATAGCTGTATGTACTGGTCAAAGGTTTTCTTAACAATCTCGGAGTTGCTATTGTGGCAAAGTCTGTTTCGTAACAAACGAAGCTGATCCAAAGCTAAGGCAAACGTCTCATCATTGTTGCTGGAAGGGCTTGTAACGCTCGAATGGAATGTCCCGCTGAGTAAACGATAGGGTTTCACATACAGATCGGCTAAGGTCTTTCCTTTCCCGATTGGAACTGGCACTGCAAAGTTTTGGGCATAGAGAGTAGCTTCAAACAAAGCCGTGCAGTCCCACTCGTTATATGACTTCTTGGTTGGGACACTTTTGGTCTTTCCACCCTCCTTATTAAGGAACATGTTCCGAACTAGTGGCGAGTCATCCCATGCCTTGAAGCCGGGTGTAGGAGCAACATTGGTGTCCCAGAAGTGTACAAATACCTTGCGCAGTGCTGTTGGAAATTCATCAAGAACAACAGTGGCGAACTTGAAATAGTTCAGTTATTTCAAAGAAAATGTACTCATGATCGGCAACAAAATGATGCAGTGATAGCTGGGGTGGAAGCTACATCTCACTCAAAGGAACATCTAAAATAGAAATTAAACGCATCTAAAGTGTTGCTTCTTTTGACATTAACTTACCTTGCACGATAAATACGATAAAGTGATTCTACTTAACCCCCGAATTAGGTATAGCAGATTGGTACTCACTATTACTAGTAATAGTTGACACTACAGCTACCCCCGCACTGTTTATCGTCGTCAATAGTATTCTTGCTCGTTGTATAGCTCTTTGAAATATACCGATTCATATGAAGATTTTCATACATATTCAATACAACAGGTGAGATAAATACGGGAAACGCAAGGTTTCATACACAGTTTCAGTTCGATTTACACCGCTTTAATCAAAATATTCTCAGTTTCGAGAAACGTGTATTCTAAACCATAAGAAAAGATTTAATTAGAAGTTGAATCTTTAGCTATTTCTCTTTCACTTTTTACGTTCAGTTCATTTCATTTGCGGAAAGTAAGCCTTGGAAATTAAAAGGACGTTTGATCTAGTCTTATCTTAAACTTTATAGCGGAAGGACATCTGTGAGTAGGGAATACGTCAGCACAGAATTTGATTGCCGGCGAATTTCTGTAATCGTCCATCGTTCTGCTAGTGATAAGCTAGCCGTTGTTCACTCGTCTTCTGTGCTTGTTTGGGGCTGAGTCTTATTCCGGTCAAAGAGAGAGAAAGAGTGTCTGGCAAAGTTTCCAATCAACGATTTGTGAACTCGTGTGTGGCAAACTCTCCAAGTGTTTATATATACACAGTTATATGCACCTTACAACTTCATCTGCGCTTAACGAGTGTCTTTGGTCCATAACTTTCAAAACAACTGCTCCACAGAATGTCACTGATAACACGTAACGCAAAACAGTATCGAAGTATGACTGCACAATAAATGTCACAAAATCTGCCTAAGCGGCCCCTTCGGGATTTTGTCTTTACGTCATCCTAACCATTTCGTACTTGCGGGCGCAAACAATAGAAACGTCATCATTACCTACCGATTCCTCGCGGCCCCTGTTCAAGCAAATCGAGATTTTTTCTGGCATACTGACTGTATATTTCAACTGTAAGTACTTTCCTTAATATACGCGCGAGTTACTAGAGTGCCTCCTCGGGATTTCGCCTTCTGGGCGAAATCCCTGCGGGGGCAATAAACTAAGGTTTAGTAAAATTACTCTAATCTCCAGGTAATTAGAACTGAGATCATCGCAGTTAATGACTTTCCTTCATTCACTATTTCATAATGTTAATAATTGTTTACAGTATATTGTTCATTCATTTAAACTATTCACTTTCCAAGAGAATAGAATTTCCGTACAAGCATGCAACGAACCGACGACATTCTCGCATTAAGTGTTCTACGTATAACCTCTCCTACTGAAGTCCTTTCATCAGTATACTGCAACTTTGCACATTAAAGGCAATAAACCCTTCGACGGGTTTTTCCAACTCTTGACACGTACCAGTTAGAAAATTCGTCGAAACCACTGGAAAGAACACCTTAACATCAGTAAACTTGCCAAGTTTGAAAGAGACGTCTTAAGGGTGCGAAGGTATAGCTCCGAAAAGTTGCGAAAATATACAGAAGTTTGTATGCTGTGCAGCAAGTTTGTGCCCCACACCATAAACTAAAACGTCTATAAAATTTCGCGACTTTACGGATTTATTTTCCCTAACGCGTCCATGATCAAAGTTTAAAAAAAAGGGTTAAAAAGGTCTGTTACACGTCAAGCAGTCGCTGCGACGTCTTAGTTTGTTTTGTTTCTGTTTTTTTTTTTTCTCAATCTACACGCAATCTTAAGTGCCAGTATCATCTCGCAGTCGTCTCGATCGCTTCGATTTACATGAGAACCGGGCTTTAAAGTTCGAGAACTTGACTGTATAACTTCTGTATTTAGTTCTAAAAATACTTGAATTCTCATCGCATGCCCATTTCAACGCGGTTGCGTATTACTAAAGTACATCATTACAAACAAGTGACTTCCAGAAGTTTCTAAAATTACGAAGGCACTTTCCTGATTAACAAGAAGTGAAAGTAAAGCATATCGACGAGCTTTCACGCGGAAATTCATAGTTAGCAACCGAATTTAAGAATCAAACTGTTATTTTGTTCATTAAAATTGACATACACGGATGCACGGGCAGTTTTTGTCATTGGCAAAGACTATCCAATGGATCCTAAACGACCCTTGAAGTTTATTGAAAAAGAAGGCGCATTCTTTCAACCAGGATCTTACACTGCGTCTCCCACTTGAACTTTTCGTCATAAAATTCTCGCAGAGAGAGCGCTTCGTTGAGCCGAATTTGCCTTTCTTTCTGTTTCGCTCGTCTAATAGCTTTACCCCACTCTTCAGCTTCATCGGAGTCTACTACGAACGACGATCCAAAAGTTAAAGTCTGCAGAGCTATTCCGAATCCAGAATTATCACCCACTAAAATGGGGAGGCCAGCGGAAAGAGCCTCGAGTGCTGCTAGACCAAAACCTTCTGTTCGTGACGGCATAATGGCTAAATCCGTCTCACAAAAGAGTTTTTATTTCCAATTTACCAGAACTCTCAATAAAGCCTCGCACGGTAAGTTGGGTGCGAGAAATGCCGCACTTCAGCAAGTTATTTTTGATCTCTTCTTCTTTTTCTTTGGCGCTCCGACAAATATTAGAAGGTAGCTTTTATCTTTCAAGCCTGCTACAGCTTGGGCGGCTATATCGTATCCCTTTAGTGCAAAGTCTTCCGAGTCACCCCGACCAAACACCAAGATGCGGAACTTTCCTCTCTCCTCACTGGCTTGCTCCATCTTTGTGAATTCCGGAAAGATTCCAGGTGTGATATCTATCACTTGTTGATCTTTATGGTACGACCGCAGGGGGGCGGAGATGGCTTGCGCTAGCTTCAGTCCAATGGCCGCGACGATTTCAGCCTCCTTACACAGTTCTATTTCAGCTTGGTGTTTTTCCTCGCCTTTCGGTAGCGCTGTTCGCTTTCCTTAAACATTGCAATCTCTTCACTGGCAGTGTGTACTATATGAACTCGTTTGCACTTACGTTGTTTTGCTATGATCTGAGCTGGTGCTCCGAGCTTCTGACCATGGCCTATAACAACATAAATACCGAGAGCATCGGAGGGAAAACACAATCTCATGAGGGGATCCGACACGGACATCGCCTGTGGTATGGCAAGACGCACATTAACTTCATCAGCTTCTTTCTTTTCCTTTTCACTGTGATGTAACAGTAGAAAGGTTACCTCTACATCAGGCTGACGTGCCAAATGCTTTGCTAGTTCTCTGTTCAGCGTAGACAAACCGCCTTTTGATGATCCCCATTCGTCCCCCACTAGTGTTACTCTTAAAGGGCCTCTTGCGAAAGAGGTTGATGGTCCCTCAGATCTGGCATCCTTAAGAAGGAGAGAGAAAGAATTAAATTTAAAAAATCATCAGTACGGGAATCCGGATTCCAGAATCCGGGAAATTTTCTTCCTTTGGTATCCGGACTTCGGAAAAATTTTGCTTGTGGAATCCGGATCACCCCGCAAAAAATCCGGAATCCCTCTAACGATTGGAATCCGGATCATTCAAGTATCACTGACAAAGACTGGAATCCAGTATCGGAATCCACGGCGTGGAGTCCAGAATCAAAGACTGTCTTGCATTTCCTTACATGGGGCGCACAGAACTCGATGGTTTGATCTAAACATTATTATTAAAACCTGAATCATTGGATAATGCAATTCTAGAGCTCTAATTGATTTAGCCATCATGGTACATGAGCCATTATATCATGTTCTCCAAATATGGTAAATGTACACTATTGCTCAAAATTAATAACAAGCTAAAAATCGGTTGTTTTACGAATAAAGTCGGGAAGAATTTACGATATTTTGTGGGCGTATTTAGAAAAACATTTATACCACTCGCGCTTGTTGCCTATATGAGATGATTATAGCCAACTCGGCGCTTAGCGCATATGCAAAGCGCAATCGTACAATAATTGTTAAATATATCATATCCGCATAGCTCAGGGTAGATTCCAATTGAAACCAATAGCCAAATGAATACAATAGCATACAAAATACAGCCGGTTATTTCGTAAAAAAAGCAATACAATTTTTTTATGAATAATATTTTTGTCTATTGAAACCGGGTGACTCAACTTTAAAGTTGAATAACTCCAAAACCGTAGAAGCTATGACCGCAAAACTTGGCAACTCATCCCTTTGTTAATTAAGCCATTTCCGAGTTCCCCAGGGCCTCTGTATTAAACAAGGTTAAGTGATCAGCCTTTATTATGGAAATGAGTTCATTCTCATGCAGATAAAGCTCATTTTCACAAGAAAGGTTGCGCACTTGGCCTCATTTTGAAAGTGAGGATTTTTGGAACTCGAAAGTCATTGGCCTATTTATCAGGGAGTATTTGACGTAGTACATTTATCATTGTCGTAACGATGACAATAACCTGCGATCGCCTGATCGCAGGTTACCATGACAACCGAGTTTTGACAGCCCAGTCAGTTTGGCAATGTTTTTCCAAAAATGTAATTTCTTTCTTTCTTATCTTGAATTGTTAGTGTCAGTTTCACTTTATGTCTTTTTCTTAACGAAAGATGAAGGTGAAGTTTTGGCTCAGCTAATAAAATTTAAGTTATGATGTCGTAATGACGTCAGTTTACGTCATGTAACAATCAATTTGAGAGGTCAGTTTAACTGAGTTATGACCCCAGGTAGTTCGAAAAAAAAAAAAGAAATCTGGCTCTCACACCCTAAGATATATATGCGTGGTTTACCTCAGCTTCTCTCCGCATAGCCGCAATCAGTCTTTTGTTCATCATATCATCTAAATTGAGAAAGAATGAAAAAAAGTTAATAAAATAAAAAAACATGGATGATAAGAAGTTCTCATTCGTGTACCTGATTTTGGGCTAAGACAATGGGCAGAAAGATAATTAAGATTAATTAAAAGTGAGTAGTCTTTTGCTGTTGTTTTGAAACATTTATCGTGATTTAAGTGCCATTGTCTGAGAAAACCGGGCAGAGGCCACGGACCAAGGTCAACCGATTCCTTTCATCTTTCGGCTGTTTTCAACCTTCATTTAGACAGGATGAATGGCAGTATTCTTAAACTTCATCACCTTTTAGTTTCCGAGATCAGACCACCCCCCCTAAAAACCAGCCGACAGCAACTGAAAGTACGTGTAATTTAGACGCTTAACTTCGGCAACGCGTAAAATTTGTTCTCGAGCTGCAAATACCTCCAACTTCAGGATACTATTATTTCGATAGACCTGCTATCATTCTAGTTCGTCAACGGCCACTTCCAACCATTTATCAATGTCTCAAACGCAAAATAATTTGCACTTAGAAAAATTTGGAAATATTATTTGCTTGATGAACCACTTTTTCAAAAATCGTTTTCTCAAAAGGCGGCAGTTTATAAGGAAATGAAACACTTCTTTGTACTCATTATTACCCTTACTATACATGGAAAAAACCCGAAGTTGGGACCTGGTAAATTAGAGGCGCTGTCAGCGATATTTTATCACCGATGCGGACGATATGTCACGTCACGGTCAATGTGTCACGCACGGTTTGATCGCACGTAATTATCATTGCTCAAAGAAATGTTAACTTCTCCATTGTTTATGGGTCAGAAAAGTAAAAACATTGAACATTTATCTCTATTCATACAAAAAGGAATTTAAAAAAAAAAAAAAACAACAACAACAATAAACGCATAATGCAAGCAAATTGTGTAACCCGTTTCTTGCATTCTTGATATTAGTGAACTTACGCAACAGGACGAAAAAGGAAAGACGGCAAGCCTTGTGTGACAAGCGTGACAATAATTTTGTTTGAAACAACTTTTCGCCAAACTTCACTTTCCTTCAAACAGATATTTTCGTAAAGACCAGGAAACTTTAATTTTAAGTGAAGATCACGACAAAACACGCAAGTAATAGCCCTGTCACGTTTGTCACACACAAGCTTTTTGCCGTCCTCTTCTTCCTGCCGTCCTGTTGCGTAAACTCACTATTGAATAAAAAGACCGCCATGAACTCGGTACATGTTCTGTCGTATAAAACGCCTTTATATGTACTTGTTCTTATCAACTACTGAAACGACGGATAAGTGCCGATAATAAAAAACTATTTCGCAAAAACATAACCATGACCAAATACACCCCAGCCATGGCCGAGATACCTGGTCGAGCAAAGCAAGCCAATTTCCCACATGGAAACCACGGATAAAGAAGAGGACTCAGAGTGAAAAACTGATGATTGGTGTAAAGAAGTCCACATTTTTTTCGCCGTCGAACACTTGGATAATAAATTAAAACTCTTTCCCAGAAAGGCAGGCGCATGAGGAGATCATCGGAGATTTTGACGCACTCAGGTTATGAATTTTTAAAATGGTTTTGAGCTAAAACATAAAAAATCGATTGGCGGGATAAGCTAGCTAGGGATATCCAAGTTCACACCGCTCAGTCCCACAGATGGTGATTGATTTATTCGCAACCAATTAAACCAGCCTTAGCAAACCGCGGCACTTTCAGTAACAGGTCTCCAGAGTTAAAACACCTTCCTTGTAATTTTCATGTGAGTTGGATTGACCTAGCTAGCAGGGGAATGTAGGGGACTAGCGGGCAGACTGGGCCTTGCTGTTTCGCTTAGTGATTTCTGCGTTATCCACAGATTTGCCTTCATCTAAGGTCAATTTTTAAAAAATGGAAAACGGTCGTGCCCGCCTCTAATAACAAGCCATACCTTACCCTCATTTAAGCCGTTCTGGCTTCTGATTGGTGCCAGAAAAACACAAGTTTTCTGGCACCAATCAGAAGCCAGAACGGTGGCGACCGTTTGGAACTGGTCTGGTAAGACATTGTCCCCAGGGGCTCTTCTCGCCGTTCTTTACTTTTCTTCGTGCCATATATTTTTCCGCCCGTTTAGACTTTTCCTCGTTCCCACTATCTGCCCCTGGGTCTCCGAGGATGCATCTCCTTTGCGACTTCTGACGGATTTGCCTTCTGGCCTCCAAGGCCCTCATTGAATTTTGCAATCAAAAAACGTTTGACGTTCTCGGAGGTCTTAGAAAAAGTTTTTTGACCTTTTAGTGCCCAACCCTGCGAAGTGGGAGCTTCATTTCCATTGCTTGTACCAAGCGCTCGGGTTAATGTAGTTGGCACACTCAGAGTCGTCCGGGAAGCTATTTCGGTAACATGCTGGACCCATTTTCTTCGCACACTGTCGTAAAGTGTTTCGTGTTCCAAAATAAGCTTATGAACGCCAGTGTCCATATGATTTTGTGCTTCGTTTTTGTTTTCAAACGTTACCACGCAGCCTGGTGTCTCGCAGAAAAAGACCTGATTTTTGGCGGATCGCTCTTTATAAGTGGGCCTCGTGTTGAAAATGCCTTGGGCCTGGGGAATTGCCCCAAAAGGTTGTAACAACTTCAATCCAGTCTTCCCCTGTAGTTTCATTCCTTCATACGACACCAGTTTTCGGGGACCAATTTGGTACGCACTCCAAATGCGATTCTCTCTTCTGTAAACTCAAAATTGTTGAGCTTACTAATTCCTTTGATTTTGTTTGTCCCACCAGTTTCATTAGCTAAGTAAACAGCGGCAACAGCTACTCTGCTCCCTCTGACACCTCCATGAGACTCAAGAGCTTCCTTCATTTTTGCAGCAGTTGCCACATCGTGCTTCTCGTTCGCATATCGTCTAATGTGCGCTTTCATCGGTGCTATTTTTCTGTCACATATGTCTTTCCCTGCCTGTGGTTCTGAAAAATCGTATCTACGGATAAGTATCCCAGTTCTTGAACCAATGGCTGGAAGAGCAAGCAACAAGGCTGCGTTGTGATAGCAAGCGCCGTTGTCTGAGCGAAGAAACACTTCTGAAATGAATGGCTTCTCTCTCTTAAGAGTCTCTAAAAGATTCTCTACGATTGATGCGACAGCAAACCAGTCTTGTTTGCATTCTTCAAATAAATGAGAAAAACACTGCGCTGAATAGCTGTCCTCCTCTTTCTCAATTACACAGCTTACGTGCCAGCTCTTACTTTTCTTTCCAAAGAAATCCCTCATTTGTTCTCTGTAGTACAGAGGTAAAAATTTCATGGCCCAGTCCATCACGATAAGGCAGCTACCACCATCAAGCACACTCAACACATCTTGTTTGGCAAGATCTTGGTTAACAGCGCGTAGACTATGCGCTTTCCATGCGTATATGGCTTCTTGTGCTTTACCGTGCTCAAACTGAAGCTTTCGTTTAGTGAAAACATCACCATCTTCGTTGAATGCACCCTCTATTTCAGTGCCAATTTGTTTAATGACCGTCTCAATATCACGACAGGCGTCACAGCGAATGTCGTGAACATGACTACACGTGCCCTTAAATGGAGTTTCATTGGGCTCACTCAGTGCATACATTGTACAATGGTCTGCACACCTCTCATCCTTGCTCACATGCAACCTGAAGTCGGCTTTAAGGTATCTCTTTACATCTGAGAGTTGCTGTTTAGTTTCTTTTTCCCAGTGGGAAGTTACCGCTTTAGCAGCTTTTAGAGTACTGACCATGTCTTCAAGTGAATCAAATGCTTGCACGCCGTCCGTGGTAATATAGTTTAGGCCATGCAATGACTTCTGCATGGAAGCGAAGCAGACTTCTAAGATCCTGAAGAGAGTGCGTTCGCTTGCCGGATCAAATCCAATTTCTCTGCAGTAAGCTTGATATTGTGCAATAATCCTTGACGGTATTAGGGTTCTTATCACTGCAGGTATTACAGCGTGTCCACCACTGTCTAGTTTCAGTTTTCGGGTGCCGTATGCAACATCTTGTAAGAAGCAAGGTCTTGATGTGTAGTCAACGAAATGATCCGTCTTCACAGGGTATAGGCGTGCGCGAAAAATGGGCTTATCATGAAAGGGCTGGCCTTCGCCTACGTCAGTGGCATGGCAACGGGCTTCGTCAATCCGCCATTTCGATAGGCCTGGGATCATTTCTTGAAGCTGGGTTTTGCTAAAGTCATTTGCAAAAAGGGAAAGAATCTGGCGCTTAGTTTGCCAGTTTTCAGCGTCGTTATGGGCAGAATAAGCGTTTGTACAAGGCCAGTGTCTATTCGTTTTCTTTTTGCTGGTGGTTCCTCACTTACATCTGCAATTTCCCTTTCGTCTCGCAAACAATTCCACATGTACTCTTCTTGCCCAGGAACAACAACAGATAATGCTGCTTGAATAACCTCTTTCATTTTGCGCTGGTAATATTTTTGCTGTGTGACTGACACATCATCCCATGAAGTGTTTAGTGTTGATGCAATAGGGCTGTAACGACCTTCAGTAAGCTTTGTAACAGCATTCTTTAGCGTTTCTCTTTTCTCGTGTTGCAATTCTTTTTCATCTATCCACAAGCTTGTTTCTGCCTCATCCTCCGTTTGAATCATTGAATCCATGGCTGAAATGTCAACTTCACTTTCATATGCTGAAGTAGAGCTGATATTTGGTCGCTCGGGGGACTCATTAGTTGAAGTCATTAACACTGACGGCTCTTGATCCTGAATGACAAGAGGGCTCTCCTGATATCACGAGAAAATAATAAACAATTACTCGATTCAGTTTTTGCGATATATCCGGAATAGTCAAGGTCGAGGAAAGTGTCATCAATCAACCGAGCCGAAGGCCGAGGTTGATAACACTTACGGAGACCTTGATTATTTCGGATATCACAAAAACCGAATCTAATTATTGTTTTATCAGGGGTACCCAACGAGAATATAGTTCAAAACCATTTAAATTGCAGATATAGGCATATTTTTCTCCCTAAATGTTTTCATCTGTTCGGATTTCGTAGCTAAAAGTTTGGTGATCCGAAAATTGTGGGGATCAAAACTTACCTTTTCGAAAGTTTCAGCCAGAAAAAAGGCTCCCAAAAATTCTTGGTGACCTCTTTAGGTAAAAATCCGTTAAAAATGGGCAGTTATACCATCTTTTAGATGTTCGAAAATCCTAGGAGAAGCAGTCAAGCAAGAAATTTTACAACAAATGTTCCGAAAATTCTAGATCTCAACTCGTCTTCCGAACAGATATTTTCCGAAAATTGCAGAAGAAACGACAAACACACCATGGTACAGAAACACATGTCGCTATCTAGTTGGAAATCATGCTTTTCGCGCCCAACTTACAGAGTAGCCAGTAATCTGCTAGCAGGTAACTGTTACGGCCCATCGTCGTACTCGTACTCGGGTCATTAGAAGCCCCGTGAGACTGGACCTGTGAGAGTAGAATAAATTATGTAGATAACATGTCACATGACTTCCTCGCTAGTCGCTCGTAGATTTTGTTGTAAGTCGGGTTCCCGGGCAGTACATCAACCTGTTGTAAATCGGTGTATTGTAAATCGAGCGGATTAAAGTTGTGTTCAAGCGTTCAAGTTTGTATTCCATCGCTTCCTTAACACGGTCCTTCACAGCCGGATATACAAGGTGACATTTGAACAGTGAATTTGTAATTCTTCGCCACCAGTCCGAAGACCGAAAATGATGATCTATCGCAACTAACAGTCCATCAGCTGCGAGAGCTGCTTCAAGGAAAAGGATTACCAACTACTGGAAAAAAGAAGGTCTTAGTTGAAGGGTTGGCAGACGATTCAAAGTCAAATGTTGTCAAACCACAGTCGAAGGAAGAAATGAATCTAGCTGAGTCTTCGAGTGAAGTAGAAATTCAAGAGATTAACTCGATCAGACGCAAAGCCAAAGCCTTGCAAATAGATATGGACGGGTTGATTCGGGAAATTTCGGAGCTTAGTCAAAGTACAAGTAACAAAGTGAAAGTAAAGCTGAGAATTGAAAGACTTACCGTGCATAGCGAGAAATATCTTCAGCTGCGAAATGAAATGGCCGCGCTGATCGCGGAGGATATGATAGAAGAAGAACTTCGCAGATGGGGAGATCTTTTACGTGTGGTGGATAAAGCTATCGATGTTGCTCATGATGTCATGAATACCTCCAAAAGGATTGCAAAGTGGAAGATCATCAGTCTTCAAAGGAAAATACACATACTGACGGTCGGCAATCTTCAAGTCCTAAATTGCCCAGGATTGAACTGCCAAAGTTTAATGGGGATGTGTTGAAATTTCAAAACTTCTGGGACCAGTTTGAAGCCGCAGTGCATAACAATGATGACTTACCCAAGGTACAGAAGTTTACTTACCTACGGTCAGTGCTTGTGATCAAATTTGGGAATTTTTGTTTGATTTCATATTTCGAAAGTATATGTAAGAGTAACTTACCGTGCCAAGTTTGGAATCCAAATATGATCTGGAAGTGTGTTTATTTGCACGGTAATTTTCGTAAATGTCTTGCCGCCATTACTCGATTCAAAAAATGACCGGGAGTAGTATTTGAAGGAGTTGGGGCGAGATGTGACGTAGAAACATCAACGTGGGCAAAACAAGGCACACAAACGTGGCTAATTTCGCATGCGATATTTTTGGAAGCTTTTCGAGGTTCTTTTTTGACTTAAAGCGAAATTATGCCTGGTCGCCGTTTCGTTGTTCAAGAGTGTGGAAACGTGATGAACGATGAGTTGGGAATTTCTATTCATAATTCTCCTGCATCGGGCAGCGTTCGAATAAATTAAAGTGGAAAAGGTTCGTGTCCATGCACCGGCAGAATTTCAACCCGGTGGGAAAATTTGCTGTGTGCTCGGGGCATTTCACAAGGGATTGTTTTACGCTTGCTTTTCTAATGAAAGGCATGAATAGACATTTGAAGATGGGGACTTTTCCAACCATTTGGAAAAAAATCCTCCGAAGCACTATCAAAGCGGAGTCGACGATCGGTGAGTGAAATTACAATGTATTTGTGCTGTGCTTATCACCATTATATTTAATTTCCTCATTTGCCAGTGACATGATTTTTTTCTGGCATCGTTGTTCAATGGATGCTATGACTATTTGGAGTTTCCATATTCTTACATGTGTTTTCATACTTTCCTGCTTTCTTCTCTTAGCTAAAGTAAAACAGACATTTCCGCAAGAATGGGTAATTTGCACTGAGTTGACGTGAAGTCAATTTCCAGACATTAATTTCTTCAAGCGTAAAATTTAGTTCCGGTATGGAGTTTCTGGCATTCCAAAAGGCTTTTACATTCCTTCTGGGGACTGGGATGATTATCAACTCATTCATATCAGGCCGTCATTCGTCAATCGCAAAATGGATGAGGGAAGACTGTTTTGCAAAGTGTAATGAGCTGGGAAAACCAGTTGTGAAACATTTCTTCGACTTGTGGCATATTGCAAAAAGTGAGCATTTTTTCTACTGAATTAATCCACATGCCAGTAAACAGGAAAAACTTGTATCTTTTATCATCCATTTGCTATTAGCAGTTTCATTATTACTGGTTAATTTTTCTTGTAGTCTGTGGATTTACAATACTTGTGCATAAAAATTTTCTTTGTTTTAGAGTCTTATGGGTGGACATATTTTTTTTCTCTAAATACAGCAAATAACAAATCAGAAACTTGCAAAGAACACTCCCATGTATATATGTTTTAAGTCAAAATTACATTCAGGTCAATATTCTACCTAGGTTGATTCACTATGTCCTTTGTCTCCTGGCCCAAATAATATTATTCATAAATTAGGGCTAGGAGACCAAGGAAACTGGGATTCAGCCTGGGTAAGAAATTTTAACCTGAAAACAATTTTGACCAGTAACATACATATCTTTCCGGTCAGTATAAAACACGGACTGCGGACTGGGTATAAAATACGGACTAGGTATAAAACGCGGACTAGGTATAAAATGCGGACTGCGGACTGAGTATAAAACACGGACTAGGTAAAAAGGGCGGACTACGAACTATGTATATAAAAATTAACAGCCTTAGAAAGGTAAAAATGAGAGAAACGGAAAGCGGGCTTGCATAAAACAGTAGTTCACACAAAAACATCCCGTAAGCCGGTCACGCGCGCAGTCTATATTCTCCTCATGTGGAGAAGGGAAGCATACTGCACGGGCAAGGAAGGTTATGCCGCTATTCAAGGCAACTGAAATTAAACTCTGAACGAATCAGAGAAGCACCGAATAAAAGGAATAGTATTGGTGTTAGCCGAGTCAGAGTAAAATTCCTTAAGATTCCTTTATTCCGTTTCAAATAAATCCTTGTGAATATGAGGAAATGAAAAACTCAGACGAGAAGGTCAATTTAGGGGCATTCCGCGAGGTAAAAAGCAGTATTTAGGCGGGAGGGATTACTCACCTATACGTGAATAATAACCGAAATGAATCATCCAACCCAACGTTATATTCTACGCGATGATTATGATGACATGATTTACACCCTGCTCCTGAACCCCGGAAGGGGGTACTGCTAGGAATTTTTTGGTGGGGTTACGCCCCCTGGTTCTCTAAATCCTTACGCTGTTTCAGAATAAAAACTGTCATTTTCCACACCCGTTTTCAGACCTGGTCTCTGAAATCCATACCCATTTTCAGACCTGGCCTAATTTAGCCTGTTCCAGGCTCTCAAATAAAGAGGAGACTACCCAGTTTCCTCTCGTTGTATTTTCGCACTTTCTCAAGTTAGCGGACCCAACTATCTCGGAGCCTGGAACAGGGTAGGCCTAATTAGGCAGAAATTATGTCATTGTTATAAATTTATAGATTAGAGCGCAACAGCAGATCATTCTCTCTAGAGCGCAAACAAAAAAATTCTTAAATCTAGAATTGAAAACGATAAATACATTCGCACATGTACGCTCCCGTAGTTTCCTCGAAAACCATACCCGATTCCAAATCAAAATAGGCAAAGTGTTTTCAGTCCACCAAAACGGCTCATATACCCTACCCTTTAGGGCGGCAAATACGTATATGGCTTATATAAGAGAGTACCCCCCGGGTCCTGACCCCTTTCATGGTTGTTAGAGACCGAGACCATGTCTAAAATGGGTAAAGAAGATAGCGTTTTTGTCAGGTTCTTGATTCAAGGAACCTCCACCAAGAATTTCTATTTTATGCCCAGTCCGCAGTCTACAGTCCGCGTTTTATACCTAGTCCGTGTTTTATACCCAGTCCGTATTTTCCAGTCCGCGTTTTATACCTAGTCCGTATTTTATACCCAGTCCGCAGTCCGTAGTCCCGCAGTCCGCAGTCAATGTTTTATACTGACCGCATATCTTTCAGAAATTCAGAAGGTGCTGACAAAACTCAGGAAGGAAAGGGGATGTGAAATTATTGGGAGATGGAGGAAAGCCTGTGTACGTCAGTTTTACTGGGCAGTCACCTCAACTCAAGAGCACCTTGGAGAAGTTAAACTGGCAAAATTCCAGTCATTTCTGTCTCATGCGATTAACAAACACAGACATTTGCCCAACCGGCTATTCAATGCTTGTGCCCATGGTGAAATTGCTAGCCTTCGTGTTTGGATGACTAAAGGTACAAAAACATGTTGCAATGCACTTTTGTCATGTTACTCCTAAAACAAACCAATCAAGAACTGGTTTCTTTTCTGGCACTGCAAGTAACTACCAGTATGTTCATTTTATCTTATGTTTTAGCATCAGCGGCATATGAGAAGCTATGCACGGAACTAGGAAAGACAAGCCTCACCAAGGCCATCAAACAGGCATCTTCTGTAGAGCATACAAGTGCCCTTGAGGGTTATCATTCAGTAGTGAATCAATTTGCCCCAAAGATGTTTGCTTTCTCTTTTCTTGGATTACTTAGCAGGTACAAGTGTATAAATATTTGTTACATTGACATGGTGTAAATGACTTATAATTCACATTCCTAGTAATGAGATATCTGTTCATACTGGACTTTGCTCTCTTTCTCTCTCTTTTATTTTACAGAACAATACTAGTGGCACTGCATTTTAATTATAATCTGAACAGAGACAGCAAAACTGATGGTCAAGGGAGTCCTGTAGTTTATGTGCCTTACCCTAAATTCAAGGAAGGGGAGGCTACAGTTAGGGAAGCTAAAGTCTCAGCAAATTATGGTAGTTATTGATCTCCACATGAATAAGTTCAATCTGACTCTCTCTGATAGGGAATTTGCATTATATGTTTGTTTTTTCTTTGTTAGATTATGTTGCACATATCTTTGAAACCCTAACCACAACCCGCAAAGGCAGACCTGAAGTCAATGGCAGAAGAACTTAAGCAGGAAGTTCCTGAACCTCTACATGCAATGTTAGCTGAAAAGGAAAGTAGGGAGGAGGCCATAGCTAAATACAGACAGAGGAAAGAGAAAGTGACAGCAATGTGTCCTCCAACTTGTTCAGGTATGACTTCAAAACGTGAAAGCTAAGAAAATGGCAAGGGAAAAGAAAACATGACTCACTTGTACTGTACCTCTAAGTATACAATCATGTAGGAACGGAATTGAGATTAACTATATGTAAATAAGTTTCTAATATTTCTGCATTGTCTTTGATTTGCTGTGACAGAGGAAGAACTTCATCCACCAAATGAGAGGGCAGTAACACGCAGAAGAGCTCCCCATTGTTCAAAATGCGGAAAACCACGACGAGGCCATAAAAGGGGACAGTGTGAATTGGTAGAGTTCTCTCAAGAGCTGCAGTTTACATAAACCACAATTGATAGAATATAGAGTTTTTTCCCCTATAATTTTTTCTCTTTTTGAGGCAGTTGAAAAAGATTAAAATATATTATACTTCAAAATTATAATGTAATTTCAGGTTAACATTTTTAAACATAAGTTGGTTCTTTTCCTAAATAGTCATGAATAAAAAGACTTCAGTATCGTTCAAATTTTTCGCTATTTGTATAATTTTGAACCTATAGAAAAGATTTATGTAAAAAAATGCTCCTAAAAAGACAAAAATTTTCGCCGTAGTAGCGCTGAATTCGATTTAATTCTTATTACTTCTGTACATGAAAATTGGAGACAACATCAGAATTCCCAGCCACCAAACTTTAGTTTAACGGAACACTTGAAGAACAGGGCTTCACACAGTGGGCAATTTTGTTATTCAGCAAAAGGCAAGTAAGTGGCTGAGAATTCTGAAGTTTAGCCCATAAAACTAAGCGCTTACGGACATGTATTCAAGCAACTACTGTAGGTCCTTCTTGGCCCTAATAGCATACATGACACTCTTCCAGAACAAACAGTGCATTTATTATTGATTTTCTTCATCTTCGAATCCACGATAATGTTCAACAGGGCAAGGGGTATCGCCTGGAGCTACCAATTTAATTCCACAGCAGTCTTGTAAATTGGCGATAGGCAACAGACCTCAGGAATCTAGTTAGAGAATTAAATGAGATCACTGTTAATTCGAGGAGGGATTGGATGGAGATAAATAAATACTCCTTTTAAAAATAAGCAGTCGGGGCAATAAAGCCATGTAGAAAAAAATTGTGATTCTATGAGATCAGTCCACGGCGATAAGCTTAGATGTATCAATTATTTAATGCTATGTACGGTTTCATCGTTCCGATGGAAAGTCAACAATACCCCAACTTACTCATCATCACTTTTGTTGCTTTGCCCACGAACAGTTGTGTACGACTTTCCTAGTCGCGTTTTTAGCCCCAATGCAGCCACTCCTAATACGTGGCGGTTTAAGCAGACGCTTTCAAACCCTGGATGGAGGGTTATGCATACGGTCCCGTCTCCAATGGCTTCTTCCATGACCTCTTCGCAGCGATCGATCTCTTTGCAGCAAATGCACTCCTACGCTTTTGTAACAAGGCTGGCAGAGCAGTTCGAGTACGAACACCTGCAGAATAATTTGAAAAATTCGTCAAATACCAGAAAATACATCTGTATAAAATTATTGTCTGGCGGCTTTAATAAAACTATCGCATAAAACCAGGACTACAGCTATAAAATCACATAGCGACGAAAATGTAAACTTAAGCAAAACGCATCGTCGTGATCGTTCGTCACGCGCACGATTTAACAACGGGTATGTTGAAATTGGAAAAAAAAAGGGTTTGCAAGGGGGTGTTACTAAACAGAGTAGAGAGATTAAGATTCACGTTTACGCCAAACCGCAAACGTGAATTCGTACCACGTGACCAAGTTTTCCCCTTAGTTTTCGTTTACTGTTTATTGCTTCTACACAAAAATAAGTAGTCTTATGCCAGTTTAATCCATAAGAATCGTTCTCGACTGTTTTTATCTGCTTATTTTCTATTTTGAGAAATTCTCAACTCACGTTTGCCGTTCGCCGTACGCCGCAAACGTGAATCTTAATCTCTCTACTAACGCAGTAACGAGTAACGGGAAAAAATTCAACAGGTTAAAAAAAATCCTAATGAAAGAAAAAACATAAAAACAGTTGTAATATCCTAATAATAACCTTTACCAATCTCAAAAAATATGTGTATTCCAAAAAGTGCTTAAATCAACGACGTCAACCCCCCCCCCCCCCCCCCCTGGGAACTAGGGCTCTTCTACGATTTCAAAATACTACTAGTTGTTGCCATCTTAGCCCAGGCGTTTCATATAACACGCCAATACTTTTTTTAAGTTTGCCGCAAGCGTAATCTGCTTCACAGAGCGTTGCGTGACGACACTAAAAACGGCTGTGTAGCAGACTATCGCGAGCGTGACAAGAAGAGGAAAAAATCTCAGACAGAATTCAGTGCTGACAGGGGCGTATAGTAGCTACCTTTAAGCCATTAAGCCCGGGCTTAACAAATTAAAGTTTGGTTCAAAATGAGTTCATGAATTGCAAGTTATCAGGGAGTGAAATTGCAACTAATACAGGTACCAATGTCTGTGACGATTACGCAAAATGACACATATTTCACAAGGAAACTCTGTCGCCGGCGAATGCCATTTTGGTTTTCCTGGTAGATATGTACGGGTCCTCTTTGCTTAGTTTTGATGACCTGCTAGAATCATTTGGTTTCAAAACTTTTGAATTTGGAGGATCTCAACTCCAAAATAACATCTATCAAGTCTTAAAACCGGCCGTTTACTCCTTCATGCTCCTTGCTTCTGTTTTTTCTTGTTTGGTTTCGTTTACATTTTTTTTTCTCGGGGACGCTCCGGACTTACTCGACTTAATGGAAATGACTTTGAAATATCAAGTAGCCAAGTGAATCCGGTCAGTATAAAATATGGATTGCGGACTGCGGACTACGGACTGCGGACTGGGTATAAAATACGGACTAGGTATAAAACGCGGACTGGAAAATAAGGACTGGGTATATAACACGGACTAGGTATAAAACGCGGACTGCAGACTGCGGACTGGGTATAAAATAGAAATTCTTCGTGGAGGTTCCTTGAATCAAGAGCCTGACAAAAACGCTATCTTCTTTACCCATTTTAGACATGGTCTCGGTCTCTAACAACCATGAAAGGGGTCAGGACCCGGGGGGTACTCCCTTATATAAGCCATATAAGTATTTGCCGCCCTAAAGAGTAGGGTATATGGGCCGTTTTGGTGGTCTGAAACACTTTGCCTATTTTGATTTGGAATTGGGTACGGTTTTCGAGGAAACTACGGGAGCGTACATGTGCGAATGTATTTATCGTTTTCAATTCTAGATGAATAAGACCGAAATAGAAATATGCGAATTTGAAATGCATTTTAAGAAATTTTTGTTTGCGCTCTAGAGAGAATGATCTACCGTTGCGCTCTAATCTATAAATTTATAACGATGACATAATTTCTGCCTAATTAGGCCTAGCCTGTTCCAGGCTCCGAGATAGTTGGGTCCGCTAAATTGAGAAAGTGCGAAAATACAACGAGAGTAAGCTGGGTAGTCTCCTCTTTATTTGAGAGCCTGGAACAGGCTAAACTAGGTCAGGTCTGAAAATGGGTATGGATTTTAGAGATCAGGTCTGAAAACGGGTATGGAAAATGACATTTTTTATTCTGAAACAGGATACAGAGAACCAGGGGGCGTAACCCCACCAAAAAATTCCTAGCAGTACCCCCTTCCGGGGTTCAGGAGCAGGGTGTAAATCATGTCATCATAATCATCGCGTAGAATATAACGTTGGGTTGGATGATTCATTTCGGTTATTATTCACGTATAGGTGAGTAATCCCTCCCGCCTAAATACTGCTTTTTACCTCGCGGAATGCCCCTATATTGGCCTTCTCGTCTGAGTTTTTCATTTCCTCATATTCACAAGGATTTATTTGAAACGGAATAACGGAATCTTAAGGAATTTTACTCTGACTTGGCTAACACCAATACTATTCTTTTTATACGGTTCTTCTCTGATTCGTTCAGAGTTTAATTTCAGTTGCCTTGAATAGCGGCATAACCTTCCTTGCCCGTGCAGTATGCTTCCCTTCTCCACATGAGGAGAATATAGACTGCGCGCGTGACCGGCTTACGGGATGTTTTTGTGTGAACTACTGTTTTATGCAAGCCCGCTTTCCGTTTCTCTCATTTTTACCTTTCTAAGGCTGTTAATTTTTATATACATAGTTCGTAGTCCGCCCTTTTTACCTAGTCCGTATTTTATACCCAGTCCGCAGTCCGTGGTCCGCAGTCCGCAGTCTATATTTTATACTGACCGCTAGTGAATCCTACAAAGAGTTAATTTCATGCCCTGCTGGCAGTAACTATGCTTCGCGTGTATTCTGCATTGATAGTGGGGGGGGGGGGGGGGGGGGGACAGGGGGGTCACAATCTCCCGCTTCCCGTACCCCGTTCTCCCGCCTCCCGTACGTTTTTGTCCCTTTGTCTCCCGACTCCCGCCCTTTATTGTGTTTCTCCCGTTATCACGTAAATCACGCTGTTTGACTCCCTATTCAGATTCTAGTAGGGAGTGCTTTGGCCTTGTTCAAAATAAAAAATTGTGTCGTAAATAGAACCACTCCGCACTTTCCAGCGCGATCATTGAAGCGGCATTCCTTCGACACAAGTTTACACCACGCGGGAAAATCTTCATTACAGTTTCCCTGCTAGTAGAGGTCTCTCACTACGATGCAAAAATGAGAGAAAGGAGAGAGAGGCCTCTGCCGGCTTCCGAAGCGTTGTTTGATGAAGCCGCCTACCAGATTTCTGCTGGAAACTTACCGGTTTCAAAACCATTTTCGTTTAATGTGTAATGCGCGTGCTTTGGTAGACTGAACGATGACAATTATTGAGCCCACAATGGAAGGTGTTGACAGGCCAACCATGACTCATAACCGAGAATATCTCCCAGAGATTTTGCTCTCTTGTAGGAAATGATGAGACGCTCGTTGTATATTTTTCTCAGCAGTGGTTGCTTTTGAACTAAATGCCATTTGCTCATTAAGATGTTTTTTATGGTTTGGCAAAGCAGGGTGGTACGTGGTAACGAAAGGTAGAATTTTCTTTCGCACTTCGTTGTTCTTTTGTATAGCCGAATTCCGTTCAGTAAATTTAACCTCAGAGGATTTTTTTTGTGAGGGTAACCTCTAGCACGAAAGCGTTTTTTGAAGTTGTAGATGTTCTCATAAAAAGATTTAGCTGAGGAGTTAGTTCTCAGAAGTCTAAGGGCTTCGCCCGAGGATGTCAAGGATTCCTTGGATGTGAAATCTCTCGCTTTTGTAAACAGTTGTATCCAGAACGTTAATCTCTTTATAAAATATTTCAGCCGTAAGTTTAATTGTAGGGTGATGCCTGTTTGGAAGAGTACGTAATGAATTCAGCAATCTCCTTCCTCTCAGTTATCCACAACGAGAAAATATCGTCAATGAATCTATTCCACGCAAGAGGTTTAGTTCTGCTAAGGTTCAGTATTTCTGTTTCGACCGCCCATACAAGGGTAACTTCAAGTGATTTGCCCTCTTATTTTGAATTGTAATCCAAAAAAGGCATTTACCGTCTTTTCCAGACTTTCAGCTTTCCTTTTTTTCCTTTTCGCGCGCAAACCAGTTCTATGGGTTGTGTCGCACATGACAAAAACGTCACTGGTTGTTAAGGAAACGCGAGGGCATGCGTGATAGAAAACGCGTCGGAAGCCGGCAGAGGTCTCTCTCCATTCTCTCATTTTTGCCTCGTCGTGAGAAACCTCTGCTAGCAGGGAACATTACAGTGTTTTGTGAACTACAATCGTAAGGAGCGAGCTACCAGAAAGGTCTTCCATGGACGGATTTTTCGCCACCAAACCGAAAAATGCTAAGACCGATCATCTTTGACGACATTTGACCTGACTCGCTTTGTCGTCCTTACGGAGAATTTCGACATCTAGCAAGACAGACGAGACGCTGACACGACTGACACAGTCGACACACATGTACATAAATCATGCAATCTCATTCATGTCCTATGATGTAAGCGACTTGGAAAGGATTCCAATTTCACAGGAAGTAATGCCGTTTATCCCGAGCACGGATTTTCGTTTTTTGACTTTTCTCGTGTATAAAATTTTGCTTTAAGCCTCGGAAAACGTAAAATGGAAGTCAAGAAACGTTGTTAGGTTCGTTTCTTTGACTGCCTTTTTGAATTTCTCTCCCGCTTCCCACCATCGTAGAGATCCCGCCTCCCGCCCTTTCTTCTCCCGTCTCCCGTATCCCTCCCGCCCCCTGTTCTCCAGGGCTCCCGCCCCCTGTCCCCCCCCCCCCCACTTGATAGATGTAAAACGCAACTTCAAGCTAACCCATGCATTTATGTTTCTTTACTTTACTTTACTTTAATTAAAAATCGATCTAAAAACTAGTCTCGCTCTGCTATTCTATTTTGCCGCCAAGACCGCCAATATTCAAACTTCAGAGTCTTTGCATCGGCAGGAATTCCTTTTAAACCGATAGAAACGTTCACTATAATTAACTTTTGAAAGGTAGCCATGATTAAGTCGAATCCTTATTTTCGAGAGGACGAGTAAAAGTCATTGAAGGTTGATCAGGAAAGGCAATAACCTCAGGAGTAATAAGCGAGCAAACTGTTTCTAAGCCTTGGCAATCGAGTACATGCAATTGGTTAGTTGATAACCGTAATAAGGGCCCAACAAGGTTCTATTATTTTCATTTACCTGGCAGAGCTATTTCTACTAAGAAATGAAATAATTGTGGCAAGAAGAAAGAAAATCTGTACCTCACCTTCCTCCATTGTTGCTCCTAGGTCATTAGTAGGATATTACAACCATTTTTATTTTTTTTTCTTTCATTAGGATTTATGTTTTTATTTTTTTAACCTGTTGAATTTTTTACCCGTTACTCGTTTTCTCGTTACTCCGTTACTCGTAACTGCGTTACTCTGTTTAGTAACATCCCCCCCCCCCCCCCAAAAAAAATCTACATTCCATGATAATACCATACCATTCATTCGCTGGCACCTCTCCCGAATATCTTCGTTGAAACCGTTGTTCCTTCTTCGCGATGAACTCACATTGTAGTCCGCGGCTTCTTCATCGGTTGCAAGAGGTTCGCAACTGTCGTCGTATGGCGCAAATTCAGACAATTCCCCAATCACTTCGTCAACTGTGAAACTTTCTACATCACTTTAAGATGTACAGGAAGAGGAATCCGACGGAGATGACATCTTTTAACGTCTTACAAGGCTCTAACCTCACAGACTTTCCCAAATAGAGCGATTTTCGTATGACCTTGAAATGAAAACGCGCGAACAAAACAGAAACAACAAACGAACGGAAATAGAGCAATTTGATTGGTTTATCGAACGGATACAAACGCGCTTGGCTTTTGGTTGGTTAAGCGAACGCTCGCGTAAAAAAACTTCATGCCCGAGGACTTTCTAGAAATCAATGGATCCTTCGCTTTGACGTCATACTGCAACACGATTGGCCAATCGAAAAATACCTTCTCCATATTAGGGTTTTCTTTGGCGGGAAAACGAAGAGTCCATGTTTTGATCTTTTCATCCATTGGCTTATGAAACAGATGACGAACACTTATCGAAACCATTTTTCAAGGTCATACGAAAATCGCTCTACTAATATTTTGGTTGATGTTTCTACGTCACATTGCATAAATCACGTGGTCAAACGCAAGACCGCTTTGCGGAGATCTCGCGGGCTATTGTTTTGTGAACTGTATAATGGCGGACGATATTTACGCACTTTTCAGTGGGAAATTTCCAGCCCCCGTACGCAATTATCGTTCCAATTTTTCGCTATTTGTATACTTTTGAAAATATAGAAAAGATGTATGTTAAAAAAACTCGGCAACAAAAACAAAAATTGTCGTCGTAGTAGCACTTTAATGTCTTAGTTTGTTTTTGTGTTGTGTCAGGGCTCCATTTTAAACTGCAAGTTACCTGAAACAAATTGTTATTTTTAAATTTTCCATTCTTTGAGTTTTATTTTGGTTAGGAAAGTTAAATGAAATTGACTAGCAAGTCGAGGGTACATTGTAAGCCTTAATTCATTGCGACATGAGGCAAACAATAAACTGAAAATTAAACAGATCTGTTTCAGCCCCTAAGTGCCAATTCAGTACTGCAGGCCAAAGTCTGAGTCAGCCACTTCTGGAGCCATTTGAGCACAATTTAGGCCAAAACAGTTCAATCAGAAGGCTATTCCAGCCCATGATGTAGCCCATTTCTGCTCTTGGGTCCAAATCAGCCCTGGGTAATTGGACTGTATGGGCCCTGATTTAAGAGAGCCAAATTAGACTCAAAAATAGGACTGTATTTCACTCACCGAAACGGTCCCATGGCTAAAACAGATTTTTCTGATTTACAGTTTGAGTCAGTAAAGCGCTATATTGGGTCGGGGTAGGCCCCTGGTGGGGGAAGACACTTAAAACACATTATAAATTCAAATCTAATGCAATTTATTTTCTTTCATTTTTTAGTATACAAGACCACATTTTGCTAAAAACTAATTGCGTACGAAACGTCGACTTAACGATGAATGGTTGCCTATGACAACGTCTTAAAGATATTAACTTAAATATTTCCTTATTTTTAAAACACGTTTTATCGTCTGTTTCCGCAATTATACACCGACCTTATAATTTATCTACCCGAGAAACGACAATTTTATTTATTTTATGGGACTAATTACTGCAGTACACACTAACTGCAAGAAGTTGTTCGTAGCCTGTGTACAGACAACCCCCCCTACCCTCAGTAAGGGGCCCCTTCTCCGATTTTTCCTGAGGGGAGAGGGAGCGGGGGGGGGGGGGGTCCATACCCACGCTAGTTGTTCGTTCCTCATAGATTAAATTTGATATGGACCAATCTACACAATAATTTGTATTATAATACGATATGAAAGACACCTGTAGGCAGCTGTGCATTACATGATAAAAACAAAACAATAATAATAATAATAAAATATATATTACCGCCTTCAGCGTTCACACCTGGAAAACAAGTATAATTGAACCCGTTTGAACAATTTAAAAATTTAGTAAAGGAAAACGTGCGCTTCCAATTGCACCAAATTTTGATTGTAAAATTAAAACACGTACCTTTTACAAAGAAAACAAAATAAACCGTGTTGAAAAGTACTGCTTTTAACGAGTTTCAGTGTTTGTGCGAATGGGGGCATTACTAAAGTTTCTTTCGAAACGCTGACATGCGGCAATTCATGCAGCTAAGAGACAGCTATGAGAACAGGCTCTGATACCTCCGACTGGAAAAAGAAGCAAACAAATAATTTTGAAACAAAATAAGCTGGAACCACCATATAGAAAACTCCTCTATAACTAATAACCCGGCCCAAGGATTCACATTAGTGGCATGTACCGCATCAAAAATTTTACCAGCTCCTTAGCAGTTGGGTATAACGGGCTTCCACCATAGGTTTAAAGGCAAAATTATATAAATATGGTTCACTCTTAGTACATGACTTTAGTTAAACAGAGAGTTCAAGTGATTGAGGGTTTACTGTGAGAGATAGACTGCAAAACAGTCGGGGTTTTTTCCCCAAAATCAGTAAAGAAATCGGTAAAGCGTGGCGTATGTGTCTTACGCATGCGAAGCTCGCGAGCCTCACACGCCCGTAGTCTCGCTCTCTGTTTTCAGCCTCGTTCCAGACCTTTTGTTTGACTGCTCTCGCGTACTTGAATACGCAAAAATACGAACTGTTTTGCAATCTATGTGAGAGATAAACTTCTACTCACGGAGCACAGCTTGCAGTTCTCTGTTGCGAGGGGGAAGCCACACCCGAAACCACAAGTTTCTCTTATAAAAAATACTAAAGTTTGCTCGCTTTCCCTTTATCGCATATATGTAAATAAAGTGCGATGGTTCTGAAGCTCGTCATACTTCTTTGTTATATGTTTTGGTAGCATTTCAGGACTTGACCGTGCATAACGTTTAATAGAATTTCAATCATTTTGAAGAAATTGACCAATAAAAACGACTCGATTAAGTTATTTAGTCATCCATGTACTTATTTGTAAACCCAGAGCAGAAGACTGAGTACGGCAGCACCGTTATTTCCATCTTTGATTTTTTGCCAGCTGTCATGCCATAAACTTCAGCTTATAAGTCCTGGGCTTATATACAACGGCTTTTTGGAGGGCTTATAAACAAAGGGAGAGGGGGAAGGGGCTTATATCCGGGCAGGCTTATAACCGGATTAAAAAAGGCGTTTCAAAACAAGCTACATACTTTTTGAGTTTACTCGCATTTTTAAGCTCCAAATGTCGTAGAAATTCGAATTCTCATTTCAATGCAAGCTACAAGCAGGGTTCTATCCAGGATTCATTGTTTGGAAGAGAAGTGCTGAGTGGCCGAAGGCCACGAGTTTCCTTATAGGTCCGGGAGCAAGCCCCCGGAAAATTTTTGAAATGAATAATGCGCTGAGACACAGTCTGGTGCATTTTGAGACACAATTTTAAGAAATGTTACAGTGATATTTTATTTTAAAATATGACTCCAGGTTCCTTGTCAAATAGTGTCCTTAGACAGGGAATACTTACTTCATGCATGTGCACTGACCTCGTCGCGTCTGCTGGATGATTTTTTTCCAATATAGTTACTTATACCCTGTAATGATAACAACATTTTTGGGGGGGAAGCTGGGCATTTTTTTTTTTTTGGGGGGGGGGGGGGGGCTTCTACCCCCTCAAATACCCTAGATAGAACCCTGTAAAAAAGGCTGAAAAGCAGAAAAATTGATCATGAACGCTACCCTTCCTCCAGACTAACCCTGACGACAGGCTAGCGCTCGAAACGTTTGCACGGCATTTCAACTTATCTACAGTAATAACTATTTGTTGGATAACTCTTCAGCGTAGTGTAGTCCCACAATGACCAATTATCACAGCAACGCTGGTTCGTTGGGGTTCATTCTTTAGTCAGGGTTGGCATTCTTGGCACATTGAGTCGGTCTGCCAGTTTATCCTAAATAGAGGGGGAAGTTTAAGAGAATAATATCACGAAGGGTGCTTTAAAGAATAGAGAAAGCCACTTTGTGTTGTGTGGGTGTTTTGTTAATCTTTATAATAGTCTTGTCTTAAAGAAGTAAAAGAAAGAAAACAAAAGGAAAGAAAAACATTTTCTTCTTTTTTCATCCACGAAACGAAGATGCGTCACAGTGAAAGTGTATAAAAAAGTGATACATTACGTATACCTATTGCCGTGCCACAAACTGTAAAACACTTAGTCTTACCATAGCAGAAAGTAAATTCACGTGATATTGAATACCACCATCTTGCTCTACTTTGCGCATGTGTTCCCTTTCCGGATCGCCAGCCACAAGTACTGCAGATTCACCGTCAATCTGATGAAACACAAAGTCAAACCTCTCCTCAAACAACATTGCATAAAGAAGTTTTCTTCTAGACTTAAACAAAGAACTTCGTATTTCCGAGGCTTTGTTTTACTCCCTTACAGCGCGCCATGTTAGGGACCCAAAAACGGGTCGCTAAATATATTGCGTAGTTAAGGTCAATCACAATCAAGAATGCAAAAAAATTGTCATTCAACACACAAGCTTTGCGACCTCTGAACGGTTCCTCAAGCGATCGATAGAAGAGCGACCCCTAAATTTTTGCGGAAAACGAGATTCAAAATCTTTTATGCGAAACATGTCGACCTCTCGCCACCTCATGAACGCTCAGAAAAAGGCTAGCTTAATTTAGTCTTTTACCCAGTATTAATGACAAAACGATATTGACTTGGTGAATGTACCGATTCCTTCGTGAAGAAATGAGTCCACAACGTTTAATTCCGGTGAGGTCGCTTTAATAGCGTTGGCTGCTCTTAACATTCCACTAGCAGGCACTTACCGGTTTGAGGTTTCGCAAATGGTCCATGAGAGACTGCATACGGTCTTCGAATCCAGCAGCAAAAACACTGGGATTTAAAGCAACAAAGCATTGTCCCTAAATATACAAAACAAATCGTAGTCAAAACACACACAAAAAAAGCAAGGACAGCAAATCAACTCACGGCTTTTTAAACGCTCACCAAATTGGCGACTCTCTCGTCCCCAAACCACCGCCTGATGTTTGGACCAAACGCCGCATCGGACAGAATCCCGGAAAACACTTCAACCATGACTGCTAAACCATAGCCTTTGAAGCCACCTGAAAGGAAATAGAATGCCGTCCAGTCATCACAGAGCAGTAAAAATCTAACTGCCCACCTACCTCTCCCCTAAATCAACATTAAGACTTAATTCTCACTTAAGGCAAAATGTTGGGCGAGGAGAGGGGTAGGTGGGCAGTTTCCCAGAAAACTAAATTGATCCTTTATAACTGTGTCGAAATCAAATGACCCTGGGAGCAGAGCCTCCAAATATGCTTGTTTGACTTCTTCTTAATCGAGGAAGAGGAAAGGAGGCTCTGTCTGAATCGTGTCAAAGTATTCTGGACTAGTCAATCTTGTTTTCCCTCGTCAAACTGGTTTATTCGTGTGCGAGCATGCGTTTATTGATAAACCGACAGTTATTACTAACATAACAAGACAAGGTTGTTAGGCCTGGGTTCGAAACTGTAGCCTGGCAACAATAGGAGCATGCTCAATAAAGATCTGACTCAATTAATGCAGAGTACACCAAAATTGAGAGAAAGAAAGGTTCTGCTGGCAAGGTGAAATCAGTTTTACAATACTAAAACATAATTGCGACGCTGAAAATTCTCACAGCACTTTCTTGACCAATTAAGACTAAACAGAAGAAGCAATTCCCCACTCCAGAAACCGTGATAAGAGAAATGCATGGGAACAAGCTTTTTGGTGCAACGATTTCTGTAATCGTTTGGATGGACAAGCGTTACTTATGATTGGTGGATGGTATTCAAGGCAACCATTAACCAATTATAAGTAACCCTTGTCCACCCAAACGATCCCAGAACTCGTTGCCCCGAAAGCTTATACCCAATCTCCCTATAGTTTCTGCAGTGGGAATTTGCGATTTCCATTTAACTAATAGGCTTAAGAGTTTGACTGCAAGATTGATCGACTACGTTTATTTGTACACGTGATTTCCCGTAACTGGAAAAGATAAAAGTTTTTAAGAGTGTGTCCATGAGAGAACCAGGCAGGGGGTGATAATGCTCAAATCACGGATTTCGCTCAAACTTGGCACAATTGATGGGTTTGGTGAGATATTAACCTCGACAAAAAATAAGGTCGCAATATTGAATTCCCTGGGATTTACAGGGACCCCCCCTAAAAATCACAAAATCTACTCATTTTTGCATAATTAATTAGCTAACTTTGGTTTGGCTGTTCAACAAGTAGAAAAGACAACTTCAAACCTAATCAACTTTATCATCTTCCATGTCTATCAGACTTAGTCCTCAGTAATTTATTTTTACTCTCTAATTCGATCTCTTCCTATTATTTAGCCTAAAGTAAGGTCATCTTCTCACTGTTTTGACCAAACCCTAAATTTAAGGTATTTTAGTCGCTAACATCTCCCATGAGCAACAACCTATGCACTTAATTCTCACATATTCTTTGAAAGGCATCTTTAAGGTTATCAAATCAATCCTAAAATATTTGGGCAATCTCATACTTTATCAATAATGACGTATTATGTACATTTGACTTGACGCTTATTTGTCATTTGACCAAAATTGGAAGAAACGTAACATTCGTTTTTTTAAACAAAAATAACACAAAGTTGGCGAGAAGTCACAAATCAGATGACTCATTATCAATACTAATAGCGGAATTGTTAGAAAGTGTCACCTGAGGTATGTTTTCTGTGTTATTTATGGACGTTTTGATGGATATTTTCTGGAACGCTTGAGTAAACACAAGTAGCAAAAGATTTGGTTCAAAACTTCGATCGGTCCAACTTGTAGGTGCTACAAGACCCAAAAACGATAAAAGATAGTGAATAAATGTTACATACACGTCTCTCAGATGCTTTAGTCCAGGTTGGCTGCTCCAGTTTCGCTGGTCCTCTGTGGCGTTACTCTGCGTTACTTTGTGACGAGGCAATGAAACATCTTGAAACATTGCAAAATTAAAAGTGTCGGCTTTTCATCGAACATTCGAAGTCTTTGACATAAGTTGTAGTCAGAGGGAACAAAATGATTCTCAAAGGACAAGAAGGATCACTGACAATCCGTCTATATCTATGGAAAATAACCACCTGCTCGAACACCCTCCATCTTTGTGACTTTAGACTCTGCCTAAATGATGGAATCTGTTACGCTGGACTACCGGACTACGGAATGCGGAATACACTATCTATTGTTTGTACGCACCAATATCCTGTTATAACTGGTGTGTTGAAAATAGGTTGTGAAAGTCGTGTTACTTGAAATTTTGAGTTTATTCGATGTTGACGTTAAATACCATGATAATAATCGTCCATAATAGCCCTTTTTATAGTCAGACCGCAGGCGCGGATCCAGGGGAGGTGAAGTGGGTGAATTTTCACCCCCCTTTTTGTGAGCTCCCTTCTTTTTTTTTCTTATCCCTCAAATATTGAAATAATATTTGATTTCTCTGATTGAGGTGGAGAATGTGCATAAGCGATGACCGGTTCTACCAATCAATTTATTCATTTTGAGCCCACAAACACACTGTCCAGCATGTAATCCAAAAACGCCTCGTTTCCATGCTTTAGCGACGTTGCGTTGTCGTCGTCCAGGTCCTCAAACACCTCAACCAGGCTTTGGTTCTATTACATTATTACAAAAATGCACCCCCCATTTCAAAATCCTGGATCCGCGCCTGGACCGTGCCATGCAATTTTCGACAATTAATTACTTGCCATTGGGCATACTTACTTACTTACTTATATTTTAATCCTTGTAGTCTTTACAACTATACAGGATGGTATCTGTATCTGGGTAAATTATTGACTGCAAAAACATAATAATAACCGTTTAAAAGTGTTGAGGAAAAACTTCTGAGGAATACAAAAGACCCAAAAGGGGGCACTAATACATTGCAAAAAAAGTCGGCTAGACTTCTTTAGTTAGTCAAGGAAGGTGTAAATTAAGAACAGTTTTTTGAACACAGACTAATACACAATATTCACTCAATTCTCATTTAAGCTGTGATTTGCGGATTCATACAGTATAGAAGTTCTCTTAACGGACACTCTCGTATATAGCGAATAGCTCCTACTTATGACCACCATCACAAAACCTCGTTTCAACTCCCACACAGACTCTGCATTTTTACATTCCCGTAGGCGGCTGCGGACACTCAAGGGTTTACCGGTGAATTAGATGTTAGCTTTGATTTAAAGCTCTCGTAAGCAGACACCCGGAAGAAAATCTTATCCGCCTCTGAATGTTGCGCTTTTTTTATATATATTATGTCCACAGTCATATCGCTGTTTGTCACTGTTATGAATCATTCTTATATATCCGTTTCAGAGTTACCGTTTTTTCACATATAAGTCCGGTTACACTTGAAAATACAAACTGAATTGTATGCCTTTACCTTATTGTATGCCTTTACCTAATTTCAATAATGCAATGGTCTGATCTTTGCCTTCCCTGTATGTCCTGCGCTCCTCGGAGTATTGGAGTAACTTTAGAAACAAAATAGATTTGTCTATAGTATATTGTAACTTAAAAATTGCATCAGTACATTCACTCCAAAAAGTAGATGTTTCCGCACTTTTTCTCGTTAGAGACCTCCTGCAGTTCGACTCTAGTAAAACCCTAATTTTCCAAGAGCAACCTCACGGGCATTATTTACTGGGTGTCTTCCAACCACGCACGGACCGGAACATCAAATGTCTGTAACTTAATTGTTGTGTCTGTCCATAATTCAACATCTGCCTGCCTCAGCAGGGCACACTAACCTGGGCACTACACTGGTTTTGGCGCCCCAAGAGTACGCAAAAAGGCCCTTCCGACGATGTCTAGGATGAGAAAATTGACCTTACCTTGGTAGGGTGAGAAATTTGAAGTCAAAGTATCGCACAGTTGAAGTAGCTCTTGAGGGAATGTGGGAAGGGTGTTAAACATATGGAAGCGGTTGTTTGAGAAAAAGATCTAACTCAATGTGAAAGTGTGGTGTATTTTGAATCTACTTGTGAACATTACTGCTATAGTTAGGCTTTATAAGACCCCCAAAAGACCGTACTAGGTAAAAAATTCAGTGTTTATGACAGTCAAATCTGGTGCCAGCAGGGTAGGGCATTTGTACCCATTTGGCCACTCCCCCGGGGAGTGGGGGTTCCAGTATGAAAACAAAATAGAATTCTTGTCGCAAGCTAATCTGGACGTGTCTCACGCTTTATTTGTCTCTTTGAGCTGGTCTGCACCAAGATCCGGCTTCACTTCGCTGCTATTTGACGTGCAACTAAAATAGACAAAAATATTTCTTTCCAAAACACGAAAGAAAAGCGACTTCTATCTCCGAGTTTGAAAAGAAATGGGATCATTTATAATCACGGTCTGAATAGAGTTGCCAATAGATTTGGAATTCTAAAATTTTTATTAGCATACAATAACAATAAAATTATCTCAGAGATTGTCGGAAAGCCATATTTTTCATATTTTGTTCACTGGAATCTGGCTCCTGGCTCCTGACTCCCGATACGATGTTTCCGTATGGTGGCCAACCGCTGCTTAAAAATGCGGGCTCCAGTTAATGTCAAAGATGGCGGACGGATAACATGTGAATTGAGCTACGACAGTGGCAGAAATAATTCTTTCCATGGATTACAAATCGGCTTTCTACTTTTCGTATTGTTTTCTCCTAAAACAACTTGATTTGGATTTTTATGCGTAAACTGATGGCTAAGGAATTTTAGTCGTACAGCGAGTCATGACGCTGAACTTCGCTGAACTAGGCATCGAAGGTGGAATGGGGAACAAATCCAAGCGGGCACAAACTAGCAGTTGCGACATCCAAGAGATACGTATATGGATTTTATTGACCGTTTATATTGTTTTTAGGGCGAAATTATTAAAGTAAGTAAAACTGTGAATTAAATCTTTGCATGTTGTTTTTCCTTGAAAAGATCGAGTATATAGCTATCAAAAATCATCGTTAGAGTTTGTTGCACAATAATTTCAACAGTTTTACCCTTATTAATGTTAAATCATTGTCTGATGAGTTTTTTGTTCGATTTCTCCTCATTCAGAGGCAAACGCACGAATATTGTGAGGGCCTGAATTTTGATGAAATATGCAAAGGTCGTTTAGTCACATGAACAGTTTATGTCAACACATGGAAGAAAGTGAATTGCCCAAACTTTTTATGATCTTTTTCAGAACTTAGGTGATGGCTTTAACTACTCATGCAAAAGTTATAAAGATAAGCTGTTGCTCATCAGAGATATTGGGGAATAAAATACCCTAATTTTACGACTTACTCAGAACTTGGAAATGATGACCCAACTTAAGGGGACTAAGAGGGGGGAAATCGAATTGGCGACTTTAAAAAGTTTATTGTGCTTAAAGTCTTATGAACTCAGATCATCTCTCAGTGCATTTAAGTTCCAGGTGGCTTTTCTGTTTGTTGCACTGGCATCGTAAAGTTACCTAATTAATTATGCATAAAAAGGGCAAAATGGCGATTTTTACAGGGGATGTCCGGATCTCCCAGGGAATTTAATATTTTCAACTGAAATTCTGTCACATAAGTTAACTCCCGGTACCTAACATTTGTGCCGAGTTTGAGCGAAATCGGTGATTTGAGCATTATCACCCCCTGCCTGGTTCTGCCTGGTTTTCTCATGGACACACTCTTAAAAATCTGATTTTTGTTCTAAAGCCAAATCAGTTGGATAAAACTGAAAAAGAAAAGTACCTTTTTGTAAATTAAAAACGTCACTTATACAAACATTTCGGGGATTTTTGCAAGTGCATTTTACGATTTTGTTGCAGAATCAGCATGAAAATAATTTTCTTCCTACCAGTGAACACCGGCCAGCCAAAATTCGTAGCTTTCTTGGTATTTGTTTGTACGACTGCTTCATTTATCGCACAAATTTCGTATTCCGAAAATTTCTCCAAACGAGACGCCATCTTGGCTTCGGTCGCAAAACAGTGAATAGCCAAGGATATTCCGAGTTACGGTAAATACTAAAATACCCTAGTTTTTAACTATGTAGCTGATTGTAGCAAATTTAGCAAAGACAACGCAGCATCAAATGAAAACAAAAGAACAGAACAGCGCCACATGATCGTCAAATAAGATAAGTGTCAAATGAGAACACAGGAGCGTACGGAAAGGACTGAACGTGACTTCCAGTGCTCAATTTGCCTCTTCGACTGCCATAATTCTCTGCCATTGATTAGCCATTGGTCAAGTTGATGTTTACTGAGGCTGCGCGCAATAGTCAATGTCGTCACTATCGCTTTTTTTTTTCTTGAAACGAGACTTAACGCTTCAGTTCATTGCATTCTGCTTGTGTTGCTACGAAAACCAGTCCTCTTTCAAAACATTACTGCTGCCGCTGTTATAAGCTACATTTTCGGAATAACTATGGGTGGTTTAAGAGGGGGGTACAGTGTATGTGAAAAAATTGTGGCATTTCTAAAGAGTTCCGTCAACGTTTCTCTTCTAGAGCCTTTTCTTTCTGGACACAATGCTTTTAAAATTCATGAACACAGCATATAAGCCTCAGTCCTCTCGATCCGTCGCTCCTTAAATGACTTACTTGTGATTTCCATTCCACCAAGAGGGAGTTGCCCACCAGTTAAAACTTTGTCTGGATAAATTGTTTCCTTTCAAACAAATCAAGCAAGTCAGAGCATCAGACGAAGTAAAAACTTAATTAAACGGGCCAAAAAATATTCCGAAGCCTGGAAGCATTTCTTTTACAACAACTGCTTGATGGCCAAGGTCGATTTGCAAAAAGAATCAGCTAAGATAACTGGGACTGCACTCGTTACAATTATTGTATCAAGACCATAGATTATTTTTCTAAAACAATACTTATGGGTGCACATATCCAAAGAACGTTTTATAAAAGCGGCCCCAGGAGCCGATGATCTTTTAATTTGTTTTGTTATCACTTGCACGGTTCTTTTACAACTGTATCAGTTAAAATCCTTGCAAGGGTTCCAGTCACTACAGTCTCATAAAACTCGCACACACGCAGTCGCTTTATAATGGGACTCCCACGCCAAAAAATGATGCTTTGTACTACAACAATCTGTCGCCAAATGCTGACCTTACTTCCGCCTCCCCCATCCCCCTTCCCCCAGCCAGCCATTTTTGCTCCAATAACAACCTTGAAGTAACAAGAATTTTTACCTCAGAGAAAGCTGATAATAATTGGGCACTGGTGAATCGGTCTTGAACAAAAGTAACTCTCACCTGCCCTGTAGAATCCACACCCCAGCCATGAGGAATTTCCACTCCTTTCCTGTTTGCCATTTCTATCTGAAGTAAAAAAGACAAAAGGGACAGTCAAGGCCTGAACTGGTCATTTGCAAAGTTTTACAGTTCGTGTAACTTGCAGAGGATATTTAGGTTGTGGCAATAGTATCAATAAATATTAAAAAATTTCAGTAACCAAACATCCAGGCCATTGATGATGGATCCGGGTAGAGCCTAATCACACCGCTCTCCCACCAACCTTCCCAGATGGGAAGTTTATAGTGACCTTATGATTCGACAACGGCGACGCCGATGAAAACGTCGCTAAAAAATCGACTTCGCGTCCTTATACCACGTCACCCAGTTACTTGTAGGTACAAGTAGATAAAATTATATTGGAACTGAAGAGAGGGGACCGCGTCCGAGTTCAGAAAAAGAGACAGTAAAAATTGTCGCCTTGCCATTCCCGTTCTCAAGTCAACTCAAAATGTACAAAACAGCGTGATGCACGTGCAGAGTTGTTGTTTTGCTCATTAACCACTGCTTTTTTAAGTCCCCGTTGCCGTTGCCGTCGCCGTCGTAGCTTCGTAATGTCCTTTACGATGTCACGACGGCGACGGCGACGGCGACAGCGACGGCAACCGCAGCGTCAAACAAGCAATAGGTTTCCACCGGTTAAAAATTCCAGGTTTAAGGTGTTCCGTTAAGACTCCGTTAACGCCAAATGACCTTAACCGTAAGAAAATTAAGACGCCTAGCCGTTAAAATTTCCGTGTGAACAAAGCGAAAGTATTGAAAGGTCCCGTGTGAACGAAGTGTCTTTGATCAAATTTACCCGCTGATTGGAAAATTTGTCCGGTGCCGTGTGGTTGCAAGTGCAGAACACGTTTTTGCATATTTCTTTATCCTCGCTGCACAACTACGACGTAGCTACGACGTGAAATTGCCAAATTTCATGTTTTATTGAGAACGTTAAAATGCGACAACGAATCACTCTTTTCTTACGAATTCAACTTCCTGGAGAGTTCGCCTGCATTTGGCATAATCGCCCTGAAGTTTCAAAAAAGGAGAAGTTACTTTTTACTTTTTAAGTCTTCGCCGCCATCGACGCAGTGGCGCACCTTTGAAAACCCCCTTATGATGCAAACGTCATAAAACTATACCCTGTAATTCTTCCTAACGTTTCCTGCAAACTTCCCATCCACTTACCTTTCCAAGAGCAACAGAACTTGTTGCCATATCAAGAACAAAGCTGTCGCCATCTTTTCCTGGAGCAGCAACTGATATAGGATTAGTACCTACTGTAACCTGGCAGAGGAAAAATGATCTCTTAACTTGAGGTCTACAAATCACACTAGGCCATGCGTGTATAAATAGCTCCAATATCCACATACAAATTCTCCGAACTCATTTCCATATATGTATTACAGAATTATTGGAGAGAATTTGTAAAAAGACCAACGCACTTACGCTTTAGGGATCATCTTTTTAATTCTCCCAACCATTTCTCCTGAGTATGTATTTATTTTATTAAGGGATTGATGCTGGTCTATCTTGGGACTTATTGAGTAAAACAGCCACTTTTAGTGTCGTAAAACAACGCTCCTCGAGGATCGTTGTGTGATGACACTAAAAACAGCTGCAAGGTGGGTGAATGTCTTACTTTAACACAGAAGGGGAAGGGGGTCCTTTGCTTTTTGGAAAAAATTGACCTGCTCTTGAACTCTCTAAACCATGAAAGTATCATTTGTAATGTCTCAGTGGCGAAGCAATTGTCAGAATTTTTTCTCTTGAGGCGTAGTAGGAGCTGGAGTTTTTTGCGCGTTTGGTCATCTCAGTGAGTCGCGTTTTATAACACGCCGCCTACCCCTGAACTCAGGGGACTAACATTAAGCTAGAGAAAGTCGGCAAAGAGAATGTGGTTCAATCAATCTCTGCAACTGCAAAAAAAATAGAAAACTCAAGGAACTTGATAATTAAGTGCATCCTATGGCAAAAAAAACAACAACAATGAGCAAAAGAAAAAGGATGGCTTGAGCACTGATACCAGTGCCATTTTCCATCTGCTCGCCCAGCTGCACGTACGTGTGCATGTGCCTTTATACACTGTCTCTAAAATGCACATACCTACCATAATGATAATTTTATGGCAGGAACTTTTCAATAGCAACTACTGGGATATATCTTACAGGTCAAACCTAGGTCGATTCTTAATTTCCTTTGTGTCTTTTAAGCCCTATATTCATGAACAATCAGGACTAGGAGACAAAGGATATAGAGAATCAACCTAGGTTGAAAATTTTCAACCTGAATTTAATTTTGACCTGCAACGTATACAAGAGAAAATCTAATAAGAATTAAAGGTCCCTTAAAGTAAACATACCTCACGTGCTCTAGTTGGCACTACCACTGGTGAAGTGTTTGTGAGACTCATCCCCTAAAACAATAATCAGTAGAGCACAAGGTTATGATGCCACTCAAAAGGTGGATAACACTATCCACTGGATAAATCTCTATCCACTGGATAGGGCAATTGGTTCCCCTTAGGCTAATTTGATCCACTATATAGTTATCTATTGGGAGGATAGCGCTATAAGCTTTTGAACAACTGGGGCCTAGCTAGTTTATATTGCATGCATCTATACAGTCAAACCTGCCTACATCGGTCGCCCTTGGAAAATGGCAAGGTGACAATTATACAGGGTGACTGCCACATACAGGACGGGTGAACTTTGCAGAAATTAAATATAAGGCAACGGAAAATTTGAGTGTAATATACAGGGTGACCACTATATACAGGGTCATTATACACAGGTTTGACTGTATTTTAAATTTTTTTTAACCAAATATCAAATACAATGACAGTGCTTGTTTTTCACGGCCCAAATATATCAAATTGAGTATTCTGACTGCCTCATGAGCAGCCTTGAATCCCACAATCTGGACCCAATTCTGTAGTGCTTATGGCTTACAGCTCTGAGACACATCTCCTGAAACAGTATACTTTGTTTTTCAAAAGGGTGTGGAAAGTGATTGTGAGCTTAATTAACGACATGAGGAAGGCACAAGAACTTTACTGCGCTTTTCACAAACGTGCGAATTCTGAAGTTCAAAAGCCAACTGACGATTGCACTCTTTGCTGCCATCTGTATGAATCATCTTAATGGATCTCTTAGGAAACAAAACTTTACTTTAACGGGTCCAAAAGGTCATGGTTTCTGATTTGTGATTGGTGGATTTTGAACCGTTTTGTGTGTTTCTGTGTTTCAAGGTTCGTTGCTTGTGATTGTAATTATGATTGACAGCAGCGAAAAACGCAATTGAGAAGGCGGCTTTTGAACTTTAGAGTTCGCATGTTTGTGAAAAGCGCAGTAACTAGACTGGTGAGGGATGTTTAAAATTGAGATAATCTTAATTGGTTAAGCATTTTTAGAGATGAGGACATAGCATATTGTATTAAATCACCATCCTCACTTACTGCCAAAATTATATGTCATTCTACAAAACCAAAAGGGTGTCAGTATAGAATAAAAGTGCTATTATTATTTACAATGAGGCCTTGCTCCACAGCTTTCATAGTGTACCAACCGGCAATTCCATAATGATTTGAGCCTGGCAGAATAATAATATTATCATAAATTTCATAAATGAAACCAGGAGGTTTACAATTAATACTATTATATTATTTAAGCTAAAACATGAAATCTTATGTGCGGTAAGCATTTCAAAAATTGCCTTTAACGGAAAGTAATGATAAACTATCATAATTAGGCCTTGGCAAGTCTACATGTATTTTATTGATGAAATTTGGCAAGGTAAGTATTTATTACTTCTCCTTACAAAACCTGAAAAGAAAAGGGCAATTATCAAAATTTTGATCATAGTAGCACTTTAAACCAAAATTGACAATAGGTCTTTGTCAACTACCCCCTAACTTAAGAAACTTGACATATACAATAATTAACCTCTTAATTGTCCGGCAGATCAAGCAATTTGTCACAGATCACACCTGGGCCTCCCAGGTTTCAGTCTTGTTCAAAAGTAAAATCATGCAATTAATATAAATAATAATACTTTAACACATGAAAACATCTTTATGAAATGGAGACATCTTTTGGTTTATGAAATAGATTACTTCACAGTAGTTTATAACCCTAATGCTTATCCACTGGGTGGTGATTTGGTAAGTGGTGGATCTCTGAGTGCTATTAATGCACCGCTGGAACAGCTGGGGCCTGATAAACCACTATCCAGTGGAAATGTGCCAAGGAAACACACAGTGGCAGTCAGTGGATAGTCGGATTTCTCTACTGCATACGCTGCATTAACATTGGACAACCAGGGCATGGATAATATTACTATAAATATTAGCACAATAACATTCATGATTATTTACACCGAAAACGAGTCTAGCTTGCGTAAAACTAAGGTTAATCTACCTGTGCTGAGTTTAGGTGAATAAGAGGCTGTCCACACCTTGGTGCCCAGGAAATGGTGTTGGGTCTACACACTGAGTACTCAATATGTAACTCATACAAAGTTACTCCATTTCTCCCTGTCAGACACCATTTTAAAACATAAGCCTAGCAGCAAATACAAAGCAGAGAACTGCCCCACAAGTTAAAAAATCGGTCCACACACAGAAACCTGTTGCCCACTTTTGTGCCAGAGTACAAGGTTTTTTAAAACCTTGCACTCCAGCACTGGTTCGTGCCTGAATTCTAGCATGGGTACTTGAAATAAAGGTGTATTCACATTAGTGCCCAGCGAGTATCAAGTGTGAATGCTGCTTAAGTCTGTTCATAAGTCTAAGAAATTTGCATGTATAAATTGACACTAGATAAAGGATCACCTACATGTAGCCACACCCTTTTTCCTTCTTTGGGTGTGGCTACTTTAAGCCTAGATAAGACTGTTACCTCTACAGACTACCCAGCCAATTCCAGTGTCTTGTGCTTTCTTCATTGCCAACTCATTGCAAAAGTTTCCAACGACCTACAAGTCAACATATAGTAACCAAATGAATATGGAATGCTACATGATCTTTTGTTCTGTATAATATTATAGCAGAGCTCTTGTCTCTGTCCGCCTGTCCACACCACAGGGCAACTAACGTGAAATGACATTTCTTAGCTGCAACATCTAATAAAAAAAAAAAAGACATGCTAGCATAAGTGTATGGGCCCGGGAGCGGGGTGGGGGGTTGAGGGAGTTTGCAGTCCCCCTAAATTTTGGGCAACTCAGACTTTTTGGGCAGCAAGAGAAATTTGGGCAAAGCCAGTTTTTAAGGAAGTTTCCACGTTTCTCTTTTATTATTTCGAAGAGATAGATACTTCTATTTTAACCTGAAGTCAGCGTGAAGGACGTTTCAACAGTGTATGGCAGATAGCATCAGCAATAAGTCTGAAAATGAAGAAGTGCCTGACCAGTTCTCAGTTCGAATTATGAGAAGCCAGGGCACTCAGACAGTCATCATCGCACTGCCTTCAAGTATTGTAGGTGAACACGTAAGACAAAAGCAGCTGACACCGGAATCGCACCACAGTATCAAGCCCACGTAACAGACATAGTTTAACTTTGGGTAGTAGGGTCTATGAAGCAGCACTGATATCATTTTTCTGGCCCCCCAACGGACTCAACAAATTACTCGAAGTTGGTTTCAAATTTCCTTTCGTCTTGATTGGCAAATCGACAATGGCTTTTTTAGAAGGCCAATCATGACGCACACTTAAATCCTGGTATATAAGTGGAGGCCCAAGGCTGTTTCGAAGACGGACTTAACCAGAGTTGAGTTTCTTCTGTGGTGCAGGCTAACCACTGTATTAGCATTTACTATGCATCCATCAACAATGTGCTCTCTGAGCTTGAGCTCAGGTTTAGCAGAAATGATCAGTAACTACTCTGTGCTTTGGGAGGGTCACAGTGAAACACCTGATAAAGAAAGCTTCTCCAGCAATGCTAAATTTTACAAAATTGACGGTGAGATTCGGTACGTGAGTTTTCATCATGTGTGCGGATTAGGCTACATGACTGTTCCAGAAATGCTGGAGACAACGCACGAGAATGATCTACTTGATATGTTTCCAGTGTTTTCTAATGTGATACATATCTTTGGAATGAAACCTGCTACATTGCATTGTGTTCCGCAGAATGATCATTCAGTGCGTTGCGCAGATTGAAAACTTACCTCTGCAGCACCATAGGACAACAACGTGTCAGTAGTGTCGCACTTATTAACATTGAAAGGCATAATTATGCGAACTCTCTAATCAACAATATGATGGATCGTATCTTTGATATCTTTGGCCGCATGGCAAAGACAGCTTAATTAACATGTTTTATGTGCTCATAAGATAGATTCATATGTGTAAGAATAATTTCACTTCACATGTAGGCCTATGTTGTTGCATCATATGACATTCATTTCTTTCCGACTGTTCCATGAAAATTTGGGCAACAAGCAATAACGTTTTGGGTAAATTGGTTACCACCTTCCCTGGCAAAAAAATTGCCCATAAGCCTATGCATGCTAGAGATCAGACTTTTATGATTTTGTATTCATCAACTCAGACATTATGTAGTAAAGAAACAGCCATTTTGATTGACCAAGCACCAGGAAGGGGGGTTCAGGACAAATGAAACTATACTACTATAAATCCTCTATTAAGCTTCCTCTTTCAAATAAGCCCTCCCTCTCTAATAAGCTCCCCCTCTTTTCAGGGGAAGAAAGTTTTAAGCCCCTTACATCCCTCCCTCCCTATTTGTCCCTATCAATTGAAATTAATAAAAGAGGGACTGATCCAGTATTGTTTAGTCATACGCTGGTAGTTCAGATTTGTTTTGATCTTTGATTTCAAGACCTCTATAAACGTCATTCACTTGGGGATTTTCACTTTGCATTCCTAGGTGGTTATGGAGAATTGATACCATCTTCTGGTTCTTTGAAAAAGCAGTATGGTGCCCCATTTCGTTTAATTAATTTAGCGGCCCCTCTCTGTTAAGCGCCCCCCCCCCTCCCTCCCTCAAATGTGCTTGAAATATACAAGCCCCCTAGGGGGCTTAATAGAGGATTTATGCTAGATTAGACATTGGGGAGTCAAGTCAGTCAAATCAGCATACATAAACAAACAAACAAATATTAAAATAAATAAGTAACTTAAACTAACAGACAACCAGATGGCAGATAGGAGAGTGTAAAAAATTATGGATTCAATTTTTTTCTTTTTTTTAACAACCACTTACTGGTCCAAGCAGGTTGTTCCCATCCACAAGTGCTGTAGCAGAAGTCTCATTCATCACTTCAGGCTTTCCTTCCAGAACTGTGGTACCAACTTCAATATCATGAACATACATTTCTAAAATTACCAAAAAAGGTTTTTTGTAAAGTTTGGTGCTAAAACTGGAAACACAAACCTTCGTTGCTATTTCTGAATTAACAGTGACAAATATACCTCCCCTGGCACCTTTCTACAGCTAGTGTATCTCAGATATTTTTATCCAGGTCCCATAAATACCAATGAAGCTCTCATGAGCAACCACCTCATGTGTGAGGAAGGTAGAGATGGTCATTTACTAGAATGATATTGGTGGTCCCTTGTGATGGCTTACAGGGTGGATGCTTTGCATTTTTGTATATTACCACTGGAACAACTTACTCAGTTTGTATTCCTGTATGTAAAAGTCAATGAGCCATTATATATTAATTTTGCTTATGTTCTGTATTAACTTCAATAATTTTGATAAATTTTTCAGGATTCAATATTGACCTTTAATTTCTTTCGAAAGAACTTAAAAAAGGAAAGACCAGGGAAAGGTGTCCATAATCAATTGTTTATGGGAGGGATCATGATTGAAACAGGTGAGCCTGGCTGATCACTTGCAAGAGCTTTGACTAAACAGGTCTTCATATATTCATACTGCTATAATAATGGAGACTTCTGTAATAGGCTGCTATATAGGCATAATAAGGGCCATTTTCTTAGCTATCTCCTTTAGGCACTTCCATCAGGTACATGTGAACTTTGCAAATGAGAGAAATATGATTCTATAGTGCAAGGCCTGTCAATGAGGGGTTTTTTTGAGGGCCAGAGCCAAGTATATTGTCTACTCATTGCACATGCAATGGTGCCCTGGGGGGTGGGGGTTGTTGGGAGTTACTTGGGTTAATTTTTTCTGGGTATGTGCCGCTGGCCTCACAGAGCCCCTACCCCATTATATGTCTATTCCACTGTGGTCAGTTATCGACCCCATCTTAGCCACTTTTGGGCAAATATGTAATTTTCATAATCCCAACTTAGTCACTTTCTATTTTTATGAACTGACCCATTTTTTAAATTCAATGAAGAACACTTTACTTTTCATCTGCAGTACAAACATTCTGGTACGTTTGCTAACCGTAAATACGAAGAACTGTCTTACCCCAAAAAATCCGAAAATGTGCAACCCCATTCTAGTAACTCTATTGAAATATGTGACCCCATTATAGTCAGTCCAGTGGTGAAAATGCGACCCCATCCAGCGGCACATCCCCATTAGCCTCTTATAAGGAGGTACCCCCCCCCCCCCCCCGTTAATGGTGTTACTTTCACATAAAATAACCATATTCTCATGAAGAAAAATGATTCTGCATCTATTTGTTAAGAATAAAAGTTAAAACCTGTGATATGCCCACTTATGGAACTCACAAAATCCGAAATTGTGGAATTTGGTCTTAGGAACGCAGGTTCACCTTTTCCGGGGGGAGCAATCACCACCCGCCTGGATTATCCTCTAGACATTTGCATTTTATGCCTCCAATCTTGTTTTGCTTCTGAGTTCGATAAAATGGTCAAAATGTGAATGAAAACGTTGGCGATGATATTTCAGAAATTTACACACGGGTTCTGTTTGACGTTCCGTGATTTTCTACTCTCCCACCCATCCCCAGTTTCAAAGAAGAGGGCACGATAAGGTTAAAAAACAATTCAAATTAAGCCATGTCTTTGTGCACGTACTTGTAAAGCTTTTCGGCTAATATAATTCACGAAGACTAAAATTGATCAATAATTAAACCCCTTATTTATCTCAACGTATGATATGTATCACTTAGAAACACTCAGATCTCACCTAATCTATTTAATCCATGGCTAAAGTGTCCTCTCGCATCCCCCGCGACAAGAACTTGTGATAGGGCTCGGCAATGTTCCTTCGGAGTTCCAACAGCCCTCATACACCGCTCAATAAACGATTCCGCTTCTTCTACAGCCACACATTTGTGCTCATCTAATAATCGTCCACTAGTAGATAGGTTTCGAATCGATCGTACGAGACAGCTACACAAGAACTTACTTCGGCCTCTACTGACTCCCGCCATGTTGAGAATTTTGTCACACGTACCTGCATGCGTGAACCTAAAAGCAATTGACACTCGATTGTTGTCTCCTCGTCAGGTCACGCAAGTATCAATTTCGTGCTGTTTCTTTCTTTTCTAAGAAATGCAGCAGCTAGAAATAAAGCTAAAGAAGACACCAGGGTATTTAAATGCGCCAGCCGGCACCGGATCCTGTAACACCAGGGGGAGGTGAAGGTTACAGAGCGGGTAATGGAGGGGGAATTACTTGCTTCCCTCTCCCTTTGGCCGGGCGATATCCTGGCAACTGAGAAGAAGGTCATACAGCTACATTACCGCAAAAATGTTTATTTCAAATAAACAGTATTGTATCTTTCTTTCCCACAATCGTACAATTTTACAATCGCTATTGGGTTTGGCGAACACATGGGTAATAATTCAGATGATTTTTCTCCCGCCTTCGCGTTCCTCGCACATTAGTCAAATTTTTATTCATTTCTCTTATTCATTCTTATTTGTTTGTCTGTCCTGTTTCGAAGTACACGCTGTATTATTTCTATTTATTAAGGCCAGGGGCCAGTCATTGTTTATAAGACGGGGGAATGAGAAATAAACATCTTTTCTTTTCAACTTTCCCACGTCAAAGTGAATATAATCTAGATTTTTTATTCCTCAGGTATAGGGAAAGAGTCTAAAAAGTGCCTATTACCCTTAAACGTTTTTGTTATGTTAACTGAAAGAACACATCAGTCCATACTAGAACTGCGTTTTTAAAGCAAACTTAGATTTTTTGATAAATTTCTTTGGCACACACGTTTCATTGATCACGAATGTTGCGCGATCAGAAACTTTTGGCGAGATGACTCTTTTGCTATGGGCATTTAGAATTACGATTACGGCAAACGACAAAAGACAATTTTTACCACAGGTTTCCCTTTACCTGCCGTTTACTATTGACTTTATCTGCAGAAAAATTAGTAAGTCTATGCGAAGTTCATCCATAAGAATTATTTGGTACACGTTTTGAAATTGACATCTTGAATGCGACGTTTGCCGTTACCGTAAGCATGATTCTAAAACCCTCTAATGTCAGATGCAAGGAGCCCTCTAAGTAACCAATAAGAGCGCGCGTTGCTAGGGAAAGAAGTCCAGCTATGTAATAATAAACATATACTTAACTTAACGTTGGCTTGCAATTGTAAAATATGTCATGACTTTTGCTAGAACGACTATTACTGTCTGACTTGATCTATGAGAGGTAGCCTTCAAAAGCCGAGGCAGTTTTTTTGGGATTTGTTGGGTTTCTTCAGATAGAAGACGATAAAAAGGCTTATCCCTCCCCCCTCAAAAAAGATAGTCCTTAAAGTTTGATAGATTGCACCAAATCCGATTCTCTCAAAAATTAAGATATTTGTGACAGCCCTTTGCCGTAACATCAGCCTTCCATTTAGCTCAACATGAGCTTCTTAGCAGTCCTTTCTAACGACAGCATTTAATAACTTCCAAGCAGCGGATCACTCGGATCACCAAACACAGTTTTCTCACAGAGTTCTCTTATTTCGAGAGCTTTGCCTATATGCTCAGAAGATAAGTCATGCTCGCCCAAGGCCTTATAAGTACGACCCAGAAGCTCCTCAGTATCTGCTGTGAGCGAATGATAACCTAAAATTTCATTTCTGATAGCTGAAGCTTTCAGTAATGACTCCAATGCGCCGCTAGAGTCGCCCAAAGCGTGCTGCGATTCACCGAGACAGTGATAGCTGAGCGCTGTATCTTGGTGGCTGTCACTAAGCAAGTTTGACCTTAATTTTGATGCTTGCCGAAAGGACCTGACTGCTGCCTTAAATTCCGCCATCTTAAATTGAATTGATCCCAGAAGGTGTAGTTCAGTAGCAGTGTCTACGTGTTCAGGCATTATATCTAGCCTTATGTCTACAGCTTGCTGACAAGCACTAAGGGCGTCACTGTTCTTCTCCATTTGAACATAGACTTCACTCAGGTTATGAAAGCATAGGGCAGTATCTTGGGGGATGCCGTTCAACATTCTTTTTAACTTAACAACCTTGGACCATTTTTTTGCAGCCTTTTCATACTTGCCCATTTTGTAATAGTGAAATCCCAAGTCATCCAAGCTCGAGGCTGTCAAGAGGTGATCGTCACCCAAGTGTTTCTTCCTAATCCGTAGGCCTTGCAAATGCGCGTTAAGAGAATCATCGTACTTACCCCTCTCAAAAAGAATCTTCCCAATGCCATGGCAAATAAAAGCCGTATCCTCATGATTCTCAATACCCAATTTTTTCCTCAAATCTAGAGCACGACGATACGACTTTTGAGCCTTTTCATATCTTTTCATCTTCATATACACCTCGCCTTCGTTAGTGAGAACCTTAGCTGTCTGAACGCAATCCCCTAGGTGTTCTTTCGTTAACTTTTTCGCCCGCCCAATTAACATGAGAGTTTTGTCGTAGTCTTCGTTTGCACGAAAACAATTACTTAAATTGTTATAAACACTTCCCAGAGTTCCGATGTGCTTAGCAAAGTCATCTCCCTTCGACTTAACTACAATACCTTCAAGTTCTTCACAAGCGGCCAAGAAATTGTCGACATCACCAGTAGTAGCACTGGTATTTTCAAAGACTTCTACGAATGAAGTCAACAAAGCCACAGTCAGGCTGATCACCTCTTTGTCAAGCGCTGATTCCGTCATTTCTTGTAAAAGATTTCTTTGTATTTCTAAAGCTCTCTTAAAGGAACAATGAGCAGCCTCATATTCCTTTAACTTGCTTTGCGCCAAGCCTAGGGCATGGTAGTTTCGAGCTGTGTCTTCATGGTTTCCTCGGTCGTTCTCCAGCTGAGCAGTTGTCATGTGGAAACCTTCTGCTGCCTCCTGATAACAAGCCAATCTGTGCAACGCGTTGCAGCAAGTCTCCATCACCCTGACAGGGATCCGACCTTCTTTAAAAGACACCAGAAGACCTTTGTGCATCCTTAAAAGGGAACTGGCGACAGGAGTAGATAGCTCAAGTTTCATCTGATCACCAAGAGCTTTGTAAAGAGGGGGAAGCAAATCAGCTATTACACCAAAGATGAAAGCATCTGGTTCAGCAACAGAATTCTGAACACAGTGAAAATTTGATTCTTTAGATGATGATGGAGTCTCCTTTAGAAAAAGACTGCAAAATGCACGGGACAATGACGAAGCCTTACTCTCTTCACTGCCGACCGTTTCAAATAGTGACGCCATTTCATCCTTCTCCTGCTTCCTAAAGCAAACGGCAAGAACATGATAGGCTAAGATCTTAAGAGCATTTTCATCATGGTCCGTACTCGCACAATGTACAAAACGCTCAAGAAACGATATTCCCTCTTGAATCTTACCATGGAGAAGATGAAAAAAACCAAAACAACAAAGAAGTTTTGGTGGGCAATCACTGTCATCAGTAAAGCTACCTTGCAGGGGATGGTGTTCATTTTGTTCATGGTCGTAGAACCAACCCAAACAACCACAGTACTTGGCAGCCAGCAGCTTACGTTCACCGTCCCAATGATTCCTTTTCTTTGCCTCTTCAATCGCAGCGTCATAAAGCCTTATATACAGCAATTCTTCGTCATATAACACAGAGAAGAGAAAAAACTCTGCCTTTGACAACACGTGAACAGTCTTGTCGTAAAGTGCATCTTCCCTGGCTCCACTAAGCAGAGATAAAACGATCTTCTCTCGCTGACGGACAAAAACTTCAAAGGCGTCATTGGAATAACCCGTAAGAAACATTTCACTAGCCTTTTCAAAACTACTGATATTATAGTCATAGAAACAAAGTTGTGCTGTGTGAAATACTGCTCTTATTTTATCGTCACTTATTGTCTTTTCGACAACAAAGGATCGCAGCAACGGATGAATTGAGAAAGATCCAACATCTTTGTTGTTTTCTATTAGAGATTTTCTTTCCAGCGATTTTAAAATTCTCTTGCTTCTCGTAGTTCTTTCTGATTCTGTCAGATGATGTAATACAGCGCTAGCTTCTTCCAGCCCAAAGGTGCCAGGGAAAACGGCCAAAGATACAAATGCTTCTTTCTCTTTCTCTCCAAGTCTTAGAAAAGACCTGTTGATTACATTCTTCAGCCTCGCTGCGTCAGAATACGATTCATTGTCCAAAACCTGGACAATTGGTGAATGTTTTAACTCTTCTAGAACTTCATCACATGACAGATCTTCTTCTCTTATGGAGCTACACATCAACTGCATAGCCAGGGGAACCTGTCCACATTCTTTCACTATGCTTCGGCAGTTATCCTTCGATACGTCTGGTAACAGCACCTCAACTAAGCTGGCGGAGGATCTTTCATCCAGTTTTCCAACTTTTTCTAGATGAAGGGCAACTCTGTACCCCAAGTAGTCTAGCGATTCACGAGTCGTGAAGAGAATTTTGATATGAAAGATTTCAGCAAGCATGTCTTCAGTTAATTTAAGAACTTCTTCTTTGGTTTTGGTGTCTCCAGATTCCAGTAGGTCGTCAGCGTTATCGAGAATTAATACGAATGGATTTTGAACCTGTCGTAAGCACTGAATAAGCCAGTGGGAAGGCAAGAGATGAGGTGCCTGTTTGACATCTGCGAAAATACTAAGCAGCTTTGAGACGAGTTCATCTTTGCTTCTCATTCCTTGTAGGCATACGAAATATACTGGAATCCTATTTTCCAGTAATCGATGTGCTATGTTGATTGCCACTGAAGTCTTTCCAAATCCTGGTGAACCCCAAATGTCCACCAGACGAATATTTTCGCTACCTGTCAAGTGACCGAGGATTGCTTCGCACTCTTTTTGACGACCATAAAAGTGGGGAATTTCATTAGGCACACAGGATTCAGGAACCACGTGACCTAAATGGCAACAACACGTTATCAAGACGGGGTCATTTCAAAGATAGTTAGCATATCGATTTAATTGAGGTTCCCACTAGAATACGCTTACACCCCTTTAGGTTGAAACGTGGTTGTGATGAGCTGACGAAATCTAGGCAGAGCACATTCAATTTAAATGAATAAAATTTGTTTTTTTACAACGGAGTTTTTCAAGGTTTTATACCTAAATATTGTCGGCGAGCGCCAGAACGTAAAAGTCATTCACGAGCCACGGAAAACGTCTGAGTCCCCGGTAAGACTTTTTCAACGAAAGCCTTTGAAAGGCAGAGTTGATCCACACAAGCCTATAGACAGAGGACACACGGCTGACGTCATAGAGTTGCTTTCTCTGGATGTCTGCATGATTGTCCGCTTTTTGGGCGTCTTTTCCTAACATGGCGCACAGTCCTGGACACTTTCGTGATTATCTCGGATTTAACACGTTATTAGTTCCCGAAAAAATGGTTAGAGGAAGAGGAAACCTGAACAAAAAATGACATTGGTGACAAGAAAAATCCGTAAATTAGAAAAAAATCTTTCAACATGTACAGCTCAGCGCTACGTAGTCTGCTACACAGCCGTTTTTAGTGTCGTCACGCAACGCTCCTCCCTACAAACGGTTGCTGAGAGCCGAACCACATTCCTTTCCCTTTGTGTTTGTAGTCTAACGAAGAAACCAATCATGTATAAGAAACTTGACAATACGTGAGCCACAGGCCGTTAGGATGCGAAGACGCTTCTCAATTTTCGACAAATTAATCAATCGTCGCTGAATAATTGGAGGGCCGGGCTTTGCGTCTTCCAGCTACGAAAAGCTTTTAATAAAAATTTGCAGAAAAGTTGCAAGTTAAAAAAAAAGGTTTGATGGGTCTACAAGAAGTGTATGATGAATTTCATGTGGCGGATGTGCTCATTGTGTTGTTCGGGTTTGCTGTACATGTGAAGGACTAAACTCCCACTTATCGATGAGCGATTTTCCAAAACTATAAACGGAAACTTTATAAGCACATCCATGTTGTTGCTTGCTGCTGCTGCTTACTACTTCGGCGGGGCGCAAAGTAAAGGATTCGCGACGCTCAGGAATGTATCAAAGTTACCATTTTTTGACAAGATTGGGCATGCAAAGTCTGTAGGTTTTCGGTTTTATTCGGCTATTTGACGAAGTGAGAGCCGAATTAGTTCTAGATATCTCGAGATCACTTCGATTTCTTTGATTTATTTTCTAACTTTTTCGAGGAAGAAAGAATGATTATTTTGGCTTTCCCGGGGTTTGAACCGACTCACCTGTGGGACCCATCAGATCAGAGGTGACTCTGAGTTGAGGGATTTGCCGGTTGCGCTACTGCGACCCAAGGTAGTTCGGCATATGAAAAATAGTTATGAAATGATGCACTAGTTTCGGAACAAGATTGGGCGTGTAAGTTCGTGACTTTTCGGCTTGGTTCGGCTATTTCACGAAATGAGACCGGACTACTTCTTGATATCTTGAGATCACGTCGAGTCTAGTCTTTAATTTACTCGAGGAATAAATAGAGCATATCACGTGGCCGCGCAGAGACACGAAAATTTCTCTTCGAGTGTTGAAAAACATTTCACGAGTCGTCCTCCTTTCGAACTGTTTCATGATGAATTTAAAGTTACAAAATGCTGCAAAAAGACATTTTGTCTTTGTTGAGTGTTTATACGTAGTAAAATTGCTTTCATGCGTTGCGTGACTTTCTCGAACGTTCTCTACGTTTTTGGATTATTCATGAATAAGTAATTAGGGCATGTTTACATTTCAGCTCGAGCAAGCAGATTTGTATCAGTTACTGAAATAGTAAAATATGTCGAAAAGCTACTACTATTCGCCTGTTTAGTATTTTCTAGAACCTTATATTAAACGGTATACATTCAAGTTCCAAGCGAGTTCTTTTGACCAACTAAGTTTTTTCTCAAGTGTGACGAAAGTCGATTTTCAAGTTCTGTGTTTACAGGTTGACGGAAGCCGTAAGATATCTGAAGTTCAAGTGAGAGTTTGTTATTTTTGGCAGAGGCTGTTAAGTTCAAGTTAAGCTTGTGTTGGCGGATGCTGTACTGTGTTTTAAAGCTCTGTAAAGGCTATGTTCCTCTGGTATTAAACTTCCTTGTGTTAATTCGACATCCCTGCGGGCTGATAGTCAGTGAATAATTATCCTGAAAACATTCGAACTCGTAACATTGAGTTTTAGTCAATTCCATGCTCAATGTAATTGACTCCTTACCCATGCCTGGCATATCTTTAATCACTACACGAGACTGCTATGCCGTTCTCGAAGCCTGATGTGACTAAGAAAAATAGAGAATTCTTTTTTCACAATTTGTTTTGTTAGATAAGACTTGTTATTCACCGCCAGTAACCTCATATTTGATTTAGGTCTAAACGTTTAGACCCAAGTCAAATTTAGAAGGATTTGTATGGAGTCATCAGAGCATAACTAGGCTACTATCGCAAAGACAATTTGTCCCGAAATGCTAGATTTTGGCAAGTAGGCCTCTTGGATATGGCTCTTTTCAGAATATCCTGACAAATCCCATAATTTCACAAATTAACACCTTACTCTTACCATATTTCATTTCTTACTATTCCTCCGCATTTACACTTAATCAGTTCCACAACCACGACGCCGAAGTGTACGCTCCGTAGCGTCTTGTCTAATGTATTTTTGAATAGGACTACGACAACCCTACTCCAGTTTATTGCTTGTATTCAAACGACGATTTCTATTTTTCTGTCATTCACACATGGAACACCGATAAAAGCAAAGCTGTGATTGGAGGAGTCACCTTGGTGCGAACACCTTCCAGATAATGGGAGCTGAATTCTAATTGGTTAACCGCGGGAAAGGAATGTGGTTCGGTTCTCAGCAGCCGTTTGTGAGGAGGAGCGTTGCGTGACGACACTAAAAACGGCTGTGTAACAGACTAAGCACTACGAGGCAAGTGTGTTGTTTTACATTCCATTATTTAGAACAAATATATTTCAAATATGCTTTCACTTATTTCCTACCATTACGCTGCCAAAGGATTACGATAAACTTGCTATTACTGTATAACATTCGCAAGCTATGAAAAAATACAATTTTCCGCCTACCTTTTGAGCGTACCGCCTCATTCGCTAGTTTCATATCCTTGACACTAGCTTTTAATTCGTCCATTTCTGTTCTCACATCTGTCAATACTGTTTTGACTTCTGTCACAAAAACGTCCATGTTTTTATTAACATTTACTACTCCAGCTTTCATTTCGTTAACGTTTGACCCGACATCTTTCACCGAAGTTGTCACATCTCCTAGTCCAGTTTTAACATCTTTCACGTGTGCCCCGACATCCTCCACCGTGGCCCTCACGTCTTCCATTCCGGTATTAACATTCTTGACGTCTGACTCGACTTTTTCCACTTTTGTACGCGTATCTAGCACTTCAGTTTTGATGTCTTTCACTTGCAAACCAACATCATTCACTTCTTTCTTCACATCTTCTACCTCACTGGTTACATTCGTCATGCCCGAGGCAACAACTTTGACTTGATCTTCGATATGGTATATGCCATCCTCGATCGCCCTCAATTTCTCCTGTCTCAACTCTAGTTCCAACTGTTGAACCCTGGCAGTGGGAAAGTCTCCTTCCGCCAGCTTTCCAATGTCATCGATCCTGGTAGAGCTTTGTCCAAGTGCTGCGAACGCATCTTTAGATAGCTGTATGTACTGATCAAAGGTTTTCTTCATTATCTTTGAGCTGCTTTTGTGGCAAAGACTGTTTCGCAGCCGACGAAGCTGATCTAAAGCTAAAGCTAAAGTCTCATCGTTGTTGCCCGAAGGGCTTGTAACACTTGGATGGAATAAGGGTGGGACTACCCCGCTAGGAAGACTATGGGGTTTTACATACTGATCGGCTAAGGTCTTTCCTTTCCCGCCTGGAACTGGCAGTGCGAAGCTTTGAGCATAAAGAGTGGCTTCAAATAAGGCTGTGCAGTCCCACTCTTTATATGACTTATTGGTTGGCACGCTTTTGGTCTTTCCACCCTCCTTACTAAGAAATTTGTTGCGAACCAGTAGCGAGTCATCCCATGCCATGAAGCCGGGTGTAGGAGCAACATTGGTGTCCCACAAGTGTACAAATACCTTGCGCAGTGCTGTTGGAAATTCATCAAGAACAACAGTGGCGAACTTGAAATAGTTCAGTTGTTCCAAAGAAAATGTACTCATGATCGGCAACAAAATGATGCAGTGATAGCTCGGGTGGAAGCTACATCTCACTCAAAGGAACATCTAAAATAGAAATTAAACGCATTTAAAGTGTTGCTTCTTTTGACATTAACTTACCTTGCACGATAAATACGATAAAGTGATTCTACTTCACCCGCGAATTAGGTATAGCAGATTGTTACTCACTATTACTAGTAATAGTTGAACTACAGCTGCCCCCGCACTGTTTATCGTCGTTCAATAGTATTCTTGCTCGTTGTATAGCTCTTTGAAATATACCGATTCATATGAAGATTTTCATATATATATTCAATACAATAGGTGACATAAATACGGGAAACGCAAGGTTTCATACACAGTTTCAGTTCGATTTACACAGCTTTGATCAAAACATTCTCAGTTTCGAGAAAAGTTTATTCTAAACCATAAGAAAAGATTTAATTAGAAGTTGAATCTTTCGCTATTTCTCTTTCACTTTTTACGTTCAGTTCATTTCATTTGCGGAAAGTAAGCCTTGGAAATTAAAAGGACGTTTGATCTAGTCTTATCTTAAACTTTATAGCGGAAGGACATCTGTGAGTAGGGAATACGTCAGCACAGAATTTGATTGTCGGCGAATTTCTGTAATCGTCCATCGTTCTGCTAGTGATAAGCTAGCCGTTGTTCACTCGTCTTCTGTGCTTGTTTGGGGCTGAGTTTTATTCCGGTCAAAGAGAGAGAAAGAGTGTCTGGCAAGGTTTCCAATCAACGATTTGTGAACTCGTGTCTGGCAAACTCTCCAAGTGTTTATATACACAGTTATATGCACCTTACAACTTCATCTGCGCTTAAGGACTGTCTTTGGTCCATAGCTTTCAAAACAACTGCTCCACAGAATGTCACTGATAACACGTAACGCAAAAGAGTATCGAAGTATGGCTGCACAATAAATGTCACAAAATCTTCCTAAGCGGCCCCTTCGGGATTTTGTCTTTATGTCATCCTAACCATTACGTACTTGCGGGCGCAAACAATAGAAACGTCATCATTACCTACCGATTCCCCGCGGCCCCTGTTCAAGCAAATCGAGATTTTTTCTGGCATACTGACTGTATATTTCAACTGTAAGTACTTTCCTTAATATACGCGCGAGTTACTAGAGTGCCTCCTCGGGAAATCCGTGCGGGGGCAATAAACTAAGGTTTAGTAAAATTACTCTAATCTCCAGGTAATTAGAACTGAGATCATCGCAGTTAATGACTTTCCTTCATTCTCTATTTCATAATGTTAATAATTGTTTACAGTATATTGTTCATTCATTTAAACTATTCACTTTCCAAAATCATAACATATTTACTTCGAGAATAGAATTTCCGTACAAGCATGCAACGAACCGACGACATTCTCGCATTAAGTGTCCTACGCATAACCTCTCCTACTGAAGTCCTTTCATATGCTGCAACTTTGCACATTAAAGGCAATAAACCCTTCGACGGGTTTTTCCAACTCTTGACACGTACCAGTTAGAAAATTCGTCGAAACCACTGGAAAGAGCACCTTAACATCAGTAAACTTGCGAAGTTTGAAAGTGACGTCTTAAGCGTGCGAAGATATAGCTCCGGAAAGTTGCGAAAATATACAGAAGTTTGTATGCTGTGCAGCAAGTTTGTGCCCCACACCATAAACTAAAATGTCTATAAAATTTCGCGACTTTACGGATTTATTTTTCCCTAACGCGTCCATGATCAAAGTTTAAAAAAAGGGTTAAAAAGGTCTATTACACGTCAAGCAGTCGCTGCGACGTCTTAGTTTTTTGTTTTTGTTTTTCTCAATCTACACGCAATCTTAAGTGCCAGTATCATCTCGCAGTCGTCTCGATCGCTTCGATTTACATGAGAACCGGGCTTTAAAGTTCGAGAACTTGACTGTATAACTTCTGTATTTAGTTCTAAAAATACTTGAATTCTCATCGCATGCCCATTTCAACGCGGTTGCGTATTACTAAAGTACATCATTACAAACAAGTGACTTCCAGAAGTTTCTAAAATTACGAAGACACTTCCCTGATTAACAAGAAGTGAAAGTAAAGCATATCGACGAGCTTTCACGCGGAAATTCATAGTTAGCAACCGAATTTGCAATAGCCCTTGTCACGGTTTTCGACGCCGTCTTGCCGACCAGGCAAACGCGTGAGCAATTACAGTGTTTGTATGAGAATATTGCATCTTGTACTAGCTTCAAATAGTTCTATTTGGAACTCTACCATAGTGCAACAAACAGTTTCCGATCAGGAGATGATTGTTAAGCAGTATGGCCGAGAGCAGTGCTCCCGCAATATTATCGATCAAGTCACCCAAGCGACCACGTGATCTGTACAGCCCAGACACAATGGTTCCAGACTCACAGCCAGCCCGTAAGAAACTAAAAACAGATCAGACAGAGGGCGTCAAAACCATCCGGAATCGATTCCTTACGCTGGAAACCAGACGAGTCAAATGCAAATGGTCCTTACAATTCCAGGGGGAACACGCAAAGAACTCTACGTGCCCCTACGGATTACAGTACAGACCGAGGCCTCATATACAGTTTCGACAGAGAATTCCAGACTGCCCTGGACCAGATCAGTCGCCGAGCCCACGCGGAACTAGTAACGCTGATGATTAAACAGCAGGAAAAGAACTTAGCAGCTGACAACGAAGCCATCCAGGCCAAACAGCTGCTATTACAAGACCTGTATCCAGACCAGCAGAGTTCCCTCAGCCTGGTAGTCCGGTGGCTAAAGGCTCGGATCTATAATATAATGCTAACTGATGTGAAATAATGAAATAATTCATTTTGAACTGCGGTTGTAGATGAAAGTGAAGAATGATCATCGCAGTAAATTTGCCAATTTAAGCAATTGGAAAGAAGAAGCCTGAAAAAAAAAATCATTCTTCACTTTCATCTACAACCGCAGTTCAAAATGAATTATTTCATTATTTCACATCATTCTCCTCACGGGAGATATGAACTCAATAAATTGACCTCGCTCCCAATGTGTGGCTTCATAGCTCAGTTGTTAGAGCAACGCACCGGCAACGCGGAGGTCACGGGTTCGAATCCCGTTGAAGCCCTGATTCTTTTTTTTTTTAGGCTTCTTCTTTCCAATTGCTTAAATTGGAAAATTTACTGCGATGATCATTCTTCACTTTCATAATGCTAACTATTAAAATCCTATTTACAATTAATTCGCTTGAAAAAAAAAAGGAAAAGACTATTCATTCAAAACACTATTTACAATTCCTGTCGATTTAAAAGCACTTAATTTGCAGATTATCGTTTTACCAGCTCAGGAACTTATCAAAGATAAGAAAGTATCTCACACAGGAGTCTAGCGAAATTGCTGTGCATGTCTTCATTACATCTTAAATACACTATTGCAGTTCGTTGCTCTGCGGTTGTAGGAAAATGCAGTTGAAGAAACTTTTAATAATATCTTCAGACTACTGCCCCCAGAATCATTACTCAGACGCGTAAACTTGAACCAGGGGGAGGGGGGAAGCTACTTCCCATACATTTTCTTAAATGAAATCCAAACGATGTTCTCACAACCTGCAAAGCGATCAGCAAGGGTCTTGCCAGCGGATTTGTATGCTGATCATGCGCATTACGTCAAAATTCATAGATCAACGGCCTTGAGAATAAACAAAAACATGGCGGTCGAAGGCGGGACTGTTTCTCACTACTATATTTTGGTAATTCGGGAATTTGTTAATTTTATGTCGCTTTTCAGACATAGTGTGTGGTTTTCTTTTTCTGTTTAACAACTTCCCTCCGCAGAGTTTGGAATACGCAACATATATCTCCGTACAGCTGATAAGAACCGCCGAAGAGTTGAGCTATCGAGCACTCGAGCAGTGTTTTTCTACAAACCTTAGGAATGTTAAAGTCGCTTCAAGGTACAGAGCTTTCGGGTAGTAGTTGTGATTTGTTTATTAGGATCGTTTTGAATTTCAACTTTGGATTGAAGGTGTTGGCTGATCGTAATAAACGAAGTGAAATGTTATAAAGTGTGAATGTTCACTCAGTTATGATATGTAGAGTTGTAAGCTCATATTTATAAAGCTTTCTGAATATACTTGCTTCCGATAAGTTTGACACTTTCTCCAGTAACTCTTATCAGCATCAAGTTACCCTTGCCGGCAAAAACGGTCGCGATGTAACCTGTTAATCAATCGAGCGGGTAGTTGTTGGTTAAGTATGGTGGCCTAGAACTGTCATAAGGAATTTTCTTGAATTATCAAGAAAATTCAACTTTTGTGACCGATTAATTTTAAAATTACTGCATTTTTTTTCTATAAAGAAAATATTGAAGATGTATTTTTTATTTTTCAAAGACAATTTTTTTAAAAACGATTGAATTCGTTAGACTTTTGAAAGTACTACAAATTATTTTTAAAAAGATAATATTAAGAAGAGTATTTGTTTTCATATCAGAAACTCTTCATTTTTTTTTTTGGTCTTTGTTTTCAATAGTTTTTTTTTGTTTGTTTCTTTTCGTTTTTTTTTTCCCCTAAGGCGAATATTTTTTCCGCCCTAAGGCGAATTTTTTTTTTTAAGGGACTCGAACGTTTTTTTTTTTGTTTTTTTTTTCGTCTTGACAAGCCGAGAACTGCCATAGCCCAAAATGCTTTTCGCACCTGATGTTATCCCATAACTCTCTCCGCACCGGTTGCCTTTCCAATATGGCGGTTCGAATAAGGAACGATTCGTGGAAAAATGATCATGACCTAGAAGATATCCTGAGAAAGTACGTTAGGGAGGGATTGCAATGCGAGGAGATCTTGGATTTTGTTTCAAGGGATTTCAGTGTTGTTCTGGAGTCTGTCCAAGAGTTCTCATATCTTCCAAAGACTTGTCGAGGTAGTGCTTCACAACCCAGGTAGTGTACGAGTACTCTTTGTGTTTGCTTGTGGCCTTGAAAGCTTTCCTGAATCCGCCCGCTCCAAAAGCTGTATCTTCCAAGTTAAAGTCGACGAGAACTGGGGACGCTCAAGGCCTGTTGCACGTTCAAGCCCAGTACGAGCACCACCGCCACGGAGGGCTACTGCTGGCGTGGAAATTGTGTCTACCAGTTATCCCTGTGGTATACGACCAGAAAAAGTATCTCCTGAAAGCAGATTCATTCCTAAGAGCCTCTCTGTCGTTGACATGTTAAAACTTGGCAACCAAATCAAGCGTACAACAACAGCAATAGAGATTTACAATTTTGACTTTCAAGCTATGGCTTGTTGAGCGTCCCCAGTTCTCGTCGACTTTAACATGGAAGAGACAGCTTTTGGAGCGGGCGGATTCAGGGAAGCTTTCAAGGCCACAAGCAAACACAAAGAGTACTCGTACACTGCCTGGGTTGTGAAGCACTACCTCGACCAGTCCGGACCACAACCAGAACTGGATTTATGGTTTCCTGTCATCTGATTGGTTTACGCAAAACCAAAACATTGCTTAGACCACAAAAGGACTAAGGCCTAGAGAAAATGGCGGCGATGTCGCGTTCGAAAGGCGCTACAAAGATACTCATGATACGATAGAATCTTTCCAATCTATCGATCTCTCGACTTTTAGAACTTGCGGAAAATTCCATCGAAAAGTCATTTTCTTTATTTTCCTTTACTGGAATTACATGACTCACAGAAGCTCGCGAACTATAAGCTTTAATCAGCAACCTTGTTTATGACTTCTTCTCAAGAAGTCACTGAAGAAGTAGGCCGCCTGATCTTCTCAATTCGGGAGAGCCTAGGAAAGTGAACGCTGCCTTATAGCGTGCATATATACCCTAGAGAAGCGTAATTTTGGCCTTGATTTGCCTGATTTCACAAGGGCTGTTGAGGAAATGGAAATTCTCCCGACATTCTTATTTCACTGTGCACTGGGATAATGAATATTATATCGACAAACAAGTTTACATCGTTTGAATAAGGGCAGCTTATTTCGTTTAGTTCTTTTTGTTTGAAGTGCAGCTTCAGTTATTATCAGAAGATGATGTTTCAGGTACCTTAAGCAAGTTCTTATAATATATTCTGGGTGACCCAGATTGTATGAATTTCCTTGCTTATATAATAAGAAAGTAGGAAATAAACATGTGAATGTTTATTATATAATTGTTCAGTTTTAAAAATTGTATGTCACCACAGTTTTGATTTCTAAAAGAAACCATATAACATTTTAACATCACCAGATACTTCTACTCTTCTGTTTACAATACAATTGTTGCAAGATTTGTATTTTGTAAACAAGCATAGGTTACAATCATTGGACTAAAGGTTAAGCAAATAACACCACTCAGTATAAAACAGTCACTTTATTATGGTTCCCCTATCGTATCACAACTGCATTTTCCTCTAACAAAGCTTCATTGTCATAAGCTGCAAGAAAAAATAATTATGAAGTTAGTAATAATATACGATATATTATATTATTGTGTCACTCGACACAAACCAACAGTCAGGATGGACACTTATATTGATTTTAATGAAAGCTATATTTTTTTGACAGCTACATATATTTTTTTCATATCATAGGGAAGATATCACTACTTTTTTCAAAAGAGCCACTCATGCCAAATTCTCCCCATTTCCTCCTGCTATTTCCCTCTCAACAACTTATGCAAAATAATTGCCCATAAGATATCAAGTAGATACCGTGACCAAAATACTAGAAAGAGGCTACAAGGAGTTCACAATATCAATATCCATAAGTGGCTTGTCAAATAGATTTAGACAGATACAACAGACCAAAACAAAAGCTTCTGGATTTAAATGCATTGATGTTTTTGTTTAAAATAAGCAACAAATAATATAAAGTGTTTGACCAAGTATTCTTTTAAACCCTTATTACAAAAACTACATGTACATGTACTGAATTTTGTACTTACTCTTAATTTCCATGTCTTGAAATCCATCAATGAAAGATGCCATGGACCTAATTAGTATGGATAATAACATGATTTGTAGTGATATGTTTCATCCCTTTTTGTGTTTTAGTGGGTTTTGCAGGTCACTTTGGTTCTTCAGTTCTTATTCTACAAGAAAATAGAATATTTTTAGTTATTACTGATGGCCCGCAATAAAAGTAAAACTCTGAGATGCATGGGAATGGTTGTAGACACAAGTGTAAGACTTGTCATCTTTATTGTTGTTGGTTTTGTACTGAAATACATCTAGAGTGCTACTGTTAGCTGTAACTTCTGTGCTGTACAGCCTGAAAGTAGCTCTTGTCTTCAGTAATATTGCTAAATTCCTTCTGTGTCTGACTAGAAAAAATCTTTTAAAAAATAAAACAAACAGAATCTATAAAAGTGGAAATAATCCTCACAGTTAAATACTAGGGTTTTATTCTTACATGTATGTGTGCCACCCAAACCTCCAAATGTAATATTATTACTGGAGTGAGGCATTGTAAGAGTCAAGTGTCTTGTCCAAGAACACAGCATGGAGAACTCAGCCAGGGCTAGCTAGCTCATTCCTGGAATGCTTGAAGTGGATTGAAGCCCACTGACAAACTAACCACAAGGGTATTGCTTTTCCAGCATATATCTTTGCCCTAGAGCAACTATAAATTATTTATTTTTATTAACAATTTTGGTAGGAGTCTACTGCAACTGTACTATGTGTTAAAATTAGTCCTATCTCGGGCAACAACATTTTACTTAACTACACATGAAAACACGTCATTTCTCGCATGCTGTGAGGTTGTAAGTTTGACTTCTAGCAGCAATGTCCAGTCTTTCCTGACATTTACCGTTTTGTTATATAAATAATCTGAAATAATACAATCTGTCGCACTATAAAAGCAAAGTACACTTACTTAGTTGTTCAGTTGGTAGCAATACTTCAGAATACCCGGCCCGACTCCTCGGAGCTTAATGTCGGTCCCACAGCAAGGTCTGCTCGACCGGTCAAACAACAATCGAAACTACATTTCTGCATTGGTCCTTGGACCAACCAACGCAATCTGGACAGATCGGGTTTTCCATAAAGTTTTGTCACCCAACCGGCATCTTTATGCCAAAAACACAACGTGCTTTTCCACCACACTGCAATAGAACATAAAATGAACATGGCGTTACAAAAATTTGCACATGGCGGAAACTCACTATTGCAAATTCAAACGCACAGCACTATGTGGAAATGCTTTACACTACGACAACAAAACCACCATTAACAAGAAAATTATATGTAGATTTCAAAAAAATTTTTTTCAAAGATCCAAAACATGTCACACACCTTTCTATCTTCAGATGTTTTGCGCCTTGTCAGGTAGATCTTTGAGTTGAAGCACTCCCGTTTTCAGCCGTTTTACCTCCACAGAACACGCAAACCTCGCCGGATACCATTTTTTTTTAACTCATGTGCTTCCTCATCATTCAAAAAGGCAGCTCCTAAGGTACTGTGGGAAAAAGTCGTTTCTAAGCGTAGCAAAGAGCTGAAAAGCAACCCTGGATCGTCTCCCTTGGTTTGGCGCCATGTTGAAAATTTGGGTGACGTCATCATATATCCAGTTCTGGTTGTGGCCCGGACTGTCGACAAGTCTTTGGAAGATATGAGAACTCTTGGACAGACTCCAGAACAACACTGAAATCCCTTGAAACAAAATCCAAGATCTCCTCGCGTTGCAATCCCTCCCTAACGTACTTTCTCAGGATATCTACTAGGTCATGATCATTTTTCCACGAATCGTTCCTTATTCGAACCGCCATATTGGAAAGGCAACCGGTGCGGAGAGAGTTATGGGATAACATCAGGTGCGAAAAGCATTTTGGGCTATGGCAGTTCTCGGCTTGTCAAGACGAAAAAAAAAAAAAAAAAAAACGTTCGAGTCCCTTAAAAAAAAAAATTCGCCTTAGGGGGGGGGGGGGGGGAAATATTCGCCTTAGGGGAAAAAAAAAACGAAAACAAACAAAAAAAAAAACTATTGAAAACAAAGACCAAAAAAAAACTGAAGAGTTTCTGATATGAAAACAAATACTCTTTTTAATATTATCTTTTTAAAAATAATTTGTAGTACTTTCAAAAGTCAAACGAATTCAATCGTTTTTAAAAAAATTGTCTTTGAAAAATAAAAAATACATCTTCAATATTTTCTTTATAGAAAAAAAATGCAGTAATTTTAAAATTAATCGGTTACAAAAGTTGAATTTTCTTGATAATTCAAGAAAATTCCTTATGGCAGTTCTAGGCCACCATAGTTAAGATCTAACACGGTTGCGTTGTAGTTTCCCCCGTAATTTCAGTACCGAAAGACAAATAAGATATGCAAGAAAAACAAAGATGCATGATATTTTTTTTTCCAATTTTTTAAGCATTTCTGATTTCCTCTACCGGTTCGCTTCTTGCTTCTAAAAAGTCCAAAAATATCTACTGTGGGAAAAATACTGCAATTATCCGCTGACCACCACGAAGGGTGACCGCTTTGCAAGTTGTGAGAACATCGTTTCTCGGTCCCAGACCTCGTCTCTCCCCCCCCCCTGACTTGAACACATTACGCCTATCTTATTTGACCTTCACTGGCTTCCTGTTAGTTATCATGTTGTTTTTAAACTTCTTTTTCAGTTTTCCAATCACTTAATATATAGATTTAGCCAGGGCTAAAAGCGAAGCTCCTATTAACTCGAATTTATAATTTAAATAAAACAATAAACTTGTTTTCCACAAATCAGTTAACTTTGGAGCACATTCAATCATTTGACATTTTGAGGGAAAGGCTAAGTGATTTTAGAGAAAAATAATTTGCATACAGTCCAAGCTAAGAGTGAACTTAATCTTACATCTAGTTGATAGCCTTATATGTATACCCAAAAAATAGCATAGCCATAATGGCTCTTGATCACAGTAGATAAGGCCTGGAAAAACAAATTCTTGGAAAACAAATGAGGCCGAAGTTCTTGCGTTCGACAAGTTTACTTTACAAAATCTTGCCAACAAGTCTGGGGACGTGTAAACCAACCTTTTATACTTTTTATACATCACATCGGAGGTGAAACAGTACCATGAGGCGCTGTTTTTATCATACAGACCTCGGACAGAATGCAGTATTTCACAACTTTTTGCGATACAAATTGCACTCATTCAGTATTCAGGACGATCGAAGCACGCGTCGGCTTTTAGCGAAACCGTTAAAAAAATTTCCAAAATCACCTATACGGCTAGCCGGTTCTCACTTTTGACAAGCGCCAAAGTGGACTGTTTAAATTAACATTAATAGAGTTATACGCTTCAACATAATAAATAATTTATTATGTTTATTTTTTATCTAATGGTTTTATAAAGATGTGTAATCTTCAAAAGTGTGTGATACGCGTGGCATTTTGACTACTCCTGCAAGCGACGTTCATGAGCGGCTGAAAACAAATGGCACAGCGATTAAAATTACAAAGAGACTACTAACAATCAATAATAAAAGGAAAATAATTCGGTGAAACATATACAGAGACAAAAATTTTCATTCACGAAGGCAAGTATTTCAGAAGAGTGTCTCTGAAAATCCTTGTTTATGTTTTAAGCCGGCTTCCCAGTGTTTGCTTTTTTCAAAGATAAACTCGAGGCAAGAAAATCGCTCAAAGCTTTCTTTTACAGCCAGAATCATAACTAAATATTCTTTGGAACGTTTCTTTCTATTTGCGGTGAGAAAATGTCTGAAGGCTTTTTAAAGTTCTATGAGCTTATAATCAAACTTGATACTCGGTCAGATCTTGGTCTCAAATCTTACAAACGTGCATAAACTAAATAGCCCCATAAACTACGCTCGACTTCATTAAATTAGATATAGAAAACAAATATCAAATAAACTAATTGCTCAGACTTACCATTCGAGATGCACTGAAAACTATCATCATCGCTTTAGACTTTTCAACCCTCTTACGCGAGGTAAAAACGAAAACGATGCCATCCGAAATCGGATTTCCGACTTTGACAAGCGACGTATTTCTCAACCAAAAACCCAATGAACAAACTAGCCATGAATAACAGAAGACTCTTGATAGCAGCTGGATTTCATTTTGTACATTCAGTGTTTGTAAGAAAGTTTCACAGCGCATCGGCTTGTTAAAGAAAGTTATGAATTATCTGCCCCTTAAACAAAGATTACTTTATTACAATGCTTTGATCAGGCCAGTGATTAATTATGCAAGTGTCCTCTGGACTAATTGTGATAGGGAAAGCCTTGGGCGGGTCCTAAAGCTCCAAAAACGAGCAGCTAGAGTAATCCTGAATGCCCCTCATCAAGCACCATCAGTTCCCTTGTTTAATCGGCTGAAATGGTTGCCTTTTTATAAAGACGCTTTAATATCTAAATGTATCATTGCTTATAAGCGATTACAAGGTGACGTCCCTGTTTATCTCAACAATCTACTTAAATTAAACAGTAACATCCACAGTAGACAGACCAGGTACTGTAATTTTAACCTAACCTCTCCGAGGTATAATCGCGAAACAGAAGGAGGTAGAACTTTTACCGTAACAACTTGCAAAGCATGGAACAGCCTATCTTTGCCTGTAAGGCAAAGGGACTCAGTTGACTCTTTAAAAAAAGCATTGTGGAATGAATTTTTTAAGCAACAGCAGAATCTTGATCATTTTTCTGTTTAAGTTACTTGATGAATTGTGAGATGATTATAATGCTATATTTTATCTTTTAAATCATTTAGTAGATTCTATAGTATCTGTATTCTTTGGTTTTTTTTTTTTTTTTTGTGTTTTGTTTTGTTTTTTTTTACCTTGTATTTTTATAGCTTAGTATACTCATTTATTATTTTATTATTTATTTATTTATTATTTAGAGGGCCACAAGTTTATTAGCCCCGGCTATTTCGTGCTCACCCTCATAAAATAAAGTCTTTACTTACTTACTTACTTACTAGTGGAAAAAGACAGTGAAAAACACCAGACGTTGACACAAAACTCTGTCAGCTTCAGCAGTCAAAGTAAACAGGTTTCTAGACGGTGTGGGTAAAAGGAGGAATGAGTTTGCGGAATGGCATGTGGAATGGCTTGCGGAATGACATAATTATGTGAAATGTAGTATATGCATAATGAATTAAAGAAATAAATTAAACTGAAAATTGCGCCCTTTTTTGCGCCAATCAATTCACAAGCAGCCGCTTTTTTAATCGGTTGCGGGCTCGACTACGATGACGAAAGACTCCTTGATTTCTCAAGATCGATTTGCTTTTTGCACAGCCACAAAGATTCTACTTGCCTTTATTGACTTTATTAGTCGGGCTTCTGTCAGCCACCGATGCTACATCACGAAAGTCGACCATTGAAGAAGAGATGTTTTGGAAGGTCACGCCTCCTTCTTTGCTTTAATTTTTTTCTGCAAAACTTTACAGATATTTGCACTATTAACATCATTTTTTTACCTTTATTTACATTTGAAAAAGCGTGAGAAGTGTTTCTTTTTAAGACGGTGGGTCGCGTGATTGATCGTGACATAAGAGATCGAACATAGGCTTGTATTTTTTTCCTTGGCTGCGTGTGAGTTCAGGCATGCGAAGATAACACTTGGCGGAAAAGCGCCTCCGCGAATCCTTGCAATCGAGTTTGTGTGCTTTTTCTCTTTCTTTCTTTCTTTTCTTTTTCTTTTCCTTCCTACTTTTAGCATTTTTTCTACTTTACTTTTACCTTTATTAAGTTTGAAAAGCCGGTTCGGCATCACACTAACTGTTAAAAAATACATATTAATGCCTTGGTTAGTTCTCGATCAAACGCACAAACTCACACAAACAAGGGAGGTGCGAAGCCGCGAAAAGGCCGAAAGGACACAGAGAGCAGTTCGCCGCTTCACTCGATTTGTGGATTAAGGATTAATGTTTGACTCGAGGCGTTCATTTAGTCTCGAATATAAACTGATTCGTTCACCGTATAAACAATCCCTAGAATTGAAGCTAGCCCGACTTCACGTTTAGCGAGCATTTTTTACCCTCTAGCGTTTATCACGGTAAAGAGTGACCCTATTTGGTGTATCAGCTGTGTTTCAATTTTAGCCTTGCTTTAATAGCAGTAATAAATGGACCGGCAAAGCGATTGTTCGTTCAAATTGGCGCCAAGACAGGCACGGCAGAAACGCACGCATGCTTTCTTGTTTAATTTATTTCTTTGCGCCATTTTCCATAAAATAAATTCCGCATAATTAGGTCATTTCGCAAGCCATGCCACATGCCATTCCGCAAACTCATTCCACCTTTTACCCTCACCGGTTTCAAGATGCTGCATAAATTTTCCGCATGAACTCACCTGTCAAATTTTGACCAATCACAGCATAGAAATTGGACGTAGAGCGTGACCAACGCGTGACCTTGGTGAGAAAAGTCAATCTTCCCTGCCTGTAAAAACTTGCTGAGTTTTAGCTTCCGAGGTCAGTTTGAAATAAAAATTTTAATCGTGCGGCACATAAAAAACACAACAGATTTCATATGAATTAAAAAAAGTAAACTTGAGCCTGCGATCATTTGAAAACTAGTAAATTGTCAGCGGATAACTTCAAAAAGATACTCGACCTCGATGGGTCGACACCTGATCCCGCGATACGGTCAGGTGATACTGGTCAGCGATACCCTATTTTGACAGCTGTCAATTGATCACAACATTGATGTGCAATATATGTGTGCAATTAGCTTCCTCCTGGGTTCCCAAAGTAGTTAGAAAGTGTGGTGCGGACGGACGGGCGGTCGGTCGGTGTACGGTCACGTGATTACCAAATTTTCTGGGATGGGTAGATTTACTAAGCTATGTGGCTCCGCCCACGCGCGAGCGCGCAGAACTCCGCTAATAACCTTCCACCTAGCTATCTAGCGGACAGACTTAGTTATCAAAGGCAATCAATGAACTTGCGATCCGCATCTCCTGAGCAGCTGTTAGAACAACCTCGAAAACTGGCGAAAAGTTACAGAGACAAGGCTTTATCAGTATGCGCCCCTAAACTGTGGTTCTCACTACCATTAGCTAAATTTGCGCAAGTTACCATCTCTAACCAGTTTAAAGAAAGGACTGAAACATATCTTTTTAAGCAATTTTTAGAGAGTAGGTCATTATTTTTGTAAAACGTCTTTAACATCTGCACATCATATACGTGTCCTTATAGAATGTATATTCCGTTTTTTGCATGACTTATTATCATTATATAATTATAAACTTTAAAACAAAATAATAAACATATCAATTTTTTGTTTCTTTCTCTTGTTGCTTGTGAATTGTAAATAGATTTTAATATAATTTATGTCATGCTCGAGATATGCAAATAGTTTTATTTTTTTTCCTCTTTAACATTGTAAAGGGCCATGAGCTCAGGATGTGAACGCCATAGAAGAAAAGCTAATTGTTATTTTAACCAGTACGAAAATGAACTCAGCATATAGTAATTCATAATTCACAAAATGTGAAACGAAAATGTGGCTTTCGATAACAAATTTCTCACCAAGAAGAGCTTAAAACTCTACTTAAACCTGTCGTGATTCAAACTGTACATATGCAATTTCTCAAGAAACGGCAATTCTAGGAGACAGTTGTAGTCCATGTAAAGACACCTTCAACCCCCCTCTAACCCCTTGAAAGGCCATTTGGGACTGAGTAAGCGTCTGAAAACATCTTCCTTGGATTTTCTTGCTATATCGTAAAGTTGACCTCTTTTTGTCATTGTTTTCAATAGTAATACAATTTCATCTTTTCATTTATATGTCTTTCATGTGATTTTCATCAAAATAATGGCCAAAAACAAGGGATTGACGCTTTTAACACTGGGCACCCATCATGGTATATCATTATTGCTATATCGTTAAGTTGACTTGTTTAGTCATTGTTTTCAGTAATTGTATACCACATCCCTTTAATGAGATTTTTGTCAAAAATGGCAAAAACCAAGGGATTGCAATTTTCAGCACATGGCACCCATCATAGAAGGTTGTCAAAGAACTTCACCGAGCAGTTGCTGCAAATCCTGAAGAGGAAGGTGTCAGCACCGATCCTAATATTGACTAACATGCCCTAGGCTACAAAAAGAGAGAGATCATTCTCTCTTGGCTACAGCCATGCAAAGTTTAGAGCTTTTGCCCGCTCTGTATAGATCTCGCCAAACGTTTGCACTAAGCCACCGGACTATGGCAACCAGAAACCATGCTGCAAAAAGAGCCAGCAGACCCAGGCCCAGGCCGCCGAAAACTACACCTAAGAAAGTTCAGCAAACATGTAATCTCGCAAGCTTAATTATCTGAGCTACAGAAAATGTTTTGTAAAATCAGTGAAGCAGTCAATGTAAATAAAAAAGTTGACCAGTATACTGCTGTGTCTTTTCTTGACTCAAAGGGTTTCAGAAAAAGTCGATGTATTAAAAAAGGGTTGGATTAATAAGAAACACTCTCATAGACGCAACAACCTTAAAACGTCTTTAACCTACAACACTAGAGCTCAAAACGAGAAACATAAAAAAAAATTCTCTAATAAAGTTCTCTCTTACAACGAGGTTAAACTTCTTCCTAGAGGTCTTAAATTTATACCAACCCCTCCTGTTCCTACACTGTAGTTCTAATAAATCCTTAATAAAGGATTTCAATAATTTCGCTAGAACAATGCGTAGTGCGTTTAAGATATATGTTTGCAGACAAAAGGAAAACCTTGGCACATCCCTTCCATGTTAAATCCACATGGCAACTCGGTTGCCCTAGAACGTTGCCCTAGAACGTTGCCTTGAACTTGCTTCAACAGTATTCCAGGCTGCTTTAGATAATAGAGAGATTAAGATTCACGTTTACGCCAAACGGCAAAAGTGAATTTGTACCACGTGACCAAGTTTTCCCCTTATTTTTCGTTTACTGTTTATTGCTTCTACACAAAAATAAGTAGTTTTATGCCAGTTTTGTCCACAAGAATCGTACTGTTTTTATCTGCTTATTTTCTATTCTGAGAAATTTTCAACTGACGTTTGCCGTTTGCTGTATGCCGTAAACGTGAATCTTAATCTCTCTAATATCTCAGCAAACGAGAGAAAAGCTAAACTTAAACGTAACAGTGAAATCAATCTTAAAAAAAGCTGATAAAGGAACAACTACAGTCATTATGAATACCGCACAAAAAATAGAAGAAGGCTTACAACAATTATCTGATGATAAATTCTACAAGCCTCTTACGAATCCTATTGTGCTAGACACTGCCTAAAAAGTGAATCGAATAGCTAACAAACTATTCCGTTCGGGTAATATTGACACAATGACTCACAAATGGTTAACAATCGGTCTTAAACACCCGCGCATACCAGAATTTTACACCGCGCTAATAAAAATACATAAGAAAATTCCAGTCGCAGACCAATCGTTTCTGGTAGTTGCGGACCTACTGAGCATATTTCTAGTTTCGTTTGACTTGCTATTACAGCCTATCGCACAAAAACAGGAGCCATATCTTAAAGACACTACCGATTGCATCAACTTTATTAAGAACACGCAAATCTCCGACCATGTGGTTTTAGCCACTCTGGATGTCAGTTCCCTCTACACAAACATCCCTCAAACAGAAGGGATTGAGGTTATTTGCCGTCGATACGAAGATCACTATGAGAATAATTTTCCAATTCCCACAAACGATTTACGGGAACTTTTGCGGCTCATACTTTCTTCTTTTCTTCTTCTTCTTCTTTTCAAATTCAACGAAAGACACTTCATACAAACACACGGCGTACCTATGGGAACTAAGACAGCAGTTGCGCTCTCTGTTATTTCTATGGATGACTTAGGAGAACGACTGCTAATGGCTAGCCCCTATAAACCCTTGGCCTGGAAGAGATTTATTGATGACATCTTTTCACTGTGGGACATTCCAATGAAAGAAGTTTACAATTTTGTTGACTTCGCGAACACGTTCCACAATCAAGTTTAGGTGCGAAATGTCATCCCAACACGCTGTTTTTCTTGATACTGTCAGGTTTTCAAAAGACCTCACCTTTCAACTCATAAAATTCATGACTTGCAAACACATTTTAAACCTACCGAAACTTTTCAATATACACACTTCTCATCTTGCCACCCTTCAAACTGCAAAAAGGGTTTTATAAAAGGAGAAACATTTACGCCTTTTAAGAACTAACTCAGTTAAAGAGAACTTTTAATACAGACTCTGTCAAAGAGGCTACCCTCTGACACTCGGTAAAGAAATACTGACTGGAGTTAAGTTCACCGACAGAAAAGAGGCCCTTCGCAACAAAACAAAACAAACAAGAGATTTTACCGTGTACTACCTACAATCCGGCCACACCGAATCTCAAAGAGATTCTTATGAAACACTGGCACATCATTCAACAGCAACCTAAGCTTAAACAAATCTTTAACCAACCACCGATTGTCTCCTACAGGAAGGAAAAATCTTTCAAGGACAATCTGGTCAGCGCGAAAATTCCTTCAATCTCGCAACAATTACAAAATCAACGAAGCGGTTAAAAGTAAACTAGAAGGGAACTTTAACTGACCCCCTAAAACGGCAATCACGCATCCATACGTTTATTGCCATACAACTGAGTCATTACATTTTCAGATCTTTAAAATCCTATAACTGATCATTCTCATTACGAACGTAGAAGCTGTGGACTCGTAGACCTTATATATTAAAACAACGAATAATTTCCGTAGAACGGCTGTTCTGAAATAAATAAGAATTGTAAACCAAAGCTTCACTCCTAAGGATTCTACTGAAAAAATTGAGGGCGTTACATGCGCTAGAAGACCTAAAACCACTTTTATATATTTTCTATGCATCTGTCTGTAATAAAGTCCCCGCGGAAAAATTACAGACAAATATATGGACAATCTTGAGTAAGCCTCTGGATAAACTGAAGTGCAGGTATGCCCCCCTAAATTTTTAGGACAATCCTTTGCTTTGTAGCTTTAGTTTACAATTGATTTTGTTTTTTTGCAGAATAGCCGTTTTACGGAAATTATTCGACATCGGATTCTCATACAAACACAGTAATTTCTCACACGTTTGCCTACTCCTCGTCAAGATGGCGTCGAAAACCGTGACAAGGTCTCTTTAAGGAAAAGATGGTGTTTTTTATGAGTCTCAACAACAAAAAATTGAAATAAAAACAAAAAAGTAAAAGTTGCAGTGTTTGAAGAATACCTTTTCCTTGCAGACAACAAATACCGTATATTATTTCGATATTAATTCAACCTTACTTCCGGGTCAACGAGGGATTCAACACCGACAGTCACAGTAATCATAATCAAGTTGTATACGTAAAAAAACCGTAAAAAGTAGCTGTTCGTGCCAAAGCAAAAATAATATTGACCTACATTTAACTATTTAATCTTACATTAAGCTTCTTGTCGCATTAAGCGAAGCACATTCGATAAAAAGAAAAACGAACTTCCTTAGGATAAAATTCGAGCTTGCATATTTTGTGCAGAGCGTGTCATGATTGTAATCGAAAAGTTTTGAACTAGAACGTTAACTAAGTCATGCAGGCCGCTAACAAAGTTTTGGCACATCAAGCTAACTACTCACATGGTAATCCCTGAGAAGAAATGCAGGTGAAATACTCCGAGAAACGTTGTCTAAAGAACACCAATTCAGTCAATTCAGCGTCTGGAGTGACTTTAAACGTCACGTGGCTGGTTGAGTAATGATCACGTGGAATGAGTTACCAGTCCCTCGGGACTGTCACAATGTTCTCTGTAGCTTGTGAATAGGGTCAGGAAAAACCGCAAGAGCTAGTCCTCTCTCTCCCGTCGATTTTTTTCCCCTTTTTTCCCCACAAAAAGAGCCTAGTTTCCGATACTCTATGAAGAAACAAAAATACCAATTTCGTGGCGCGTTAGACATAAAAGCAATAGATTGCGTACACCGCGAGCGGTCGTCCTTCTTTTTTGAGAGCCACGCACGGCGAGTGAAAAAGTAAAATTATGCAAAATAAAAGTGAGGAGAATGTGCTGCCTTTGTTGTGACATCAACAAATGGTTAGAGATTCTAGTCTTCTCGGATAAGGACGAGAAACCGTAGCTTCCGTCTCACAGCTCTTTCGCTCAGTCTTCCACACTGCTGCAGTTCGTAAAGAGTAGAGGGCATAGACCCCGGTGTTGTGGTACAACATGGGCTAGGTGGGTAATGAAGGGGTTGATGTCAACTGGGACGTTGGTCCTGTTTCATCACCTGTAACCGCGTAGAGTCACCATGGCAAATTAAATAAAGTAAAGTGAAGTGACTAAAAAGAAAAAAAAGAGACTACTCGCCCTTTACGGATTGTATTTCTTATGTAAAGAAATAAGCTTAGGCGAGGTGTCTCGAACGAACTAAAAGAAAGAACATGTCAAGCTAGAGCTACAACTCGCTGCTTTTAAGGAAGTGGGCAGTTGTGAGGTTGGGAGCAAAGCTTATCTAGATAAGCTAAATAGACGTGCCGCATGTATCATTGAAGGTCGATCTATTGGGGTCAACACTTGGCTGGCCCAGCCTTAGCCTGCGAAGCGCAGACATATTTCCGGTCGTCGCTTCTCTCCCTCCGAAAAATAAGTTTATTTTTCGGAGGGACTGAGAAGCGACGACCGGAAATACGTCTGCGCCTCGCAGGCTAGCCCAGCCTACAAGCACGTAGAAATGATCTCAAATGCGTCTTAGTCCATAAGTGTCTTCACTGAACAGCGCCTTTGTACTTACTTTCAGAGTTTAGGCACGCGCACCTTTTCCATGGCTATAACACCAGAAGCCGTTATTTGCTGTGCTCTCACTTCGCAAAAACTACTAAATACCAAGATACCTTCAGAATAAACGGTGCTTGGACCTACAACATCCTACCGAGAATCATTAGACAAGTAGAGACGCTCAGCGAATTTAAAATCAAGCTACATGTTACCTTTCTAACTTAATTAATTTTCTAGATGTAATGTTTTAATGTCTTAGTTTGTTTTGGGCTCCATTTTAAACTGCGCTGCTAAATTGGAAGTTACCTGAAACAAATTTTTATTTTTAAATTTTCTATTCTTTGAGTTTTATTTTGGTTAGGAAAGTTAAAAGAAATTTACTAGCAAGTCGAGGGTACATTGTAAGCCTTAATTCATTGCGACATGAGGCAAACAATAAACTGAAAATTAAACAGATCTGTTTCAGCCCCTAAGTGCCAATTCAGCACTGCAGGCCAAAGTCTGAGTCAGCCACTTCTGGAGCCATTTAAGCACAATTTAGGCCAAAACAGTTCAATCAAAGGCTATTCCAGCCCATGATGGAGCCCATTTCTGCTCTTGGGTCCAAATCAGCCCTGGGTAATTGGACTGTATGGGCCCTGATTTAAGAGAGCCAAATTAGACTCAAAAATAGGACTGTATTTCACTCACCGAAACGGTCCCATTTTTAGGGCTAAGACAGATTTTTCTGATTTACAGTTTGAGTCAGTAAAGCGCTATATTGGGTGGGATTAGGCTCCTGGTGGGGGGAGACACTTAAAACACATTATAAATTCAAATCTAATGTAATTTATTTCGTTCTTTCATTTTTTAGTATACAAGACCACATTTTGCTAAAAACTAATTGCGTACGAAACGTCGATTTAACGATGAATGGTTGCCTATGACAACGTCTTAAAGATATTAACTTAAATATTTCCTTATTTTTAAAACACGTTTTATAGTCTGTTTCCGCAATTATACACCGACCTTATAATTTATCTACCCGAGAAACGACAATTTTATTTATTTTATGGGACTAATTACTACAGTACACACTAACTGCAGGAGGTTGTTCGTAGCCTGTGTACAGCCGCCCCTCCTTTCCGATTTTTTTTAGGGGAGGGGCGGCTGTACACAGGCTATAAGGGGCCCCTTCTCCGATTTTTCCTGGACCAATCTACACAATAATTTGTATTACGATATGAGAGACGCCTGTAAGCAGCTGTGTATTACATGATAAAAACAATAATAATAATAATAATAATAATAATAATAAAATATATATTACCGCCTTCAGCGTTCACACCTGGAAAACAAGTATAATTGAACCCGTTTGAACAAATGAAAAATTCAGTAAAAGAAAACTTGCGCTTCCAATTGCACCAAATATTGATTGTCAAAAATTAACACGTACCTTTTACAAAGAAAACAACATAAACCCTGTTGAAAAGTACAGCTTTTAACGAGTTTCAGTGTTTGTGCGAATAGGGGCATTACTAAAAATTTCTTTCGAAACGCTGACATGCGGCAAATCATGCAGCTAAGAGACAGCTATGAGAACAGGCTCTGATACCTGCGACTGGAAAAAGAAGCAAACGAATAATTTTAAAACAAAATATGCTGGAACCACCATATAAAAAACTCCTCTATAACTAATAACCCGGCCCAAGGCTTCACATTAGTGGCATGTACCGCATCAAAAATTTTACCAGCTCCTTAGCAGCTGGGCTTCCCCCATAGGTTTAAAGGCAAAATTATATAAATATGGTTCACTCTTAGTACATGATTTTAGTTAAACAGAGAGTTCAAGTGATTGAGGGTTTACTGTGAGATATAGACTGCAAAACAGTCGGTTATTTTCCCAAAATCAGTAAAGAAATCGGTAAAGCGTGGCGTATGTGTCTTACGCGCGCGAAGCTCGCGAGCCTCACACGCCTGTAGTCTCGCTTTCTGTTTTCAACCTCGTTCCAGACCTTTTGTTTGACTGCTCTCGCGTACTTGAATACGCAAAAATACGGACTGTTTTGCAGTCTATGTGAGAGATAAACTTTTACTCACGGAGCACAGCTTGCAGTTCCCTGTTGCGAGGAGGAGGCCACACCCGAAACCACAAGTTTCTCTTATAAAAAATACTAAAGTTTGCTCGCTTTCCCTTTATCGCATATATGTAAATAAAGTGCGATGGTTATGAAGCTCGTCATACTTCTTTGTTATATGTTTTGGTAGCATTTCAGGACTTGACCGTGCATAACGTTTGATAGAATTTCAATCATTTTGAAGAAATTGACCAATAAAAACAACCCGATTAAGTTATTCAGTCATCCATGTACTTATTTGTAAACCCAAAGCAGAAGACTGGGTACGGCAGCACCGTTATTTCTATCTTGATTTTTTTGCCAGCTGTCATGCCATAAACTTCCGCTTATAAGTCCTGGGCTTATACAACGAGTTTTAGGAGGGCTTATAAACGAGGGGGAAGGGGCTTATATCCGGGGAGGCTTATAGCCGGATTAAAAACAGCGTTTCAAAACAAGCTACATGCTTCTTGAGTTTACTCGCATTTTTAAGCTCCAAAATGTCGTAGAAATTCGAATTCTCATTTCAATGCAAGCTAGAAGCAGGGTCCTATCTAGGATTTATAGTTTGGAGGAGAAGTGCCGAGGGGCCAAAGGCCACGAGTTTCCTGATAGGGTCCGGGAGCATGCCCCCCCGGAAAATTTTTGAAATGAATAATGCGCTGAGACACAATCTGGTGCATTTTGAGACACAATTTTAAGAACTGTTACAGCGATATTTTATTTTAAAATAATACTCCATGTTCCTTGTCAAATAGTGTCCTTACTATTTGACCTCGTCGCGTCTGGATGATTTTTTTCCAATATAATTACTTATACCCTGTAATTTTAACAACATTTTTTTGGGGGGAAGCATTTGGGGGGCGGGGAGCTTCTACTCCTCAAATACCCCTAGATAGAACCCTGTAAAAAAGACTGAAAAGCTGAAAAATTGATCATGAACGCTACCCTTCCTTCAGACCAACTCTGACGACAGACTAGCGCTCGAAACGTTTGCACGGCATTTCAACTTATCTACAGTAATAACTATTTGTTGGATAACTCTTCAGTGTAGTGTAGTCCCACAATGAGCAATTATCACAGCAACGCTGGTTCGTTGAGGTTCATTCTTTAGTCAGGGTTGGCATTCTTGGCACATTGAGTCGTTCTGCAAGGTTATCCTAAATAGAGAGGGAAGATTAAGAAAATAATATCACGAAGGGTGCTTTAAAGAATAGAGAAAGCCACTTTGTGTTGTGCGGGTGTTTTGTTAATCTTTATAATAGTCTTGTCTTAAAAAAGTAAAAGAAAGAAAACAAAGGAAAGAAAAACATTTTCTTCTTTTTTCGTCCACGAAACGAAGATGTATCTCAGTGAAAGTGTATAAAGTGATACATTACGCACGTCTATTGCCGTGCCACAAACTATAAAACACTTAGTCTTACCATAGCAGACAGTAAATTCACGTGATAATGAATACCACCATCTTGCTCTACTTTGCGCATGTGTTCCCTTTCCGGATCGCCAGCCACAAGTACTGCAGATTCACCCTCAATCTGATGAAACACAAAGTCAAACCTCTCCTCAAACAACACTGCATAAAGAAGTTCTCTTCTAGACTTAAACAAAGTACTTCGTATTTCCGAGGCTTTGTTTTACTCCCTTACAGCGCGCCATGTTAGGGACCCAAAAACAGGTCGCTAAATATATTGCGTAGTTGAGGCCAATCACATTCAAGAATACAAAAAAAATTGTCATTCAACACACATCGTTGTTGTTATTACACAAGTTTTGGGACCTCTGAGCGGTTCCTCAAGCGATCGATAGAAGAGCGACCCCTAAATTTTTGCGGAAAACGAGATTCAAAATCTTTTATGCGAAACATGTCGACCTCTCGCCACCTCATGAAGGCTCAGAAAAAGCTAAATTTAGTCTTTTACCCAGTATTAATGACAAAACGATATTGACTTGATGAATGTGCCGATTTCTTCGTGAAGAAATGAGTCCACAACGTTTAATTCCGGTGAGGTCGCTTTAATAGCGTTGGCTGCTTTTAACATTCCACTAGCAGGCACTTACCGGTTTGAGGTTTCGCAAATGGTCCATGAGAGACTGCATACGGTCTTCGAATCCAGCAGCAAAAACACTGGGATTTAAAGCAACAAAGCACTGTCCCTACATATACAAAACAAATCATAGTCAAAACATGCACAAAAAAAGCAAGGACAGCAAATCAACTCAAGGCATTTAAAACGCTCACCAAATTGGCGACTCTCTCGTCCCCAGACCACCGCCTGATGTTTGGACCAAACGCCGCATCGGACAGAATCCCGCAAAACACTTCAACCATGACTGCTAAACCATAGCCTTTGAAGCCACCTGAAAGGAAATAGAATGCCGTCCAGTCATCACAGGGCAGTAAAAATCTAACAAAATATAACTGCCCACCTACCCCTCCCCTAAGTCAACATTAACACTTACTTCTCACTTAGGGCAAAATGGGGAGGGGTAGGTGGACAGTATCCCAAAAACCTAAATTGATTCGTTATAACTGTGTTGAAATCAAATGACCTTACGAGCAGAGCCTCCAAATGTGCTTTTTTGGCTTCTTCCTAATCGAGGAAAAGAAAAGGAGCCTCCGTCTGAAAGGCGTCAAAGCCTTCTGAACAAGAAGGTTATAACTAACATAACAAGGCACGCTGTTAGGCCTGGGTTCGAAACTGTAGCCTGGCAACAATCGGAGCATGCTTAATAAAGATCTACCTCGATTCGTGCAGAGTACACCAAAATTGAGCGAAATAAAGGTTTTTGCTGGCAAGATGAAAATCAGTTTCACAATACTATAAAATATAATTGCTACGCTGAAAATTCTCACGGCACTCTCTTGACCAATTAAGACTACACCGAAGAGCATGGGAAATGCACGGGAACAAGCTTTTTGGTGTAACGATTTCTATAATCGTTTGGGTGGACAAGTGTTACTTATGATTGGTGGATGGTATTCAAGGCAACCATTAACCAATTATAAGTAACCCTTGTCCACCCAAACGATCCCAGAACTCGTTGCGCCGAGAGCTTATACCCAATCTCCCTATAGTTTCTGGAGTGGGAAATTTACGGTTTTCCATTTAACTTACAGGCTTAAGAGTTTTGACTGCAAGATTGATCGACTACATTTATTTGTACACGTGATTTCCCATAACTGGAAAAGATAAAAGTTTTTAAAAATCTGATTTACATTTAACTCGGGGGAGGAGGGAAGCCTGGATACTAGTTTACCGGAGTCTGCGCTGTTGAACTGTCAGAACGCTGCTAGAACTCTTAAAATGTGCTTGATTTAGCTGGCTTTCCCTCCCTCCCTCCCCCCCCCCCCCCCCCGTCATGGTTAGTTCTTATTGCTTAGTCTGTAGTGTACTGGTTCTGCTTGGGCAGTTTGTTTTCAAGAAATGGGAGGGCCTGCTTTCTGGCCCTTTCCTCTACCCCATACCTGTTGTTGTTGTAATCTCCCACTGGAGTTAATGTAAAAGAAGAAGAATAATGTACAACTATCCCCCGAAGGGGAGGTGAATAGTGGTGGAGTATACACGGAGACGAGGAGCGCAGGCCCAAATGAAAACAAAAGAACAGAACAGCGCCAAATGATCGTCAAATAAGACAAGTGTCAAATGAGAACACAGGAGCGTACGGAAAGCACTGAACGTGACTTCCGGTGCTCAATTTGCCTTTTTCACTGCCATAATTCTCTGCCACTGATTAGCCATTGGTCAAGTCGATGCTTACTGAGGCTGCGCGCGCTATAGTCACTGTCGTCACTATCGCTTTTTTTTTTCTTGAAACGAGACTTAACGCTTCAGTTCTTTGAATCATGCTTGTGTTGCTACGAAAACCAGTCCTCTTTCAAAACATTACTGCTGCCGCTGTTATAAGCTACATTTTCGGAATAACTATGGGTGGTTTAAGAGGGGGGTACAGTGTATGTGAAAAAATTGTGGCATTTCTAAAGAGTTCCCTCAACGTTTCTCTTCTAGAGCCTTTTTTTTCTGGACACAATGCTTTTAAAATTCATGAACACACCACATAAGCCTCTGAGTCCTCTCGATCCGTCGCTCCTTAAATGACTTACTTGTGATTTCCATTCCACCAAGAGGGAGTTGCCCACCACCAGTTAAAACTTTGTCTGGATAAATTGTTTCCTTTCAAACAAATCAAGCAAGTCAGAGCATCAGACGAAGTAAAAACTTAATTAAACAGGCCAAAAAATATTCCGAAGCCTGGAAGCATTTCTTTTACAACAACTGCTTGATGGCCAAGGTCGATTTGCAAAAAGAATCAGCTAAGATAACTGGGACTGCACTCGTTACAATTATTGTATCAAGACCATAGATTATTTTTCCAAAACAATACTTATGGGTGCACATATCCAAAGAACGTTTTATAAAAGCGGCCCCAGGAGCCGATGATCTTTTAATTTGTTTTGTTATCACTTGCACGGTTCTTTTACAACTGTATCAGTTAAAATCCTTGCAAGGGTTCCAGTCACTACAGTCTCATAAAACTCGCACACACGCAGTCGCTTTATAATGGGACTCCCACGCCAAAAAATGATACTTTGTACTACAACAATCTGTCGCCAAATGCTGACCTTACTTCCGCCTCCCCCATCCCCCTTCCCCCAGCCAGCCATTTTTGCTCCAATGACAACCTTGAAGTAACAAGAATTTTTACCTCAGAGAAAGCTGATAATAATTGGGCACTGGTGAATCGGTCTTGAACAAAAGTAACTCTCACCTGCCCTGTAGAATCCACACCCCAGCCATGAGGAATTTCTACTCCTTTCCTGTTTGCCATTTCTATCTGAAGTAAAAAAGACAAAAGGGACAGTCAAGGCCTGAACTGGTCATTTGCAAAGTTTTACAGTTCGTGTAACTTGCAGAGGATATTTAGGTTGTGGCAATAGTATGAATAAATATTAAAAAATTTCAGTAACCAAACATCCAGGCCATTGGTGATGGATCCGGGTAGAGCCTAATCACACCGCTCTCCCACCAACCTTCCCAGATGGGAAGTTTATAGTGACCTTATGATTCGACAACGGCGACGCCGATGAAAACGTCGCTAAAAAATCGACTTCGCGTCCTTTAAAACTTTTTGCCCTTACCCAGTTACTTCTAGGTACATGTAGTTAAAATTAGGTTGGAACTGAAGAGAGGGAACCGCGTCCGAGTTCAGAAAAAGAGAGAGTAAAAATTGTCGCCTTGCCATTCCCGTTCTCAAGTCAACTCAAAATGTACAAAACAGCGTGATGCACGTGCAGAGTTGTTGTTTTGCTCATTAAACACTGCTTATTTTAAGTCCTCGTTGCCGTTGCCGTTGCCGTCGCCGTCGTAGTTTCGTAATGTCCGTTACGATGTCACGACGGCGACGGCGAAAGCGACGGCAACCGCAGCGTACCGGTTAAAAATTCCAGGTTTAATTAAGGTGTTCCGTTAACACCAAATGACCTTAAACGTAAGAAAATTAAGACGCCTAGCCGTTAAAATTTTCGTGTGAACAAAGCGAAAGTTTTTTTTTTTTTTTTTTTTTTCAGGCGCCCCCAGCCACGGACCCGGTAGTGCAATGGTCAGTGCAATGGCCGAACGACATCACGATACTTAACAGAGCCGGAGTGCAATGGCTCTGCCGAGCAACGCCTGAAGGAGGGTACACCAGTACGCCAAAATCGCCCAGGAATCGAACCTGGCCCCCCGGAAGCGCCCCCGCCTAACGGGGCACCTGAGCGAGTCGTAGTGCAAGGACTGCTATAAGGTAACGGGTCCCACAGTGCAGAGAACTGAACACTGTAGGTCCCTTACCCGCGTCAGGAAAGTATTGAAAGGTCCCGTGTGAACGAAGTGTCTGATCAAATTTCCCCGCTGATTCTAAAATTTGTCCGGTGCCGTGTGGTTGCAAGTGCAGAACACTTTTTTGCATATTTCTTTACCGTCGCTGCACAACTACGACGTAGCTACGACGTGAAATTGCCAAATTTCATGTTTTATTGAGAACGTTAAAATGCGACAACGAATCACTCTTTTCTTACGAATTCAACTTCCTGGAGAGTTCGCCTTCATTTGGCATAATCGCCCTGAAGTTTCAAAAAAGGAGAAGTTACTTTTACTTTTTAAGTCTTCGCCGCCCTCGACGCAGTGGCGCACCTTTAAAAACCCCCCTTATGATGCAAACGTCATAAAACTATACCCGGTAATTCTTCCTAACGTTTCCTGCCAACTTCCCATCCACTTACCTTTCCAAGAGCAACAGAACTTGTTGCCATATCAAGAACAAAGCTGTCGCCATCTTTTCCTGGAGCAGCAACTGATATAGGATTAGTACCTACTGTAACCTGGCAGAGGAAAAATGATCTCTTAACTTGAGGTCTACAAATCACACTAGGCCGTGCGTGTATAAATAGCTCCAATATCCACATACAAATTCTCCAAACTCATTTCCATATATGTCTTACAGAATCTGTGGAGAGATTTTGTTGAAAAACCAACGCACTTAAGCTTTAGGGATCATCTTTTTAATTCTCCCAACCATTTCTCCTGAGTATGTATTTATTTTCAGTATTAAGGGATTGATGTTGGCCTATCTTGGGACTTATTGGGTAAAACAGCCACTTTTAGTGTCGTAAAACAACGCTCCTCGAGGATCATTGTGTGATGACACTAAAAACAGCTGCAAGGTGGTTGAATGTCTTACTTTAAAACAGAAGGGGAAGGGGGTTCTTTGCTTTTTGGAAAAATTTGACCTGCTCTTGAACTCTCTAAACCATGAAAGTATCATTTGTAATGTCTCAGTGGCGAGGCAATAGTCAGAATTTTTTCTCTTGAGGCGCAGTAGGAGCTGGAGTTTTTTGTGCGTTTGGTCATCTCAGTGAGTCGCGTTTTATAACACACCACCTACCCCTGAACTCAGGGGACTAACATTAAGCAAGAGAAAGTCGGCAAAGAGAATGTGGTTCAATCAATCTCTGCAGCTGCAACAAAAATAGAAAACTCAAGGAACTTGATAATTAAGTGCATCCTATGGCAAAAAAAAAACAACAACAACAACAATGAGCAAAAGAAAAAGGATGGCTTGAGCACTGATACCAGTGCCATTTTCCCTCTCCTCGCCCAGCTGCACGTACGTGTGCATGTGCCTTTATACATAGCTGTCTCTAAAATGCACATACCTACCATAATGATAATTTTATGGCAGAACTTTTCAATAGCAACTACTGGGATATATCTTACAGGTCAAACCTAGGTCGATTCTTAATTTCCTTTGTCTCTTTAAGCCCTATATTCATGAACAATCAGGGCTAGGAGACAATTAAAGGATATAGAGAATCAACCTAGGTTGAAAATTTTCAACCTGAATTTAATTTTGACCTGTAACGTATACAAGAGAAAATCTAATAAGAATTAAAGGTCCTTTAAAGTAAACATACCTCACGTGCTCTAGTTGGCACTACCAGTGGTGAAGTGTTTGTGAGACTCATCCCCTAAAACAATAATCAGTAAAGCACAAGGTTATGATGCCACTCAAAAGGTAGATAAGACTATCCACTGGATAAATCTCTATCCACTGGATAGGGCAATTGGTTCCCCTTAGGCTAATTTGATCCACTGCGTAGTGATCTATCTGGAGGATAGCGCTATAAGCTATTGAACAACTGGGGCCTAGCTGGTTTATATTGCAAGCATCTATACAGTCAAACCTGCCTGCATCGGTCGCCCTTGGAAAATGGCAAGGTGACAATTATACAGGGTGACTGCCACATACAGGACGGGTGAACTTTGCAGAAATTAAATATAAGGCAACGGAAAATTTGACCATAATATACAGGGTGACCACTATATTATACAGGGTCATTATATACAGGTTTGACTGTATTTTAAATTTTTTTTAACAAAATATCAAATACAATGACAGTGCTTGTTTTTCACAGCCCAAATATATGAAATTGAGTATTCTGACTGCCTCATGAGCAGCCTTGAATCTCACAATCTGGACCCAATTCTGTAGTGCTTATGGCTTACAGCTCTGAGACACATCTCCTGAAACAGTTTACTTTGTTTTTCAAAAGGGTGTGGAAAGTGATTGTGAGCTTAATTAACGACATGAGGAAGGCACAAGAACTTTACTGCACTTTTCACAAACATGCGAATTAAGTTCAAAAGCCAACTGACGATTGCACTCTTCGCTGCCGTCAATCATCTTAATGGATCTCTTAGGAAAAAAAACTTTACTTTAACGGGTTCAAAAGGTCATGGTTTCTGATTTGTGATTGGTGGATTTTGAACCGTTTTGTGTGTTTCTGTGTTTCAAGGTTCGTTGCTTGTGATCATAATTATGATTGACTGCAGCGAAAAATGCAATTGAGAAGGCGGCTTTTGAAATTAAGAGTTCACATGTTTGTGAAAAGCGCAGTAACTAGACTGGTGAGGGATGTTTAAAATTGAGATAATCTTAATTGGTTAAGCATTTTTAGAGATGAGGACATAGTATATTGTATTAAATCACCATCCTCACTAACTGCCAAATTGTCATTCTACAAAACCAAAAGGGTGTCAGTAGAATAAAAGTGATATTATTATTTACAATGAGGCCTTGCTCCACAGCTTTCATGGTGTACCAACCAGCAATTCCATAATGATTTGAGCCTGGCAGAATAATAATATTATCATAAATTTCATAAATGAAACCAGGAGGTTTACAATTAATACTATTATATTATTTAAGCTGAAACATGAAATCTTATGGAAAGTAATGATAAACTATCTTAAGGCCTTGGCAAGTCTACATGTATTTTATTGATGAAATTTGGCAAGGTAAGTATTAATATTTATTACTTCTCCTTTGAAAAGCTGAAAAGAAAAGGGCAATTATCAAAATTTTGATCATAGTAGCACTTTAAACTAAAATTGACAATAGGTCTTTATCAACTACCCCCTTACTTCAGAAACTTGACATATACAATAATTAACCTCTTAATCGTCTGGAAGATCAAGCAATTTGTCACAGATCACATCTGGGCCTCCCAGGTTTCAGTCTTGTTCAAAAGTAAAATCATGCAATTAATATAAATAATAATACTTTAATACATGAAAACATCTTTATGAAATGGAGACATCTTTTGGTTTATGAAATAGATTACTTCACAGTAGTTTATAACCACAGTAGTTGATAACCCTAACGCTTATCCACTGGGTGGTGATTTGGTAAGTGGTGGATCTCTGAGTGCTATTAATGCGCTGCTGGAACAGTTGGGGCCTGATAAATCACTATCCAGTGGAAATGTGCCAAGGAAACACACAGTGGCAGTCAGTGAATAGTCGGATTTCTCTATTGCATATGCTGCATTAACATTAGACAACCAGGGTATGGACAATATTACTATAAATATTAACACAATAACATTCATGATTATTTACACCAAAAACAAGTCTAGCTTGCGTAAAACTAAGATTAATCTACCTGTGCTGGGTTTAGGTGAATAAGAGGCTGTCCACACCTTGGTGCCCAGGAAACAGTGTTGGGTCTACACAATGAGTACTCAATATGTAACTCATACAAAGTTACTCCATTTCTCCCTGTCAGACACCATTTTAAAACATAAGCTTAGCAGCAAATACAAAGCAGAGAACTGCCCCACAAGTAAAAAAATCGGTCTACACACAGGGACCTGTTGCCCACTTTTGTGCCAGAGTACAAGGTTTTAACCTTGCACTCCGGCACTGGTTCGTGCCTGAATTCTAGCATGGGTACTTGAAATAAAGGTGTATTCACATTAGTGCCCAGCGAGTATCCTACTTGAGCACCATTCCCTGCATGTGCGTCAAGTGTGAATGCTGCTTAAGTCTGTCCATAAGTATAAGAAATTTGCATGTATAAATTGACACTAGATAAAGGATCACCTACATGTAGCCACACCCTTTTTCCTTCTTTGCATGTGGCTACTTTAAGCCTAGATAAGACTGTTACCTCTACAGACTACCCAGCCAATTCCGGTGTCTTGTGCTTTCTTCATTGCCAACTCATTGCAAAAGTTTCCAACGACCTACAAGTCAACATATAGTAACCAAATGAATATGGAATGCTACATGATCTTTTGTTCTGTATAATATTATAGCAGAGCTCTTGTCTCTGTCCGCCTGTCCACACCACAGGGCAACTAACGTGAATGACATTTCTTAGCTGTAACATCTAATAAAAAAAAAAACAGACATGCTAGCATAAGCATACGGGCCCGGGGGCGGGGCGGGGGGGGTTGAGGGGGTTTGCAGTCCCCCTAAATTTTGGGCAACTCAGACTTTTTGGGCAGCAAGAGAAATTTGGGCAAAGCCAGTTTTTAAGGAAGTTTCCATGTTTCTTTTTTATTATTTCGAAGAGATAGATACTTCTATTTTAACCTGAAGTCAGCGTGAAGGACGTTTCAACAGTGTATGGCAGATAGCATCAGCAAAAAGTCTGAAAATGAAGAAGTGCCTGACCAGTTCTCAGTTCGAATTATGAGAAGCTAGGGCACTCAGACAGTCATCATCGCACTGCCTTCAAGTATTGTAGGTGAACACGTAAGACAAAAGCAGCTGACACCGGAATCGCACCACAGTATCAAGCCCGCATAACAGACATAGTTTAACCTTGGGTAGTAGGGTCTACGAAGCAGCACTGATATCCTTGTTCTGGCCCCCCAATGGACCCAACAAATTACTCAAAGTTGGTTTCAAATTTCCTTTCGTCTTGATTGGCAAATCGACAATGGCTTTTTAAGAAGGCCAATCATGACGCACACTTAAATCCTGGTATATAAGTGGAGGCCCAAGGCTGTTTTGCAGACGGACTTAACCAGAGTTGAGTTTCTTCTGAGGTGCAGGCTAACCACTGTATTAGCATTTACTACGCATCCATCAACAATGTGCTCTCTGAGCTTGAGCTCAGGTTTAGCAGAAATGATCAGTAACTACTCTGTGCTTTGGGAGGGTCACAGTGAAACACCTGATAAAGAAAGCTTCTCCAGCAATGCTAAATTTTACAAAATTGACGGTGAGATCCGGTACGTGAGTTTTCATCATGTGTGCGGATTAGGCTACATGACTGTTCCAGAAATGCTGGAGACAATGCACGAGAATGATCTATTTGATATGTTTCCAGTGTTTTCTAATGTGGTACATATCTTTGGAATGAAACCTGCTACATTGCATTGTGTTCCGCAGAACGATCATTCAGTGCGTTGCGCAGATTGAAAACTTAGTAACCTCTGCAGCACCATGGGACAACAACGTGTCAGTAGCATCGCACTTATTAACATTGAAAGGCATAATTATGTGAACTCTCTAATCAACAATATGATGGATCGTATCTTTGATATCTTTGGCTGCATGGCAAAGACAGCTTAATTAACATGTTTTATGTGCTCATAAGATAGATTCATATGTAAGAATAATTTCACATCACATGTAGGCCTATGTTGTTGCATCATATGACATTCATTTCTTTCCGACTGTTACGTGAAAATTTGGGCAACAGGCGATAACGTTTTGGGTAAATTGGTTACCACCCTCCCTGGCAAAAAAATTGCCCATAAGCCTATGCATGCTAGAGATCAGACTTTCATGATTTTGTATTCATCAACTCAGACATTATGTAGTAAAGAAAAAGCCATTTTGATTGACCAAACACCAGGAAGGGGGGTTCAGGACAAACTATACTACAGTAACTATAAATCCTCTATTAAGCTTCCTCTTTCAAATAAGCCCTCCCTCTCTAATAAGGCCCCCCCCCCCCTTTTCAGGGGAAGAAAGTTTTAAGCCCCCTACATCCCTCCCTCCCTATTTGTCACTATCAATTGAAATCAATAAAAGATGGACTGATCCAGTATTGTTTAGTCATACGCTGGTAGTTCAGATTTGTTTTGATCTTTGATTTCAAGACCTCTAACGTCATTCGCTTGAGGATTTTCACTTTGCATTCTTAGTTTGTACCATCTTCTGGTTCTTTGAAAAAGCAGTATGGTGCCCCATTTTGTTTAATTAACTAAGTGGCCCCTCTCTGTTAAGCCCCCCCCCCCCCTCCCTCCCTCAAATGTGCTTGAAATATACAAACCCCCTAGGGGCTTAATAGAGGATTTACGGTAGATTAGACATTGAGGAGTCAAGTCAGTCAAATCAGCATACATGAACAAACAAAAAAATATTAAAATAAATAAGTAACTTAAACTAGCAGACAACCAGATGGCAGATAGGAGAGTGTAAAAAATTATGGATTCAATTTTTTTCTTTTTTTTAACAACCACTTACTGGTCCAAGCAGGTTGTTCCCATCCACAAGTGCTGTAGCAGAAGTCTCATTCATCACTTCAGGCTTTCCTTCCAGAACTGTGGTACCAACTTCAATATCATGAACATACATTTCTAAAATTACCAAAAAAAGGCTTTTGTAAAGTTTGGTGCTAGAACTGGAAACACAAACCTTCGTTGCTATTTCTGAATTAACAGTGACATACCTCCCCTGGCACCTTTCTACAGCTAGTGTATCTCAGATATTTTTATCCAGGTCCCATAAATACCAATGAAGCTCTCATGAGCAACCACCTCATGTGTGAGGAAGGTAGAGATGGTCATTTACTAGAATGATATTGGTGGTCCCTTGTGATGGCTTACAGGGTGGATGCTTTGCATTTTTGTATATTACCACTGGAACAACTTACTCAGTTTGTATTCCTGTATGTAAAAGTCAATGAGCCATTATATATTTGCTTATGTTCTGTATTAACTTCAATAATTTTGATAAATTTTTCAGGATTCAATATTGACCTTTCTTTCAAAAGAACTTAAAAAAGGAAAGACCACGGAAAGGTGTCCATAATCAATTGTTTATGGGAGGGGTCATGGTTGAAACAGGTGAGCCTGGCTGATCACTTGCAAGAGCTTTGACTAAACAGGTCTTCATATATTCATACTGCTATAATAATGGAGACTTCTGTAATAGGCTGCTATATAGGGATAATAAGGGCCATTTTCTTAGTTATCTGCTTTAGGCACTTCCATCAGGTACATGTGAACTTTGCAAATGAGAGAAATATGATTCTATAGTGCAAGGCCTGTCAATGAGGGGTTTTTTTGAGGGCCAGAGCCAAGTATACAATGGTGCCCTGGGGGGTGGGGGGTGGGGGGAGTTACTTGGGTTATTTTTGCTGGGTATGTGCCGCTGGCCTCACAGAGCCCCTACCCCATTATATGTCTATTCCACTGTGGTCAGTTATCGACCCCATCTTAGCCACTTTTGTGCAAATATGTAATTTTCACAATCCCAACTTAGTCACTTTCTATTTTTATGAACTGACCCATTTTTTAGATTCAATGAAGAACACTTTACTTTTCATCTGCAGTACAAACATTCTGGTACGTTTGCTAACCGTAAATATGAAGAACTGTCTTACCCCAAAAAATCCGAAAATGTGCAACCCCATTCTAGTAACTCTATTGAAATATGTGACCCCATTATAGTCAGTCCAGTGGTAAAAATGCGACCCCATCCAGCGGCACATCCCCATTAGCCTCTTATAAGGAGGTACCCCCCCCCCCCTGGGTAATGGTGTTACTTTCACATAAAATAACCATATTCTCATGAAGAAAAATGATTCTGCATCTATTTGTTAAGAATAAAAGTTAAAACCTGTGATATGCCCACTTATGGAACTCACAAAATCCGAAATTATGGAATTTGGTCTTAGGAACGCAGGTTCACCTTTTCCGGGGGGAACAATCACCACCCGCCTGGATTATCCTCTAGACATTTGCATTTTTTGCCTCCAATCTTGTTTTGCTTATGAGTTCGATAAAATGGTCAGAATGTGAATGAAAACGTTGGCGATGATATTTCAGAAATTTACACACGGGTTCTGTTTGACGTTCCGTAATTTTCTACTCTCCCACCCATCCCCAGTTTCAAAGAAGAGGCACGATAAAGTTAAAAAACAATTCAAATTAAGCCATGTCTTTGTGCACGTACTTGTAAAGCTTTTCCGCTAATATAATTCACGAAGACTAAAATTGATCAATAATTAAACCACTTATTTATCTCAACGTATGATATGTATCACTTAGAAACACTCAGATCTCACCTAATCTATTTAATCCATGGCTAAAGTGTCCTCTCGCATCCCCCGCGACAAGAACTTGTGATAGGGCTCGGCAATGTTCCTTCGGAGTTCCAACAGCCCTCATACACCGCTCAATAAACGATTCCGCTTCTTCTACAGCCACACATTTGTGCTCATCTAACAATCGTCCACTAGTAGATAGGTTTCGAATCGATCGTACGAGACAGCTACACAAGAACTTACTTCGGCCTCTACTGACTCCCGCCATGTTGAGAATTTTGTCACACGTACCTGCATGCGTGAACCTAAAAGCAATTGACACTCGATTGTTGTCTCCTCGTCAGGTCACGCAAGTATCAATTTCGTGCTGTTTCTTTCTTTTCTTTTATCCGACTATTGTTGGTTTTCACATGACGTCACTAAGATTCAAACTAAAAAACTATCGATCCTACCGAGATGCATTAGAGCAGCTGAAAACTAATTTTCATACAAATTTTTTCTTCAAAAGGGTTCTTGGTTTTGTGATAGAGGACGCTTGCATTTCTAAGTTTTCGCGTGACACGGCATTTACATGACGGCCAAGAGAGCTGTCATGTAGGTTAAAAAAATGACTTATTTCAGGAGATTTTGCTATTTAAACAGTGCATGTATTAGAAAAAGTATTACTTTAATGTTTTCTGAGTTTCTCGAGGAATAAATTCACGCTTTTGAGGCAAAACTCGGTAACAGATGTTTCTGTTGGTTTCCGTCCGCCATGTTGGAGCTCATCCAGGTGAGCACCAGCATGGCGTCTCCATACAAATCTCTATAAATTATGGCAAAACATTTCTTCGGATATCTCGTATACGAAATATTCCTCTTACCTGAATCTTGGCGAGGGTCTTTGTATATGTACCTCCTTTCATTTCCCAGATTCTGGACTTTATCTATTAGACGGTTTTGATTTTTATTTTGATCTATTTTGAATGGCGTGACACTGAAAACCAGCAATTAAAAATACACATATTGGAACGAAAGAAATGCAGCAGCTGGAAATAAAGCTAAAGAAGACACCAGGGTATTTAAATGCGCCAGCCGGCACCAGATCCTGTAACACCAGGGGGAGGTGAAGGTTACAGAGGGGGTAATGGAGAGGGAATTACTTGCTTCCCTCTCCCTTAGGCCAGGCGATATCCTGGCAACTGAGAAGGTCATACAGCTACATTACCGCAAAAATGTTCATTTCAAATAAACAGTGTTGTATCTTTCTTTCCCACAATCGTACAATTTTACAATCGCTATTGGGTTTGGCGAACACGTGGGTAATAATTCAGATGATTTTTCTCCCGCCTTCGCGTTCCTCGCACATTAGTCAAATTTTTATTCATTTCTCTTATTCATTCTTATTTGTTTGTCTGTCCTGTTTCGAAGTACACGCTGTATTATTTCTATTTATTAAGGCCAGGGGCCAGTCATTGTTTATAAGACGGGGGAATGAGAAATAACCATCTTTTCTTTTCAACTTTCCCACGTCAAAGTGAATATAATCTAGATTTTTTATTCCTCAGGTATAGGGAAAGAGTCTAAAAAGTGCCTATTACCCTTAAACGTTTTTGTTATGTTAACTGAAAGAACACATCAGTCCCTACTAGAACTGCGTTTTTAAGGGAAACTTAGATTTTTTGATAAATTTCTTTGGCACACACGTTCCATTGATCACGAAGATGTTGGGCTCATGTGTGACGTCATGAGACATAAATTTAGGCCGACTGGAAAGGCCTGGATAGGTGGCGCAAAAAGGGCAGGGGTGGAGGGTGGATCAAGTACATGATCATAGACTATCAGCAAAGTATTTGTAGTTCAATATTCCTAAACGGTGGGGCATATAGAGTCGGGACGGGAAGCGCGAAACTTTCACCAGCCAGTTGTAAATTTTCACTCGCACAGGGCCTGCCGTCCAAGATAATGGCCCATTTTCGAGTAGTATGTAGCCTCTTCATCAACGTGAGGCTTGCTGCACAATCATACATCTAAACTAGTTCAACTCGCGTGTTAATTATTACTTCGCCACCCCTTAAAGGTCGGTACACACTAGGCGACAAGTTGCAGCAACAATTCGCGGCGACAGAGGGTACAGGTCCTGCGACGAGTTGCAGCAACATGTTGCGGCGACACATCGCAGCGACAAATAACTTCGTGTGTACTGGAGAAATTTGGTGAAACTCTTTGTCTCTGCAACAGAATTTTGTCGCCGCGACGCACAAATTCTGTCTGATTTGATTTTTTGCAACATGTTGCAGCGACAAAATTCTGTTGCAGAGGCAAAGATTTTCACAAAACTTTTCCAGTACACACGAGGCGATTTGTCTCTGCGACGTTTTGCTGCAACTTGTCACCTAGTGTGTACCGACCTTAAAGGTAACCTGTGATCAGGCGGTCCTTCTTCCCTTTTGTTTGGGAACAGGTTACATCAAATTAAAGGTAATACGGATTCCAGAATCCAGCAATTTTTGCTTGTGGACTCGAATCTGAAATCCTGGGTTTGGAATCCAGAATCCCGCTAACGATCCTGGGCTTGCATCCGGAATCCAAGTTCCACTGACAGGGAATCCTGAATTGAATACTATGTTAGATTACCTCCGGCTTACCCGCATGGGGTGAATTACCAATATACATGAGGATGATCGTCGGGCTACTAGCAATTCTTAAATGCTTATTCAATTTGTGGTTCAGCCGCTCCAGATCTCCCCGTCATCCAGTCGTAGGAATTAAGACGTCTCCTGCATCCAAGGCCATCCCGATCCCAGTCTTTAACGCCGGAATGCGTGGAAAGTTGACACGAGTTCATTAGCCTGCGAAAACAGCCGTCAATCCTCAACGTCGCTAGCAGTGAAGAGCGAGGAGAAACGGCAGTTTTCGCAGGCTACGAGTTAATTTCCGCAGTCATGCCGACCGAAACGATCTGCGTCCTCAGTGGCGGATCCAGACACTTTAGATAAGGGGGGGGGGGGGGGGGGGCCTCCCCTGGATTCGCCACTGGTCCTGGTCATTTTACTCGCCAAATAAGCCCCGTCGATTCTTTTCGCGCGAGGCTCTGAGGAGAGTGCGTTCCATGTCAGACAAAACCATCGTACTGCTCCACTTACTTTGTAAACAACTATGAATGAAAAAGCTCTTGAATGCAGAGGTTCATTCAAAGCGTAAATAAAACCTACGGGTTCCCTCTTGCCCGATCTCTAATGTAGAGATGCTCTGCCAGACGTCACTTGAAGAGGGAATTAGACAAAACTAAATGCAAGGCTAGCAATACGGCAAAGGAGGGTTCCCAACGGGAGTTCTTCAATCCCACAATCCCGACCCAAATTTCGTACAATCCCGTAATCTCGAAGGACTTTAAGAAAGTCTACATCCGTGCTTCCTTTTGGATTTGCTGATTCATTTATACCTTCTTCTAACTTTTTGAGCGGTTACATTACTGTTTCACTGGCTTTTCCACTGTTTGAATTTGGTAAATTTAGTGACAAAGCTCATTTAAGGTATCTACCTAATGCAAACAACCCCAATTGCAATGAGAAAGCACTATGATGGGCCCTGGAAAGGAGAAATTTAGATTAGGAACAACATCGACGCGCCCTCGGAGAATGTGAAATTGTTTCAACATTACATAAAAGCATAAATCACTGGATTTCATTTATTACATCACCTATCCCATGGTTGTAAAATTACTGGGGAAAACAGAGGAATAACAATAAATTATTGAGTTCCCAGTCAAAATAAATGTGCTCATAATTACAACAAAATCTTCAGTCAGCAACACGCCAATATAAATTGATTTAATACTCGAAAAAGATTAAGTAGCCACAGAAGCAGCAAATGTGCATGATTTTCACGACGTTGGTAAATGTGCCACTCCCAATTTGTCAGCAAGGTCATTCTGAAAAGCAGAAAATCACCTGGTCAATATTTTTCCACTTAAAATGATGGACATTATAAGAAATTTTTTTAGTATTATTATTTCAGAACAGTGACATACAGTACAGCAAAACCTAAAGGGGATAAATACAGTTTAGAACTGCATCTAGTTTGAACAGTGTAGCAAGTTGTCTTGCTTATTTCCCTCTACAAACAATACCGCACAACCTGGTCTGCAATAACTACAAAGCTTTTAAGTTATGACATTCATAACTGTAAAGTGTACAACAAAACCGTAGGGAGAACAAGATGTCTCACTTGTGATACGTTTCGCCTACTGCTCTACGATGTCACCTATTTTCCCACACTTTCACCTTGTCAAGTACTCTCTATCATCGCGCAACGCTTCCCCTGCCTCCACCAAAGACTCGTGCCTGGAGATAAACTTTGGGATATACCCTGCCAATAGCTTTTGGTCATCACAAGACAGTACGACTTAGCATGTAGCAACGCCCCTCCACTGACTGGGCCAGTGTGAAGTACACCTAGCCAGAAATTCTAAGCAGTCATTGTAAGTAAGGGCAAGAGAGGAATTCACGTCATCTATATCAAAGAAAGTTGACAGCAGGCCAAATGTACGTCTGTTAACCTGTGTTACTGTATCTCTATTAGATCTCGTGATCTTGTGTGATATTACTGGTATCTACTTTCATTGAAATAGCTTAAAATTCCTTGTTCAACTAAATTTCAATATTAAAGAATTAAAAGGAGCTCCGCTTGCAAGCTTCGCCAGATCTACATGTCAAGTAAGATTTTTTCTGCGACCAGCAGTTACCAGCATTCTTTTAGACGGAAGACCGAGCAATTTTGTGGAAATATTCTATTCTTGGAAAAATTCCCCTACAAGTTATTGTTTTTCCCCGTGGTTTTTCTCACTCTCAATTTCCATATAAACACTAGTACTTACCAAAGAATGTAAAATGTTTACGTGATAATAAATTCCACTATCTTGCTTCACTTTGCGCATGTTTTCTTTTTCCGGATCACCTGCTACAAGTACTGCTGGCTCACCCTCTGCCTAAAAAATTCGCATCAACTGGATTACTGAGCTCATCAAAATGACCTTGACTCACTGTTTTAAAATTTTTTGTATCAGACTTAGCCATAGGGTAAAGGTGTCCTCATGTGTATGTTTTAGTTTTGGCGTTTTGTACAGCACAATTTTTACTTAAAACGATGTCATACCATCACATTCCACATCATGCGGAACTACGTCTTTTAAATCGCCATTGAGTTCCTTTTCCTCACAGTGTAATTAGCATTTATACAATACGGTGAATGCTAAACGCGCTGCGATTGGCCGTTGTCCTCGATCTACTAGGGTACAGACAGCCCCCAATAGCGAAAACATTTTTGAAAACTGCGAGTCTCTCGTAGCGATGGCACACCTTGGAAACTGTTGTGAAGATTTCTTGCAGTTTCCAGGCATTTCCAAGTCTTTAGGAACTCCTTCTCTCCCCGTTTCTCCATTTTTCTTCTTTATGAATAGCTCCATCTAAACTTTTGTCGAGGCTTACATTTGATCCGCAATAATCTCACGAACATTTTCAAAACCACGCGCCATGCTGAAACCAAGAATATAAAGTACAAGTTTCCCATGACGTCATTCATTTATCTGTACTGTAATAGATCATTTGCAAAGACCAATCAAAGCGCGTGTAATATTCATATCATTGTATAACACTGAAAAAACAGCAAAGTGCTCTTATTACAACAACAAAGAAGAGGGTCTAGTGGAAACCAACCCTAAAAAATGGTGGAAAGGCATTAAGTCTCTTACTGGGCAGGACACTTCAAATAAACAGGAATGGCACCATCAATTCCTTATTGACCCCATAAATAGTCCTGAGTTGCTCGCCACCCAAATTAATGAGTTCTTCACTAGCATAACAGAGGAGTTTGAACCATTGAAACCAGTCCAAACCCCGCCAAATGTGATCTCATCGGATTTGTTTGTCTCCTTAGAAGAAGTCTCATCAGATTTACAGAAGTTGTCAACACAAAAAGCAGTGGGACCAGATGGAATATCAAATAAGTTATTAAAGGAATTCGCACCTGAACTAGCACCACTAATTCAAGATATCTACAATCAATCACTAAGAGAGGGTTTTGTGCCTGACACTCTGAAACAGTCAATTATTACACCAGTTCCTAAAGTTTGCCCCCTCAAGACATTAAGTCAGATTTGAGACCAATTGCACTCACAAGTTGCCTGGCAAAGGTATTAGAAGGTTTTACTAACAAAAGGCTTTTGGCACAGGTGTCAGACACTATTGACCCACGCCAATACGCACGCCATGGACACTCAACTGTGCAAGCACTCATCTACTTAATGCAAGCAAAACATGAGGCTATCGATTCGGGAAACTGTTCAGTCCGAATCTTTTTTGCAGACTTTACTAAAGGTTTTGACCTCATAGACCATTCAGTATTATTAGATGAGCTCAAATCCTTTAATATCGATCAAACTTTGTTTTTCTGGGTACGGTCCTTTTTAACCAATCGAATTCAAGCTGTGCGCGTTGGTTCGTCCCTGTCACCATGGAAACAGGTCAACGGAGGTGTGCCACAAGGGACAAAACTAGGATTAACACTCTTTGTTGTCATGATAAACAAGTTGCTCAATAACTGGTATATGCGTACTAAGTATGTTGATGACACTACTGCATTCGAGATTATCCCAAGGAACTCCATTAGTGTACTAGATATAGTTGTCCGTGAAATTCATGATAATTGTATTGAACATAAGATGAAGCTAAATCCAAAGAAATGTAAAGAGATGTATGTAGATTTCATGAAAAATTCAATCACAACTTTACGACCTATATCTATTGGAAACAAAGAAGTAGAACGTGTACGAACATATAAGCTTTTAGGAGTTATAATTAGTGATGACCTTAAATGGAATGCGCATGCTGAATACGTAATTGCCAAAGCAGCTAAGAGATTGTATGCACTTAGATTATTGAAGCGCGCAGGAGTAATGCCAAAAGACATACTAAAAGTATACCTAAGTAATGTTAGGTCAGTATTAGAATACGCTGTGCAGGTGTGGCAGGATATCCCTGCATACCTGTCTGACGCTATTGAATCAATACAAAGAAGAGCCTTGGGAATAATATTTCCTAACTCTAGCTACCAGCAAGCGCTGTATCAGGCTAATCTTACATCTTTAGCTAGTCGTAGGGAACTTTTATGTCAAAAGCTAATGGCTGATATGTGGGATGTGAGCCACCCAATATCTTTCCTGGCTCCGCAAGAGACAATAAGAACAATACCATATCAATTAAGATCAGGGAATACAATACCAACAAGAACAATGAAAAAGACTAAGAGAGCGAATGACTTTTTTACATTTAGATTTGGATAAATTATACAATTATACAATTACTGTTGTAAATGGTTATTAGTATTATCTTGTAAAGTTTTGTAAATTTCACTGTTTATTCAGTTATATTATCTGCTAGAAGTGTCAATAAACTATTATTATTATTATTATTATTATTATTATTAAAAGACACACGGTAACATGGAATATATTTGTTAAATGCATTTAATATCTTTGCTACAAAATAGGGGAGTACATACGGGCTCCATATTTCTGTATTGATCCATCAGATACTGCATCCTGTCCTCAAAACCGTCAGCAAACATTTGTGGATTAACAGCCACAAAGCAATGACCCTAAGAAAATAAAAACATTTACGTTCTAAACAGGATGCTTTAACGAAGAAACGTGGAACAATTTGAAAAAAAACCGCTTGACATTAGCTGGAGAAATCATCTTATTCTCTCTTCGTATTAAAGGTACAATTAACAAGACTTCACGAACTGAATTTACAGTACAACTACAGGTCACCCAGACTCGGTGATAGTACCACAGTAAGGTTTCAGTAAAATTACAGTGTTTGTATGGGGTAAACATACAATCTTAAAATTTGTAGGAAATACTAAATAAAGGTCAATGAAACTTACTCCGCTGCAGTTAGTTGTTGTAGTTCTTAATGCTCAAATTCACCCTCCACACAATACAATACACAAAGTAGGAAGCACGAGATGACATCGCGACCGCCATACTCCCTTTTGAACACAACTTTTCCCACGAAATTCATTGTCTGGGGAAACATTTTGCTTTCATGAAAAACGTTTGCTATCAATATTTAAATTTTTGTACTTTCACTAACTAATTGTTTTCTTAAGAGCTGCTGATTGGCCCACAACCAACTTTCGCAGAATTTATTGTTATTTTGCTGTGATCCGATTGTCTAGGTGGCCCTGGTTACAATAGTCCTACAGTAAACGATTACTTATCATTTATTGTTTTGCTTTATATTTGTAGATTGGATACTGTCATGATTTCTCACTGGGCGCCACCTCCACCAACGCCAACAGTTAACTGAAATACGTTATGGCAAGAGGTGCTGAGCCCAAAGGCTGAACAGAGCGGGAACTCAGGCACAAAAGTTAGCCATTGTTGCGGGAAAAGGGGGAGGGGCGACAACTTAATGTCTGGTGTCCAAAACAGGTTTAACCCAGATAAACAGGATACAGACCTATTTAAACTAATATTATCAATACATTCGTAATTACTGGAGACCTGTAGATTAGTAGGCAAGGTGAATCTTAACTTAAACTTGTTTCTGCCACTGTCTGCTTCGCTTTGACGACTACTCTCACGTTTTTCCCCCGAAATGACGCAAGTTCACGCGCGCACAAAAATCTCGTGCCCGTAGTCGTCCTCGCCTTTAAGCATAGGTCTTTATCATACGCAACCATTTCCCCTGTGGATCTGCATTTTCACGGTGATTTAATACATAGATCCAATAGGAATTGGGGGCGTTTGTGCTTGTTGGCTCCCAGTGATGAAAATATAAAAAAGATGATTTCATTCACTACCAGGTCGGCTTGCCCCATTTCGTCTCCCTGCCACTTCCGGAGATTAGGGCCAAATGCAGAACCAGACAGAATTCCACAAAATGCCTCCACCATCATGGCTAAACCAAAACCTTTATAGCCACCTATTAAAAGAGTAAACATAAAAAAAGAACAAAGGATAAAAATTAATAAACTGCAGAACAAACGTTCAGGGGAAGAAATTAGCTTTAAGCAGGTTATCAAAAACGAATCAAATCAACTTCTTCATTTACAAGAGTAGACAAAGGAACGTCTTCGTGTTTCTTTTTTTATTATTATCTTTGCCCGCCCCCTTCACCCCCTATTCGTTAAACTGGTCATAATATTTTTATACACTCAATAATCCTTTTTCTAACTTCCTGCGAAAGGCACCCTAAACCTAATCTCCTGGTTTCTTTATTTTTTATTTGACGATCAAGGTAAGGGAGCGGTCATTAACTATTGGGGAGGGCTGCGACTTTTTGGGCGCCCATTTAGGGAGGGCTAAAATTTTCTGGGTCCGCATTTAGGGTAGGGTTACAATTTCTCAGACTGCTTTAAAAAATAAAAATTACAACAATGAATACAAAATAAATTAAACAGTATTAAGATTAAACAGGTATTGACTAAATGAACATAGCGTCGCTGTCGTTGTTGTCATTGATGCTACTTCTTTCGTCTTCGTCACTACTTTCATCATCATCGCTTACATTTCCAGAAAAACCCAACATTGTGCTTAGTTCTGATTTCACTCTGTCATTTAAAAGCTAACACTGTTCAGATGTGAAAGCTACCGCCCATTTCGATGATGACGTTGACGAGGATGACATTGAGGATAGCAATGATGATAATGTCTTGGAAGAAATCGGAGAGGATGATAGCGATGATGACGTCGAAGAGGATTCTAATGAAGGAAGAGGAAGACGAATCGGTCCAGGAGGAAAACAATTTTCGGAATCTTTTACGGACCACGCGATATGGCCGAACTTGCAGGTGGACCTGGAGGGGTAGAGCAAGAGCTGCGCACTTTCCTTAAATAGAGACATTTTTCCTCTTGTTATTCGCTGATAAGTTATTATGCACAATTCATTCACTCTTCAAGTTGAGTAGAAGACAGGAATTCAATAAGTGACAGTGGGGCTGTCAATGGTTTTCTTTACTTGGTGAAGCATTGGGTTTTGTAAATATTGTGAATACAAACACCTTTTTTTTCCGATGGAAAAATTGTCTCAAAGTTACGCTCATATGGATTATCACGATGCAACATTAGAATACTCAAAATGTTATTACATGGGAGGGTTACAATTTTTTGGGCACACATCTTTTTTTTGGGGGGGGGGGGGGGGGGGGCGGGGGCAGGATTTTTGGGCTGTTAACCTGAGAAAGGCTAAAAGTATTGGGCCGTCGCTTTTGAAATAATACCAGCCCTCCCCCCCCCCCCCCCCAATAGTTAATGAACGCTCCCTAAACGAACTCTGCTTCGTCCCATATGTCTAGCGTCAGACTTACTTCACAAGGCAAGTTTACTATTATCACGTTCACAATTGTCCATGTGCTGTTTTCTTTCACCTGAATACCAACTTATATTCAAATTGATACAAACTTATATTTATTTTTCTTATGTATAAAATGTTATGTATAAATCACGGGAAATATTAAATTTATTAAATATTTTTTTCTGACCTGTCATCTCTTTACCACCGAGAGGTAGGAGGCCACCTCCTTCATCCAAAACTTCTCGAGGGTTACTAGTTTCCTAGGATAAAATTTGAACAATTGTTAAGCCAGAGAGAGCTAACAACCAGTCATTTTTTCTGCGTTATACTTGTACATCTGGCCTGCTGCATCTGCGCAGTTTTCCCGCCTTTTCTCGAAATATTTTCGGTCCACCAATGAATCACGCGTCGCCTCCCTGAAAACTCGCATTCGGTTGTAAAAAGGAAGCGTCCGTTGTTTAAGAAAAAAATATTTCAAATATACAAGCAGAGTTAAATGAATTAAGGAAAATTCTGCTTTTTGAATTTATTTGCTTTTGTCAGATGATTCGCTTTTTTATTATATAATTATAGTGTTTTAACCTCCACTTTTTCAGGTACGCACGTGCGTACTGTAAGTACAGGTAGCTATGCTCTGTTGTTTCAACCTATAGGTTTATTACATTATCTGGAAAACTACTGAAACCATTTTTGCCATCTCCTCGATCTTAAAATGAGTGTAAACTAAAGAGTTTTGGGTGCCTGTTAATTACCGTCGGACCCCGGCTCGAGCCTGGACGGGCCCAGAGGCCTGTTTCTCGAAAGGCCTGGTAACCTTTCGGGTCCGCAGGCAAATTTTCAAATCAAAACCTGTTGAAAAGTAGCACAGTTCCTAGCTCACCACCCGGCCAATTTTACTTCGTTAACTGATAGTTTCGTTACGTCATTTTCAAAATCATTGAACGGTTTTGATCTTGAATGCAAACCGACCACAATGGGCGAAAAGTTATCGGGACTTTCGAGAAACGGGCCCCTGATCTGCCGGATGGGGGATAACGGGCGGGGTTTAATTTCCCAGGTTTTTCTTGTCGGTCCATACACTAAAAAACACAGATCGGACGACTACTCAAGATTCTTAAAACAACTTAGAGTGAAAGATCTGCCACCAGTCTAAGATGCTCGCTTGCAGGTCGGATGACCACGTAGAAATGGACGTCCCATATCTTCAGTAGTAAATGTGAAAATACAGTCTTCCTTTAGGCTTCCGTATGTGCTTAGTAAACTCACTACGCTGTTTACATATTTTTGTTGCTATAATGCTATAACGTCTCCGCTTATAGTGTAAATAATTCGGGGAGGGGTACTCCATATAATGGCTGCACGAAAGGGGTACCTTTTTCAGGTGTCAGGTATACGAAAGGGTAAGGATTTCAACAGTTGAAGGGGCAGGAAAATCTGTCAATGCGGTCTCTGAAAGGATCTAAATTGGCTAACAGGAGCATTTTATGGCTGTGAAAAAAGTTCCTAGCTTTATTATTCGCTCATAATTAAGAGACGGTACATTTACAGTTGGATTGGATATATGTCGTATCCGCTCAGAGAAGAGTATGACGAAGCCGTTTTTGCACTTTCAACAGGTTTATTCGGTATACTGTAATCTTCTCTGTACACACTTGAAACACTGAAGTCTCCGAGGGAGAGAGTCAAAAACACCTGGTTACATTTTTCTGCTCTATCTTGATAGTTCTCGTCTAATACCGCGTGGCCGCTTATATACCTAAAAATGTCCTCGTGGGAGTTAATTAACACTATGTAATAACCGCTATTTAACATGTCCACGCGGTAACGCTCTAACTTTAGGCGGAATGCAAAACAACAGTTAAAGGCGGTGCAGCGCTCTGCACTAGCATGTGAAAGGGGTACCACTCATTTGTCAATAAAAGATCTACGAAAACGGAATCTTTTCTATGGAAAATTGTGTATAAAATGTGAGGTTTTGGACCTCGGGGCTGAGCCTCTCTGTATAATATTTTGTTGAGTACCTCTCGGGGGGGGGGGGGGGGGTAAATAACAGTCGATTTCATGTGCACAACTTGTGCACAAAAACAAACGTGTTTATCACAGGAACTGTTACCTGTCCTTTGGAGTTGACACCCCATCCTAAGGGAATATCAGTTCCCTTCCTCTTACATACTTCTACCTGCAGAGAGAGTGAAATGGCTAAAGGTCAAAGGTGTGCAGAACACCTGATGAATTATCATCAATAGGCAATGGCAGTAGCTTAAAGCAATTGGAGAGACCACAAAGAAGTACCTAATATGCCTCTTGCTTGTTTGAAACCAGGCTTTGGAAGTCCACAGGTCACTTGTGTTATACCCCGTATTCTAGCATTAAATTGGATTAATCATGTTGCATATAGCGTTACTAGTGACGCCTAATAGATGAAGAGTAGTTATTTCTTACGTGCAGATTTAAGGAAATTAATTAGATGGTTATGAAATTTAGAATATTAATCAGCGGACCTCCTTGTCACCTGGCCGGCATTAATTCACCTATAGGTTGCACTCAAAAGGTTTCATGTCCATAAAACTTCCCTTTTCCCCTTATTTCTCCGCGACGGCCGGTTCATCTACGTATGGGCCCCTAGCTTTTTGCACTAGTGCTTAAAACTCGTGTCTACAATATAAGAGAAACCCCAGTGCACTGAAGCTAAGGGAGCTAACGTCACAAACCTTTCCTAGCGCCACTGCTGATGTAGCCATGTCCAACTGAAAACTGTCCCCTCCCCTCCCTGGAGCAGATACAGAGATAGGATTTGTTCCAATGGTTGGCTGTAAAGTGTCAAATAAGAAACGCTGGTAAATCAACCAAACTAGGGCAAGCCTACTTTGTCCCCGAAACGCATCTTTGACTGAGTTCAAACGACTTTGAAAATCGTCACTGTGGTGATGCGTTCTTAAAGGAGAGACTACTATTTATGTTTATTAAGATCGGTGATTCAGGGAAAAGAAATAGGAGCTCCCAAGATCACGGCGAGAAGCTTCAACTAAATAAAAGCACAAATTCCTGGTTTTACAACTGTAGGGGAAAATTAAAAATGTCGCCAAAGCTTGTACATTTTAAAAAGGAGCGTTTGTCCTGGCCTTTGGAGCTTCCCTATTTGGTTAGCGTAAAATAAAAATGTAAGAAAAAAAACCATCAAAAATTCAGTTTTGAACGCGAAGGAATTTGGGGAATGAGCAAGACATTCGCGTACGTTTTTGTGCAGTAGTTCAGTTTCTTGGGAAAATTCGGGTATTTTTTTTTGCTTGATGTCTATGGACTCGTTCCCAATTTTTTAGCTTGATTTCGTAGGGGCAAGTTTATTTCTTATGATTCAGTTTTGAAAGAAAAAGCACATTTTTCCTTTGACAGGACTACCTCGGTCGGTAGAGCGCCGTTGTCTGCAGAGAGGGAGGTGGTGGGTCCTATTTTAGGGACCGGATCAAGACTCAGGGTATTAAAATAATTGAGAAATGAAGGTACTGCCTTTGCTCTGCAAACGGTTAGAGGTCGTTAGACCTTCGCGCGGTTTGGATGACTACTTGAAAGTAATAGCGGTTCCGTCTCAATAAGGAAGCGTAAAAATAGTGTCCTCAATTAGTACCCTAGTACTTTAGTGCTAATTACATTAACACTCAAAAATAGTGCTTTTTTTCTACTGCGAAAGAAGCCTAAAGGTAACTGAAAGGAATCGAGAGGACCGACAAAGAAGGGAACACCAAATCAGTCACCGTCAGTCACAAACAAATGCTCATGACAAGCGGTTAAAACACATTATTATTCATTCAAAATATTTCCCCAATTCTGATTGGCTAAAAGCACACGCATAATTCACCATAACCAGTTACTGATGACCAAATTTGGAAGAATTTTGTGTTTAACGAGGAAATGATGTCAAAAATGCCGCCTTCTACATGTCATTCTACAAAACCAAAAGGGTGCCAGTAGAATAAAAGTGATATTATTATTTACAATGAGGCGTTGCTCCACAGCTTTCATGGTGTACCAACCAGCAATTCCATAATGATTTGAGCCTGGCAGAATAATAATATTATCATAAATTTCATAAATGAAACCAGGAGGTTTACAATTAATACTATTATATTATTTAAGCTGAAACATGAAATCTTATGTGCTGCAAGCATTTCAAAAATTGCCTTTAACGGAAAGGAATGATAAACTATCATAAGGCCTTGGCAAGTCTACATGTATTTTATTGATGAAATTTGGCAAGGTAAGTATTTATTACTTCTCCTTTCAAAACCTGAAAAGAAAAGGGCAATTATCAAAATTTTGATCATAGTAGCACTTTAAACTAAAATTGACAATAGGTCTTTGTCAACTACCCCCTTACTTCACAAACTTGACATATACAATAATTAACCTCTTAATCGTCTGGAAGATCAAGCAATTTGTCACAGATCACACCTGGGCCTCCCAGGTTTCAGTCTCGTTCGAAAGTAAAATCATGCAATTAATATAAATAATAATACTTTAACACATGAAAACATCTTTATGAAATGGAGACATCTTTTGGGTTATGAAATAGATTACTTCACAGTAGTTTATAACCCTAATGCTTATCCACTGGGTGGTGATTTGGTAAGTGGTGGATCTCTGAGTGCTATTTGCACTGTTGGAACAGTTGGGGCCTGATAAATCACTATCCAGTAGAAATGTACCAAGGAAACACAGAGTGGCAGGTCATTGGCGGGATAGTCCGATTTCTCTATTGCATATGCTGCATTAACATTGGACAAACAGGGCATGGACAATATTACTATAAAATAATATTAACACAATAACATTCATGATTATTTACACCGAAAATGAGTCTAACTTGCATAAAACTAAGATTAATCTACCTGAGTTTAGGTGAATAAGAGGCTGTCCACACCTTGGTGCCCAGGAACAGTGCCTGCCAATGGGTACCTGAGTACAAAAAGGTGTTGGGTCTACACCCTGAGTACTCAAAATTATGTAACTCATACAAAGTTACTCCAATTCTCCCTGTCAGACACCATTTTAAAACATGAGCTTAGCAGCAAATGCAAAGCAGATAACAGTGCCCCACAAGTAACAAAATCGGTATACACACAGGGACTTGCTGCCCACTAAATTTATATTGTGCTAAAGTACAAGGTTTTGACCTTGTACTCAGGCACTGGTTCGTGCCTGAATTCTAGTGTGGGTACTTGAAATAAAGGTGTATTCACATTAGTGCCCAGCGAGTATCCTACTTGAGCACCATTCCCTGGGCATCAAGTGCGAATGCTGCTTAAGTCTGTTCATAAGTCTAAGAAATTTGCATGTATAAATTGACACTAGATAAAGGATCACCTACATGTAGCTACACCCTTTTTTCCTTCTTTGGGTGTGGCTACTTTAAGCCTAGATAAGACTGTTACCTCTACAGACTACCCAGCCAATTCCAGTGTCTTGTGCTTTCTTCATCGCCAACTCATTGCAAAAGTTTCCAACGACCTACAAGTCAACATAGTAGTTACCATGAAACGAATATGGATGCTACATCTTTCGTTCTGTATAATATTATAGCAGAGCTCTTGTCTCTGTCCGTCTGTCCACACCACAGGGCAACTAACGTGAAATGGCATTTCTTAGCTGTAACATCTAATAAAAAAAAAAGACATGCTAGCATAGGCGTACCGGCCGGGCTAGGGGGGAGGGGGTTTGCAGCCCCCCCAAGTTTTGGGCAACTCAGATTTTTTGGGAAGCAAGAGAAATTTGGCCAAAGCCAGTTTTTAAAGAAGTTTCGATGTTTCTTTTTTATTATCTTGAGAAGATAGATATTTTCTATTTTAACCTGAAGTCAGCGTGAAGGAAGTTTCAACAGTGTATGGCAGATAGCATCAGCAATAAGTCCGAAAATGAAGAAGTGCATGACCAGTTCTCAGTTTGAATTACGAGAAGCCAGGGCACTCAGACAGTCGCCATTGCACTGCCTTCAAGCCCTTGTGGGTGAACACGTAAAACAAATGCAGCTGACACCGGAATCGCACCACCGCATCAAGCCTGGGTAACAGACATAATTTAACCTTGGGTAGTAAGGTCTGTGAAGTAGCACTGATATCCTTGTTCTGGCCCCCCAACAGACTCAACAAGTTACTCGAAGTTGGTTTCAAATTTCCATTCGTCTTGATTGGCAAATCGACAATGGCTTTTTTAGAAGGCCAATCATGACACATGCTCAAATCCTGGTACACAATGCAAGTGGAGGCCCAAGGCTGTTTCGCAGACGGACTTAACCAGAGTTGAGTTTCTTCTGTGGTGCAGGCTAACCACTGTATTAATTAGCATTTACTAGGCGTCCATCAACAATGTGCTCTCCGAGATTGAGCTCCGGTTTGGCAGAAATGATCAGTAAATACTCTGTGCTTTGGGAGGGTCACAGTGAAACACCTGATAAAAAAAGCTTCTCCAGCATTGCTAAATTTTACAAAATTGATGGTGAGATCCGGTACGTGAGTTTTCGTCATGTGCGCGGATTAGGCTACATGACCGTTCCAGAAATGCTGGAGACAATCCACGAGAATGATCTATTTGATATGTTTCCAGTGTTTTCTAATGTGGTACATATCTTTGGAATGAAACCTGCTACATTGCATTGTGTTCTGAAGAACGATCATTCAATGCATCGCGCAGATTGAAAACTTACCTCTGCCGCACCATGGGACAACATGTCAGTAGCATTGCACTTGTTAACATTGAAAGGCATAATTATGCAAACTCTCTAATCGACAATATGATGGATCGTATCTTTGATATCTTTGGCCGCATAACAAAGACAGCTTTAATAATTAACATGCTTTATGTGCTTATAAGATAGATTCATATGTAAGAATATTTTCACTTCAAATGTAGGCCTATGTTGTTGCATCGTATGACCCTCATTTCTTTCCAACTGTTCCGTTAAAATTTGGACAACAGGCGAGAATGTTTTGGGGAAATTAGTTACCACCCTCCCTGGCAAAAAATGCCCATAAACCTATGCAAGCTAGAGATCAGACTTTTCATCATTTTGTATTCATCAACTCAGACATTATGTAGGAAAGAAACAGCCATTTTGATTGCCCAAGCACTAGGAAGGGGGGTTCAGCACAAATGAAACTATACTACAGTAACTATAAATCCTCTATTAAGCTTCCTCTTTCAAATAAGCCCTCCCTCTCATATTATGCCCCCCCCCCCCCTTTTCAGGGGAAGAAAGTTTTAAGCCCCCTACACCCCCTCTCCCTATTTGTCAATATCAATTGAAATTAATAAAAGATGGACTGATCTGGTATTGTTTAGTCATACACTGGTAGATCAGATGTGTTTTGATCTTTGGTTTCAAGACCTCTAACGTAATTCACTTGAGGTTTTCACTTTGCATTCTTAGTTTGTACCATCTTCTGGTTCTTTGAAAAAGCAGTATGGTGCCCCATTTTGTTTAATTAACTAAGCGGCCCCTCGCTGTTAAGCCCCCCCTCCCCTCCCTCAAATGTGCTTGAAATATACAAGCCCCCTAGGGGGCTTAATAGAGGAGTTATGGTAGATTAGACATTGGGGTGTCAAGTCAGTCACATCAGCATACATAAACAAACAAACAAATATTAAAATATTAAATAAGTAACTATAACTAGCAGACAACCAGATGGCAGATAGGAGAGTGTAAAAAATTATGGATTCAATTTTTTTCTTTTTTTTTAACAACCACTTACTGGTCCAAGCAGGTTGTTTCCATCCACAAGTGCTGTAGCAGAAGTCTCATTCATCACTTCAGGCTTTCCTTCCAGAACTGTGGTACCAACTTCAATATCATGAACATACATTTCTAAAATTACCAAAAAAAGGCTTTTTGTAAAGATAGGTGCTAAAACTGGAAACACAAACCTTACTATTTCTGAATTAACAGTGACGTACCTCCCCTGACACCTCTCTACAGCTAGTATATGTGATGTTTTTATTCAGGTCCCATGATTATGAATACCAACGAAGCTCTCATGAGCAACCGCCTCATGTGTGAGGAAGGTAGGGATGGCCATTTACTAGAATGATATTGGTGGTCCCTTAAGAGGGCTTACAGGGTGGATGCTTTGCATTTTTGTATATTACCACTGAAACAACTTACCAACTTACTCAGTTTGTACTCCTGTATGTAAAAGTCAATGAGCCATTATATAGTTGCAGCACTTATGTTCTGTATTAACTTAAATTTGATAAATCTTTCAGGATTCAATATTGACCTTTCTTTCAAAAGAACTTAAAAAAAAAGAATGACCAGGGAAAGGTGTGCCTAATTGTTTATAGGAGGGGTCATAGTTGAAACAGGTGAGCCTGGCTGATCACTTGCAAGAGCTTTGACTAAACAGGTCTTCATAAATTCATACCGCTACAATAATGGAGACGTCTGTAGTAGGCTGCTATATAGGGATAATAAGGGCCATTTTCTTAGCTATCTGCTTTAGGCACTTCCATTAGGTACATGTGAACTTTGTAAATGAGACAAATATGATTCTATAGTGCAAGGCCTGTCAATGAGGGGTTTTTTTGAGGGCCAGAGCCAAGCATATTGTCTACTTGTTGCACATGTAATTGTGCCCTGGGTGGTGGTGGGGGGTGTTGGGAATTACTTGAGTTAAGTTTTGCTGGGTATGTGCTGCTGGCCTCTCAGCGAGCCCCTACCCCATTATATGACTATTCTATTGTAGCCAATTATCGACCCCATCTTAGCCACTTTTGGGCAAATATGTAATTTTCATAATCCCAACTTAGTCTCTTTCTATTTTTATGAACTGACCCATTTTTTAGATTCAATGAAGAACACTTACTTTTCATCTACAGTACAAACATTCTGGTACGTTTGCTAACCGTAAATATGAAGAACTGTCTTACTCTAAAAACTCGGAGAATGTGCAACCCCATTCTAGTAACTCTATTGAAATATGTGACCCCATTATAATCAATCCAGTGCTGAAAATGCAACCCCATCCAGCGGCACATCCCCATTAGCCTCTTATGAGGAGGTACCCTTCCTCCCAGGTAATGGTGTTACTTTCACATAAAAATAACCTTATTCTCAAATTCTCAAGACGAAAAATGATTCTTCATCTATTTGTTAAGGATAAAAGTTTAAACCTGTGATATGCTCACAAAATCGGAAATGGAATCTGCCATCCATCGATTTATTGAGTCAAAAGTGTCCGAAGATGCAATTACCCAACAACAAGAGCTTAAGAAACAAGACCCAATCAGAATCGTGCTGCCTTTTAAAGATCAGAAGTCTGCAAACTCAGTGCGCAGACAACTAGGAGACCTCAGCCGTAAGATCAATGTAGACATCAGCCCCATGTACACGAATCGGAAAATCAAGGATGAAGTCAAAGTGAGGGAAAACAAGCCACCCCTTGTGAATCAACAATGCGTTGTGTATAATTTTCAGTGTAACCTGTGTGATGCAGGGTATGTCGGCTATACGTGCCGACATCTTCACCAACGGATTGAAGAACACAAGGGATCGGCCATTGGAAATCACCTCAAGGAGGAACACGATATAGCCCCAGTTGACATTGCGCAGTTTTTTAAAATTTTAAAAAAGTGTCAGAACAAGTTTGATTGCCTTATTTTTGAAATGTTTTTTATCAAAGAACTGAAACCAACTCTAAACAAACAATGTGATTCCATCCGCGCAAAATTATTTGTTTAGGTCGGTTTTAATTACTTTTTAATTGTTTCCGTAGAATATTTTGTTACTTATTTTTACTTATTTACATATTTTATCGCATTTTAGCGTTCCTGACAATTTTTCCTGTTTTTACCGTTTTAACCATTTTAATATATTCATGCTAATTTCAAATTTTACTAGTACTTGAAAATGGCCTCGGAGAGGTCGAAACGTCGTGACTTTTTATCGTTAAGTTTTATAACAAAATCAATATCTACGAAATTACTCATCAAAATCTTGTTTTGATTATGAGTTTGGTAAAATGGTCAAAATGTGAATGAAAACGTTGGCGATGATATTTCAGAAATTTACACACGGGTTCTGTTTGACGTTCCGTAATTTTCTACTCTCCCACCCATCCCCAGTTTCAAAGAAGAGAGCACGATAAGGTCAAATACAGGTCGATGTACGGGTCCCGTACGAATAGCCACTAGGAAATTAAGCCATGTCTTTATGCACGTACTTATAAAGCTTTTCGGCTAATATAATTCACGAAGACTAAAATTGATCAATAATTAAACCCCTTATTTATCTCACCGTATGATATCTATCACTTAGAAACACTCAGATCTCACCTAATCTATTTAATCCATGGCTAAAATGTCCTCTCGCATCCCCTGCGACAAGAACTTGTGATAGAGCTCGGCAATGTTCCTTCGGAGTTCCAACAGCCCTCATACACCGTGTAGTGTATTTGTGGCTGGGTTGTCTGTGTAACCCAGCCCTGGGGCATTGTGGGTACACAATAAATGGACATGGCGGCTTGAAAACGTGTCTGTGTCTTGCAAGCAAGAATCCGCTTTAATCGAGGACTTTGTCTGGTGTGCAGACATTACACACCGCTCAATAAACGATTCCGCTTCTTCTAAAGCCACACATTTGTGCTCATCTAACAATCGTCCACTAGTAGATAAGTTACGAATCGATCGTACCAGACGGCTACACAATAACTTACTTCGGCCTCTACTGACTCCCGCCATCTTGAGAATTTTGTCACACGTACCTGCATCTGCTGCATGCGTGAACTTTAATAAAAGCAATTGACACTCGATTGTGTCTCCTCGTCAGGTCACGCAAGCATCATTTTTTTTTCTTTTTTCCCTACTACTAAAAAAATACACATATCGCGTAGTCTGTTAGGACAAAAGAAATGCAGCAGCTAGAAAAGATAAAGAAGACACCAGGGTAATGTGCAAGGCGGCACCAGATCCGGGAACAGCATGCAGGGGGAGGTTTAGGTTACAGAGGGGGTAATGGAGGGGGAATTACTTGCTCCCCTCTAGAAGGTCATACAGCCACATTACCGCAAGAATTTTTATTTCAAATAAACAATTGAGTCTGAAAGTATTGTACCTTTCTTTTCCGCAGTCGTACAATTTCACAATCGCTATTGGGTTTGGCGAACACATGGGTAATAATTCAGATGATTTTTCTCCCGCCTTCGCGTTCCTCGCACATTAGTCAAATTTTTATTCATTTCTCTTATTCATTCTTATTTGTTTGTCTGTCCTGTTTCGAAGTACACAATTTCTTTGGCACACACGTTCCATTGATCAAGAAGATGTTGGGCTCATGTGTGACGTCATGAGACATAAATTTAGGCTGACTGGAAAACGGGATTTTATATTTTATATTTTTTATATTCATTTCTCTTATTCATTCTTATTTGTTTGTCTGTCCTGTTTCGAAGTACACGCTGTATTACTTCCATTTATTAAGGCCAGGGGCCAATCATTGTTTATAAGACGGGGGAATGAGAAATAAACATTTTTTTTTCAACTTCCCCACGTCAAAGTGAATATAATCTGGATTTTTTATTCCTCAGGTATAGGGAAAGAGTCTAAAAAGTGCCTATTACCCTTAAACGTTTTTGTTATGTTGACTGAAAGAACACATCAGTTCCTACTAGAATTGCGTTTTACGAGTTTATTTCCGCAGTCATGCCGACGGGAACGACCTGCTTCCTGATCATTTTAGTCCCCAAATACGCCCCGTCGCTTCTTTTTGCGCGTGGCTCTCAGGAGAGTGCGTTCCATGTCAGACAAAACCATGGTACTGCTCCACTTGCTTTGTAAACAACTTTGAATGAAAAAGCCCTTGAATGCAGAGGTTCATTCAAAGCATAAATAAAACCGACTGCTTCCTTCTTGCCGGGTCTCTATTGGATGCTAATGCCAGACATCACGTAAAGTGGGAATTAGACAAAACTGAATGCAAGGCTGGCAATACGGCAATGGGTTGATTTATTCGAGGCCAATTTTTCTGCTAACAAAATTAGCTTTATCAGGGCCAGAGTTACACAGCTTTACACAGTGTACAGAGAGTACTCTGGCCCTGAGAAAGGCTAATTTCTTTAGGTGAAATATTGGTCTCAAATAAATTAGCCTTTTGTTGTATTGCCAGTTTTGCATTCGGTTTTGTTTTAAAACTTTGAATGAGCTTGCTTCCTTTTGACCAGATAGTAACCAGAACATTAGTCTGTTCGACTTGCTTCAAACGGGGTTTTCTTTTTTTTGGAAAAATTTCTAGCGGCTAATGGGTATAAACAGGAAACTAGTCGCCTTGACTGTATAAAACAAAAGAAGCAAGGCTGATTTTACAGTCGGGAATATATATATATATATATATATTTAGTAAAATCCAACTAGTGGTCTATCATCAATGCTGCGTTCTGATTGGCTGAGCTACTACTAGGCTATATGTTATAGCCCACTAGTAGCGAAAAGCGCGGGCTTTTTGGCGGCAAAAAAGGATTAAAGTCTAGCTTTAACTAGCTAGATGGTTTTTAATCTTAATATTTTTGGCCAACTAGTTGGATTTTACTAAAACAATTATTCCTCTCGCCCTCATGGCCTCTGAGTCAATAGCGACAGGGCTTAAAAACGGCTGGACATGCGCATTAAAACTCTGGCGTTCTTCCCGCCATTCGATTTTCAAAATGGCGGACGACGAATGAAAATTCTACACGTCATTGGGACGGCTATTTGCGACATCTTGCTCGCCCAGGGCCTTCAAATTCTGCGTTACTGAACACAACGAGGACTGTTGCTTGGATTTGAGCCACGATGGCAGACATCAGAACGGTGTAGTGATTTTAATGAAGCGATCAACGCAACGTCCTCAAAAGCATTATTTCACCTTTTCAGAATTCAGTCAAGGTACAGTTTTGCCGTAATATAAGGTGGTGTCAGCTTGTATAAGGTTTTAAAGTGCATTTTCTTGTAGCTTATTTATTATTATACAAAATATCAAATATGACTTTTTTTTCGTTCTGATGAAAATTTTTTATCGCTTCTTGTTTGTGGAAGTCGTTGACATTGCAAATGGAAGGAAAGAAGGCGCACCTCGTGAGTAGAGAACATTGTATTTTTCTGTTTTTTATGTCTTTAGCGTCTCCTCTTACGGCTGAATAGTAAGCGAAACGGAAATAGGAGTCCGCCGACAGTTGAAAGATTAGTTCATCTTTACTGTATATTTAAAGTGGGCGTAAAAAGTCTTGTACACACGGCTGTTAAGCATAATTTTGTTTTGTAAGTGATGGCGTTCGGAAAACTTGAAATTAATAAACTTCATGCGACTTCAATGTGTACCTTGTTGTTTTAATTTTGTCACCGTGAGCTACACTCTGCGGCTGGCCGCGTGCGTCTCCCTCTAGTGTTAAAGTTATGACGTTACTTGAGTTTATAACCAGCCTGTCATCGGCCTATTTTTACTCTTTTTCGTGATGTTTTGTTTTCATGCGAAAAGGCTAGCTTCCGGCCTTTTGGGGACGTGTTTGTGTATAAGGGTGTAGAGGGACGATTTTGTGGTTTTGTTTGGAAATTTATCTGTTTGCAAAAGTACCATTTGGAGAAACTAAAGACGTCACTAAAGAAAACAAACGAAACTGCTGCCCATGAACGTCCACAGAGCAGAGCTCAAAGTATGAAGAACTGAGGCGGAGAAAGGATTGGAATCCTGGAGAAGGAAAGGGACCTTGAAAGAGAAAGAAAAATGATTTAAATAACACTTAATAAAGGTGGCCACTTTAGTTTTCGTACACTATAGCAAACAAAACACATGCATGTGCAGTTTGTACCAAGAATGACCAATAATAAATGTAAAATTTACACCATTACTGATGTATACAAAAAGGCATCCAATCACTGTATCGAGACTCTGTTATGTATAAGTTCACATGCAACAGGCATTTCTCAGCAAAATTGGTCAAATCCAGAGGAAAAATGAGGACCTTCTGGACAAAATTATAATATTCTAAAAGAGAAAATTGAAAGGTAAGCACTTCTAAAAGTCCTTTTAACAGTGCCGAGCAAATATACCAATTGACTGTAAGTTTATCTCTGTAATACATAGGGAATAGTCACAAGTAAAATTGAAATGCCAACAGTTATTGTAAAATTCTCTTTCACAAGAGGACACATTATTTAGCACACTGTTTCTACAATTCCACAAGGCTCTGATCAGACACTACAACAATGGAGGAGAAACTCCATGACCCATTTACGGTGGAACATTTTTGTAACAAGCATGTACCTGCAACTTAACAAGTCATTTCTGATGCAAGATTCATTGATGAAAATCACACCCTTTCAGAGAAAAGAAGAAAGCCACAAAAATCAAGGGTTGCAGCAGAACTTGAATAGTTTGAGTTTCTTCCAAAACCAGGTAGTTTACTACAAGAAATGGCCAAATATTTCAATAGAGCCAAGAGGTTTTTCTAAAATAGGGCTATATGTAAAAAATGCAAACTGTACATGAAGTACAAAACTACAGCAATTATGTCTTTACTGAGTAGTCAGGGCTAAAATAATTTTTTGACTGTTGTTGGTCATGCTGACTGGGCAAAGAAATTTCAGCTCAGTTAAGTCTGTTGTTTGACAGGTCATGTCCAAAATATTAAAAACAAACAATTTTTTAAACCAGGAGCATAATTTTAACATAGTAGCTAAACAAGCAAAAATATAACTAAATTCAAATGGAAATACATTCAAATCCATTTACAATGTAAATGTACTGTTAAAATGACTGGCAAACCAAAAGTTAATCCAGACAAAATGGTCATCTTGGCCAGTGATTGTTTATTTACCGGTGGCTATTTTGAGACTTGGTGGTAACCATTGAAACTAAACAAGACATTAAACAAGCAGTCATTGAAGCCAAGAGAGTGGTTGGCCAACTACAAGTAATGGCTGGGCAGCTAGACCACTTGGCCGACCAACTCTTAAGACAAGCCAGAAAATATTTTTTTAATGTGAAAATAACAATAATTCAATTTATTGAGCAGTACTAATGATCTACCAAAAGACAGAAAAGGACATTAGTAGTGTACATTTAGGTGAAAACTGCAAGACAAGGTACATTGTGTATTACAGAATAATTTTTTTCTTTGGTCTTTTGGATCATTGCGTTCTACTTCTTCTGTTTTGCCTCTCTTTTCGTTATCAACTGCTCCTCTTTATAATGCACAAAGGGACATCTCTTCTCCACTACTGTCTCTTTATTGAACTATGCAAGGGAAAAATTCCCTATATCTGCTGCTCTTCAAAGCCGTGTACTCTTGGACTTTTCTTCTATCTTCTTCATAACTTTCTGTCAAAGCATAAATAAATGTTAATCAGCCATAATAATTTTTAAACAGCTATGCAAATAAAGACCACTGCCTCCATGCCCCATCCCCTCCACATCCTTCCCAAAAGAATTAAATAGATGATTTAAATTCCTTGAATTATTGCCTGTAGCACTGGGCTGCTGTATGGTTTGTGAACTACTGTGATTATTGAACTGGTATGTGGTTATTGGACTATTATTTTTCCAGGACTTATCAAGATAAATGCCATATACAAGACTATAGATGGCCATTCACCTAGAATGGAATGTCATTAGCTTGTGTATGACTGAACTTGTGATGTTGTTGCTGAACTACTTGTCTTCATTGAACTACAACAAAAGTAAGGAATGTTCCTGTGTAGGCACTGCCCAACTGAAATAAGAACAACAGTCCATGCACTCAGTGGTAGAACAATCAACAATACATTTATTGAATGGTCCCTGATCAGTACACAAGTGCAAGAGGAAGGAAAAATTTGGCTGCACTGGTATTTTTGGCAGCAGAATTTTTTACAGACATCTTCAGTGACGTATGGACAAAGCAGATTGAAAACATAAAACATTCCCAAAGTAAGAAAAAAGTATCAGGTATTGAAAAGATAGATTATAATATTTATGCTGGTGTTATTTAAAATCTACAGTCGCTGTATCTGTCCCTCAAGAAATTTCTTGTCAAGTAAACAAAGAACTTAAGTCAAAATTGATTCTGTCTAAATAACCTGGCCAAGCCTTGCAGATAATTTTTTCATTTTTATTACTTTTTCAGCCCTAGGCTACCATTTTCCAGTTTTTCACTCCAATTTAGACCAACATTGCCTTCCCCTTGGCTATGCTTTTCCTGGCCATGAGCCTAATCTTTGCCTGAAATGTGACATGCAAACCTGTGTACACAACAGGAGCTTTGAAAACATAATTCGATTGTACATAACACAAACCAACAATCCACAGACAACATTTATTTCCGGATTGAGGAAGTAAACTGCCGCACATGTTACCCTTTGTTGGTACAACGGATGAAAGAACTGGCTCAGTCATTAATAAAAAGAAATGTGTTATTGAACAGTGTTTCCCAACTATCTGATCTTGAGACTGATTGTTGTAACAATGAAAATAAAAAAATCGTTACATAAATTTTGTATAAACTTATTATTCATGGACAATTTGAGTTTTTTAACTTGTAAAAGAGAAAGCAATAACTTAAACAACTTCAATCGGCGCGTGATCATTGGCACAAACATTTAACATAACCTAACCAAAAAATTATTTCCAGATACCTTGCATAACAATGACGATCATGGCGATGAAGATGATGACGAAGGGGATTTGTTCAACCAGAAAGCAGACGATGATACAGAAGACTTCGACGAGGACTGTTTAGTATCCCACTTCGCGCACCTTTAACCGTATAGTACGAAAATCAAATGTCAAGCTTGAGGGGCCGTCATCAATCCATGGAAAAGGCCTCTGCGACTCAAAATGGCTCTTTTAGAAGCCACTCAATTCAAAAAAGGCAATGACCAACAGTCGCAGACCACTTGTGTTGAACGTTAAGTTGTTGACAGTTTATTCCCTTCAAGACGTCTGCTTGCATCAAAACATGTTTCTCTTTTATCTATTGATTAAGTAGCCGAAGCACTATGTTTTGGGTATCAAAAATTACAAACTGAAAAATATCATTTAACAACACGTCCTGATATAGTAAGAACTTTGAAAAATGCGCCGAAATACAGCTCCGAATCGGCCACCGATCGTCCGCCATATTGACAATAAGATCATTCATTCTTAGCTTTCCGCATGCGCAGTAACTGCGAGATCACTTTTTTACGTCACAACGTCTCGACCAATCAGCCGTTTTTAAGCCATGTCGTCAATAGCCCATTCGGCCTTCGGCCTCATGGGCTATTGACTCAGAGCCCATTCGGGCTCGAGGAATAATTGTTTTATTTTACATAAATTCGTTTTTTGAGTAGAAAGTATTTCGTAGAGCGCTCGACTCAATTGATTGAGGAGCATCAGCTAAAATTGCTTGATGATCGTGGTCCTTGCACCATACGAAACAGTTCTGTAGCAATAAAACGATGATTACTCGTGAAACCTGAACTTCTGTGAAGTTATATATATATATATATATATATAATCCGTAAAGTAAAATCACTCAACTCTGATGACCATAAGTTTAATACAAACTTGTTTCGTAGGTGTTACCACCCACTCCTCAGTTAAACTTACAATGGTTGGTCCCTTGTTTGGCTACGTTATATGTATGACTTCGTAAGACGCACAAAACTATCCAACTGTTAAAATTGTGCGCGCGCTACTTGTTTCGAAAGAACTTATTTTAGGCTATATCTTAAAATGTATTTACGTCTGTGCCTACATGTCGAAATGAGTTCATTTCTTCTATTAAGCGAAGCCATTTGCGGTTTAGTTAATATGAAATATTTTTCTGCAATACACAGGTTGCATCGTTTCGTTTGATTCGAATATGCCTTAGCTTTAGCTAGAATTTTCCAGGTGATGTCGTATTCCTGTTTACGATCCTTTAACTGACCTTACAGAGACATATTTAGTACACTTGGCGACTGTTTTGGGACGCCTTTGTTATGAAGGTTCCTTCTTGTTTCTATTCGTAACCACGATTGACAGATGCTTTAAGGATGGAATTGTGGCGTAGGCATAGTTGCAGACAGATTGCTGTTATTTTTCCGCCATAAATTTTGATTGAAAATGGCTGAAATTAACTACATTCGACCGAGCTGGCGCCGAGCAAGTGTACGCACACGGTGTGTACAGTTCCAATCGGTAGACTAGTTTGTGTTGAGAACTGTTTCGCTCAAGTAATACTATATCACGCTGCTAATTATTCGTAAAGCAGTATGTTAATTTCGCTCATCCTTTGATGTTGAAATTAAACTACTAAATTACATATCAAGTGAACACAATCGCCTCACGTCGCTCCGCGCATCTTGTATTCGAAGGCACTGAAGAGACTCGAATAGTTTTTGTACTTTTGCCTTACATAACTAATAATTGTAGCATGAATGTGAAACACCTACTGACATTTTTTGGCCTCCGTTTAGGCTCCTAAGTGTTGTTGTTATTTATCAAACAGTGTTTTAGTTTTCTTTTTGTTTGTCTTTATTGCAGGATTTACTGAACACACATAGTCAATGAAGACAGTAAAATTGTTGTCAAGTACTCTTCTGAGAGGGCACAAATCAATCAATCTTTCTGTATTAAACAGCTACAAAGTTGCTTTTGTCATGCATGAGAGCCAGAAGGTGGCATCTAAATTATTTATGATCAGAAGCTTTATTTATCACTTCTGAAGTGTATATATTACTTCTTCCTGAGTGGGACAAATTAACTCTGTTTGAGGGTCACTGCTTGTATTAGCTACAGAGTCATGTGTTTAATTTGGTTAGTGTTCTTCTCTAAAACGGTCTATATCTGAATCACATTGTTTTTCAAACCAAAGATGGACTTGATTGGCACTATTATTGTATTCGGTTTCTTAGAGATCCAAAGCAACAATGTACCTGTAGGTGATAGACCTTACCAAGATATATTCTAAATCAAATTAATAAAGCATATACCTGTACTCAGTGTTTGGGGTATGAATTCTATTTTCAACAACATGATAATGTGACCAGACAGTCATATTTTTTCAATCCCTAATCCACTTACCTTAGACTAAACAAACACCCTGGATGTTACTGTTTGTTTTGTTACAAGCAGCTTCTATTTTTCTTTGGGAACAATGTTTATGTTTATTTCAGAGTTGATTTACAGTATTCCCTATCCATATCATTAACACTTAACACAAAAGATAATGTATTTCTAAGTTTTATTAAGGCTTATGGAAGACAAGTGTTTCCTCATGAAAAAGAAGTGAAGGCTATACTATTAACAAGGTGAGTTTGCTTCCCAGTTGTATTCTTACTAGTAGTTAACAATTAACCGTTTTACATAACATTTTTAAAAGCGTTGCAGTTCGCTTTTTCAAAGACGTGACTGAAAAGTACCTTGGGTCATTGTACAGTTATACCTGAAAATAACAAAACAAGTTACTTTACTATGAAAATTGATTAAAGGCGTTTCCACGGTGGTCCGCAAGCAAATTTCCTTTCTCGGCTGTGAGCTTTTTATCCCCGCTTGTTATATACATTTCTCAAAGACGGCTACTTGTCACTGGTCATCCGTATGTAAAATTGAAGGGAAAATTAAACGCTTGCTTGAGCTGGGTACTTGAAACATCAAGCCTCGATAGTTTTACCGCTAATAAAATCATTTTGTCAAGGGTTGTTAACTTATAAAATTCGACACTCGCTGAGCTTGTTGATAAAAGCTGTATACATGTAAGATCATGTAAGTTTTCGCATAGTTTTTATGTAGTTAGGCTTCCTGTTTGGTGCATAAAATTATCGGGCGCTGGAGTCATTCTTCGCTCTCACAAGTTTTTCTCCAAGGGCAAGTTCTCTTCATCCTTTACTTCAAAACATGGGCAATCCGTATAGTCGAAGACAGAGAAATATAAATAAAAAAAATAGGTGATGAAAAATAAGACGCGCAAAACATCGGATGTAAGAGGTTGAATGGCTCTCGATAATGTGACGTCACATTTTTCCACTATGTTGGAACCGATCGCGTCAGCCAGTTTCCTATCCAGTCTTTCTATTATCCATGTTTCGAAACAAGTAGCGCGCGCAAATGTTCTTTAGGCGCGCGCACAATCTTAACAGTTGGATAGTTTTGTGCGTCTTACGAAGTCATACATATCACGTAGCCAAACAAGGGACCAACCATTGTAACTTTAACTGAGGAGTGGGTGGTAACACCTACGAAACAAGTTTGTATTAAACTTATGGTCATCAGAGTTGAGTGATTTTACTTTACGGATTATACCGCTCCTTCACTGTAGGGCACTTTATTGGATCACCGGTGAATCTTCAACTTGGATAATTTACGCTCCTGACAAGTAGAGCACTGTTTTGCCGAAGAACCAAAATGGAACGAACCTCGTTCAACTACTCAACAAAATGCATCCCTGTACCATCGAAAAGGGACTACGAAAAATGTATGATCGAGAAGACCGAGCAGTTTTTGTGCAGGATGAGATGGAAAGCATTTTTCCACCTAAATCCCGTGGAAAGTGCGAAAAAAGAAACATTTGGATTCAAAACAAAGAACTGCCCGCCAGTCGTGGACGAGATGAAATCATTTGAAGAAGGTATGACGAATATAATCAGAAGTATTTCTTACAAGAATAGCAGATGCCACTTTCAGGAAGACCTAAAGAAAGACATTGCTATTGTGCGAAACGAGGACCGTATCTTTGTGAAAGCTGACAAATCTACGAATTTTTACAAGTTAAGTACTAATCAATATAACCATCTTTTAAATGCTAACGTAACTAAAACATACAAAAAAGCAGACAAGAGTAAGCTGGATAAAATCGATAAAGAAGCGAAAAATATCACGACCAAATTAGACTTAGACGATCGTGTGGAATTAATCGCTACGAAGAATGCATTCATCACACTTAAGGACCACAAGGAAAATTTTGCAAACAGGCTCGCTTGCCGTTTGATAAATCCTTCGAAATCGGAAATTGGCAAAATAAGCAAACAAATCCTAGAGAAGATCAACCGAAAGCTTGTAAATGCTACTGCCGTCAACCAGTGGAAAAATACATCATCTGTCCTAGAGTGGTACAAACAATTAACGAATAAGACTGGCTCGGCATTTATATGCTTTGATGTTGTTGAATTCTACCCTTCCATTTCAGAAGAGCTCCTACAGCGAGCCTTGGACTTTGCATCTAGACATCTAACCATCACAGCCGACGAACGCGAAGTAATCATTAACGCCAAGCACTCACTTCTGTTCAACAAAGGCGACCCATGGGAGAAGAGATCTTCGACCACACTTTTCGATGTTACAATGGGGAGCTACGACGGGGCAGAAACATGTGAACTTGTCGGCTGTTTTCTACTTGCACAGTTAAAACAGATCCAGGGGATCAATATCGGCCTATACAGGGACGACGGTCTGGCGGTAATGTCTCAAACACCCAGAAAGATAGAGAAGGCAAAGAAGGAAATTTGCAAAGTTTTCGCAGAAAATGGGTTACGAGTCACTATTGAAGCAAACAAAAAAGTGGTTGATTTCCTCGACGTAACGCTCGATTTGAACACTGGAAAGTACAAACCATATTCCAAACCAGCAAACCACCCGCTTTACGTACACAGCAAATCAAATCACCCGCCCAACATCATTAGAAACATCCCAGAATCGATCAACAGGCGGCTATCTGAAATATCGTGCGACGAAGAAACATTCAACGAGGCGGCACCAGAATACCAAGAGGCATTGCGGAAGAGCGGTTACGATTACAGACTCCAGTTTAAACCACCAGCACCAAGAGCGGCGACTCAACAGCGTACACGGAGACGTAATGTAATATGGTTCAACCCACCATACAATAAGAACGTTGAAACTAATGTAGGTAAAGAGTTCTTTAAGTTAATAGATAAATGTTTCACAAGCGGCCACAAATTAAGAAAAATATTTAACAGGAACACGCTCAAACTTAGCTATAGTTGTATGCCTAACGTTAAACAAATCATAGATGGACACAACAAAACCATCCTGAAAAAAGCAGAGCAGCAAGACCAAGATAATTTAGATGGAAAGTGTAATTGCAGAAAAAAAGATGAGTGTCCATTAAACAGAGAATGTCTAACTAAGGAAATAGTTTATCAAGCCACTGTTAAGTCACAAGAAAGCACAGAGACATATGTAGGTTTAACATCCAATGAATTTAAAACTAGATGGCGTAACCATAAGATATCATTTAATAAGGAAAGTAGAAAGAACGAGACAGAATTGAGCAAGCACATATGGCAGTTAAAGGATCGTAAACAGGAATACGACATCACCTGGAAAATTCTAGCTAAAGCTAAGGCATATTCGAATCAAACGAAACGATGCAACCTGTGTATTGCAGAAAAATATTTCATATTAACTAAACCGCAAATGGCTTCGCTTAATAGAAGAAATGAACTCATTTCGACATGTAGGCACAGACGTAAATACATTTTAAGATATAGCCTAAAACAAGTTCTTTCGAAACAAGTAGCGCGCGCAAATGTTCTTTAGGCGCGCGCACAATTTTAACAGTTGGATAGTTTTGTGCGTCTTACGAAGTCATACATATAACGTAGCCAAACAAGGGACCAACCATTGTAAGTTTAACTGAGGAGTGGGTGGTAACACCTACGAAACAAGTTTGTATTAAACTTATGGTCATCAGAGTTGAGTGATTTTACTTTACGGATTATACCGCTCCTTCACTGTAGAGCACTTTATTGGATGACCGGTGAATCTTCAACTTGGATATATATATATATATATATATATATATATATATATCTGTCTGATTTCGTTAAAACGTGGTCACTAGGTTTTCGCCTGGCGCCGGGCGAAGCCCGGGGCCAGACCATCCCTGCGTCCGAAATAGTAGGGGGCTTGGCGTCTTGGTCGGTACAGCTGCATAGCTCAGGGACTGCCCTAACAGCTGGTGGGTGGATCAGGCCTGGGGGTCGAATCTAGTGGGGTAGGAAGGGGGCTGTTTTGACACAACCCCTTTAGTAAGTAGCAGTGTTCAGTACAGGCCTTGAGGGGCAGCTGTACCGACCAAGACGCAAAGCCCCCTACTATTTCGGACGCAGGGATGGTCTGGCCCCGGGCTTCGCCCGGCGCCAGGCGAAAATAGAGACAGTGTACGAAAAGCTAGAGAGGCATACCTCATCGAGAGAGGTAAAACTCTTGAAACATTAGATATGAATAAGAAAGATGAAATGTAATACATTCTTTATTCCTTCCATTTGTTATCATTTATTTATACTATTTCTACATTTCAAATTTCTTTCAAATCACTACTTCAACGGTTTTCGTTTTCGCATACTTTTAACGTTCACTTTTTTCTCATTTAAATTTTCACGTGTTATTATATATAGTATCGTATTGCACCCTATTCTTTATTTCAAATTGTAACGTCTTAGCTTAAACCTCTTCATTAGATGTAACTGGACCCTGAAGAAGGACAGCCGTGCCTTCCGAAATATTGGTAAACAATATACAGCTATTTCGAGAAAGGTTGTCGGAAAAAAAGTGCACGAGACAATCCCGAAAGGCATTGGGGGTGGTTTTAAGTTCACTGTTCTTCAGAGAAATTTGAAAGAATTGGCACGAAAGGGCATGAAAATGTGTTTGCGAGTGCTAATTATAAAGAAAAACAACAAAAGTAGGTTCGACAGATACAGCCGTCAGAAACAGTGTATCGATCATATCCCATATTACCTTTCGGGATTGTCGCGTGTACATTTTTTCCGACAACCTTTCTCGAAATAGCTGTATATTGTTTACCAATATTTCGGAAGGCACGGCTGTCCTTCTTCAGGGTCCAGTTACATCTAATGAAGAGGTTTAAGCTAAGACGTTACAATTTGAAATAAAGAATAGGGTGCAATACGATACTATATATAATAACACGTGAAAATTTAAATGAGAAAAAAGTGAACGTTAAAAGTATGCGAAAACGAAAACCGTTGAAGTAGTGATTTGAAAGAAATTTGAAATGTAGAAATAGTATAAATAAATGATAACAAATGGAAGGAATAAAGAATGTATTACATTTCATCTTTCTTATTCATATCTAATGTTTCAAGAGTTTTACCTCTCTCGATGAGGTATGCCTCTCTAGCTTTTCGTACACTGTCTCTATTAGATTTAATGAGCTCTAGTGGGGTAAGTGTGATGTCGGAGTTAGCAGAGTGATTATTAGTAAGAAAGTGTTCTGAGACTGTGGTGGGTTTAAAGACGGTTGTCCACTGGTCTGCAGTGTTCGTTGAAACGGTCTTTTAGTCATCGTCTAGTTTCATCTATGCAGTGGGGGGGGGGGGGGGGGGGGGGAGGTAACTCTATTGTTTTCCACCTAAGTTTCTTGACCCACTCCGCCTGCCAGTATGACGTCACATAGTAACGGGCAAGAGCCTCGGGCCGCTTGTGCAAATTAGCAAGGGATACGACAGTTATTTGGACGAGAGAGGTCGAGAAAAAGCTAGGAAGCTAGCAAATATCGCTATATATCGCTAATTTGAACGAAACCTTTTATTGGCTTCGGGATTTAATTACAGAATTACAGGTGTATGCCCAATACAGTATTAAAATGCGCCGGTATTAAAAGCAACAAGATTCAATGCTCACAGTCTCTCACAAATACCTGTCATTTAGCTTCCTCTTTCAACGCTACAGCTAAACGAACTTTGAGAGGAATGATATGGGGTTCCACTACCTCTGAAGAGTTAAAAATACGCACAATGTAAAGTATAATACATCCTTTCACGAACCTCCTAATGCTGAGTCTAAACTCCTCAATTTTGCTGTGCACTGGTCCTCAAAAGTGTGACCGGTCGGTATTATTACCCGTAAAATTTGCTCGACGATAGAAAGGAATCTTTAAAATTCATTACACCACTGGACATTTCATTCAAAAAAAATACTTAAGTCTAGTTTTCTATGACAATAGAACCTTAAAATCTCCAAATCCAAGAAATCGGAACAGTATTTCCGTGATTAAATCAAAATTTTTATCCGTCTCTTCGATGAACACTTTGCTCGCCATTTTAAAAGTCACTGACGCGAGATGTGACGTCATACTGGCAGGCGGAATGTACCACAGATTTCCTTGGAGACCTCCCCCCCCCCCTTGATGTGAAGTAACAGTCGCATGTGGCGTATGAAGGAGCCACCCTTGTCACCATATAGCGGTACACAGTCACACGCCACCGCAACGCTTCATCCATAGTATGAAGCGTCGTGGTGACCTGTTCTTGCGAACACCGATCAAAAACCCGCCCTTACCCCCAATACTCTAAAATGGTAAAGGCAAAACAATTTTAAATTTACTTAGATAAATCGTAACAGTTATTCAACTGATAAGCGTGATGTCAACGGTGAGCTCATTTTACCCCGATCCCCCCCTAACTTAACCTAACCCTAACACTAACCCTACCCCCACCCCCCCCCCCCTCTCTCTCTCTCTCTTAAAATTAAGCCGTTTTATGTATGCAGGATTTATATTATAGGTTTGAAAGTAATGAACTAATATCATATAGCGAGACGAAGAGGACCTGGTCTATGAGCAAGCGGTCGTTTTACTGGGCTACGATTCTTAAGGTCTTTCTTTTAAAATATGGTTTTGGGTCTCAGAAGCAGTTTTCCGACATCTGCGGGCGAATCTAAAAATGAAAATAAACATGAAAGTCACACAGTCAACAAAAGGTGTCTGTCATCTAAGTGTAATATAATCAAAAACTCAAAAATTAAATACTACCTTTCTTTCATAGGAAAAAGGCAAATTTTGAAGAGTACATGGCTGTCAAAACTCGGTTGCCAAGGTAACGTCGATGTTGATGCACTTCACGACAAACTTTAAAAATTTTATCGGTTGAATTGGGTTAATTAATTTATGTGCCCACGATCGCTTTTCTTAAAAACATCAAATAATTCGCAAAGGGTAAAATATTTGTGCTGTGAAACCTCTAACTGGGGAAACCTTTGTTCAAGAGACACCTACATTCCCTGAATAGAGGTCATACTGAATATTCACATCCTGTTTGTTTAAAATCAGAGCGCTCGTTTTAAGAAAAAAAGTTGTTCAAAAATGTTTTTTAGCCTGCTAAAAAAAAAAAAACCTTGCCCCCTTGCAAATGAAAGGGAATTGTTGGTTTTCACATGACGTCACTAAAATTCAAACTAAAAAACTATCGATCCTACTGAGATTTTACTTTCACGATGCATTAGGGCAGCTGAAAACTAATTTTCATACAAATTTTCGCTTCAAAAGGGTTCTTGGTTTTGTGATAGAGTACGATTGAATTTCTAAGCTTTTGCGTGACGCGGCATTTACATGACGGCCAAGAGAGCTGTCATGTAGGTTAAAAAAATGACTTTTTTCAGGAAATTTTGCTATCTAAACAGTTCATGAGTTAGAAAAAGTATTACTTTAATGTTTATGAGTTTCTCGAAGAATAAATTCACGCTTTTGTAGAAAAACTCGGTAACAGATGTTTCTGTTGGTTTCCGTCCGCTATGTTGGAGCTCATCCAGGTGAGCACCAGCATGGAGTCTCCATACAAATCTCTATAAGTTTGGGTAAAGCATTTCTTCGGATATCTCGTATGCGAAATATTCCTCTGACCTGAATCTTGGCGAGGGTCTTTGTATACGTACCTCCTTTCATTTCCCAGATTCTGGACTTTATCTATTGAACGGTTTTGATTTTTATTTTGATCTATTTTGAATGGCGTGACACTGAAAACCAGCAATAGGAACTATCCACCGAAGGACTGGCGAGGGCTAGAGAAAGGAAGAGAGAAAAAAAGAGAGGAGGTATGTCATTTTTCCACGATGTAAATAGTTTTTGAACTTGTCTGCTCTTTTACTAATATTTACCTCAAAAAAAAAAAAAAAAACAGATTTCAAGGCCTAGGAGAATTTACGTTGTTCCAAAACTCAAGGGGTTTAAGGCCTGGTTCAAAAGTGTGTTCTGAGAATATGAATGGTTGGCAATATCTCTCGCTAAAAGACCTACAACAAAATGAATTTTTCCCCAAAAGTAAATTTTGAGGTTTCCTTGTACCTTAACGTTCAATTATGGTCACGTGAATGTCACGTGACCAAAAATTGAATAGAAGGAAATTGGCGAATTGGTGGCGAGTTTACTTTGTTTCGATGAACAAATTGGTATTTCTGAAAGAGGATAAACATACCTAACTTTTTACGTTTGGAATGAATGTATGCGAAGTTTAGAATTAAATTTTTAAATAATTTAAGATTAAATTTGGGCATTTAAAAAGATGTTTTCCCTCATAATTTTTTATTGAAGTGCAATTTACCCTTTATTCCAAACGTTAAGTGTTAGAAATATTTAATATGAATCAGAAAAATGTTATTTCTCGATTTCTTTTATTTAACCAGACACCAATTGGGTAATAAAATATAATTTACGATTTTAAGCAAAATGGTCACGTCACATATCACGTGATTTATAAACACAAAATTTATAGTTTAAAATGTTGTTAAGGACGATGAGTTCTTTTCGTGTGCCAAATTTTGATCCACCGCCATCATCTATACCAAAGTTGTAGCCAATAAATTATTTTCTACAGGTAAACCCCTTAGTCCCAGGCCTTAAACCACTTGAGAAATTGCAGTTTTTGGCCACTCAAGTAGATTAAGGCCTGGGTCATGACAGAGTTTTCAGAATTTTTAAAGGGGGGTGGTATAACGTAAAGTATTTTCAAGATATGCATTGACTAACAATTTAAGGCCAGTCATAACCAACAAATCTTCCAATTTTAAAAATTGTTTATAACTGCATCACGTGACCAGCCACGCCCTGTTTTACCGAGAAATCCTTTGAGTCGAAATTCCCACCAGAAGGAGAGTAAACTGTTTTTCTTTAGTAGGTCCAAAAAGTGGCCACTCTTAGTTTTCTCGTAAAAACAATCGGAATGAGGCGAGGTCGATAAACGTCTTTCTCCTGTCGATAATTTTAGTTAGAGGAGGACTGGCACTAGTCAGTGAACATCAATTGAACCTGCCAGTTGTAATGCTTCGAACCATTCCGAACTGATTTCGTAGACACTTTGTAGGGGTAATGTTTTGATACAGAGAAACTGGAACTACTCTTTTAGTAAGTGGTAGAAATCATTGGTTACAATTTTCGAACAATGGATGGCGTGCTCGATCACGTGACCAAATAATTTAAATTTATTTTTTCAAATTTTTTAAAGTTTAGTTTACTTTACAATATATCGTCCGTCGTGGTTGTCTTTAACCATAGTTTTTGGAAACTGTACATAAAAAACCATGAATGACTTAGACCCACGCCTTAATCTACCTGAGCAAAATTCCTCCCTTATGTTCAGTTAAAAAAAATGCTACAGCTGAACGGTTAAGTACTAACTACATTGTACACAGGAAGCATGAAGGAACGTTTGGTTTGACAATTTCTAATTTTTCTCAAGCTTAAGCGACACTGCTACTTAATCTTTTCAACTGTCATGTAAATACGCAGTTCCTTCCCAACCCACCTATCTGTACCACGCGGGAGTTAGCCTTTAGTTCGAGGATACTATTACTGGCTGAAGTCCATATCATTTTTAATTTTTGCCCTGGAGTAGTGGCATTTTTCTCGGTTTTGTGGGTTTAAAATCGAGTGATTTCAACGTTTTTAGCAGGGACCTTTGAGAACAACCGTTGATTTTTGTTGTTGTTTAATGCTGATTTGACAAACGTTGAAGAAGAGCCCATTGAAAGAACATTCAGGACGCTGGATATTGCTTTTTTATCTTTTTTCTTCTTTGCTGTGTGTGAGGTTTAACAAAAGGCCTTAAGACAGCATCAAAAACCCCGGAGTATCAAATCACCACTCAACAATGTTAAGCTTTTAAACTTTAATCGATCATTGATCTGGCTAGCTTATAGTTACACAATTTGTGATTAAAAGTCACTTAGATCACAGATTTACTAGTTATAATTAAGGAACGCTTTCGGGTGGTATAACCTGTGACAATATTCTTCTCAGCGGTATAGACACTATCCTTCAGGCGAGTGTGCGTACAAACAAAAAGTCAAGTCACGACTGAGGTGGGGTATATTCACAGTATAGCACGATATTGCAGGCATCGTATAACTAATTTACCTCATGTTTTTAATCATGACATGACACCACAGGTTAGGTCGAAGAAAGACTCTTTTAAACTAAATGTAATTGTGAAAAATATCTACTTTGTTTACTTTGGGTTAAAATGTGGAGGCTGCACCTAGTTTTCTGATTGGCTGTACTCTTTATGGCATGTTAAAAATTACAGTTTTCAACTGGCAAAGGATATTATATTATTGTCCCTTTAAAAGTTGGTAGTTTTTATTGATTAACTAATGTCAAGGGAAACGTCACATAACCAAGAAGACCATTGCTAAATTATACGTTTCTTTAGCCCAGGGTAGGAGGAGTGGAGGAAGGGTAGGGTATTCAAGAAAGTCTTATACGGGAAGGCTCCGCTCAACGGTCGATCCCCTTACCCTTTTATATACCATTTTTGACAGGAAAGGTACCTCTCTCGTATGTCTTCTATTGACAAATGGTACTCCTTTCACATACCTAGTTTAGAACTTTAGGCATCCCATTTAACTTCTTTAAAAGCACTTTCTTTAAAATATGAATAAATGACAAACCAGTGGGGTGTTCTCGACTTCTCACACTCATAAAACGCATCTGTGAGCCCTTTGGGGCCATTTTACAGACCGAAATGAAAGATTGTCCTACCCTTTTATATACTTCAATTAGTGAAATCCCTTCCCTTTCATATACTTGAAGCATGAAAAAAGATACCTCCGGCGGGCGGTGCTTCCCAGTACAGGCCATTATAGGGACTCCCCTTCCCCACCCCCCCCCCCCCCCTCCCGCCCCTCTTCCCGGTTTCTTCTGATTCTTATTGGAGATCGTTATTCCCTATGTAGAACTAAACAATCAAATTTTTCTTCCATATATTTGATTACCTGATATTTCCACTTATGTAAAGCTCCTATAGAATACTCAAGAAATTATTTTGCAGCCATATTTTAAAGGTTAATGTTAGAACTAAGGTGAGCCAACAACAAAAGTAATTAAAACATAGAAGAATTGTTTGTCTGTGGGTTTTACTGCCATCCCAAACGTCACGTTTGCAATAGCAAACTGTTCCATCTTTCACTCTGAAAGACAAAAAAAATCGCAAAAGAGTTTAACGTCATCAACAGATTAACTGGTAGTGTAGACAATAAAAAAAATTGTACCATTTTATCTAAAACTGAATCGTTATCTAATGCAATTTCAGGGTTTTGATTGGCTTATAGAGTATATTTAACAATTATTCTACGAGTACGCGTTGGATATGAAACCTCATATCCAACAAGCGGGAATGTAAAAACAACCGATTTTCAGCTTGTTTTTAATTTTGAGCAGACGCATACTGTTACCATATTTGGAGAGCATGGTATAACAGCTCATATACCATGATGGCTAAGCCAATCAGAGCTCTAGAATTGCATTATCAAATGACTCAGTTTTTGATAAAAGCCCCTCTACCATGCTCTACATATGATCAGTGCGCGCGTCAAGAAGCAAGTTCAAATTTATTTTGCGAATGAAAGAATTCAAAATAAAGCCATTGAAACGCACGAAAAACACCTCGAACAGTAACCAAAGAAAACTAGCTTTACTATTGATCATTTCTTACGATTGCGAAACCACTCACTTAAATAGCCGCCTCCTTCCCCCGGACCCTGAGCACGCGCATCTAATATTCGCTTGCCTTGTTTTCGCGACGTCTCTAGTTTATCTAAGAACCTGGCACGCAAAAATATATCTAGCAACTAGCTGCACATACAGGCTATGCCATTTTTGTTCCTGTTCAGTAGAACTAGCTGGTGGCTTCAAAGAACCTCACACTAACCACGCTCTGCACGAGCTTTCGGCATAATGGCCGAAGGAATAGTTTTCTTTCAACCTTTGTAACTGTACCGAACATGCACACTTACAATGATTTAGACAGCTGCAATTAAAAATTCTTTCCTTGACATTATTTGCGATTTTATCGGCTGTAGAGTAGAGTACATGGGCGAGGCCAAAATTTTCCCAGACATACGCACAAACGGTCCTTGGCCCTGCAGTTATCCAAATAGTTGCCAGGCCCCAGTTGTTCGAAAGGTGGATAGCGCTATCCACTGGATAAATTACTATCCAAAGGATAGCGCAATTGATTTTCGTAATACTTGTCCTCTGGATAGAGATTTATCCGGTGGATAGCGCTATCCGACCCAACTTTTGAACAACCGGGACCAGGAAAATAACTCACTTGATTAAATTTGCATTTGTCATCAGTGTGCAGACGTAATTATCTCTCTCGATTGTAGAACCGTACCGCGTGTTCTATATACACGCAGCAGTTAAGTCACCATAGTGTGTTTGCAAAGTCGGAAAAACCACAGCATTCAAAACAGAGTTACAGTCACTGTCGTTTGCGGTCATTCGGCAATTGCTTATTTAGCTCAGTTTAATGTATCTTTCCATTTTTAATTTGCTATGATATTTATCAACCTTTGACATTTTTCATGAAAACAATTTTGTTTTGTCATACAGTTAGCTACGTCCCTTGTGCTCAGTCTATTAGCGTTAGGTCAAGAGCGCTGGACCTTTTTCCCTTTTTTTAGCTTTTTTTGTTTACCATGTCATGAACGAAGTCGAAGTTAAGAAAACGCGAAGAAAGAAAGACCAAAAAAAAAAAAACGACAACATACATGTACCAACAACAAGGAAGCCAATGACTAACCAAACTGACCGAACAAGGTTGGTAAGCAAAGGATTTATCATACCGCCGAGGGAACTTTTTTCTTGCGGGACTTACATTGTACTTTTTTTGTCTTGGAATTTTACAACACTATTTTACTCACTAAACTCAGCGACGAACTGCTCATTAATAGGCTTTTGAGTTTTCATTGTGTCTTCCACAGCCTTCTTTATTGCTTTGTTCACTTGAGTCTTGTGTTGAGCAAACACTGAAGCTGAGACTTTTGTAGAGATTTCCTTCATTTGATTCTGGAAAAGAATGCATAATATTAATTTTTAGACACTGCTTTTAAGGAGTACCAAGATTGCCATACTACAATACAGTACCAATAGCTTATTAAAAAATAATTATTGGAGAAGTGCAGATTATGGGTTGTATTAGCTAAAAATCCTAGCTTTTTGTAAATGCGTTATTATTCTTTACGCGCACCGTCAGTCTAAAAAATCTTCAATCTCTAATGTTCGGTCAATTAACAGTGTTTATTCTAGTTGAGGAGCACCCAAAGGAAAACGTGAGTTGGCGTGATTTCATATTCAAAGTTAAAAAAATCAATTTTGATTCATTTTGTATTTATTATATCTCATTTTATTTATTCTTTTTAAAAGGCAGCACTTTTCGCTTAGTTATTAAAAGACAGTGCATGAGTGTCTGTGCGGCCGGGGTTTGAATCAGCTGGCTCCCGCTCGGCAGACTGGCGCTTATCGGGGGCGGTTGATATACATCAATATCATAAATAAACCAATGTTTAATACTATCACCTAACGATCATTATCATCTTTTATTATATAGACACGAGTGTTTTACTGGGAAATATACCACTCGTAAAATTCATAAACGCTACATCCGGGACCCGAGTGGTTTATTTTCCATAATCTCACTAGTGAGTTTATCGATGACGTAATTTCGGTCATTTCCCTCTATTACTTTATCGATGTCTTTTTGTCTATATAATAAAAAGAACATTACACGGCGGCTTGAAGATATGAATTTTATTTTCTCGTGGCAAAAACAATATTTTACTCACTCGCTGCGCTCGTTCGTAAAATATTGTTTTGCCACTCGAAAATAAAATTCATATCTTCGCGCCACCGTGTAATATCCTCTATATTCATGATCCTCATCGTGCTTATTTCTTAATGAAACTACAATTTAACCAATTCGAGAAGTGAAGAGAATCAGTAAATATTTTAATTAGTAACTACGATCATATTTGTTAACTTTAGAAAAAGGGAACAAGGAAGACGTCAGGGAAGGCGTAGTCGTGAAGGCACTTGCCTCGCATCAATGTGGCCCGGACTCAAATCCTGGCGTGGACACCATATGTGAGTTGAGTTTCTTCTTGGTTCTCTCCCTTGCTCTGAGAGGTTTTACTTCCAGATACATTGAACTCTCTCTAAGACGCACACCCTTGGGACTGGCACTAATTGCCCGTCTACCGTAACAGGATGTCTGTCTTAAAGAGAGTAAACTAAAGGGAGTAAAAAAAAAAAAAAAATTAAAGGCAGGGACCAACTCTAGATGCCCGTTAAGAGGGAGTCAACAATACCCCGGCCGGTTTTCCCCTCTCCTTAAAAAAACAAAACTTCCAAATTCTAATTCAATTTGGAACGCACGGACACGTTTAACGAGTTCTTAAGAACATAAGTGTTTTGTGGGTAAACGAATTACAGTTCCAATTAGAGTCTATTAGGTTCTGCCAGCATACCTTAACAGCAGAGGAGTTAAATTTGCTGTTGACTGTTACTTCCGCAGCATGTTTAGCATCGTTGATAGCGTCTCTCTTAGCATCAGCGATAAGCATTGGAGCCTTGACCCAGCCATAGAATGGAATACAGCCTGTCGCCATGATGTGACCTCGGCGATCATCGAACACCTTCTTGGCCGCACTCTTGCCGCTTGCCTTAGCATCATTAATGATACCGGGAAGAATTTCACTTTTTGCTTTAGCAAGAACTTGCTGGAAGATGAAATTGACACTTTTTTAAAGAGATTTTCCTTGACGGCCTAGGGAGGTTGTTTGCTTTAGCGCGAAAGCAAGACTGGTGTGAGGTGGATTTATAAACATTAAAAGATTTGAAACTAAACCCTATGTAACTACAGTCGACTCCCGATAACTCGAACCTTAAAGAGAAGTCGAAAAAAGTTCGAGTTATCGGGAGCTCAAAGAAGATAGAGGGGAGTGAGGAAAAAACAGTTTTTACTGCACTGTCAGTGAACATTTTCATCACTGATTTAGTTCTAAAAAGGTTAAGTGATAATTGAAAGATCAGAGAAGATACTTTTAGATTATAAATCAGAATGTAACGTAGCAAAACATTGCTTAAATAGAGCATGCGCAGTGGCGGATCCAGGGGGGCCTGGGTCCCCCTTATTTTTAGACCAAACTGGGACCCGAGGTGCCGAAAATATATATTTTTTTATCTCAGGGTCTGGATGACCGCCCCTCACCCCTTATCTGAAGGTTTGGATCCGCCACTGATGCGATCTACTGTTTTGAGCCGAGAAGTAAAGCTTTTTCACGTTAGATTTGTGACAAACAACATCAGCCTCCACTAGTAAACTATATGCCTACAACAAGTCAAAGGGAAGTTCAAAATTCAGTGTTTCGGACGCCAGTACACTTCCGACTTTTTAAGGGCTCAAAACATGGTTCGAGTTATCGAGAGTAAAATTATACAGAAATGATCTGAGGGAAAACAAAAATTTCTTCGAGTTAGAGAGGGGTTCGAGTTATTGAGGGTAAAATTACAGTAAATGTATGACGGAAATCCAAGGGAAATTAATTTTGGTTCGAGTTAGCGAGGGTTCGAGTTATCGGGAGTCAACTGTATATAAATGGGTATAACTGCTTTTGTATAAGAGAAGGGTAGCGCGTTATACGAGAATCGTACTTCGCCTGTCCACTTTCATTTTTGACCCCTTTTTGATATCTTCATTTCTACACTTCATAAATTCGCCCCCAATTTATGCGTCAAATCAAATTTTTTTTCATGATGTCATCAGCAATTGCTAGATCTTTCGTAAATGGCATTATATTCATGATCGCAAATATAATGAGCCGATAACTTACGAGTCACAGCCCCTCAAGGGGTAATTTGCATTATATATAGTTAAGATAGTACGCGCGTTCTGATTGGCCGAGAGGACTGTTTGCATGAGAGTATGTAAACATGGTTGTGACGTCAGGATGTTTTGCTTTTCGCGCGCTAATCACGTAAGCATGAATTTGAAACAGTTTTTGAGTTCACAGCTCGATAAGGTTACTATATTTACCCCTTCATTCGTCGGCTAAAACTTGGAAAATCTTTACAAACAAGCTGTGTCAAATTTGTTTCGCTAAAGCTGACATTTTGTGCGAGAAAAATCCGTATTTTGGAAAGCATCTTTTTGCAAAACAAGATTTGATTACGCGTGCAAGACTTCGTGTACAAGACTTTGGGACTGGTAAGAATTTCTGCTTTAATCAGTACCATAACAAAGAGTTTTTGAGTTTTTCTCGGTAAAGTTATTTTATAAAAGCAATATAAAACTTTTTTCCTGAGTTTGCATAGCCTGATATAAACACTCGAGGGATGGGAGAATTCTCGACAGATCAGAATTAAAGAAATGTTTAGGATTGTTCAGATTCTTATATTAATAGTGAATCTACTGAGAAACCATTTCCACATGGCAGTACTGTTGAGGTACTGGCGGATCAATTGGTCAAGTTCTTCGAAAATAAGGTCAGCATCATCAGACATGACCTTCTCCAGTGAAGACAACTCATCACAAGTAACAGATTTGAAGCCGTCAAATGTGGATCTACATTCTGGCAAGCTGGAATCAGGCAACGGATCTATTACCTGAGCATTATAGGGCATTATTTTTATGGATATAGTGTTATATAAGAAAATATTAATAATAATAATTAAGAATGAACATATTTTATTGATAACAATGCTAACTATTTAAATCCTATTTACAGTTAATTCACTTAAAAAAACTATTCGGCCAAAACAATTCCTTTCGTTTAGAAAAAAAACATTTAGTTTTGACTAGAAAAATTCATTTAATTAAAAAAAAAATATTCGAATTAAAAACATTTTATTTCAATTAAAACAATCGATTTTGATTTAAAAAATAAATAATAATAATAACTATTATTATTATTATTATTATTATTATCATTATATTGAATGGATCACTGTTTATGTGAGAGTTTTTCTAAGAAATTTATATGCTCCCACTTCACCCGCATCCAGAGTATCACTTAGAAAAAACCGTCCACTTGTGGACTCGCCCTTCTAACATTCTACACTTACATGCCGACAAAGGAAAAGTGTCCTACCTCCTTTATAGGCTTCTTAATAATTGGGAGAACAGCGTTTTTTACGTTGGCTTTTGCCTCTTTGACGAACTCTTTGTTAAGATTTCTTTTTACTTGTGCTTTAATATACTCTTTCCAGGCAGGAAAATCAGCATCCAAAATGTCTTGAAGGGCTCGTAAATCGCCTTCAGCGGGTATTCTAACAAAACAAAACATTTATAGCGGAGCACTATGGGTAAGACAATTTGGTTATCTGTGCGTCCAATAAATTTTAGCTCTGACAAAATCGTCCATGCGTACGTCTGTAGTTCCACCCCATCATGTGAACCGGGGTGAAATTTTGCATTTCAAGCACCCGCGCATTTCGGCGGAGTCTTTTTTTTCGACTAAATCTTAATGCCTTCACTGACACGGAGAGAGAATTAGAACTAAAGCTAAAGCTAGAGCTAGAGCGAGAGACTTCAACAACAAAGGAGACGAATTTCGTTGAAAACAAAAACATACAAAATTTATAGCGGCGGTGAGAAAATGAGAAGTTCTTGCGGCCACCGAAGTGAAAATGAGTGGCAGCAAAAAAAAAAAGAAAGAGAAATACATGCGAAATACATGCGGAGTGCGACATTTCCTCTACAAAATGTTTTGCTAGGAATTGTTACGTTGTACGGGAGCAAAATGGATAAGAAAATTTGGGTATTCATGCATCCGAGAAATTTTGGTAGTCACCAATGTGAATTGGCCTTTTTTACTTTACGTGGAGCCTGCAACCTGTGTTTAACTTGATGGTAGACGTCCATGTTATGGTCATCTTGGCCACCCGGACTTTTAGAGAGAGAGTGAACAAAAGGGCTTCTCGGTTTGCTGCCGTATCAAACGAAGACATTTCACAAATAAACGAAAAAGCTGTTCCCGAAAAAAAGGAAGAAGGCGACAAAATCCGGTTGGCAGTTTTTACAGGTGAAGCTTTTTCTGTTTAACCCTCGGACGTACAAGGGGGGAGGGATGCCATCCCCCCATAAGGTTTTTCTGTTCATTCATCCCTCGCGCACATTTGAGACAAGTTTAGTGATGATCCGTTGCTATGTTTACGAGCTATGACGTCATAAGTAGCAGGTGGTCAAGCCAACTTTGGTTGCTAAAATACATGTTTTTTCAACTTCTTTCAACAATAAAAGTAAACCTTGCGGCTAAAATCATGCAAAGTGTTTATTTATGTGTTATGTTTTAGGTAAAGCACAAAAAATTACTATTCCTCGCGGTTTTATCCTGATTTCTACTTCTTGGTAAAACCCAAGATGGCGACCAAGATGGCGACCATTGTTGGTGACGTCACAGGCCTCCAGCAGCACCACCACCCCTAAAATATACCTCATCTTGTTAAGCAGATCAAAGGCTTTCCACTAAAGGCAAAAGCGTTTCAAAATACTGCAACATATCAAAAACTCCGGGAGGGGTTCCATCCACCCCCCACCCTGTACCACGTTGGGGGTATGAATTTGGGTGTACGTCCGAGGGTTAAACTGAATTTATCGATGAAACCGGTGAAAAAGTTTCTTGTTTACATAAAATTATGCAAATTAAGTCTTGCGTTACTTTAATAACCTGACAAGTTCGCAAATAACTAAATGAATTTTTTTTCAGAATGATTACCATTACAGAAAGAATTTACAACTCGATCCTTTTAAAGAAATGTTTCCGCAACAGCTAAACTAATGCCTTTGAAAGTTTTTATATTTATCGGCAAGAAAACGTGACGGCCGCCGACTGGGTCACACGCGCGCCAAAATTGTAATCGTTGGCAGCAATCAATCAGTTAAAATTCATCATTTTTAGTTTAATTATCTCACTGTTTTAGTATATACTAAATCAATTACTCCCCTCCGTGTCGGTGGCGAGTGGTGTTGACCGAGCCGCGAATAATTGTTATGAGAAATTGTTATACATTAGTCGTGCAAAACAGTGGCATAGAAATGTACAAAAAAGTGCGCCGTGCGTGCAAAGTTTTTTTTTTTTGCTAATTAGACCCTCTGTTATCTTGCCCAAATATGGGAGAGATAGTTATTTTGGTATGGTGTATTTACTGTTTTGCAAGGACTACCATTTGACCATCAGATGTGACTTCCTCAAAATAAATTATGGTATATGGGAAAATTTATAAGTAATAAATTATGGTATATGGGAAATTTGTAAGAGTTGTCAATAATGGAGGACTGGAGGACTACACTGAACCGCACCATCATTTCCAACCTTCAAAGCAGATCAGTTTTAGTCACACGGCCTACCCAAACTTCTGAAGACGTTGGCTCCTCTTTCGCAGGTCACAAATGGCCAGCATTCCTGTGAGAGAGTTCACAATGTGTAAAGTAAACACCTCCAAGTTTGCTTTCCATTCGCAGTTCTCTGAGCACTCAGAGGAGATCTTACAAGCTTCTCCAAGATCCTAGGAAAAAAAGAATATGGCTTTTTAAATTACTGTTTGTATGTTTTAAACTTTTAACAAACAGAACAACAGGACATCATTGACTGTACCTTCTTGATGTTATTCAAGATTCCCCAGAACAAACTGCTGACCTTGACAAACTGTTCCTGTCCTTTCACTTGCACTCCAGTCGTCCCAAAGTCAACATCCTTGGATAAGCCCTGGAGTGTTTTGTTCCATCCTCCCATGATTTCTTCAAACAATGATTGCAAAACTGTACTCAGATGTGGTCAGATTATTTCGCTAAAACCCCTACGTTTAGGGAAAGTACCATGAGTATTGTCTGCATGTCGAATTATACGCTTTAATTTGTTCCTGTTTCCTTAACAAGTTTTAAATGCAGAGAAGATCATCACAGTTAAATACGCAGCTCATGTAGCTGCGAAAAGAAAGCCGAAAAAAATCCAGGTTGAAAAAGTTCAGTTTTGATCGTTTATGTAGTCGATTGGATTTTTCAGGGCCAATACCTCGCAAGTTGTGGGACCATGAGACTTCTATGAGGTGAAATTGCATTTCAAAAGCTCTTCTGCAATCATTTCCTAACGATTACGGCCCAACATCAAGATTGTCCAGTTTTTACTATTTGAGCAAAAACGCATTTAAGGGAGATATTTTATGGCACTTTGATTTTTCAGCAAAGTAGTATGGTTTGTATTGGCCGCCATGTTGGAGGGCATGCTCTTGCCCTCCAACATGGCGGCCAAAATTACTTCTTGCTTATATCTTATTCAACGTTTCATAGTTACGCTCAGATGCGCTGTAAACGTTATCACATCATCTTTTCAACATTTTCCTTGAATTTTAAGTGCAAAATTTGTGTTCAGAGAGAGGTAATTCATAATTTCAAAAATCACATTTTGGTCACGTGACCATTTACGAACTTATTCATTTTAAGAAAATGGTGCGGGTTTGAAAAACCAAATCACCATTATTTTGTTTAAGATATGACCCACTAATCGTTTTTCGAAGGCAAAATCATATGACTTTCATTTTCATAAAAACGATGTCACATGCCTCTTATTGCAAATGTCCTTTTGGTCTCGCTCAAACTTCACGAACATTGGGGCAGGTATGGAGGAACAAGCTCCCCTGAGCAATTATGAAAAAAAGAGACTTTCAATGCCGAGAAATAGTTCTGCAAGTGAAATGGAAAGTGACGTCATTTCGTTGCTTTGACAACTCCGATGTCAACATAACATTGCTCATAACAAATTTCCATCTTTTTTTCTGCTAAATCTTTGGCAATTATTTTTCCTTATCTTTGTTACCGTATCTCTGTTAATGGAGACGTATTGAATGCCGGCTCAAACTTGGAAGATATTGGACCTGAAATAATCCAATTGGGCATGCACCGGAATGGTGTACTTATGATTTACCATCGATTACCGATTTCAATATGGTGCAAGTAATAGTCCGTTGAGCACATGTTTAATGTCGATGAATCTAAAAACGGATTATCAGTTATCCACCCTCATCCTATCAAGTTGCCTTTGGTCTAATCAGACCCCAGCAGGTGATAATCATCATTCTCCATAGCTGGCATGGTTGGACAATGTGCTCGTGATTTTAGGAATTCGTCGTCATGAAAAGGGCCCCTTATATGCAAGTATTACTTTTAGACTATGTCCACACTATACCGGATAGCTATTCGTGGCGTCGCGAAAGGCTCTCTTATATAGTATGAACATCTATCCAATATATGACTCCATTTCAGCCCAGATTCGCTCGGTTACAGAAATCGCGCCGAAATCACCGTTCTTGTATGTGTAGGCAAAAGCCCTCTACGGTATGGTTTTTGTGCAGGCACAAAAGCATCAGGTTTAGTGTGAAAACAGCCTTAGATTACAGGTGGATATACAGAAATAAGATTTATTTAATATTGCGAGTCGTTATGCTATCTTATTGACGGTATAATTATAGCTCGCATCTTCCAAATATGGTTATGAAAAATTAGCTGGGGGATTTGAGCCAATCAGAAACTGACGAAGCTGTTTACCAGTAATTTTGTCCAGGGCATTCTGAAATTTTTTAAGGCTGCCCTTTGTATCTGGGTCCAAAGGGCACTTTTCCATTCCGGCTCCTGTCTTGGCCTTTATGCAGTGAATGAGAGAGTCGACTCCAAGGCCAATGCCTACGATGGCCGCTACTTTGATTACTTTCCCAATAACCCCGCTCATTGCACTTTCCTAAAGATATAAGACCATGACATTGAGAAATAATAACGCAAGAAAACTGACATACACTGTACCTTTCATACGCCCTTTTTACTAGTTCATTTTCTTGTTCATTAAAGAGGCAGTACTTATGAACTGCAAAAGATCACGTTAGAGACATGCTAAGATATACTCACTGGAAAGCTATGTGAGTGTTGTACTCGCGTAAGAAAACTGGCCAATCCGAAGGAGCAAACAACATCAAGTTCGCCCCATCTCATTTTAATTTCTTGTTGCTTTGCGTTAATTGCAGAGAATTTGCAGATTAAAAGACTACTGCTGGTAAAAAGTGAACAACTGCCCAGAAATTTGAATAGAATCATATCTTCGTATATTTCAGTGTGACAGGTTGAAAATGCCTAACAAAACAATAGTGGAAAAGAAAAAAAAAACCAAAAGAGACGGAAGATATAAAGTTGTAAGTTTTATAACAGCTATTTTGTCTTCTGCTATTAAACCGGTTTTTCCTACTCATTTCTAGCTTTGAATGTTTAGAACGAAAAGTTAAGATTCCTTGTGATTCACGTATTACCTTATATTTTACCATCACTGTAAATTTCACTACTAGTTCTCAGATTATAAGTTTAAAATGTCGTTTTTCTTTTCCGATGGTTAGAGGCAAATTTCATTATTTACGTATTTTGAACAAATTTGAAGACTTTGGCAGAATGATGAATGTCTAAGTTCCCAATACTACAAGGAAAATACTTTCTACGGTATTCGACAAGTCAACAACTTGTGCCTTATAAATACCCCATGCGCGCAATTTCCGTGAAGAAGGCATTATTTTCTATGTTTGGTAATCGCATCTAAGACGCTTACAATTGATAAGAAAATCTCATCACACCTACTACTGTGTGTATACTTATCTTACCCCAGCCGCTTCTTCGGCCGCTGTTTCGGCCGCCGTTTCAGCTGCTGTTTCAGCCGCTGTTTCGGCCGCCGTTTCAGCTGCTGTTTCCGCCGCCGTTTCAGCTGCAGTTTCTGCTGCACTTTCGGCGACCGTTTCGGCAACAGTTTCTGCTGCTGTTTCTACAAAGAATCGAAAAGGATACAAAAAAAAAAAAAAAAATAGAAAATACTCATGGCTTATTCACCATTAGTTTTTCAGGTTAACTTCTTTAATACTGTTAGCAAAACCTTTCTTTTGAAAAACTTTTGGCTTTTCCAGTCCAAAGTGTGTAACCAGATAAAAATCAGTTCTGGAGGAATCAAAATCAAAATCAATCGTTACAATCGCTTGATCTCAGAAAAATAATTATATCATTTGTGAACTTTTGGTTGGATTTATGAATCGAGTTATGATACTTACGGCAGAAATCTCAAAACACGTCGGAAAGATAGATATGCTCACGTTTTCTCTCACTTCCTCCCAAAATGTCTGACGAACGACGAGTGAAAACCGTACATAATCTTTTAAATCGTTCGTTAGCACCAGTATGAAAAATCCGTAAGAAAATTCATCCAGTCCATCTCTTGAAAAATCATAACAACAATAATGACAATGATAAGGATAGTGATAAAGATTTTAATAATACTGATAATAATAATGATGATACTACTACTACTACTACTACTACTACTAATAATAATAATACTAATAATAATAATAATAATAAGTAGAAGAATTCAAGAACAATTAGGAAAAAAGTTACCTACTCATTGAGATGTTCATCCCCACAGAAAAGAACACTTCAGTTCAAGGGACAGTACTAGTGTCCCCAATGTTCCATTTTACATTAAACTTTGCATAATCTATCCTACTTTTTGTGCTTGTCATTTGAGTTTGCACTCGCGATTCAACTTTTTTGCATTCAACATTCAACTTTGATTCATGCAACATTCAAGTTTTCGATTTCGACATTCAACTTTTCATAAGCAACAGTCAAGTTTTCGAATTCGCCCTTCAAGTTCAGTGGAATGTACATTCATTTGTTTGCATCTAACATTTAGCATTTGTCCTTTAAGTTTTTGCTTCTGACATCCGACTTTGGGCATTGCACTCGCAAGTTTCCGCATTCGACATTCAAGTTTTCGAACTGGAATTTTACCCGCTGGTCAGCGACCGATGGAGATCGTGGGCTCAATTGACCTGACCCACCCCTGCTCAAATGGTGGTGGGCAGACTTCCCAGTGGAGTGGATTCGGGAGACCTTCTCCACCCCCGACAAACCAGACATCGACAACAGATAGAACATGGCCGCTAGGATGCGTAATGTCTTCTTTAGTGGGGAGCTATACGTGACACAAACAGGGAGGCACCGCGCTACTTATTTGCATCTCTTCAGCTTAATGTAAGCTTAAATCAGTATTCATGCAGAAATTGTATTATCATTCATAAGTGCTGTAAATTGAATCAATTTGTTTCATTTTGTGAGATCACTCTAAAATTTGATCCAGCAGATGTCTGATGACAAAGCCTATCTGAATGTAGCTCTCAGTCTTGGATATCATCAATGCTATGGGAAGATTTACAGGGTCTGGAGATCCATCAGTACATTTCCAACCATAGTTTTAAGTTGGATTTTCTGGAAAGAACAGCTGTCAGCCCGGACGTGGATGAACTAGTCACAAAATTGATTGGAGATGCTTACAGGATGTTGGTAGAAATCGATCAAAGAAACCTTGTTAACAATGCATATCAAGCTCCACTGAACGGTAGAGGGAAAAGAGGGAGACCTTCGTACAAAATCAGCGAGGAAAAGCTTCATTTTTTACGTCAGCGAGGGTTTAAAGTATGTGACATATCTAAGTAAAATTCTTGGGGTGAGTGTGAGGACGGCTGAGAGGAGGATGTTAACATTTGGGTTGAGTGCATCAGGTATAAAGTAACATTACTCTTTTATTTTGATGAGATGATAAACTACTACAAGGACAATTTGTATAACAAAATGATGATATTTAGTACCGGATTTAGGCTATAAAAAAGTATTGTTGATCCTGCAAATACTTATACTGAATTGCCTGCGTATAATAATATTTTTACGTCACTTTCTGGGAAGGCCTTAAGGTAGTTGTTGCACCAAACAATTGTGATTACTGTAGATTTGCAAATTAAAATGTTGACTTCCACTTACTTTTACCTAGAGATCCAGTCCCATAATGATAGATTATCCTTATGCCATCATTATCTTTATTGTTGTTGACCTTTCACACTTCACAGATGCAGTGCTCTCTGTGGATAACTCGACTGAGAACAAGCTACAATGTCAAGGGTAGCCTCAGGCCTGAACAGTGTTATTATTATTATTATGGCAGTTTTATACGTCTGGATGCCCAGTATCAGTAAAACACACAGAAGTTGGGCGTCTAACCATAAACAACTCCTGTGCCGAGAAGTCTTCTTATGTAAAAAAGTATGGAAATATTAAGAATATCATAGCCAGTTCTTGTAAAATATTTTAAAAAAGTTAAATAAAAATAATAATAATAATAATAATATTGTCTCCATGGCTAAACAGCCTGCGCTGTTCAGCAGCAACAGAAGCAGCCAGACAATCAGTTGGAGAAGGATTTGTATTCTGTTGCACCTTTCGATCTGGTGCTGCCTGAAAATAAAAAAAAACAAAACAAAACAAAACAAAGCAATAATTCAAGCAGAACCTTCTGAATACCCAATCCAAAACAAATTAACTTCAGAGAGCTCTGATATAATAATTAAATGCATACATGTACAGTGTACATGCACTGTAGCTTTTTTTTGTATTACCTATTGCTTATATTACTTGATTTCTCAGAATTCCCAAAGAAAGATCCAACAACTATTTAACTCATTTTGGAACATATGCACCTTCTTACTAGCATTAAAAGATTGTGACAGCTACAAGCAAGGATGGAAGGTAACCAGGAGCCATGACAATGAATCCTGAGAAAAAGGCCTAAAAATCTAACCCAGGGATTAAAGAAAATCACTTAAATTGCAATGGATCTGGCCCCAGTTGTTGTTGGATCATGCTATTCACCAGACAAATCACTATCCAGTGGATAAGTTGCGGAAACCAATAATTGATTTCCCTAATACTTATCCATTGGATAGATGTTTATCCACCTTTCGAACGACTGGGTGCCCGGGTAAATAACCCCTCACCCAGCAAGAACAAGGAAAGTAAATAAGGAAAGGTGTATTTCATGAAAAATCTCTTTGATATTTTACCTCAATTCCCATACAAATCCAAATGTTTGGCGAATGTGACAAATCCCCTTAAGGTGGCTCAACTGGATTTTTTTGGGGGGATACCTCCCAAGTTTGAGCATTAACTACGTCGCCATGAGTAAGGATAGGCAAAAAAGGTTACCACAACTGTATTAAATAAAGATGAAAATTTCTTATGATGTGGGTTTTATCGCAATCGGAGTCGCCATGGCAACGAAACGACGCCATTACGTTTTTTATTTATCTTTGTGTTTCTCTGCACCGGGAGTCTTTTTGAGAAATCGCTTAAGGGAGTATGTACCAGCCATAATTGCCTCAATTATGGCAAAGTTTGAACAAATGCTATGAGAGCGTTTTCGAAATATTTTGAAACGAAGTTTTAAGCATCATAAAAACAGCGAAATAGCATGCTATCCACACAATTAGCCAATTTTTAAAGAAAATGATAAGCTTTGGAAACGCGGCTTCATCTCATAGTGGTTTGATTCCATTGTAAACTGTGTACAAAAAAAGAGGGGAATTGTTCTACGTGATCGCGAGTAAGAAGAATTTTATTAACTTGCATTCAGCTGCTTTTGTTACAGTTTTTGCACGTAATTTGGTCGACGCCTACAAATTTCGCATTTTTCAAAAAACCGCTCGATATATTTTTTTATAAATTTGAAAATCCCGAGATCAGTTGCCAATAAATATACCCTGTAAGTTTCAAGAACATTGAAAACAGGGAAGGCTTTCAAATAGGGCCTCAAATATGAGCAATTTTTTCCCCAGATGTTGTGTTTACAAGTGAGCGTCCTCATTATTCACTGGCATTGTTTTCAGGTTTCATATGCACGTGCACATTTAGCAAAAAGTAGTAAATTTGCTTAAAAAAGAACTCTCGATTACTTTCGGAAGAAATATCCGGAATATGTTAATAATTGGCTTGTGTCACAGATAGCAGAGAGGGCCGAGACGGTGAACGTGACGGCTCATCTTGTAAGATGCAACACTTAATTATCTTACTCGGGTTATAACATCACTCTTACAAAGAGTTGCTGTGATGTTATAATATATCACTAATTTTTTTACCCGGTTATTAGCATATTCCGGAGATTTAACCGAGGGTCCTTTTTGATGCAAATTCTATCTTTTTGCTAATAAAAATTTGCACGTGCATATGAAACTTGAAAACAATGCCAGTGAATAATGTGGACGCTCACTTGTAAACAGAAAAACTGGGTGAAAAATTGGTCATATTTGAGGTTCTATTTAAAAGCCTTCCCTGTTTTCAATGTTCATGAAACTTGCAGGGTATATTTATTGACAGCTGATCTCGGGATTTTCAAATTTATAAAAAAATTTATAGAGCGGTTTTTTGAAAAATGTGAAATTTGTAGGCATGGACCAAACTACCTGCAAAAACTGTAACAAAAGCAGTTGAATACAAGCTAATAAAATTCCTTTTACTCGCGATCGCCCAGAGCAATTCCCCTCTTTTTTTGTAGGAGGTTTTTAATGGAATTAAATCACTATGAGATGAAGCCGCGTTTCCAAAGCTTATCATTTTCTTTAAAAATTAGCTAATTGTATGGATAGCATGCTATTTCACTGTTTTTATGATGCTTAAAACTTTGTTTCAAAATATTTCGAAAACGCTCTCATAGAATTTGTTCAAACCTCGCCATAATTGAGGCAATTATGGCAGGCACAAACTCCCTTAAGCGATTTTTTAAAAAACCTCCTGGTACAGAGAAACACAAGATAAATAAAAAACGTACTGGCGTCGTTACTTTGCCATGGCGACTCCGATTGCATTAAAACCCAGATCATAAGAAATTCTCATCTTTATATATTACAGTTGTAGTAATCTTTTTTCCATATCTTTAGTCATGGCGACGTAATTAATGCTCAAACTTGGGAGGTATACCCCATAAAAAACCCAGTCGAGCCACCTTAATATCCCCTTAACGTCTACGTAGGAGGCTAGAGCTTGGGTTGACTGTGGGGTTTTATGCAGACCGATTTTTGATTGTAGGTGGGCAAAAAAAACAAAATTCATTCCTTCTCAAAAAATAAAGAAACGAGTAAAATACACAAAGATAAGAGTACTGCAAGCAAAAGCTTTCGAAAATATTTCATTCTACGATCGATGCCGTCCAGTACGCAGCGCGTGTGAAGTGATCAAAATGAAGCTGGCGCTACATGTAGCTTGTGTCGGCGCGAACACATAACTTCTTCATAACTGAAAAAGGTTGTCCGATACTTACTTGGAGGTGGTGTTTTTTCCATGGGAGACAGACGGTCAGCTACCCTCAAGAGAGTGACTAAACTAGCAGATTGTGCAGCAGTATCTTGGCGATCTGTGACCATTGTCACACGGTGGTGAATACGTCTGTCGACGTCTGGTTTGTCGGGAGTGGAGAAGGTCTCCCGAGTCCACTCCACTGAGAAGTCTGTCGACCGACTCTCGACCACCAGGTCAATTGAGCCCACGATCTCCATCGGTGGCTGACCAGCAGAAAAAGTCCAACTCGAAAAGCGGAAACTTGCGAGTACAATGCCTAACGTCGGATGTCAGAACGAAAACTTAAAGGACAAATGCTAAATGTTGGATGCAAACAAATGAATGTACATTCCACTGAACTTGAAGGTCGAATTCGAAAACTTGATTGTTGCCTATGAAAAGCTGAATGTCGAAAGCGAAAACTTGAATGTTGCATGAATCAAAGTTGAATGTTGAATGCAAAAAAGTTGAATCGCGAGTGCAAACTCAAATGACAAAAACAAAATGTAGGATAGATTGTGTAAAGTACAATGTAAAATGGAACATTGAATTTTGGCGGAAATGGAACGCCATACGCGCAAGCGTCATCTGTTTTTTCTTCAAAAGACAATAGAACTGTCATTGACTTGACGAGATTTCCTTCCGGACATCACCGCCGACGGAGATTTGTTGTTTACATTCTCAAGTAATATTGTAGACTTTCGAAGAAGTTTTTCGTCTTATTTAAAATTTGGCTCGCAGCACGAAGACTCATCGCGATTTTCTCGCTAGCAGGGCCGCCTCGGACCCGAAAATCTCGTTCCGCTCGCTTTGAAAACAGCTTTTCTAATGTGAAACTCGTGTCAGAGGTCAATTGTTCCAAGTCCAGTAATATTTACCTGATTTGCTCGCGTTCTAGGCTCAAACGTTTGAAAGATATGCATAAAACGCCATGAATTATCGCAAACGGTTAGTCAAAAATTGTATTATGATTTCATTGCCCTAGTTTTTCTAAGCATGTAGCGCCTGTTTGTTTGATTTTGTCGGCCGTAGGGAGGTTAATTTAAAAGTTTACCAACGCGTCGTTGCAAAACATTCTGCTTCACAAGGCTTAATTCCACAAGATCTCCTCAGTCACATCCATGTCTCAATAGTTTCTTTCATACAGTCTCTACTGTTGCTGTTTCGTTTCTGCGTAATCCTTTCGCAATTTCTTAGCTTGTGTACAGTATATGGAAGCTGGCAGAAGAAATAAGCCTTCAATCGCCATCAAAGCGCTTCCCATCTTTTGGTCCTCCGGCCAACGGCAATAAAAATAACGCCAAAAAATCTCGATTTTGCCCAAATCGAAACTCATCGATGTGTAATCCTGAGACGTTTTAGTGCGGTATCGAACTTGGCCAAGCGCGATGCAAAGGGATTTTTCAAGGTTCTCTTACTCTCCTCGCATCTTGTGATTTCGCGACATCCTGTCCAGAAATCAAAGTTTGGTGCATGCGCAGTAACGGGATACTGTTCCTTTAAAACTAAAAAACTGTCAGAATATAGAGAGAGCCCAGGGCGACGCACTATAATCTACCGTACGATTACTGCTAGTCATTATTATTATTACTGTTTTTATCTCCTTTAACTTTATGCCATAATTCAACCTAATAACCAAACCCATTTCTAGGGCCGGCCTAGGTTTAGACTGAGGTAAAGGCCTATTTGATGGAGAGTGTCTGTCTTAGGATATAAGATGTGTAACCGTCTGTAGTTCATGTATTTTCAATTGTTATTACCCTGGATCTGTTGGATATATTTCTCCAACCCTTTTTTTATTAGTCCCAAGGCTCCTATCACTACTGGAGTTATTGTGGGCTTCGCTTCCCTCATTTGTTCAATCTCAAGTTCAAGGTCTTTAATGAAGCTCCGTTTTCTGGCTCAACAAAGGAGGTAACTATGTCTGGTACAACGACATTTGTTTGGCGCAATGGCCACCGAGTACACCGACTCGGTTTATTTCCTTTGTGACCACAATGGGTCAGAGTGCGAGTGCAATAACTCTGTTCAATTGGTACTTGCGTGACCACAATAGGTTATTGTGCTCAATTCTCTAAATGGTCAGCGAGAACAACGCCTCGTTTCATTTGATCGACAGATTTCATTTGAGTGAGTAGGAGAAATCGTTACTTTTGATTGAATAAAATGACTCGTTTCAGTTCATTTGAGCCAAGTACGACTCATTTTATTTGATTGAGTACTTTCATTTTTAAGATTTGTGCCAGCAGCAATATGATAGAATATGCCGTTTAGACATCAGTCGTCGCAAAAGCTCCATATGGTGAATACTTCCCTGATCAGTCTTTGATGTACGAAAGATTTAGAAAAGAAAAGATTGATCTTTCCTTAAAGTTTGTGGAACTCACGTAGAAGCAAGAAAGATCCCAAATTAAACCACGAAACCACGAGGAAGCAAAGATCCAAGGTTTGCGAAACGCTCTAGGAACGGGAAAGCGGTGGGAATGATTATACTATTATGACGCAAACATACTATTGTGACGTTTCAAGATGGCGAAGATTTGGAACCGAACCACAACCTCTTTTCTCGAATTCCCGCCCTTGGAAAATACACAGGCCACCCAAGAACACACAGAACAGCCTACGACTCAATTAGGAAGCGTCTCCTTCGTCGACGCAATAGTAATAATAATAATAATTTCATAATATTAATATTAATAGTAATGGTAATGATGATGATAATGATGATAATTCTGAATAATATTAATAATAATAAATAAATAATATCAATAATAATAATAGTAATAATAATAATGAAAAATAAGTTGTTCATTTCACTTTGAAAATATGTGTACATAATTTACAGATGTATTTGAAATAAAAATTAAATAAACAGTATAGAACACTAAAGAACGATTTCTGAAATACATTCCTCGTTGCGTTTCAGATGCGATCATTTCTAGTAGCACGATACCACTTGACACAGTTCAGTATTTTAAATTAAGTCATGACAAAAAAAAATAATAATAGTGATGATAATGATAATACTAACATTAAATAAATGAAAAGTCATCCACAATCGTTACGGAGTGGAATTTCTCAAGTAAATCGGCAAAATTCATACAACGTTTGCCAACTGTCTGATGCTTTCCAGAAAGTAAAAATAGGGTATTAAGTCTACTTTGACTTCCACCCGCTTACACTACGCGCCTGGTTGCGGCTGGAATTCCTTGATGGTTATGTGTAAAAAGAGTACCTTATGCGTTCTTAGCAAGAAACAAACTAGCAAACGAACAACAACAAACCAAAAAAAAAAAGAACAACGCATATTAGAATTGAGAAAAAAAAAAGGAAAGAAAGAAACAAGGAAATCAGTAAAAATGACCAAGAGAAAGATAGTCCGATTAAAATATCTGGGCCGAATGAAACCGGTCTTGTTGTCTCTGTTTTCCTGGAAAATCCGATATTAATATCTTTCTTATCAGATCTTCTCGGAAAACTCCAGATACGTTTTTTGTTAAGTACTTTTTTGTACTTGACCCTGTATCATCAATACACACAGAAAATATAAATAAACGGAATAACCGCTATTGCACATTATTCCTTAGACGAAACAATGTTAGAGCTGAAACTTTTCAAAGACCTGGGATACTTTCGTTGTTCATGAAATTCAAAATTTGAGCTTTGCGGCGAAACACCCTTTAAGGCGAAAAGATCAAGATTATAAAATCTTGCTGTTGTTGCATAACATAATACATTTTATCAAAAGTGTCCTCAGTGGAGTATTTGAAGTTTGTCTGTTAAGGGAAGGTAAGCAAGAACAAAATACAATTCTAAGCTCACTTTCGACACAAGAGATGTCGAGGGTACAAGTTTCTAACGCTTCATGGTCTGCGACCTTCGAAAGAGATAGAGTCCAATTCATAAGTGAACCATCACGAGTAAAAACCCATCATTGATTTATTTTGAGCTTTTTCTTCCTGTGTTGCTCGAAAGAATTTGAGGCAACGCGAGGATCTTGTTTACTTGATTTCATTTCTTCGATTTAACGTTAAATCCGTGAGCCCCAAAATTAAACACTGCAGACTTTGTAACGCAGGATTATAGTCATATCCTGTACGCATATTTTGTGAGTGTTTTTTGCTGTTCACACCCTTACAGGAGCGTGATTTTGTCTTAATCATTAGGTATAAAGTTAGTTCCTTAGCTCTATCTTGTTATACTCCCTGATGAAGTCTGTATGATCAGACGGAACCGACCGGAGAAATAAAATCAAGTAAACAAGATCCTCGCATTGCTTTGTGCTCAGTTCATTTAAAAAATTAAAAAAATTTAAAATTTAAAAAAAAAATCATTTAGAAATTGTTTTAAAAAAAGACGATTGTACACCAGGTTTCACTGTCCTAATTTCAAGTTGCAGCCACCTCCGGGTGAACTGATAGCAATTTTTAAGTAATGGTTACTTTTCAAGGGGGCCAGGGATAACCCCACCTAACAGTGCCACAAAAGCAATAATACTCTTAATAATAGGGATATTTCATATGTAAAGCGTATTTGAGGGTACGAATTTTGAAAAAGGCAAGTACGAACTTAATACTTGACTTGTTAACTCGCCTCTCAATTCCAGACTTGAGTGGCGAATCTTGAACCCAGGTCCCGGGGTCTTGAAGGCGGTTCTGTGGACGGAACCTTTTGGTTGTTTAATTTTGCCAATTACTCGCCCACAATCGCTATGGAACTTAAAGTAAGCAAAAAATTACATGCAAATGACAAAATCAGAGATCCGAGACAAACAAAATATGTCTCCTGCGCATTATTTTTTAAGTTGCAAGCAGCAGGGATCAACTTTGAAAAACTGTTGGGCTGAACAGTTTTCAAAAACCTTAATTTCAATCCGTTTCAATCTTCTTCAGTTTTGCCCATCCGTGGCATCCGTTGTTTCTGTTATCTTGTTTTAACCTTCCTTTAAAGTTTTAAGCGGTTATTTTTATGTTTCTCTCAATGTAACGGGCATTTTGTAATTTCTTAATTTCGTGACACAGCTCCTTTAAATTGCTTTTACTTTGTATAATTACTATTTTGTTTTTCATCAATTTGCAAAATGAAATTTAGAATTTTGTCGAGTTTTGACTTTGGCAACTTGTTGGAGTGAAAGGGTAAATTTTTTAAAATCTGTAAACAAAATCATCACACAAGCAAACTAGAAGTACAATATACAGCAAAACTCTAAAAAAGACAGTTCCTGGGAAACAATATCTGAGAAAGTAAAATTGTTAAAGCGAATTGAAAATTCCGTTATATCTTATTGTGGCGCGGCTAAACATCCATTGCGGACTTAATCCTTACTTCTGTCCCAATATTTTAAGTCCTTCTTAGACTACTTTAAATTATGGAAGCAAGTCGATAATACAGTGGATAATGTAACCACAAGAATTAAGGAAGTCTTTTACCTGCCACCGTCTCGGCGGCAGCTTCTGCTGCTGTCTCAGCTGCTAATTCTGCCGCGGTTACTGCTGCTGCTACTGCCATCGTTGGTTTGAATTGTGTAAAATTGGTAAGAATTAGCTCACTTATATTAAGTTTTCCTTGGACAACGTACTGACACGTCTTTGAAACTGTCTGATCTTGGAATGGACTCATCACTTAAAAGGTAAGACCAACCAACAGGACAGGACAGAACAAAAATGATGACTTTGCCTTGAAGCTCACATATTGGGCAGTAGGAAAAAGTATTAAAGGACAGGATTTTGAAACCAAATCTACGGTGATCATTATCAACTTGTAGGCGTACGCACATATGTGAAATATCAAAGGGTTCGCTGTTTGATTATTCCAGCCAAGCATACTAGAAGTACTAAATGAACTTTGACACGCAAAGTAACAATGAAAAAATATCTGATCATGAGACGTTTTCTCCAAAAAGAGAAGATAAAAAAGAATATGTATTGGAAAATTCGGACGTTCATTAAAGTTGTAAGGACAAGAACGCAAAAACATATCCTTTGAAAATTCAGCGGTTTCAAAATCTGCAAAATATTACTGAAAGGCTGTAAATCACTAAACTCAGCGGAGCTTGTTAGAACGGGAACGCAAGAGTGGAGCATGCATGTAATTGGCTAAGCGCTCCATCCGGTTGATACAGTTACTTTGATACGGCTGGAGATGCTAATAGTCGAGATCAAAGACAAGGAGAAATTATCATTGAAACCTACCCGGATCTTGCCAAGTAAATCAGAAATGGTGGAATGTGAAAACAAGTTAAGAAACCTGTTGTCGCTGGCGAAACTTGAAACAGTACCAATAGGATTACGGGGTCACCAAGAGGAGACTGGAATAAAACTCTATCTCAATCTAATCCAGAAGTCTGCCCTATTTGGGAATGTGCCAGTCTTGTTAGAAAAAACAATAGACAGCTTGACAAATTGTTGATAGAGCTGTACCAGGAGATACCAGTGTGAAGGGAAAGGGAAAATCGACAAATGGCAAGATCTGGTAGAGAAGTGACAAAACTTTGTTAAGTCAAGACAAGAATTGTTTATATTGTTTTGCTGGCGCTCGGAAAGATTTCAAAAAGATTTAATTGTGGCTCAGATTCCAAAGAGTGCCTCGAGCTCACAAGGAACACCATCAAGGGCAAATGCCTGTAAAAATCGTGCAAAATCAAAATTTCGCGGCCACAGTCAAAAAATCACTTTCGCTTATATCTTGTCCACAGATAGGTATTAGTAGGTAACTAAACGTGGTGTAGTTTTTTCAAAAGGGAGCTTGGATTTGGAGAAAATCGACAACATCAATTTTCGTGGTCGGCGACTTGAAAACAACAACCAAAATTTGAGGCAAAATGAGGCGGTCTCAAAACTTCGCTCGCACGCACACAGGAAGAAAGTGGGGTTAAATGTTCCCCAATAAATCAATTTATAAAGGGTTCTACTTAAGGTTTGGTGATGAATTCTTATCTTAACGATAATCTAGAAGATAAACAATGTTATTTTAGTTTGGATTCTTTTTCAACTAAACGAAATTTAAATATAGGCTGAAAGTTTCGTTTTATATTTTAGGGATGTGGTACACCTTAGCTTTACCTGAAACTCAAATCATAAGTTGTTTAAACATTGTGCTAAAACATATTTAAGAATTGGCCTGGACAATTAAATTTGTACTTCACAGGAACCTTCTGAAGTTGAATTAATTTTGCTTCAAATCTGAGACTTTTTAAGAACGTCAGTTGGTTGTTGCTCGACAAGTCACGATGACTGGGCTCTCCAAAAGAAACTTAACTCACAATCGCTTTTGTATTGAAGACATTTGTACTGTACCAATAATTTTTGTTACCTAAATGCGTTTTCCCTTTCTGGTTAACTGGCATTGCGCCCTGTTCCCAATTAAGGCCCGGTTCAGACGCCGAACTTTTCATGAGCCGAACCTAATTCGAATTAAGGCCGACCCAAATTATTAAGACCGGCTGAAGTGATTCAGACGCCGATCTTAATTGCAGCTGAACTAAGTTCAAAACACGAAAAATGCTCATTTCGATCGAACTGCTTACAAAATTCGTGATAATAATTTATGCATTAGGTTCGGCGCATGAAAAGTTCGGCGTCTGAATCGAAGCCGTTCCAAAGTCGCTCCAAAGGCGAAATTCTCGGCCAGGCTAGGCGAAAAGAACAGCTGAGCCGTTCCAAATTGAAACAGGCGTTCCTAATTGATTCAGACGCCGAACTTTTCATGTACTTTGTTCAATGTATTAGGTTCGGCTCATGAAAAGTTCGGCGTCCGAACCGGGCCCAAGCTAATCAACCGATGATCCAAAAACTCGAACGTACGTGGTGCGTGAAAATATAACCTCATACAGAACATTTCTTGGTATTGCTGGCCTTTCTTTTCCTCTGTCAAACTTTTACATCCTTTGCCATTTAGAAATTCTAGGTCTCACAAAAACTGCGATTTTGATAGTGAAACTTTCGGGCTGCCGGTACACCTTTGGTCATAAAAGTCTGGCCAAAAGTAGCATATTGTTGGTTTTCACATGACGTCACTAAAATTCAAACTAAAAAAACTATCGATCCTAGCGAGATTTTACTTTCACGATGCATTAGAGCAGCTGAAAACTTATTTTCATACAAACTTTCGCTTCAAAAGGTTTCTTGGTTTTGTGATAGAGGACGCTTGAATTTCTAAGTTTTTGCGTGACGCGATATTTACATGACGTCCAAGAGAGCTGTCATGTAGGTTAAAAAAATGACTTATTTCAGGACATTTTGCTATTTAAACAGTTCGTGTATCAGAAAAAGTATTACTTTAATGTTTTTGAGTTTCTCGAATAATGAATTCACGCTTTTGTAGCAAAACTCGGTAACAGATGTTTCTGTTGGTTTCCGTCCGCCATGTTGGAGCTCATCCAGTTGAGCACCAGCATGGCGTCTCCATACAAATCTCTATAAGTTTGGGTAAAACATTTCTTCGGATATCTCGTACACGAAAGATTCCTTTGACCTGAATCTTGGCGAGGGTCTTTGTATACGTACCTCCTTTCATTTCCCAGATTCTGGACTTAATCTATTGAACGGTTTTGATTTTTATTTTGATCTATTTTGAATGGCGTGACACTGAAAACCATCAATTATGGTACTAAAAATCCAAATCATGTTTTGTTTCTTTTTGTATCGTTTTTCTCGTCAACTTCCCCCCTTGCTTTGTGTTTGCCTTTGATTGACTTCAGGCTTCAATATGTAATAATATTTATTTCTTCTCTTTGTTATCACTTATTTTTCTATCTCAAATTTCTTTCAATCACTACTTCAACGGTTTTTGTTTTCAACGTTCACTTGCTATCATATTATCATATTGCACGCTATTTCTTATTTTCAAATTGTAACGTCTCATTATTTGTAAGACCCTGAAGAAGGAAGGCCGTGCCTTCCGAAATATTGGTTAAAAGATAATATATTCCCAACTGTAAAATCAGCCTTGCTTTTTTGTCTTATATCTTCAATCTGTAGCTATTTCACCGCGTTATGTATCGGTCAAATCGAAGCTTCAACATCCCCCCCGGGGAACTTCCCGGGCATTTGACTTTTTCGAAAATTATTGTTCAAATTCCCCCCTACCCGAGCCAAAATGCCGTTCAAATGCCCCACACTAGGGTCCATTCAGGTGATCAACTGCCCCCCACCCCGGGGACATTTCACAGGCACATAAATGACAGAAGAACGGCAGAAACGCCTTCAGTTGTCGAACAAAATCTTTATAAATACAGCAAATAATTCGGATCCAATATCACAAAAACTGAGAAACACTGTTAGCGTATTTACTACGAACAAAAGTCTCGTGCAAAGCGGCGGAAATAGCTGCTACAAGGTCACTGAATGGTCAGCTTTTCTTCGTATGTCATGCAACATATAAAGCGTTCTATATAAAAAATTCCACCTATTAAGATTACTACATCATGACAACAGGGGTCGTTTTGCAAAGCATGCGCGACCGCTGACTTGACAAAGAGCACGCGACCAGTGACAGCGACCGTGCTGCATAGTCATAGGAAACAAATCGTTCACGAATTGAGATTGAAATGGTAGCAGGAACTTAGGAAAGACCTTCGTTGTACAAAATAAGTAAAGATCTGGTGATTAAAAGTGGAGACTGATGCGCTGAACGAGGTGAAAGAGCAGGTTTCTCAAGGATGTCTGACACGAACATGGCTGCTTGTTACTGTTTGGCGCTCGATTCGTGTCTTGATTCCCCTTTAAGAACCGCAAAGTTTGGCATAGAATGCATTGCTGATGCGTAGCTATTAAGCAAAATGTTCTTTATATAGTGTTTGTCTATAAATCGGATGTAAATTAGTTTCTCGATAACTTACAGGATTTCTGTCAGTAATTTGTTGATAGCTGATTTAGCCATATTTCGTGAGTGGATTAATAACGATCAGCGGACGACTATCACGCCGTTATCAGTTGGAATAGAAAGTTGTTCCCTAATAAGTATTTTAGCGATACAAAGTTTGTTTGTCGGAAAATTGTAGAACTTCTTGTTTTTGCGTGGACTAACATTGTAACGCATCTTTTACACGAAACTTCATTTAGCGAGAACTTCAGAGTGAGTCCATGGGTGCACCAGGCAGGTGTGCTACATGCCATCTCTCCGATTTCAGTGAAACTTGGCCAGTTTAGAGGATCTACCCCAAAACTTAAAATGACAAACTGGTTTGTAGTTTGGATCTTTATGGTGGGAGATAGCCCACCCAACTAGTTTAATTGGATCTTTTACCAATTAAAGGGCATTAATAATATGCAAAAGTAGGAAGCTCTCAAGACAACTGTTTTTAATCTTTGACTATGAGGGTTTGTATATATGTTGATACATCTTTAATGAATGCAAGATTATAATTTTCAGTCAATTTGATTGACAGCTTGTCAATCACCGGCCTTGAATATGGGACCACCTTTTTAGCCATTCAATTATTTGCTGATTTTGAGATCAAATACCTCCCCTTGCCAGAAAGCTATGACAATAATTTTGCTATTCCCTGCTTAACAACCCTTTGGTCTATAATAAACAAAAAAAATTTTCTGGGCTCTGCCTTTTTTTGGCGTCAGATGCCAATTGAAAACTACACCTAGAACAGGCTTATTTCCCGTTCATTTTTCCTGTAATTCAACAATAGATGGCTGCTTAATTTAATAAACCGACACTTTCTAGCCCGTTATACAAGAATTGTAATTGAGGAGTTTAATACATGCTTAAAACGATCGAGATTTGGCGAGAAAATTCAAGATTTGACCCTGATTAGTAATGCATGTCACCAAAATATCGAAGGCAAAATCGTAATCTTTGTGAGCTCGTTTTGTCGCAAAATCAGAGATTATTCTTCTTAAGAGTTAAACTATACATAAGTCCTCTTATTCAAGTGTTTACTGTCTCTTGTCTTTACTGTGAGGAAACCATGCTGCTCCTAATTTCCTGGGGAGATTTCAAGGCCACATGGTGTGCGGTTGTTGGCAAACTTTGAGTCACGCCAGTGCATACGAGTCACAAGGCAACGGCAACTCCACATCTAAAAGCAATCTGAAACTTTTCCTTCTAGCGATAAGGAAATTAAGCTCTTAAAAAAGAACAGTATTAGAAAGAAGAATGTTGTTATTGTCACTTACCGCCATCGGGTCGCCGTCGATCTACGCCAAGAATTTCCCGCGCCTACCTCGGAATTCTAAACAATTTTCGGTTGTCCAGACAGGAAGAGAGGACAAACTACATATCACGTGTTTACTTCCGGTTCCCGTCGATGCTGCGTTTATTCGAGGGCGGCATTTATTTTGAAACTGTACTTAATGTCAAAACTGACACCAAGGCTTAATCATTTGAAAAATTTTATGTAAAACATCAGGTATTTTTTTTCTTGCTGGGATGTAACACATAGTCATTTTTACTGGCTTGTAAAAGAAACTGAAATACAATCCTCGAATAAACGCGACATTCACTGAATGGGTACTATCGGCCATCGGTTGTTCGAGTTACCGTGTGGCACAAAATTTTTGCTCTACGTGTTTGTAATCGAATGCCACAGAAAAGTAATGTCTTGCTGAATTTAAAAAGGGTATACACAACTGATAACTTTAAGAGACAGAGAGGACATGAGAGGAAAGAAAACAGCATTTCTTCATCTTCCTAACCAGTCCTATGTTCATGTTTAGTAAGGTTATTGTTTCTTTCCTCGGCATAGAAATCTGACCCATGGTGGTATGATTATGCGGTTTATGTTTGGAATTAGGAATTACTTGTATTGCCAAGGCATGTACCAGGCATTTTACCCTTTTCATGGTTTGTGTGCCAGTCTTTGTACAAATGGCACAACAAATGGTAATGGGCATGAGATTAAATTTAACACTTCAAAGCGAAGGATAGTTGTACTTGCTTTTACAGAATTGTTGAAGATCCAAGTTAAATTTTGGAGAAATATTTTTAATACGTAGGTTAAAGAGCTTCTCTACAAACGCTCATGGACACCTACCTTGCCCATATATTTGAATCCTTCTTCGTGTCAAGCGATGTTTTGGTTGACATCTTGTTCACCCCTTTAAGAAACATGGGTGTTCGCATGTTGAGAAAACAAAAACTTCTTAGATTTGAAAGAATAATAAGGAAAAATAACAATAAAGAACCCCAATTGGGGTTACAATTGGATTGTAATTTTGGCAACACCTGGCGAGTAATCGGTGTAAAGCTCATTGACAAAGTCGGTAGAACACTCTTCCATTCATTACTTTTGTTTCTGCTCCATTAAATTTGCCCAATTTTTTTATTAACGAACTAGATTTAACTGCAAACGATGAGTATTTAGGTTGAGTGGCAATAAAGAACAATAAAGAACCCCAATCACGCAACAACTCGTTTTGAGGAGATTCTTGGTCTTTCCATAAAGTGTTTCGTGATAAACAGGAAAATTGGTTTGGAAGAGTTGAGAAGAATGAGGGATGATCACAGGAGATAAGAAACCCCAGTCACCCCACCGAGGGGCTTCAAAACTGTGCGCAAATGCCCCACCCTAGGGACAATTCCAGATTTTAGTTTTCTTGAAAAAGCTTAAAATTGCTAGTCCATGCATGGTTAACTCAAGAGAGTCCTAATTCTAAATAAAGGAAACAGCAAAGAAAATTCAGTGAGCGACCAGAGTGTTTATCTGATATCGCGAATAGTAAGGGTGTTCTTTCACGGAGTGACTGAAGATGTGTCTGCAGTTTAATGTAAAATTATTCACCATGCTCACGGACCTTTCGACAATATAAGTGTACCGATTGATGTAATATCAGTGGTAAAAAACGAACCCTTTTTACTGTAGGACGATGACGTCATCATACAAAAGGCGTCTTCACTCTGGCATCCTCATTTTCTAACCGTCAAAACCTAATTTTTCTTTGCTCGTAAACTCAAAACGCCTCTGAAGACAAGTAGTAATAATGTGCTTGTTAGTAAGACGTCCAACAAGCTGTGCCCATCGTACATAACCGTGTCTGGGCTCCCTTGAAAAATTGCACATGATCAGAAGCCTTCAAGTTCATCCTCCGCCGCGACAACTTCATGATCCATTTTAATGGGTGGTTTTCTGCAACTATCCTATGGCTTTTCCTTTCTGGCCTTCACTATATTCAATTTCTCTCCAGCAAAAGTCTCTATCAGGAGCGTAGTCAGGATTTTCCAGGTGTGCGCACAATTTTCAAAACTTACCCTAACCTCTTACTCAGTTCTCTCGTAACGTTGTGCCATTACATTTGCTAATTCTGGTAACTAGGTGAGGTTATGCGTAGATGAAATGGCAGTTGCAATCGGTGAAAAAATTAGGTTAGACACTTTGGCCTCAAGGACAACTCTCACGTTTTGCTGACACTTTCTACCTTAGAAGGGAAAAGTGAAGCTTTGCCTTCCTCACTCCGTGTAAACAATGTCGTTCAAGCTACTTTTAGAAAACAATAAACTACCCAATTTTAATTTTTACTAAAGGTAACTATAGGGTATGAATCCAAATTGTTTTGAAATGTTCTTCAAAATGTACGCCATGTAAATGGTGTGTTTCACTGATTTTAACACGAAGATTGTGAAGCAATGTCTAGTGAGCACCGGGGCTAATGCTCCATTGTAAAAAAATGAGATTGAAAAGAAAACTCTTGCATAATAGGAGTACACATTTTCAGTAATTTTATCGAGTTGTGAAAAATCACAAAATTTGTTTCTTCTAGAATGTGTCATACTCTCATCCAGTTTGAGTGTTTTCAGTCTTTCCAATATGCCCGACGGAGATCGAAAGTTATCGTAATTGATCGATTAAGCGCCGCGGCGCCTATTGCATTTTCCATGTTAAAGGTGCGGCGCTTATTAGGGAGCGGCGCTTATTTCAACTACGGGTAAAACACTAAGGGAAATATAGAGAGAAACTCAGCCTTCGGCAAGAAAAAGGACAAATATGCACACCTCGAACTGTTATATGAACCTGGTTTCGAAAGTTCCCGTATATTAAAACTTTAGAACTCACGAGTAGGTCGTGGTCTTGTTTGTCAAGCGATATGGTTTTGGTATCTTTTTATATCAAGCGCCGTAACAAAAGTAGGACGTTTGTTTGTAAATGAAATTACCGCTGCGGCGCCTATTCTGATCCGTAGCGGCGTTTATTCGAGAAGCGGCGCTTAATCGATCATTTACGGCAACTGCACATTTGCTTGAAAAAAAAAAGAAAAAATTAAAGATTTATTCTGTCACTTTGGAAGTTAACCTTGATATCATAGGTTCGTTGGTGTCAAACAGGTAACGTAGTGCTTTCGTCATTTGAAAAACTTTTGCTCTGTTTTCCCTTGGCTAGGTGCCTTAATGGTATCAGTGCTTCTTTGGTCTTTATGTGAGCTCGGCTGAATTCATTATAGTATGGCTGCACTTCAGTCTTATAATTTTGGATCTGTAAATCTGTAAATCCGTGATAATTTAACATTCTGCAAAGAAAGCTTACAAGCTGGGCCCAGCATGATACAGCATTGCAGAAAAACATTACACTCACGGACTAAAGTAAATCGCTTAGTTCTTCAGATCCAGAAGGCGTTTTGGAGAAAATTGGAACCCTTATTCAGCCGTAATAAAAAAGCTTTACGCTTCAAAAGAGGTCAAAGAAAGTGCGCTTGCATCAGAGGGCAAATCCTGCCGACCAGAAACAATAACTACAGTAAATCAATGTATGTCATGACCTCTCAGTGTGAAACATGCGGCTAAAATCACATTTGCTAATTTAAAATGTTGAAGCTACCAGAGCATAATCTACCCAGCAGAGAAAAAAAACTTTATTGGAATGAGCAGCATTTTGGCATGAGGTAAGAGTAGTGTAGGCCTACCACCCCCTTTTATTGCTATTCACATTGTCGGCCATTTTGACCAGAGCGTTCGAGTGAAAGGAAATCTTTTGGCGCCAAAATGCAGCGAAACTCTTATCATTTCCGGTTCCTGTGTATTTTTACTTCCGCTTCCTTTCGAATTGAAATTTTGGTTTTTCGAATTCGAATATGTAAATTGACTTCAAGTTCAAATTAAAGGTTTCATTTGGAATTTTGTGGAAGATTATGGTTGCATTGTTGACGATTAAGTGGCTTATTAGAGTGGAGAAGGTGAATTGAAGTTCAAATCATGTAATTTGCATTTCAGTTGGAATGTTGATTTGAACTTCAACATCCGCGATGTCGAGTTTTCCCTTTATAGTTTCAACTTGTTCAAAGTAACTTCAAGTTCGAATGATGTTATTTCGACTGTGTTCATTGCGATTTCAAATTCATATGACGAGATTTCGACATGGATAGTCTAATTTTTGAAATTCAAATTGTCAGCTTTATTTTCATTTATTTTTGTCCGCAAATGTGCGCCATATTATAGCTTTTCATTCAAATATATAGAAAAAAATCGTCGCTCAGTTTCTATTTTTAGAGCACTGCCAGTTTTTTTTTAGTCAGGGAGGAGATCGTTTTTTGTTAACCTTTATAGATTTTTTTACGCATGTACGGGCCTTTGGAAATGTTACCTGAAAAGAAGCTACGATCCTAACTTTCTACCTTCGAGTCTTTTCCCTAGCCATGAGTTTTTCCCTCAAGGAATTTTTCTTTGTTTAACATAATGATCAGATCTTGCATGCTTATCCCGGCGATTTTTGAGGCTTAGTCCTGCGCCGTATTCTGATGTGATCGTCTTACTGAACAAAAACGGTTTCAATTGTGTCTATTCAGGGAACTAGCCAATATTTTTCCAGCGGTTCGCACGTTGTTCCCAATTCCCCATTATTCCCCATAGTCCCCGTCTTAGACGCTTTCATGTGCATTCAATGGTTAAATTTTCTATTTATAAGCCTACTATGCTTCTTATCGCGCGCGCATTCTGGCGTCATTTATCCTTAAAAAATTAGTTTATTGAAGAAAGACTGAAGTAAAGGTGTCTGAGGCGTTTGTGTTTTTATGAACTATTTGACGCGGTCCTCTTTCTACGGCTTATGCTCGTTGGTGAAATTGCTACTAGGGTTTTCTTGGATTGAAAAGGGCGGGCTCTTTCTAAACGTGGCGTTGTTTATGGGACCTCAGTATTCGGAACAGAATCAGTCGATGGCAAACAACGAAAAGACTTTTATGTGGTAAGTTACAGTGATGAACCTTGCCTTTGTAACGTCTAGAGGGATAACACTTAGTAAGAACTCCAACAACGGCGACGCTTAACTCGAATCTAACATCTTTTAATTACAAAAATCCCACGTGCTTACAAAAGACTTCGCTTATATAAGATGCTCAGAATACTTCATGTAAGATGACACAAAACGATACAAAATACACTTCATGTAAGCAATACGTGACAGCCTTGAGATGGTCATATTTTGTATGTACCTTCAGTGTTGGTCTGAAAATTTTTTTGTTATGGATGGGGGAGGGGGGGCAGAGATCAGAACATGTACCACGTGTTGTTTACGAGATATTAAAGATATGGAACTGTTAAACAGTCTTCTATATACAAATCAAAATAGTTGTAAATGCTTAAGGGAGGCCCTAACTATACATGCATGGTCATGGAGTTTAGGAGATTTGAGTAATCAACCAATTTCCCGCCAAACATACTGGCGTGGAATGGCGCCAAAATTGTGTTCGCTCGCCCCGGGCTGGCTCGACTTTTGGGATACGGCCATGGAGTTTAATATAAACAATGAGTTCATCATCTATGTAGCCTGCTCGCCCCAAGGTGACTGCATTTCGCTTTTCAGAGACCCTCTCTGGAACCAGAATTTATGTCCGTGGTGTAATACTGGTGGTGAGGTCAGTCTACAAGCCGAGTCTTGAAAAACACCGACACTTTAGCCTTTAAGTTCAAAAGGGTGTTACTAAACAGATTAACGCAGTAACGAGTAACGGAGTAACGAGAAAACGAGTAACGGGTTAAAAATTCAAGAGGTTAAAAAAAAAAAAAAAATAAATCCTAATGCAAGAAAAAACATAAAAGTGGTTGTCATATCCTAGTAATGACCTTTACCAATCTCGAAAAATATGTGTATTCCAAAAAGTGCTTAAAACAACGACGTCAACCCCCACCCCTCCCTCCAGCAATTAAAGCCGAAGGTATTTTCGCGCCGAAAGAGTCACCTGGCTACGGCTGTTATTTGCAATTGAATATGCCTATCCACCGGATAGAGTAACAAAACGTTCCGTTTATCGTTCCCCTTACGGGTTATTTCCTACAGCCCAGGATCAGGAAGACTATTTTAAAAGTGCCGAGTTTCCGAACAATTGTCACAAATCATTGCATATTTACAACTGAACAAAACTAAATATACTGGTTTTAAGTCACTGTCCATGAGTAGTACCCGGGTAGTAGCATTTATTTAGTACTACCAACACTGATCGACATCTGCATCAATAACATTGATTTCCTTATGGTTAGTTTGATCCCGCTGTATACGTTGTGCTTATTGAGATCATGAAGAAAAGAAACAGAAAGTTTGTTTTGTGACGCATCCTTTTTATAGACAAGGTATGGGATTACCCTAAGCCGAGTTTCAAGGTTTCAGTGTGAACGATTGTGATAACTAATAGTCTAATTACATTTTGTAAGAATATCAAGGAAAGTACTTCTTATGCCAAATGCAGAGCTATGCAGGTCCCTCTTCGTAGTCGCAGGATGGCAAAAACCGTCTGCAAGTGCCCGCACTTCAGCTCCTAATGCTAGGAGATTGATCGTCAAAGCAGGTATATAGAAGACACGATCATTCCTTTCCCGAAGGGATCATAAGTGGGAGAAGAGAGAAGTGGGAACGAGGTCTCTTCTACGATTTTAAAATACTATTAACTGTTGTTATCTTAGCTCAGGTGTTTCATATACATAACAGACCAATAATTTTTTAAAGTTTGCCGCAAGCGTGACCAGAAGAGGAAACTTCCCTGACAGAATTCAGCGCATGACAGGGGCGTAGCTACCTTTAAGCCACTAAGCCTGGGATTAACAAATTAAAATTTGGGTCAAAATGAGTTCATATGAATTGCATGTTATCAGGGACTGAAATTGCAAGTAATACAGGTACCAATGTATGTGACGATATCATGCAAAATGACACATATTTCACAAGGAAACTCTGTCACTGGCTAACACCATCTTGGTTTTCCAAGTAGATATGTGGGGGTTCTCTTTGCTTACTTTTAATTTTATTACCTGCTAGAATCATTTGGGTTTAAAACTTTTAAATTTGGAGGATCTCAACTCATTGTTATGTCACCATATCTATTGTTTTTCCAGCCAATCACAAACCCTGTTTGGAAATAGGTGCAGGTGGGCCCAAAATAAAGGCCGTAGCCAGGTGACTCTTCCGGCGCGAGAGACACTTTCGACCTTGCTGGAAGGAGGGGTGGGGGTTGACGTCGTTGTTTTAAGCACTTTTTATAATACACATTTTTCGAGATTGGCTAAGTTCATTATTAGGATATCACAACCATTTTTATGTTTTTTCTTTCATTAGGATTTGTTTATTTATTTTGTTAACCTCTTGAATTTGTATCCCGTTACTCGTTTTCTCGTTACTCAGTTACTCGTTACTCGTTACCGCGTTACTCTCAGTTTAGTAACACCCAAGAAGGGGTCACCTAATTGCATGCAAAATTTGAGGGGAGGTCAAAATTTTTCATTTCCCACTGCTCTTAAAAGGGCATCACATTAATTTTACAACTGTGTACATACTTTTTAATAAAAAAAATGAATAGTTCTAGTCGGCGTCTGAGGTTATCATTTATAGGACCAGGGATATAATCTTGCATCAGAATTTTCTCAGGGGAAAGATTTATGCGAGCTTTATGGGACACATTAAACCATGATAAGTTTAACATTTATCGGGCATTGTAACAAGGTATGCTCCAGTGAATCAGGGTTCTTGCACTGATCACAAAGATCATCATTTCTGATATTGAATTTCTTGAGTTCTTTATTGGTTACTAAAATTATATGGAGAATTTTGTAACCAGATTCTCTAAATTTATTGTTCTTCGTCAATTTATAGATTGTACTGCCGGATGATGACTGTTCCCAACCAGTGGCAAAGTAAGGAACGAATTAAGCTAGACCAGTCATTTAATGGAATTCCACTGACCTCCACTTGTATCTGGGACTGACACCAATATCTGGGCTTTTAAGTGAAGAATTATCTATGCAGTTGTGTACTCAATCCATGGAATTGCGTAAGAACGCCTGAAAAAAATTCAGGAGTTCAACGGGATTTTAACCTGTGACCTCGCGATACCGGTGCAACGCTCTAACCATTTAAGACCAACTAAGCTATGAAGCCACTGATGTTGGGAGCTGGTCAATTATTGTTGGTTTTCACATGACGTCACTAAAATTCAAACTAAAAAACTATCCATCCTAGCGAGATTTTACTTTCACGATGCATTAGAGCAACTGAAAACTAACTGTCAAACAAATTTTCGCTTCAAAAGGGTTTTTGTTTTTGTGATAGAGTACGCTTGAATTTCTAAGCTTTTGCGTGACGCGGCATTTACATGATGGCCAAGAGAGCTGTCACGTAGGTTAAAAAAATGACTTATTTCAGGAAATTTTGCCATCTAAACAGTTCATGCACTGGAAAAAGTATTATTTTAATGTTTATGAGTTTCTCGAAGAATAAATTCACGCTTTTGTAGCAAAACTCGGTAACAGATGTTTCTGTTGGTTTCCGTCCGCCATGTTGGAGCTCATCCAGGTGAGCACCAGCATGGCGTCTCCATACAAATCTCTATAAATTTGGGTAAAACATTTCTTCGGATATCTCGTATTCGAAATATTCCTCTGACCTGAATCTCGGGGAGGGTCTTTGCATATGTACCTCCTTTCATTTCCCAGATTCTGGACTTTATCTATTGAATGGTTTTGATTTTTATTTTCATCTATTTTGAATGGCGTGACACTGAAAACCAGCAATAAGTTCATATGTTCCCGTGAAAGAGATGCCCGAATGTGACAAATGCATATGAAATAAATCTTATATGAGAAATGCGGAAATGAGAATCAAGTGAAGAATGATCCTCGCAGTTGTGAACGAAATTTATACAATTGCGTAAGAAGCCTGGAATGGCAACAAACACCAACAGTCGGAAGCAGGACACTGCCTAGGGTGTGGACAAAACCTGGGCCTAGGCCCATGGGCTAGCCCATGGGCCACCCTATGGGCCACCCTATGGGCTACCCCCAGAAAAACAAAAAAATAAAAAATATACGTAAAAAATATCAAAATAAATAAAATAAACTAAAATATCAAATACTAATAAAAATAAAAGCTAATCACTAAAGTTAACGTTATCTAATTTTATAAAAGAAGGTTAGGGTTAGGTCAGGGTCAGCGGCACCCCTATACCCAAACATTGGCCAAGTATGAGAGGAGGAGGAGGACGGGGTGTTTCGATCAATCGATCACCTGACCTTTCTTTCTTCGAGAGTGGTGTGTTTGCATAAAAAAAAAAAAAAACAGCTAGCACTCGTGTTTGCCACGTAAACCCTTGTGTAGTGAGAGAGAGACAATTTTTTTGTTTGTGAGATCCCAAACAACACTAGCACGTGGTAGTCTCCTCACGCAGTAATTAGTTTTGGCGTCACGCAATGATCCTCCTCGAAATGCTGCCTCTTGTTTTCTAGGGCTAGAAGCATACTTGCGTCTGGTTGCCAGTTTTTTGGAGGACTCAACAGGGGTTGACCCCCACCCCCCAAAAAAGAGCGTTGGGACCAAGGAACAAGCAACAAGTTTTCCTTTCCTTTTGTTTTTCTCTTGGGGCCTGTCCTATACAATACGTGTATAATAACCCCTTCGTCACTCACATGAACTCTGTCAGATTAAAATTTTATTTCTCACTCATTGGTACCATGGACAAAAACCAGATCAGGGCAAATTTGAGCACGTACAGCCCCCTTATGTGGTATGATGTCTAAAAGCACCGTACTGGTAAATCCTTTTTTTTTTTGCTTGATTATGGGTTTGAGTTCATGGGAACAACAAGAAAACAACCAAAAAAATATGCATGTTTTTTGAGGAACTTTCAGCAATAAGAACTATTACATGTGAGCGCAGTGTTGCAATGTATGTCATCCATACATGGTACTTCCGATAAAGAGCAGAATGCAAGGAAACACAAACTGGACACGTAAAAGCACCGTATGTGGTCAACCTGTCACAGATATTAACTGGAAGAAGCAATGAAACAGCAATAAAATTAGATTTATTTTTAATTTTAATTTAATAATGCACTAGTGAGCAGCATACGTGTACGTGTGCTTTTCAATACTGTAATTGATAAAGATTAGCTTTTGGTATAGTAGTGTAGGTGATGGACTGCAGATTCTACGCTCGTTGTGTGACGACAAAAATTGGATATTTTTTATGATTAACCTTTTTTTTATAGATTAAGATGTAATTAGCTTTTAATTATTTTATTTTATAATAATAATTTTTTTTTCTTACTTGAATTATTTTTCCCTTTATTTTGATATTTTTACGTATATTTTTTATTTTTTTGTTTTTCTGGGGGTGGCCCATGGGCTAGCCCATGGGCCTAGACCCAGGTTTTGTCCACACCCTATATTTCCTCTTATGTTAATATATTTTTATTTTTTGTTTTTCTGGGGGTAGCCCATAGGGTGGCCCATAGGGTGGCCCATGGGCTAGCCCATGGGCCTAGGCCCAGGTTTTGTCCACACCCCACTGCCTATCAGACTTTGCTGCTAGAATCTTTGGGGTCCCGCCGTGGCTAGAAACCATGTTCACTTTGTATTCAACATTTCTCTTTAGTCTTACAGGAAGCCCAACAGCAAGCACGGAGGTATAAATATGATGATGTTATTTTCCGTGTTATTATACACCTGTAAATCGTGCACAAAATTGACCAATTACGAAGGCCTTTGTCGTTTGAGTTTATAACAACTGCTGCATTGGCAAATTTCCTCATTGATTTACCAGAATTTTTTACCAGCTCAAAAGCATCCATAGGCACATATGGGAGCAAAACAGAAAATTCTTCTCAAAATTGAGTGTTTCCATCCGGCGGGAAGGTGTCTAAAATCGAACTACACGAGCTTGCTTGTTCGTCGCTCAGCTCAGTCTGGACTGTTTCGACATAAAGGATCTACCTTTGCTTTCCTGTAGCCTCTCTCAGGATCTAAACTTTTTCTCTGTGCTAAGGAATCGAGTTGAATGCCTTAAATCTTCCCCAGAAGAAAAAAATCTCAAATTGACTAGCAGATGACAGTCAGCTTAATGCAGGTACTGTGAAACTTACTTTTCGACAAGATCTTTCTTCATTTCCTGTTGGTTCAGTCTTCTGCATTTCAACCCAAATTTCAATTGTGGAATTGTCCATTTACTTAAGTCCTCTCCATTTCTCACGGATGAACAAGGAATGTCTTCTGGTGTAAGGTTTATCTGTTACAAAGTCTCGGCGTTTTCGCCATGATTTTTTAGTTTCGCCCGAAAGCCTGCGTGGCAGGCGCAAAAAATGAGGAGGGGGTGGGGGAGAGAGAAAAGCGCGAAAGGAAACAGGGAAGGCAGCGCCTGCTGTCACGCCATTCAAAAGCAAAATCGTGAATTTATTCTTCGAGAAACTCATTAACCTTTAAGTAATACTTTTTCTAATACACGAACTGTTTGGATAGCAAAATTTCCTGAAATGGGTCATTTTTTGACCCACATGACAGCTCTCTTGGCCGTCATGTAAATGCTGCGTCACGCAAAAATTTAGAAATTTAAGCGTACTCTACTACAAAACCAAGAACTCTTTTGAAGCGAAAATTTGAATAAAAAGTAGTTTTCAGCTGCTCTAATACATCGTGAAAGTAAAATCTCGGTAGGAACGATAGTTTTTTTTTATTATTTTCAATTTTAGTGACGTCATTTGAAAACCAATAGAGCCGGTGTTTTTGTATTCCGCCCACCAATCCGATAACGTCAACTATCAATACGTGACCGATTACAATTAACCAGGGGACGCTTCTCAGCATAGTCCAAACTTAATTACTTTGTTCACCGGAAATTGTCAAGTCAAGACGCTTTTTTCAAATGATATCATAATCGAGCGAAATAAAAGATTTTTACCGTTCTTGCCCCCGCAGCAAACACGACAAACAATGATCAGTTTTGTGTGACACTTGCTGCAGCGTTAGACGTGAATAATTAAGGGAGAATTATAAAGAATTGTCAAAAAGCTCAACGGATAGTTTTTAATAAAGCTTCAGCTCTCTCTTTACAACCGATTTATAAGTTCATTCAAGACGGTATACGATTTTGCGGAAAAGTCGCGTGTCCAGCTCTTAAAATTCTTCGAGTAATTATAACCGGTGCTCTTGTAAATATCGGCATTGCAGATGTCTGGCAAGAATCGCAATTGCCTCAAATCGACAAATGACAAATCCAGTCTACAAAACGTCCTCAGCATATCTGCCTGCTACACAAGCCATTACAATTGGTTCTACTTAGGGTTTCAACGTGAAGTTGCTACATGATTGGAGTAATTCTTATGCCCGTAGAACACATTTCCTTAATGCCTGCATCATGGTGGTCTCTCGCTAATACATGCCAATAAGTTTCTCATTATGGTCCAGCCAATAAGGAAGTTGCGGACGCCAGCGCCCGCTGAAATGAACAAAAGGGGGTTCTTACAGCATCCCTTACCCTCTCTCCCCAATCCCCCTCCCTTTTTTCCTTCCTCTCCTTATCTATATCTCCTATCCCTTTCGACGCCTACAACGCAAGCCATGCTACTCCTGGACGAAAGATAGCCCCTAGACCTCGCTCGAACCTCGCTTACATGCTACTTCCGGTCTTAGGCTGAGTCGGTGTATCCTTGATCTTGTAACAGAACGCACATATTGTTATGTTTATAATCGCCCATTTCCTGAGCTTGGGCCGCCTATGAATACAGAGGAAGTTCTAAGAATGCGACAAAGTACTCGAGTGGCTGACCAGAAGAGTCTGTTGCTCGGTCCAAGAAACGAAAAAAGATGCCACTTCTATTAGAGCACTGTGGATTTACATTGCGTTCAGCGACTATCGCAGTAGGCTTTCTTTCCGTGGTAAGTAATATAGTCTTTAAGTTTTGTAGGGATTCGTCTAGACCCAGTTTGTATGTGGAATAATCATCAATACCGTAGAGCGGTGCGAAAAGTGCTAACCGATTTAGGGGTACTATTCTCCGATTTAGCACTACAGATTTCCTCCAATTTTGCTATTCTGCGATAAAGAAAACTTGTTTTTAAGACAATTCTCCTATTATGCGATTCTGGGTCTACCATTAATAATTCTACAATTGTAGTGTGCTATTATTGACCGATTTTACCCAAATGGCTGTAGTAATGTCTCCGATTGTACGATTCTTCCGATTTTTCCGATTTTACTATTCTACAACTGTAGTATGCTATTTTCTTAAGAATCGTAATCGCAAAAGAAAGAAAACTGAAAAGAATTGTAAAATAGAAACAATCGGGCAAGAATCAGAAAATCCGGAAGAATCGGAGAATCGTAATAATCGTAGAATCGGATCTGAATTATTGATCACAACTCTAGTGTACTATTCTCCGATTTAGCACTTATTGCACCCATGCAATGTACTGAAACTCTGAATTTTTCATTGTAACATGAGCATTGTAGGTCAGTACATATTACTCAGATTACAAACTCCATTGACAGGAACATTTTTCTGTTGCTACAATACACCTTTGTATCCGTGCGGCATCACACGCACATAGGGTCTGAAGGTAGGGCCGTGTGTTTAAGCCATGCGAACGTCCGCTTGTAAAGGATCTCGAATTGGTGGACTAAAAACAAAAACTCAGACTAATTACTACTACCATTCTAGGACTGAGTGTGCTATTCTATGATTCTATCAAAAACTCCTTATGGCAAAAGCAAGTCATGGCCACATAATTTGGCATTCCCAGGTGACATCCACAACATGGGTCTGAGTTCAAGTCTCACAGTCGGCCGTCATAGTGATATGGGCATCCCCACGTTTTGGGCTTCCCCATTCCTAAAATCCTAGTGATATGGGCATTCCCTTCTCATATTACCTTTGCGATTTGGGCATCCCCCGGTTCCCCATCAGGTACCCTCAAGGGATATCCAAATCTCTTGGGTTCTTTGGTCATCCCCTGGGACAGATGGATTCCGCAAAATACATGTATAGAAACCTTTCTTCGCTTACATATTACCTATCTAAATCTATGGCAGCATTTCTTAGAAATCTATATTTAGCAAAGCGAAGTATCTAGATAACTGAGCTGTATTACACAGATTACACTTAATTAACGAAAAAATCAACGACAATATTTTTGATTGTCTTGGTGGTGGAAGGGGACACGTATTTCTCCAGCAGTACCCTATACACTTTTGTTTTTAATAAGAGCATGGAAAACTTGGCTGAGCGAGAGGACGTTCTTATGTCAGCCCATACATCTTCTTAAACTTAGGGGCATGTCTTATCCCCAGCGTTCTAATAAAAAAAGGTTGTTACGAAAATTATCTTCCAAAGGTTCTTTAAAAGTTCGTAGCATTCCCTATGCGTGATCCCTACCGGAAGACAGTTAAGACAAGAGAACACGCGGTCTGTTTATTGCGTTGCAACTAATGTCTGTCGCTTGTCAAGTAAAGCTTTAGGGGTTAAGATGTACGGGCCTCAAATTTCGTGCATAATTTAATACCGTTAACGACCTTTTGTTCATTTTTTGTCGTTTGTTTGCGTTGTTTTGTCTTGTTTTATTTTGGCGTCAGACTATTGTAGCCGCTGTTGATTGCTGCATTTCCCGCCTTTTTAGGCAGAATTTACTGAAAGCTATGCAAACATTTGAAATGTTATATTGTTTGTTTGCGAATTCCTGTTTTGCTCATGTTTTTATTGGCTGTTTGTGGGTTTCTTTCTGCCAGTCCGGGATGGTTATCAAATTTGATAACCAGGGGCAAAACAAACCAATAACCAATCGCTGTTCAGATCAAGTTCACGTGACATGTTACTAAGGCAACAGTTAAAAGTTCAACATGGCGTCCTACGGCCGAACCAGACTGAGTTGCTATCGAATAGAACTTGTGTTTGTAGCTTACATTTTTCAAATAGGAGGTTAAAAATACGCACTGTCATTAAATTTGGGAAACAAACTGATTTTTCACTGTTTTTTTTTTCTTAAGAGCTTCCTTTGTAGACTTTTATACTCTGCACTTAATATTCGCGGTGAATGTGACATGTAATATAAACAAGGGCACCCAACGTTAATTTTTGGAAAGTGTCTGTTCGGAAGACGATTTGAGATCTAGAATTTTCGGAACATTTATTGTAAAATTTCTTGCTTGCCTACTTCTCCTAAGATTTTCGAACAATGGTGTAATTACCCATTTTTAACGGATTTTTACCCTAAAAAGGTCACCTAGAATTTTCAGGAGCCTTTTTTCTGGCTGAAGGTTTTGAAAAGGTAACTTCTGATCCCTATAATTTTCGGATCACTAGACTTTCAGTTAGGAAATCCGTTTAAATACTAAAATACATTTACAATGCTATGTTTAAGTGTTTTTGAATTATATTCTTGTTGGGTGCGCCTGATATAAAGAGAAGGCAGGAGACATTTCATAGCAAAGAGGTTTTGATCATCTTAAGAAACAAAACCGTATGGGCTTTGTCCATTTTGGTCTGGAAACGCGTATGGTTTTCAAGGAAACTATGGGAATGTATAAACGTACGCTTTTATAGGTTTTAATTCCAAACTGAATTTATCAGGTTTTCCTTACCTCTTAACCCCCCACCCCACCCCCCTCCCAACGTCTTAGTTTTTGCCTTTTGAACAATTTTGAAACAAAAATGACTAACTTTATGTCTGATTTATTCATTTTATTCTTTGTTCATCTAATGTGGGGGGGGGGGGGGGGGGAAGTTGGGGTAGGACTCTCATATCTCATATGCTCGTCAGGAAATTAGACTTAAACCCTGTTAAGGAGAACAACCTAGACATGGCTCAGGCTTTATTCAGTGACCCCTTAAGAAGACCACACTCGCAGTAAAGGCATTTGTGAAATTTTTGTTTAAGTATTTCTTTTCACACAACCCTATGGGAAACCTTTGTGGGTAAGAATGGCTTTCCGTCCTGAACACTCTGAGCATGGGAGAATTAAGGGGTTGGTTGGCTGAGTGAACCGCGGCCATCCCTTTTTCTTTGAAATTTTATATTATGCTTAAAGAATTCTCAGTAAAATTAATTATATTTATATATGGGTAAGCGTCACGACCGCCCCCTTCTAAATTTCCGCTCCTGCTAAGTGAGACCAAATTAGATGAAAAATGAAGAAAAGTAACTAAGTAAATGTATATCCTTTGAAAGCTGAGACCTAAACAATCCCTTGAAGTTAGGCAAACTATGTTTCTTTTGTCTTTTAACAAGCCATCTTCTCTCTCCCATCTACGAAAAGGCTCGAATCTAGGCGAGGGGCCAAGCCCGCTTTTCCACCTTATAAAGGAAGTTTCGTTTGATGTGTGTTTGTTGTCGGAGTCATTTGACCCGTGAGAGATCTAAAGCAGTCGGCCAGATAATATAACAGCGTAGCATTCCTTGTTTATTCTCTTCAACATAGGCAGGGACCTAAACATTCTGCAAAAGAATTTCGCAAACTGAAACGACACAAATTATTATTAGATCTTTCCTTCCCAGCCAAAAGTTGTAAGTGACAACATAACTGGCCACTCTTTCTATCTTCTTTCCGACGATCCAGAGATGTCCCAACTGATATTTACATTTTTAAAATTTTAAATTCCTATTTTTTATTTTATTTCTCTTATTTTTTACCTATCTTATATTTTATTTATTTATTTATTTATTTATTTATTGTTTTCTGCTATCCGCTGTCTACCGTCGATGGCGGGAGATAATAAATAAATAGAAATTAATATAAATAAATAAATTGATAAGATAAAACCCACCCACCCCAGTTACTCAATTTTGTCCTGCCCTCCCATCCCTAACATTTTACGGGCCTCTTCCCCCTAGCTTCGCGAAGTTTTGCGATACACGTATTTCTAGTTTTCTAGTATAGTACATATTTAAGCCTACAGTAAATCCTTAATATTAAGCAATATTAATATTCCTCTAAGTCATCCTGCTTCGTTCGACGGCTACACACTGCGGAATAGGCCGTATCACGGTTTTCGACGCCATCTTAACGAGTAGGCAAACGCGTGAGAAATTACAGTGTTTGAATGAGAAACTAATAATTACAAATAATTTCCGTAAAAGGGCTGTTCTGAATAAAATATGAACTATGAAGTAAAGATACACAGCAAAGGATTTTACTATCAAATTTTGGGTGCCGTTACTGTGCTTAAATTTCTCCAGACGCTTGCTTTAGGCCCAATTCAAACGTCCAATTTCACATGTGCCGAACTTAATTCCTATTTTAGTCGACTAAAATTATAGTTAAATAGGGCATTTGATTCAAACGTCGAATTTAACTCCCTGAACTCTGTCGAATTTAACTCTGTTCGCTGTCAATATTCCCAGTAATATAAAAATAATTTACTTATTACATTCACGCATTAATGATTGATTGTCAATAAACGCCAGAAAGAACTCTGGATCATTATGCAATTAATTTGCTGACTATATTTAATGTTAGTTCTTCGCAGGTTATAGAATTGTCAGAGAGAGTACAGATATTGTTGTCGTTAAAGATTTGCTAGAAGATGATGATTATCCAAAGGATGCAAATGTTCCAAAACGTTTTTTATCAAGTAAGAATTAATTAGCAACTTATCTAATAAATTCTTCTGTTTGGTATAACAACGATTACCCTGCTAGCAGAGGCTTTTCCCTTGAGTTTCTCAGCGTTGTACTGTCATTCTCTTCGCGGTTTTGGCTGCTCGCGTTTTGTTTTGGTTGTTTCTGTGCCGAGGAAAAGACCTCTGCAGACAGCCGTTTGGGATTCCTGTTGAGCATGTGCGAGATGAAAATGCGGTTACCATGGAATTTCTATGTCACGTGTCGGTAATACGATGCCGCCGCCGGAGTTTGCTCATGTATTCATGAGTCAATTTTCCCACAGGAATGACTCGCACTCGCCATGTTGATATCACGGGCTCACTTTTGCACAGCAAACTAGTACATAAAAGATGCGCGAGTTGATAAAACCGGTTCCACAACCGGTTTAGTCATGTGATTACCTCCTAGATCTTGGAGGTATCTAATGCGCATGCTCAAGAGGAATCCCAAGCGGCTGTCTGCAGAGGTCTTTTCCTCGGCACAGAAACAACAAAACAAAACGCGAGCAGCCAAAACAGCGAAGAGAATGGCAGTACAACGCTGAGAAACACAAGGGAAAAGCCTCTGCTAGCAGGGTAAACAACGATTGACAGGGTGCATCGTTTGTCGTCAATAAATGTATTAGATATATAAAATAAAAATGATTAATTACTACGCTCTCGCATTAAAAATGAATTACAATGTGTTTACAATATGCAGAAAAGCATGATAACCTCTGGTCACAGGAGCTACGAGTTTCATTTCCATGCAATTTTAGGATCATATATCTCATCGAGCCGAATTGGAGGTGATGTGCATGTTTGTTTCCATTGACGCTGACAGATGAGATTTGATCGTACGTGACTATGCGGCTGCGATGCATGAAAAAAAGAATTGCGCGAAAGCTTACTTAGAAAGGAAAGTGCTATTAAAAATTGTCACAAATTCTTTTTCCAAAAAAATTCACTTCAAGTTTAAAGTATATTAAAAGGACAGAAGTCAGCTGAGAAGTACACACTCTGTGTGTTTTTAGAAGTCAACAGGATAAAAAGAATTTGCGGTCCGCGACACTTGTATTACTGTACCAGGTCAGATTAAATATTGCCAGGCAAAACGGCTGTGCCAAAGCAAACATCATTCTGCGGCATTTTTAGCAAATAAGCGCGCCGTGAACTATCAGGAATTTGGAAAAAAAGAAAAACCTTTTGCACCCAGGGTACTATAGAATGCAGAACTGAGCCCAGCAAGACAAAGCATAGCAGGAAACAATCTCGTTTCCAGAGGCCGCGATTCTTTTGTACCTCCATGGGGATCACTAACCTCCGGAAGAATCCAAATTAGGCCACTTCTGATTGGCTTGTAAAAAACAAAGAACCTGTCAATTTCGCGGAACGGAAGTTGTTGGCGCGAACACGCGTTAATCAACTGGCGGACGTTACAACTCCAAAGAAAATCGTAGAGAAAAATGGAAATAGCTGCCGATGACTTTAACACCACCTAAATCAAAGATTAACTTGTGCTCGCGAATCGCAATAGCACCGAAACCGGCCAGTACAGAGCAGCAATATGGAACTACCAAAAGAAGAGAATTGTTGGCGGAATCATCGCAAGCAAAGCCGCTAGTGAAAGCGAGAACAGAGGAGGCCAACGAACTGGCAAGTTTTAGACTCGAACAAGCAAAGGTATAAGCTTAAAAATCATTTAAAACTAATGACATAAAATAACAAGCTTACAAATATCTGGTCGATTTTTTCAAAACGAACATAACGAAAAATTTGTTGTCATGTGAATAAAAATGGGTCTAAAGGCAGCTCTTTTTGCACACGATTACCTCGAAAACAACGCACTAACGAAGGAAACAGAAAGGAGAAAAAGAAAGAGCGAAGAGAAATAAAGGAAGAGAAGAGAAAAAAAAAACAATGGTTGCAATCTGAGGGTGATAGTTTTTGGCCGAAAAAAAAAAAATGTCTGAACAACTGCTGAAGGAAGAGGGATCCATTGGGTGGTAAGGTTTTAAAAAATCTGGCTATTTATAAGCTTATATGATATATAGCTTACATAAACTTATATTTGTTTTCAAGAATCCTCATGAAATTCTGTCCTAATAGTAGGAGGGAGTACTCGTAGCAAGTCTTTAGTTTTTAATAAAGGTAAAACCGCTCTTTTTAGGTTGCGGCAAATGAAGCACCATGCCTTACGTATGAAGAAAAAGAAATGTTATGCACTGAAGTTACCAAAGGACCATTTACTGTACTTGCTATGGCTATTCCATCTCTGAAACGATGCATTCAAACACTAATTTTAGAAAATGTTGATAGCCAGTGCACAAAATTGTGTCTAAACAAAAAGCCTGGGGTACCTTCCGTTTTACGTTCATCAAGAGAAGATAAAAACAATTTGACGGTCTTTACGTGGATGCAGATATTGAATGAAATGAAAGACCTTGCTCTAGATGTCGTTGAATTTCTTTCCACTATTACTGAGCCCAACCTCAAAGATGATGGGAGACAAGTAGCGCCACTGTGTGTTGCCTATGGTATTTTGATGAACCAGAGGTGCAAGAAGTATCTTTGGCTCAAAAGATTCACACAAGTTTACTTGGAACAGGCAGTGCAACTAAGAAGGTAATATTAATTACTTGCAACTGCTTATTCTTGGTACTGTTTGTATTCTCAAAGTTTAATTAGCTTGGTGTCATTTCCACCTGAACATTATTATGTAAATGCAAAAATATGTCATTGTTCAATTCATCCTTGGCTTAAGTTGTATTTACTTTATTTCAAACTCATCATACATTTTATAATATTCCCAAAAACAAGGGAAAATAAAATTTACAATTAAAAACACAATATATGTGTCATGAATTATGTAAAATACAAAAACATTAAATGCGATAGATTATTATCAGAGATGGTCATAATTAAGAAAGGCAAATGCTATATTCAGAAGCTAGTGAAGACTCACATTCTTAGTGTTTCTATAAAATTATCAGAATCAATAGGTATATTATTAATAAGTCCAGTTTTTTCCTTCCCAAAACTTCCTTGAACTTCTTGTACTTCTTTTTTAGTCAGATATACCCTTTGTATACACACCTTTTCTTTTTTCGCTTTCCCTTTTTCTTTTCTTTTCTTGTCTTTCTTTTTTTAAAAATTTTCATTCAGTACTCTTAACTTGCATGGTTTACCCTATAGTTCCAGGAAGCCTATAGTTTATAAGCCCCCAACTTCTATGTTGGCTTCCTTGCCATTACCACTTTAAACATTTGATTTTGTAAATAATTTAGTTATAATAGTGTATATTATCTGTAATGTATTATAAATTTCTGTATGCTGCTGTTGTATTTGTGGTTAATGGCAAAAATAAATGAATGAATGAAAGACATACAAATTGATGCGTGGATATTTCATTTATAAAGGTAAAATGTAAATCTAATAGAAATTTTGGTAAAACAACTTTGTAACCCTATCATTTGCCGCAGACACTCCAAAGATTTAACAAGCTTGATGTTTCACAGACAAGGGGCAGCCTCTTGAACTTGGATGATGTGGGGAGTAACAATGTAAAAGATCTCCAAAAGCTTGTAGAATCAGAGGGTAATCAGCGGCGAATTGTTTTTGACAACTTTGACTTCCGAATACTAGCAAATGTAGTTTTGCCAAGGCACAGAAATTCTGATATGCGCTGGATTGTACAGTTTGCAACATTTGACAGGATTCCTGCAAACCATCTAGATGACAGTAAGCCACTGGTAGTTAACATCAATGACTTTGAGATCAAGCAGTACCTTCTCACCAAGGAAGAATTAGGAAAGAGTAAGTCGGATTTTACTGTGCTAGTTGCAAGAGTGTTGGTGGAATATTTTGCCACAGTTTACAATACCTCAAGGATGATGTCTGCCATCATATCCAACACAGGTTAAATGATATATTTAATTATATCTGTATTTAAAAAAATAATTTCCTTTATTACCAAATCCTTTCATTTTTGATTTCATCTTGATAGTAAGACTGTAATAGTACCAAAAATGTAGCAATAATAATGCGAGCCATTAAAACTGACTAAAAGGCACAACTGACAACTAAAAAACAATTTTATAGCTTCACTGTCTTACGTAACCTGCAGCCTAATGACCAACCACCAAAGAGGTAGTAAGAAATACATGGCCTATACGGGGAGGCTCTGCCCAAAACGGGTACCTCTTTCAGGCCTCAGGTATACGAAAGGGTAGGCATTTTACTCGTTGAAGTATACGAGAGGGTAGGAAATTCATTTGGTTTTGTGAAAGGCCCTAAAAGGACTAACATATGAATGTTGTGGCTTTATAAAGTCGAGAAAACGTTCTATTTTTCGATTGATTCCTATTTAAAATACAGTGCATTGACAGCAGTTAAAAGGGATGCAAAGTAGAGGGGTACCATTTGCCAATAGAAGGTATACGAAAGGGGTACCTTTTTCGTGAAAAATGATATATACAACGGTAAGGGGTCTGACCTCGGGGCGGAGCCTCCCTGTATAAAAAAAATTTGTTGAGTACCCGCAACTGAACTTCTTTTAGCGTGTGTAATCAAATCGTGACGAGTGAAATTATATAATTACTATATAATTACAAGGAATTGGACAAAACGCGCGTGAAATTATTCCCTAATTTCACGAGTATACCATTTGATTACTTATTAATATCATGGGTAACGAATTACGTTAGCAATCGAGGATTTTTGACTTGTTTATGCTGGATCGTATCGATCGATCGTGAACTCCACTCTCTCAAACGTTTAGAGCTGAAATTTGGCTTAAGTTTTCAGAATTTTTCGACAACATCCCTCTAAGAATCCTTCTTGATGTGGTCTTTCGTGCGTTCAGGGTTTCTAAAGCGTCTTTTTATGCCCTGACATCTTCATTCAGGACATTTTAAAACTTCGTCGCCATCTTGAAACGGAGACGTACGGCAGGTTGCCATGGCAATTTTGTAATTTCACATGTACAAATTAACGCTGAAATTTCGCGCCAAAATTAAGGAGTAATTCGTCACCTATGATATTATATACTTTATTTACCCTTTTTGTTTGTGGTGCTCAATATAATGTCTCACATAATTAATCTTTGTTTTTCCTTTAACTTCCTTTAACTTTCTTTTTCTATTCATTTTATTTTTACGAATCTACTTAACTATTTTTACTCACGCGCCTCAAATAATCTTTACCACTAATGCAGGTTATGTATGAGGTTAATTATTTGGCAAGAAAGATTTTGAAATAAATTAACTTTTTGTTGTTCTTGTTAGAAAAGAAAAAAGAGCAATAATTACAAGTTAAAAACAATCATATGCTGTACACATAGTTACTCCCAATTAGGCGACTGGTTTCAAACCTGTGTCAAGCAGTTTCATTTTATATGGATGTTTTTTTTTCCTTCAAGGTCAGGTTGTGATCCCGCTGCAGCCTAAAACATCTGAAGCATGCTATGGGGTTCTTGGTGTTGGAAAAGTGGTTACATTACAAGGTAATACTGATGTTGCTCTACCCATGATGCAGTTCCTGCCTTTGTAGCAGCAGTGGAGAAAACAGTCTAAATACTCTGACAGTGGGGCAAGTCGTGTTATGGTCCAAGATTCACTTGGCAATCCCTGGAACAAATCCCTCAAATTCGTCTTCAACACAAGAACAGTCACTTAAAGCAACAAGCCCTTCATCATCTACCGTGAGGGCTGAACCATCCAGAGCAGAAGACAGGCTTTATAATTATGCTTCACAATGTCTACAACTTGGTGTCCTATTGATGCAATTGAATAACACTAAGAAAGAAGGTAATGGAGAGAGATGTATAATGAATTGGAAACTCTTGATACTCTACTTTCGTTCGAGGCCACGAGGTAAGAAACATTTATGCTTTTGAGGCTTTGAGGCTACTAACCTGCGTCAAGGCATTTTTCACAGAAAGGATGGCTTTCCCGACAACTCATGGACAATTTGTTAATGTTAGAGGTGGCCCAGGTAACAACTATGCCAATGATCTGAGGATGGAGATGATGGTCAAGGATGACAAGGGTATATTGAAAGGGATGTGTGGGAAATAAAACCCTGAAAGCAGTGGACAGAAGTACCAGCTCAGCTTATGGCTTTAAGAAGATAGTTCATGTAGTAGACAGAGAGAGTGGTGTTCCTCCAGACTCCACACAACACACCTCCACCAGCACATGGGAAACAGTTGTAGAAATGGTTGAAATATTGCATGCATAGAAGCCATTCCAGCACACAGAAGCTAGGAAACTAAAGTCTTTCCCACACATACCTATTAGTCGTCTTTAGCAACTTGATGTGGCCCTACTATTTGATTGGTTGAAAAGAAACAAGAGAAGATTAGCTGTCCGTGCATTTGAATGCAATGAAGATGATGACAGTGATGAAGATGAAGATGATGAAGCACAAGATGAACAGGAATAGTCAGTGACGTAGACATTGACTTTGAAGAACAAGAATTCATACTAAAATGAATAGCTATCATTAAGGATCTTTCCTTCTAGTAATCGTCCGTTTTACAGTTACGGGTGCAAACGAGCTCGGAGTTGCTTTATTACGTAACTTTTGTTGTTCTTTTGCAAACTTTTAAAGCATAATTTTTTAAACAAAAGGAAAGAGGCTTGTATCAAACAAGGTCAACCCCAGCATCATGTTCACTCAGAGGCTAGGGTACTAAACTCACAACCATCAAATAGTCTGTTTCCACAATTGTGTCCCTGTCTACATATCTTTTCACCCCATTTAGTAGCTAAAATTTATGAAGCCAGGGAAAGGGCTACATAAATGTAGGTTTCTTAAGGAAAAGTAAAGACTTTTGTGAGCAGTATATAAACATGCATAGCCTGTGCCAAAGTGGAAATTGAACTCTGGTTAAGTCTGCGTGTGAAACAGCACCAAAATCACTATCCTGGGCACACACCTGTGTACCAGGATTTGAGTACGTGCCATGATTGGGCTGCTAAAAAGCCACAGTCAATTTGCCAATTAGATTAAAGGGAAATTCGAAAGTTACGCACCTCTGGTAATTTGTTGAATCCAATGGGGGACCAGTAGAAGGATCTTGGCGCTGCTTCGCAGATGTACTAACTGCGATATACGTCTGTGATGTAAGTTATACACATGAAGTAAGCAAAAAATAATGACATTTACTGCCACACTACATTAGTTATTAACCCTTTGAGTCCCAATGGTGACCAACATCAATTTTCTCCCAGAACGATATTCACAATTTGTCAAGAGACTAGGTTATGAGAATTAATAAAATGATGAACAATGAGTAAATGCCTTAAACTTTTATCAAGGTCTCAACACTTTCTTTATGAAAATGTATAGAGATCAATTTGGACAATTTGTATGTGGATATTGGGGCTTAAAGGGTTAATAATGATTTATACTTTGTTGCTTTCAACCATCTGTTCAAGTATATTGCTACGTACCTGCCATTATGGATTCATGTGCCTCCGAACAATTGTAAAGGCTGCCACAGCATGTTGTTCATCAAAAATGGGGAGTAGTTCTTGTACCTTCTTCACTGATGTTAACCCACTGGCAAGTAGAACAACTGAGTCAACGAGTGACATTCTAAAGCCACTTGCAAGACTTATACTGCCTAAACATGTCTTTCCTGAACCATGGAGTGTCTGTCGAAATTCAGTGAGATCGTCCCCAAGTTTAGCTTTCTATTCAATGTTGACGACATTGTTAGGTGCTGTGGTTTCCTCTTTTTTTGATGGAGTGCTATCTTGTGGTGTTGTCCCTTGTATCTCCAAAGTCTGTGCTGCTAAAGCTAGTACACAGTGTTCACTGACAATGCTTCTGGTGAAGATCACAACAAAGGTGCTCAGGTCCTTTCCAGATGGGGGTTTGTGACCAAAGTGAGACAAAAACATTTCTCGTTTGCACCTGTCTGACTTGACATAATCCCTCATTGACTGAGATATATTTCTTTTTGTAGTAGAGATGTCATACGAATTGTAATGGATGGTTGCATTTCCTGGCAGCCCATCTCTGCCACACCTTTCAGCTTCTTGTATATATTCCTCCAATGTGTAAGGAACATCAATATGGAGAACACGTCTTATATTACTAACATCAACACCAAGTCCAAATGCCACAGTGACAAACAATAATCTAAGTTTTGACTTCCCTTCAACTAACTCTAAGACAATCCTTTCTCGTTCATGATCTGGGTACTGGGCATGAAATTGACTGAAAATTCTACTTTTGGCAACAGGAGCAGCTCCTTTTGGCTGATATTGTAATGGGCCTAATCTATTGTTAAAATATACAAAGCAGTCTGCAATTGTTGAAAGGTTTCAATATATCAGTGTCAAAGGAAAGTTGCTGCACTTTTCATTCAGTTCATCTGCTATTGGACTCAAGATTGCCTCTAATTTGGTGTCTCCTTGATTAGGCCTTGTACATGCAGCAAAAATGGGATCCAAAAGTCCTAAGGACTGGACTATTTCTTCCTTTTCTGTAAAGTTGCTGTTAATAGCTTTAAGGGCTAAAGTGGGTATAACAGAAAATACACTTGCAAGAAGACCAAGTTTTCCATAATAAGGCCTAAACTCTTTCCTGGTGAATAAATGTGAAAACATTGTGCAACATTTAACAATCAGAGACATTAATGACAGAGACGTTTTTCAAAATTCAAAGAACCAATTATTAATGCAGGAGTGCAAGGAAAAAAAGCCCAAAATGATTTCTGAAAAGATGGCCAGGTTCTATTGCCAGGTTTCTTTGCCTATAAAACAAGAGTGAGTGAGTGATACTAAGGACATTGTGTTACATTGTATAAAAGTATAAAAGGTAAAACGTCTTTCTTTAACTCATACAGTCTCAGTTTGTATAAAAACAGGGAGGGGTGTATTTAGTTCCAAATAAAACAACTCATATAATAATCTATTCATGTTGTCCTTGACAGCAGCATGATTAAAAATAAAGATATTGTTGTAATGAGGCCTTAAACTGCTGAATAAAAAATATAATAATTATGGCAATCCAACCTTTTTCTGTATTTTTTTTAATCAGCAGTTTGAGGCCTCATTAAAACAATAATGTAATAAAACAGTGTGTTGACCATTCTCTCCATATAGATGAGGTACATTAAATTTTTTCCCACACAATAAAGAGATCACAGTCCCTCACACACAGATCGGATTGTTTTTTTCTGGCAATCCTTAAAATATTCTAAAAATCAAAGTTGCCGATACACTCATTATCAATAATAAATTAAAGCAATAAAATAATTATAGAATAAAGATGCTCACCATTCCACTACTAGGTGTGCCTCGTCTATAACTATTGCCTTTACTCGTTCCCTGTAGACTTTGGTCTTCAGAACCTCGGTGAAAACTTTCTTATTTTCAATAAGAACCTCTGGATGTACGAACAAAAATTGGGGAGGAAAATTAAACTGGTCTATTGTTGAGGTTTTAATACTGTCAGTTTTCTCGGCCTTTTGGCCCAGCTGTACCGAGGATCCTTAAGAATCCGTACATTAAGGTGCCCTTTTAGCTTACTAATTTGATCTTGCATTAGTGCATTTAAGGGCGACACCACGATAATCGAGGAATTTTCCACATCACTCGACAGAAAATAGTCGAACGTGCACGGTTAAAGTTGGTATATAAGCGATTTGCCATAGCCAGTTGGAAGAGCACACATAGTATCTCTCCTATCAAACACGACGTTTTTTAGGGCTTCATATTGTGCTTCCTTTAGAGAAAGCTCAGCTTTTCCTAGCTTTTCAAGGGCATACTCCAAAGAACAATGAAACTGGTCAATAGCACCCGCCATTTCTTAAACCACACGCAGGCGCAATCAAACCAGAACCAGGATTTTGTGGTTCCGGTTTTGGATTCTTTTAGAGCGTCCGTTGCCGCATCCGCTGGACAAAAGTAACGGAGGCTCTGGGGACGAGATTGAGCAGTCTGGAAATAACATTCATTCAAAGTACGTCCTTCGTTAGGAAAAATTCAAACAAAGCCTTTTCCTCGAGCAACGTTGATTCAGTTGTCGAATGTTCGCTTAAATTATTTCGAAGTTTAGCCATAGATTGCTTTGCCACACTAAAACTTGATAATTAAACATGAAAGCCGAGATCTCCGAATTACGACCCGTTATTAAATTGTTTGTTATGAACATCGCAATTGCAACCGGTTTTTAATCTCATGCGGTGAAGTTTTTCGATGCAGCCAATCAAGTCTACTATTACAGCGTTAATTCCCTGCGGACGTGGGAATAACCAATCGGCGACCCAGTTCAAATTCTGAACTGATTTCTCGCATGTGTTGTTAGGTGTTCACAAAGGGAGTGATATAATGGTATTTAGTGATGTGCTGAGTAATAAGTAATAATAACAATAAGTTACAATAAGAAATATATCAGTATTCTAAGTACTCTTATTCTCATGTCTTTCATGATCTTGTCTGCCAGAATCCAGACGAAAATTTCACTGGGGATATACTTTAAACACCTTCAGTGTTCTTAATGATCTATTACATGAACCATGCAGTTGAGAGGAAACATCTGTTTTTAAGTCATCAGAAATGCGTCTAAGTTTACCAGCTTTATGAGTTTGCCTCAAATTTTACGCTGCTTAACAGGCTTTGCATTTTTGACCGAGCTGGATCTCATATCCCATTTCTTCCTTTTTTTTATTTTTTAACTCTTGCAGCATTGCTTGGTATCCTGTATATGGGAGTATCAGCGGCCTGTGCAATGGTCTTGTGTAGTTGGCTGTTGCTGTTTGGAGTTTATAAGGTATAGAATAATAGATATGTATAGAGTGTTTTCACTCACATGGCCAGCATCTATGCAAATTTATTGAAACAAAAGAAAGCGTTTTGCATAAGAAAAGAGTTCAACTCCCACAGGATTGGTTTGGGACACCAACATGGCCGCCGTTTCATTGTTTTGGGACACTAATATGGCCGCCGTGACGTTATGTGAAAACTCTCTATACTATGTGCTCAATTCTATTAAACACATTCTGAGATATACTCACTGGAAAGGCATGTCGTAAATATTTGTACGCAAATAAGTTCTAGCCAATAAGAGAAGCGAACGCTGCTTTTAACCCGTGAGAAGAGGAGAAAAACGATACCTCGAATCACAAGTCACAGCGGACAAAAGAAAATCGCTTTCAGCTATCCAGATCAAGGAGGGACTTTGGAGAAAATTAAAACAACCTGAAACCCTTATTTAGCCGCAATGAAGAACTTTACGTTTCAAAAGAGGTCAAAGAAAATGCTCCAGTGCATCAGAGGGAAAATCATCAATCATGCCGAGCCGACAAGAAACAATAACCGCAGAAAATCAATGTGCGTGTCACGACCTCTCAGCATGAAACAAGCGGCAACATAGATTGCTTAATCAAAAAGTAGACCCCTCCAGAGCATAATCTACCGGAAAGAGAAAATATTCATTGCAACAAGCAGCATTTTGGCACGAGGTAAAAGTCGTTTGTTTCCTACCAACCCGCTTTTTACACTCCAGATTGCTCACGCTCGCATAAGGGATTAGCGCCGCGTGAACTAATCTCGCGAGAAATTTGAGAAAGATTCCAACTCATTGACATTTCAACCGTTCGACAGCCGAAAGATCTGGAACACGTGTACGCTTCCTCTGGCCCTGAGGAACGAGCATGATTTAAACAAGTTTGGGTTTGGCCTAAAAAGGCACTTTAGATCCAAGCCAAATTGAGCCTCCAATACTTTCGCTATACTTAGTTGTTCCATTTTTTTATGTTATTATTTTCTGTGTCTTTTTTTCTTTTCATCAGGGCCCCATTCAAACCAGCCTCACTGAACTGGGCATCCCTGACTAAATATTTTTCAAAATAAATAAACAAGTAGTTATTTCTATTTTTCTGGAAAGCGTAATTCTTTCATATTATGACTTCTTCTAATTCCTGTATTACCTCTGTCATTTACTTTTTCTCGTTATAATTTTAACCCTCGGACGTACAAGGAGAGGGGGGGAGGGGTGGATGCCACCCCCCATAAAGTTTTTCTGCGTTTTTTTCTAGAGGATAAAACATCAGCACCTGACTTTTTCATTTACCTGTTCACTCATCCCTCGCGTCGATTTTGAGACAAGTCTAGTGATGGCCAGTTGGTATGGTTACGAGAAATGATGTCATATATGGTCAAGCCAATTTTGGGTGAAATACATGTTTTTTCAACTTCTTTCAACAACAAAAGTAAATCATGTGGCTAAAATCATGCAAAGTGCTTATTTATGTGTTGTTTTTCATGTCAAGCACAAAAAATTACCATTTTTCGCGGTTTTAACCTGATTTCTAATTCTTGGGAAAATCCAAGATGGCTACAATTGTTGGTGACGTCACAGGCCTCCAGCAGCCCCACCACCCCTAAAATATACCTCATCTTGTTAAGAAGATCAAAGGCTTTCCACTAAAGGTAAAATCGTTTCAAAATACTGCAACATATTGAAAACTCCGGGGAGGGGTTCCATCCATCCCCGCCACCTCCCTCTCCCGTACCATGGTAAGGGTATGAATTTGCGTGTACGTCCGAGGGTTAACTTAAAGTTTTCGAAAGGCGATGTTTTTTTTTCTTCATTTAATTTTACAATGTGCAGCGCTAATCACAGAATGGTAAATTTCTCTATCAGTATGTATGTAATAAACACAAAACACTATATGCAAAGTTCTTTGTACAGTATTTACGCACCTTTTGTTTTGCCATCAGAACGTCAATAACTTGTGCGTAACTGACTGTACGTGCGCACCTTTCCTGAACAATATCTATATACAATTAATTCTTTTGGCCTGTATATGGCAGTCCTTCCTGTCCAGAACAGGGTACACGGTTTTATGAGAGAGCTTGTCCTAATTAGGGACGTTTTTTGTAAACAAAAGCGCCAAGTGTATTTTCTCCTTCATCTAACTGCTACCGAAAACGGAAGTTTTTGTCCTTTGCAAGGCAACATTTGTGAAACCACGATCATTCGAAGAAGACCTTTTCTTTTAAAAAAGAAGAATAAGTAGCTAGTTCTAGTAGTTTTAGTTCTAATTGGTTATTTCAGCTGGTCTCTGTCTCTGTCTTGGTCATGTAAGGAAAAAATGCTTGGAAAGAGTGGTATAGTAGGGTCTACTCGCTCTCTTTTTGAGGTGCAATCCGGCTTTAACCTTTGAAGGCTGATCAGGTTGCGAACAATTCGCGCTTAACTCTGTAAAAAAAAAACGCATTAAAAGTAACAGGTACGCATGGCAAAGAAAAGAACGGTGACCTCATCTTTAATTTAATTTGTATTGGAGTTTTTTCAATATGCTATGACTATAAAATGGGCTATTTTCAATTTGTCAACACTAAGGCAATTACTTATTCATGAATTTCATTTCATTTTCCACTTTAGAACATACCAAACTTGGCATTTTTGTGGGTTGTAGTGTCATGTATCTACGTTATTCTTGATTTGTCAGTCATTATCTACATTGGAGCGACATACTATGATGTAAGTGTGTTCTGTGCTAAAAAAATTTTGAAGCAAGTAATAAGCTTTTCTTGATAGTATTTATTTATTTATTTATTTATTTTGTTTTAACTCGAAGTAGTTTTGTTTCCCCTCAGATCATTTCTATATAGTTTTACTCTCGATAACTCGAACCATGTTTTGAGCCCTTAAAAGTCGGGAAAAAACAGTGTACTGGCGTTCCAAACATTGAATTTTTAATTTCCCGTTGACGTGGTGTAGGCATATAGTTTACTATTAGAGGCTGCTGGTATTTGTCACAAATCTAACGTGAAACAGCTTTACTTCTGAAAACAGTAAAACACATGCTCCATTTAAGCAAGGTTTTGTTATGTTACGTTCTGATTTATAATCTAGAAGTATCTTTTAATTTTCACTTGACATTTCTGCAATTAAATGTGATTAAAATGTTCGCTATGCAGTAAAAGCTGTTTTTTTTTTCCTTACGTCAGACTATTTTTTTTTGAGCTCCCGATAATAACTCGAACCTTTTTCCATTTCCCTTGAAGGTTCGAGTTATCGGGAGTCGACTGTAAATAACAACGCAGTTACGACAAGAGACTACTGATACACCAAACGATAGTAATGATTACATACTAACTAAGAGGATAATAAATTCAACTTAATTTTTTGAACGCTTTCTGGGAGATCAATATAACAGTCCTCTGAAACCATGCAGGATCTCAAAAGTTTCAATTGATCTGGATCTCAATTGCACCGGAAAGAGCTCAACGCAAAGCAGCACGGTTCTGCTCACAGAATTATAATAGATATGTAAGTGTTGTGGGCATGATTAAAGGCAGGGTGGGATACGCTAGAAATAAGAAGAGGACAGTTTAGTTTAACACTTACGTATAAACTAACTCATGGTCTTATTGATATACACCTGTAGATAGCCGAAAACATTTTAATTAATTCAACACTCCAAGAGTCGCACGAGGGGAAGCGCCATCAATTTAAATTTCACGTGCCGTAAGGATTTTTTTAATTTTCGTATTTTCTGAGAACCATAGGTGACTGGAACTGTCTCCCTTGGGTCATTGTATCATAAAGTTCATTTCTTTTAAATCTAATTTATCAGCCTTTCTTAACTTATAGTTGTATAGTTATTTTATTTATACTATGTCATTATTCTATACTATTTTACTGTTGTTGTGTTTTCGTAGCGATTTTTACCGACCTTTAATGATATGTAGATTTTTATATATAAATTTATTATATAGACACGAGTGTTTTACTGGAAAATATACCACTCGTAAAGTTCATAAAAACTACATCCGGGACCCCAGTGGTTTATTTTCCATAATCTCACACGTGAGTTTTATCGATGAAGTAATTTTGGTAATTTCCCTGTACATGTATTATTTTATCGACGTCTTTTAGTCTATATAATAAAGAGAACATTACACGGCGGCTTGAAGATATGAATTTTATTTTCTCGTGGCAAAAAAAAATATTTTACTCACTCGCTGCGCTCGCTCGTAAAATATTGTTTTGCCACTGGAAAATAAAATTCATATATTTGCGCCACCGTGTAATATCCTCTATATATATACGCCCGTTTTCAAAAAGGTTTTCATATAGAGAGATATATAGATAGATATATACTTTTGTTTTCTTGCACTTGCGCCCGTGTGCACTTTCACTTGTTATTGTCCAACTTGTGAAAAAAACTTGGTTCAACGATAAATTTTCTTTTCTTCAGGTTCTTTGTTCCAATTTGTCAGTAAAAAAAAATAATGCACGAATATTGTCTGCAATTCTCTTGATTTGCATTCTCTTGAAAATTAAAGAATGCGGAATTCGGTCAGCTGTAGGTCATATAATTGTTGTCGTTGCAGAATAAGGGGAAAAACAATAAAGATTTTCCTTTTTAAAACAACGCAGATAAAATGAAAAAAAAGTGTTTTCGAACCGGTGATTTTTTTTTTCTGAGAAGGAAGATGTGACTATGGATGTCTATATTGGATATTTGGGAAGGAGCAACAATATTAAAGCAGTGGGTTAAAACGGACTAAGACGTTCATCGAAGCAGACTTTATCATAACCATGATGAGCTGGTCATATATGTTAATGTCTCACCTTTTTTCATGTAAAATCACGACATTTAAGGCAACGTCTCACTGAAGACAGAATAAACTCTCGGCCACAAATGCTTTCAAGTTATTTTACAGTTTTTCTTTAGAGCACGCCCCTGGACAGCGCATTTTTTAGTACACTCCATCAATAAAAATGCTTCGTCGCTTGCTACAGATGCCATGGCATTTGGACTACCAATTCGGTGACGCCATATAACTCGGCTGCTTCGCGGTCGATTCGCGGGATGTTTTCCTCATTCCCAAAATCAGCTATATAATTCGTCATTGCAAATTTGTATTGCAGGGCGCATGCATTTTTCTAAAAAAACTCAAAACCACATGTTCTTTTCAAATTGGAACAAAAAACCCGACGAAGAAAAAAATTATCGTTGAACCGAGTTTTTTCACCAGTTGGACAATAACAAGTGAAAAATGCACACGGGCGCACGTGCAAGAAAAGAAAATTATATATCTATCTATACAGATATAATATATAGTTTGAGCCAGGGCTTAAAGCGAAGCTCCCATTCATAAATTTATAATTTAAATCAAACAATAAACTTGTAATCCACAAATCATTTAACTTAAGGGGACATTCATGTGACTTTTGAGGGAAAGGCTAAGTGATTTTGGAGTGAAACGTCTTACATCGAGTTGATAGCCTTTTATGGGCACCTAAAAAGTAGCAATCATCTTCGATCACATTCAAGAGCCACAACGGCTCTTGATCACAGTAGATTAGGCCTGGAAAACAAATTCTTGGAAAGCAAATCAGGCCAAATTTTTTGCTTTCGACAAGTTTACTTAAAAAATCTTGCCAACAAATCTGGAGGTGTGTAAATCAACCTTTTATACTTTTTATACATCACATCTGAGGTGAAACAGTACTATTTATCATATGGGCCTCGGACAGAATGCAGTATTTCACATTTTATCAAGACAAATTGCACTCAGTCAATATACAGGATGATCAATCGTGGGTTTTTAGCGAAACTGTTCAGAAAATTTCCAAAATCACCTATACGGCCAGCCGGTTCTCACTTTTGACGAGCGCCGAATTTGCAGTGAACGTTAATAGAGTTACGCTTCAATGAATTTTATGTTTTTCATTTTGTACATTCAGTGGAAAAAGACAGTTAAAAACATCACAGGTTGACACAAAATTCTGTCAGCTTCAACTGTCAAAGTAAACAAGTTTCAAGATGCGGCATAAATTTTCCGCATGAACTCAACTGTCAAATTTTGACCAATCAGAGCATAAAAATTGGACGTAGAGCGTGACCAACGCGTAACCTTGGTAAGAAAAGGTCTTCCCTGCCTGTATTTCTAAATAGCTGGCTGAATTTTCGCGTCCGAGGTTAGTTTGAAATCAAAATCGCGGGGCCATAGTGACATACTTAAACGCAACATATTTCATATGAATTTTTTTTAAAAAAATAAACTTGAGACTGCGATCATTTCAAAACTAGTAACTTGTCAGCGGATAACTTCAAAAAAGTACTCGACCTCGATAGGTCGACACCTGAGCCTGCGATGCGGTCAGGTGATACTAACTCGAACTAAGTCCAAGTTCCAATATATTTTTGTAGCTATTTTAAACCTGTTTTTTTAAATACGTTTAAAATTGTCATTGACAATAGTTTTAACGTAAAATAGTATTGCAAATTAAAATATGTTTTTAAAATTGTTTTTATTCCGATTTGAAAGGTATTTAAAACTTGTTTTAAACCTGTTTTGAGCTTTGCAAAAGCCCTGGAATTTTTTATATATTTTAAACGAATTTTAAAATACGTTAAAAATTGTTTTTAATAGCGTTTGAAACAGGTTAAAACACCTTTAAAGGCAGTCAAAAAATACATTAGAAATACATTTTTCACCCTATTTAAAACCTATTTCACAAAACAAGTTAAAAACAGTTTTCAAAAATAGCTCAAAAATACATTCAAAACAGTGTTGGATTTGGTAGGGGGCAACCACTACCTGTACCACTTTCTCGATCCACACGTCATACTGTTGTTATCGTAATCACATTCTCCTGTCATAGGACTACCTCATTCAAAGACAATTTTGGTTTTATATTTAAAATGTCTATCTCATGTTTCAGCTCAGCGATATTGCTATTGCAACTGTATTAGCAAGTGTGTGGGATGCTTTTGATGTAAGTATGTTGTTTAAAGAAAGACATTAAGATAGCTCCGTTACAGTACATTAAGCTCATTGAGCTATGACGAGCTTTTGAAAAAAAAATGGCAATTGTTTTTTAAGCTGACTTGTATCAGATATCAGACAGAACTGTCGTTCGGAGCACCTTTGTTTATGACTACGAAATGAGTTGCCTCGGTCCCTAGGCCTGATTGTTCGGCGTGGCTACAGTTTTCGGGTCAAGTGGTCCAAGCGAAGATGTAAGGCCCAGACAAAAATCCCAAAAAGTGAGACAAAAGTAAGACAGTTCATGCGGTGGTTTACAAGACCAGTGTTTCGCATTTCAATGTTAAAAATACACCGCTAAAAGAAACAGACGGAAAGGGAAAGTTCAAAAGAACGCTGAATTTTCTTTTAGTGGACAGAGGAAGGCTTTTCTTTTCTCTCTAAAATGTTTTGAGAAATAATTTCCTGGTCTGTTTTTGCGTGTTCTTTCATCAATAACACTAGCTCAAAACACGATCCTGAGACTACAGCATCCAAGTTGAATTTAGTGCTCTTTACATTGCACGCATCACTTCTGCGAATGTTAGCGAATTTTATAGGATTTTTACTTCTAGGTTCAGGCTTTGGGCACTTACCGATACGCGACTCAGGTGTAATGAATTATATTTGAAAGTATGTTTTTCTGATTGTTCAAGATTTGCGCTCCAAGTTTACTACAAAGAGAGCCACTAGGGTATCGTTTTTACTTTGAAATTAAATATGGGTTAAGAGATACAAACTCCGATAGCTCAGTTGGAATGATGAGGTTGAAAGAACAGAAATCAGTCTTCACAGGATTATGAATAACATTCTGAAGACTTTTCGAAGCCGGTGGACAAAAGCCGGTCTCGCAAATATCCACAAAAAAGAACATAATTTCCTGCTGTTTACAACGTCTTGAATTTCAAAGAGCAACGCACGCATGCGCATTCTGTTTTTGTCTGGGTGTTCCCCGCCTGTTCGCGCCGGATACGTCGTCACCGAAGTGAATTTACTGAGAAGGCCTGGGAGACTAAGCAACAAAATGAGCTCGTGCGGCAGTTCTGCGAGTAATTCGCATCACAGCTGGGGGGACGAACAACAATGATGTTTATGCCTGTGAACCAAATTACATGTATATCACAATGCAAAATTAAAATATATGTCGCAAATAATAATACTAGTGTATTAATGTAGACCTCTGCAAATTTTCGTGCCTCCTTTCGTGAAAGGCTAGGTAGTATTTTTTCTTGATTATTTCATTTTGCTTTGCAATGAACAGATCGGTTCGCCGGCATCAGCATCACTGTTGTTCGCACCCCTGGGAGGGGTGCGACTAAATTCCTCACAGAACTGCCACCCGTGCACATTTAAGTTGTAGTGAAAAACAAAGGTACTCGACGGCTCTATCTGAGCTCTGATACAAGGTAGATTTCAAAACCAAAACCTTTTTTTTTTTTTTTCTTCAACGTACAGCAGTAAAAGCAGTCGGAGATGCATTGCAATACATCAAAATGTATGTAGCAGGAGTTTCAGCCAAAACTGCTGAGATATAATTCATTGATGTGAGGAACAAGTCATTCGATAGCCCGATTGGCAATTCGGTTTCTCTTGGAGTTACATGTGGCTCGGACGGATTTCTGCTCCAACGATTTCTCTGAAATTTCCCTGGAATATATATCAATAAAAGCCAGCAATACCAGCAATTTCAGTCAATAATGTCACGAGAGTTTTTCACTAGACACGATTTTCTTTGAAAAGTAAGGTCATTTTAAGTGCTAATTTCGCAAAAAAAAAAACAGCAATGTAATCGGAATATTTGATGTTCTTGCCGAATGATATCTGTTGTTCTTTGCAAAGTTCCGAAGGCCAATCGCGTTAAAAACGGAAACGTTATGACGAAAAGTTCGTCATGGCTCAATGTAACTGTATTCATGACTAGGGGAAACCATAACTTGTGTTTCAGTACTTTATTACAATGCTGGAACTAGACCTTATTAT